>CM069147.1:51579259-52242800 GCA_035221665.1 Okamejei kenojei
CCGCACTTTCACAGCGTGATCTCTGCTGGCGTCATAAAAGTTGTCGCCATCTTTCCCATTCACACGGGATGGTGAAGGATGGTGTGTGTGTTGTGTGTGTGTGTGTGGGTGGGGCTGGTTGTGTGTGGGGGTGTGTGTGTCGTGTGTGTGGGTGTGTGTGTGTGTGTGTGTGTGGCGTGTTGTGGTGGTGTGTGTTCGTGTCTCTCACTCTGAGGTGTGTGTGTGTGGGTGGTGGGTGGGTGTGTGGGTGTGTGTGGGGTGTGTAGGTGTGGGTGTGGGTGTGTGTCGGGTAACGAATGTGTGTGTGAGGTGTGCGTGTGTGTTCGTGTTCTCTCCACTTGATGTGTGTGTGTGTGTCGTGTGTGTGTGTGTGTGTGCGTGTGTGGCGTGGGCTGGTGTGGCTGGCGGTGTGTGTGTGTGTGTTGTGTGGGTGTGTGTTGTGTGTGTGTGTGTGGTGTGTGATGTGTGTTTGTGTTTGTGTGTGGGTGTTCGTGTTCTCTCCACGCTGACAGTTGCCGTTTCAGTTGCCAATTTTTTCAGGCGGACCTGCCGGCAACTTTACCAGATCGCCGGCTGTCTGATGACAACCCGCTCGAAGTGGGGACAGACTCTAATTAAATATTTTCCCCTTTCACCTATAAAAATATATATCCTGGTCCTTGTTTCATCCTATGGTGTTTTGTAATCACTCCATTCAAGTGTTAGATGACCCACAAGGCTTTTATTAAAACGTATGCAGAGAGAATAATACATAGTACTGCATTGGTATCAACTTCCAGACTGACGAGCTACAGACTGGCAAGCAGGACTGATATCAGTAACTGGATTCCTTACTCAAGTCCTGGACTGGATTATATTGCATGGTGGAATGTGTATCATGCATAGTATATGTGATAAAGATTATATTGGCAGAGATTAATATGGTTAATCTACATCCTTCCTCTGAAAGAAGCAAACTATAACTAAACAAGCATATAATGGAGTATATAGCTAAAAGCTCCAATATGAGGGGGAGTGCATGAGTGCAATGGTCCGCTTATGTTCTGTGCGCTGTGGAGCTGCAAGCGAGTCGACCAGTTCAAAGCTTGTTTGGATTCGGGCTGACAGAATCGTGACCTGCGCGGTGTACGATAATCACTGTTTTTCCCTTCATCGGTGATTGACATAGGAGTAAGGGGGAGAATACGGTCTGACCGTTGTTGAGGTGTGCGGATGGAGACCCCGGCAGTAGAGGTGCGGCGCAGGAGCAGTTAGTTGTCTTCAATGACGCCCAGCGGGTCGTTTATAGTCTTTTGCGTTTGAGGCGGTAACAAACCTGCCCCTTGGTCGGTGGCGACTGCAGGGTGCTTGACTAGTCATAGCATTTTTTCGCGGGTATCCGTTCGCTGTTGGAGTTTTACTGGTCACCGCCGGGCATGAATTGTGGTTTGTAAACATCTGTTTCGCTATAGGTAGCGTAGTGCGGAAGAGTCTGCCTTGACATAAAGGCGCTGGGGCAGGGGACCCAGAATAGGAATCATGGGGAAATGTTTCTGTTAAATTAAGCAAGTCAAGCGAGACTTCGGAAACAGCCCGAGGGGACTGTCCATCACTTCGTTTTGCACTTCTCACCGCAGTTTGGCCAAAACCTTGGACTGCGGGTATTCGAGGCTGTGGTGATGTGGCGAAAATCCCAGCATTTTAGCCGAATAATTCTGAAATGTGACTGGTGTAATTGGCTCCTTGCCATGGTCGGAAGGAGAGAAGATGAACGGAAGGATCCGTGGCAGGAAAACAAAAGTGATTGTGGGAGAGGAAGGTGGGGAGGGAAGGGGGGGGGATAAGGGGGAGAAAAAAGGTGGGAGGGTATGCGAAGGTTGGAAGTGAAGGGGGGAGAAGCGAACGGGGGAGAAGGGCGGGAGGGCGCGAGGGGGTGGAGAAGGGGGGGAGAATGGTGGGAGTGAAGGGGGGGGAGAGAGAAGGGGGGGATGAGAAGGGGGGGAGAGAAGGGGGGGAGAGTAGGGGAGGGGGATAAGGCGGGGGGAGAAGGGGGAGGGGGGAAACACTTTTTAGAAGCCATACAATTTTTTAGTAAGCCAGGGGGGGACCACAGCTGTGAAGTTGAGCGGGGCATTTTAAACCATTAACGGTTTGTATGCCTTAATTCTGAAACTCGTGCTTACGTTTATTTTTCCTCAATGAGCCAATTAAAATGGCCTGGTCAGCAAAGGAGATTACCTACAGCTACCTCGAATACCATCATCGACACATGGCGAACCCACTACCACTCACCCCTCCTCCTCCTCTCCCCCTTACTCCTTCATTCCTCCTCCTCTCTCCCATCATCTCTCCCATCCTCCCCTCCCCCCACCTCCTTCTCTCTCCCTCCTCCAAACCCTCTCCCCCCTTTTCATCCCCCTCCTCTTCACCACCCTCCTCTCTCATTCCTCTCCCCCCTATTCTCCCCTCGTCTCCCCCTCCTCTCCCCTATCCACTCCATTCCTCTCCCCCATCCAATCCATTCCTTCTCCGCCCCCTCTCCCTCTTTCTCCACTTCTCCCCTTCTCTGTTTGCATCTGTGTTTCTTCTCTGCGCATCTCGGTCCTCCTCTGTGCCTCACTTGCCCTCTATGTGCCTCTCTGTGCCCCTCTCTGTGTGCCTCTGTGTCCCTCTCTGTGCCTCTGTGTCAGTGCTGTTTCCCTTTCTCTCTACCCACGTCCCTCTATATCTGCGCTGTGAGTTGGGGTCTATGTGTGAGTGGATAGGGCCGGGGTGAGGGTAAAAGGAGTGAATGAAATATTTATAGAATAGCAAGGGGGGTGGTTAGCGTGTGTGTGTGGGGGTTGGTTAGTGTGTATATGATGTCGCAGGCCGCCCCCCCCCTCCCCCCCGATTCCTCCCATTTCCTCCAAACACAAGGCGTTGCTATGGCACACGCATGGGCCCCAGCTTCGCGTTGCCTCTTTGTCGGGTACGTCGAACAATCCTTGTTCTCGGCGAACCAGGGCCCTATCCCCGACCTCTACCCGCGTTACATCGACACGGACTGCTTTGGTGTCACTCCTGCACACCACACACAACTGGACTGACTTCATTCATTTCACACCAACTTCCATCCGGCACTCAAATAACACTTGGAACTATTTCCGACATTTCCCTACCATTCCTTGACTCACCATCTCTATTGCAGGTGATACGCTCCTGACCGACATCCACTACAAACCTACTGACTCCCACAGCTACCTGGACTACTCTTCCTCCCCACCCTGCTTCCTGTAAGGACTCCATCCCCTATTCCCAATTCCTCCGTCTACACCGCATCTGCTCCCAGGATGAGGTGTTCCACACCAGGTCATCACATAATGTCCTCATTCTTCAGAGAACGGGGGATTTCCCCTCACCCACTATAGATGAGGCTCGCACCAGGGTCTCCTCCATACCCGCAACACTGCTTCTCTCCCCATTCCCCCACTCGCAACAAGGGCAGAGTCCCCCTGGTCCTCACCTTTCACCCCACCAGCCGGCAAATACAACACATTAGTCCTCCGCCAGTTTCGCCATCCTCCAACGTGACCCCTCCACCCCCACATCTTCCCATCTCCCCCCCTGTCTGCCTTCCGCAAAGACCGCTCCCTCCGCAACTCCCTTGTCAATTTTTCCCTTCCCCCCCACTCCACTGCTTCCCCGGGCACTTTCCCTTGCAACCGCAAGAAATGCTACACTTGTCCCTCCACCTCCCCCCTCCACTCCTTTCAGGGACCCAAGCAGTACTTCCAGGTCCGACAGAGGTTCACCTGGCACCTCCTCCAACCTCATCTACTGCATCCGCTGCTCCAGATGCCAGATGATCTATATCGGTGAGACCAAGCGGAGGCTTGGCGATCGTTTCGCCGAACACCTCCGCTCGGTCCACATTAACCAACCCGACCTCCCGGTGGCTCAGCACTTCAACTCCCCCTCCCATTCCGTATCCGACCTTCGGTCCTGGGCCTCCTCCCACGGCCAGAGTGAACAACACCGCAAGTTGGAGAAACAGCACCTCATATTGGGGAGTCCTGCATCCTCTGAAAGAGGTCTTGAACATTGAATTTTTCTCAATTACTGTTAACGCCAACGCCAAGACGGGCAAAGGGGGTTGCTGTCTCCTTCCCCTTCCCACCTCTCCCTCAGCCCTCGGGCCCTGGCATTCCCTCTCTCTCTATCTCTCCCCCCCCCCACCCTAGGTCGCACTAGCTTCTCATTTTCACACTACAAACAGCTTACAATGGCTTGTTCCCTTTATCATCGATACTTTTTTGCATATCTTTCATTCATTGTTCTTTATCTCTCCACATCACCGTCTGGTTCTCTCGTTTCCCTGATCCCTGACCAGTCTGAAGAAGGGTCTCGACCCGAAACGTCGCCTATTTCCTTCGTTCCTTAGATGCTGCTGCACCCGCTGAGTTTCTCCAGCCTTTTGTGTACCCTTGCCTAATTGAAGAGTTGGTTTGAGAATGCTAAAGTTGCCTTGCCTAATTGAAAAGTTGGTTTGGGAATGCTAAAGTTGCCTTGCCTCATTTAAAAGTTGGTTTGAGAATGCTAAAGTTGCCTTACCTAATTGAAAAGTTGGTTTGAGAATGCCTTGTCTAATTGAAATGTTGGTTTGAGAATGCCTTGCCGTGTAAGGCTGTGATTTTTGCTCATCTTACTCAGAGTCCCCCTTCGCTCATCAGGTGCCGAGGATTTTTCCAATCGATGAAAAATAAGAGCTATTAGTGTTTTAAAAATGTTGAGATTCTCTCTCCTGTCAATCCTGCCATGAAGGCCACGACCCTTCCGGTGGGAGGGACTATAAAACCTGGAAGTGTGGGCGTGGCTCAGTCTCTGCAAGATGGGGGAGGGAGAGTTCACGACTCTCTGTCTTTAGTGGCCTTGCACCTGGCTTGAAATGGTATGAAACTACATTTGAATTTGGTGGCCTTGCATCCTGCTTGAAGTGGCATTTCAAGGACTAGCCGTGAGACAACTGCCAACCCATCAGCCTTGAGTGAGTGAACTGCCAGCACACCAGGCTTGAGTGACTGAGCCACCAGCCCAAGAATCTATTCGGCCCACAATGTCCATACCAGCCCCATGAAACCAGTCCCTTCAGCCCACAACACCCATACTAGCGTTCCAGAACACCCCCCCCCCCCCCCCCCCCACTGGCCACCAATATTGGAATTGGTGGAGAGGTGAAATATTGTGATGGGGGACGAGCCCTGCCGTGTGAAGCTGGGATGCAACAGGCCCCACTTAGTCTGGTATATTTATAAAACTCTCATCTTGTCCTCTTCTGGTTTGTATTGTTTTTAAATTTGCGCAAAAACGGTACCTGGTAGCGCTATGATTTTTTGCCACCTTACTCGCCATACTCCTAGGCTGCAAATGCATCAAGTTTTATTCCGATCAGTGAAATATTACAAAAGCTATTGGTCTGTTATTCGCCAGGACGGCGACACCTCTTCCGGCACCGGCTGTCAATCACCGGCGGCAAGAATGAAGCTGAAGGAGCAGAGTGTGGGCCGTGTTCATGGGTGGCGACCACCATGACAAGCTGGACCCTGATGTGTGCAGCCAGGGCTAGGAGCCGCTGAGTGTGACAGGCGCCGGGTCCTGGAGCTGGTGAGTACAATCCCCCCCACCATCCCCTTCCTCCCACACACCCCCTCCCACCACTACCCCCCTCCCCCACATCCCATTCTCCAACCCCCCCCCCCACAACCCCTCTCCCCCAAACCCCCCTCTCCCAGGACCCGCCGAACTTCAAAGTTGTCTGGCTTATTGAAAGTTTCCACCCTCTTTCCCCTCCCTTCTCCCCTCCCCATCTCCCCTCCTCCCTCCCCCCTCTTTTAAAGGACTTACCGTACACTGTGCTAGCTGTCTTAACCTTCCTGTTCATCGCGCTGTGTGTCTGTATCACCTTGGCTTTGCACCATGTGAATTTCCGACAGCGCCCCCCCGCCCACTTTCCCTGGCCCCCGCCCTTGAGGGGTGTGTGTGTGTGTGTGTGTGTGTGTGTGTGGTGTGTGTGTGTGTGTTTGTGTGGTGTGTGTGTGTGTGTGGTGTGTGTGTGTGTGTGTGTGTGTGTGTGTGTGTGTGTGTGTGTGTGTGTGTGTGTGTGTGTGTTCCACTCTGACAATCACCGTTCCAGTTCCCGATTTTTCAAGCGAGTGCCACGAACTTGACAGTCGCAGGCATTCTGCTGGAAAATCGCCGAAGTGGGACATGCCCTTAAGCCAGATTTGAATGAGCAGGTACATCAGTTATTTCAAATTTAGATGTAGCAACAGACAACATTAGTAATTACATTTTGATTACATTACATTTAATTAAATTAAAAGAGAAACATATTCAAATGTAATTAGCATATTTATTTCACTATGAAAACATAAACTGTATATGAATACACTGTAAACAGGGACTGTTTGAATAAATCACATGGTATCCTCTGCTAATAAAATTGGTGAGAAATAGAGACATTGGTGAGAAATGGAGTAGAGACTTACAGAATTTGTTACATAATTTATAACATCTGGAATCTTATTACTCAATAGGAAACTAGGTAAGAACATAGAAACAAAGAACTTCAGATGCTGTTTAATACAGGAAAGGACACAAAGTGCTGGAGTAACTCAGCAGGTCAGGCAGCATCTCTGGAGAAAATAGATAGCTGATGTTTTGGGTCGTGACCCTGCTTCAGACTAAATAACCGAGTAACATGAAATTGAATAACATGCAGTGTTGTGCATACTACAAAAACTTTAAAAAACATTGTAAAATCATAGATAAAAGAGCGCTTTATCAATTGCAGATTGCAAATATAACAATTGGAACTGAAGACAATATATAATTATACAACATGATGTCAAATACAAGATACTTTTTCAGTTAAAATATCTCAAAACTCTATTTCCTGGTGTACAACATATGAAAATGTTTTCCTCAATTCAAGTATTGGCCTTTTATCATAATTGAACTACAGGTAGTATTACTCAATCTTAGTCACATTTCAATTTTTTCTATGGATATTTAACAACCACACGTTCCAAAATGAGAAACAGGTTTTTACACAATTGGCATTATGCACAAGCACACAGAGAAAACGATACATCACTAATGAGAGTTAAGAACTCTACCTCAATAAATGTGTATCGTAATTTTTTCAGTATTAAGCTTAACCTTCTACATGTCAATGATAAAACGGTCATATTGTGTATTAATTCTTGATTTCTTTTCATTCCAAGATAATAATCGCAAAAATAAATATGATGCAAAAGTGTTGGAACTCATTTGTTTATAACATTGATGATTAATTAATGATAGGTTGACAAAATAACATATTTCAATAAATATTAGTCTAACTACAGTTCTCCTAATTTGATAGTTTAAAAAACCCTTGTGCAATTTAACATCAATTTCCAAGGAGCTGATTAAATTTTTTCTTAGCTCACTTTTTTAAATTAGCTGTTTAGTGGATCATAAAATCTAGGCAAGGGGTTGAGTATCAAAGCAATGAGTTGAAAAGGGGAAGAAAGACCAGCTAATTTACCCTGCGTAACAATGCGTTAAATGGTCCTATTGGATTGCAAATATGAAAATATCACAGGCTAACCATTCTGACAGGTACAGAAAGTGCAACAGCAAAGGGATTGTTGAGGAGAATATATAACTGGGTTAAACCAAATCTTGAAACCATATAATTATACTAAGCACTGAACAAAAATAATCTAAAATAAATTTGAAGTGAAAAATAATCTAAAATAAATTTGAAGGGTAGACACAAGGAACCTCAGATACTCTAATCTTGAGTAACTCAGCGGGTCAGTCAGCATCTCTGGAGGACACGGATAGGCAACAATTTGGGTTGTGCACCTTTTCAGTTTGCTGCTTAACGCACTGATTTACTCCAGCACTTTGTGTGTTTAGTGCTGTCTAGAACTACACAAATAATTTTGTAAATAAACAGCAATTTAAGAAATGAGTAATTTTGTTCTCTTCATCTTCTCTCTTCTCTACGACTTAATATCGTCTCACTTGTCCCAGTTCTGATGAAAGGCCATCATCCCAAAATCCCAGTCTGAAGAAGGGTTTCGGCCCGAAACGTTACCTATCTCCTTCGCTCCATAGATGCTGCTGCACCCGCTGTGTTTCTCCAGCATTTTGTGTACCCTCGATTTTCCAGCATCTGCAGTTCCTTCTTTAACACAACATCCCAAAATGTTAATTCAGTTTATCTCTCCAGCTTGATGCAGCTTGAACTGCTGAGTATTTTCAGCATTTTTTCATGTTTATGATAAAATTCTGCTGTGTCCAGTATATTTCTTAAATTATGTCAATTTACTACAGTTATTTACGTCAAATAGTTATACAAAAAGCAAATAACTTAATACAACTCAGTTGTAAAGTTGCCCAAAAATATTTTATTAATGTATAGGACAAATAAAAAGTATTTTACCAATTCAGTCGATGTCCAAAAGGGTATTATACTCCTTATACTCCAACTACACTCCTTATGCACTCATGACTGTGCAGCCAAATACCAACCCAACTCAATTTACAACTTTGCATACGACACCAGCATAGTGGGCTGGATATCAAATAATGATGAGACGGAGTACAGGAAGGAAATTGAGAACCTTGTAACCTGGTGCTGACACCAACCTCTCCCTCAAAGTCAGCAAGACAAAGGAGATTGTGATTGACTTCGGGAAGTGAAGCAGCACACACACCCCTGTAAACATTGATGGTGCTGAAGTAAAGATGTTCAAAAGCTTTGGAATAACTATCACCAGCAATTTATCTGGGAGCAGCTATATTGAAGCTATGGCCAAGAATGTCTCCACTTCCTTGGAAGAGTTACGAAGTTCTGCACATCCCCAACAACCCTCTCCAACATCTACAGATGTGCTGTAGAAAGTATTTTGTAGGGATGCATCTAAGCATGGTTTGGGAACAGCTCCATTCAAGACCACAAGGGTTGTGGACATAGCCAAGACCATCACGCAAACCAACCTTCCTTCCATTGACTCCATGTACACTTCACATGCCTCGGCAAGGCCACCAGCATATTGAAAAATCAGGTTACTCTCTCTTCTCCCATCTCTCTTCAGGCAAGAGGTAAAGAAGTATGAAAACATATAGCTCCAGATTCAGGGAGCTGTTCAGGCCACTGGGCTGTCTTCTCACCAGCTTGAGTGCAGTCCTGACCTCACATCTACCTTATTGGAGACCTTTGAACTATCTTTAATCAGTCTTTATTGTAATTTATTTTGCAATAAATGTTGTACACTTTATCCTATATCTGTACACTGTGAACAGTTGATTTTAATAATGTATGGTCTTTTCTTTGACTGGGTAGCATGCAACCAGAGGTTTTCACTGTACCTCGCCACAAGTGACAATCATAAACTAAACAAAACTATGGACTTTGGGTTCTGAGAATTAACTTATTTTAAACCAAATAAATATTGGCTGTCTCCTAGAATAACGTAGAGCTAAACATCAAGCCTAGAAATGAATCCCCAGTTGGTAGCATTTAATATGCTACATTATTATGGCTGCATATTCTTCTCATAAGTTCATGGAGCAGAATAAGGCCATTCGGCCCATCAAAACTACTCTGCCATGGCTGATCTATAATTTCCCTCTCAACCCTATTCTCCTGACTTCACCCTATAACCCCTGACACCCTTACTAATCAAGAATCCGTCAATCTCCACCTTAAATATATATCCATTGACTTGGCTTCCACAGCTGTCTGTGGCAATGAGTTCCACCGATTCACCACCCTATGACTAAATAAATTATTTCTCAGGTAGACGCATAAGCTGGAGTAACTCAGCGGGACAGGCAGCAGCTCTGGAGAGAAGGAATGGGTGACGTTTCAGGTCAAGATCCTTCTTCAGACTCTAATGGGTGATGTTTTGTGTCGAGACCCTTCTTCAGAGTCTCTTTTATAAAGGTACGTCCTTTTATGCTGATGCGGTGGCACCTAGTTCTAGACTCTCCCACTAGTGGAAACATCCTCTCCACATCCACTCAATCCAAGCCTTTCACTATTCGGTAAGTTTTAATGAGGTTCCCCCTCATCCCCATTGATAAGGTCGCACATAGGAGGATAGTGAGCAAAATTAGAGCACATGGTATTGGGGGTAGGGTACTGACATGGATAGAGGACATTGTGAGGAGGATGCTATGAGAATGCAGGGTGACTGGGACAGGTTGGGTGAGTGGGCAGATGCATGGCAGATGCAGTTTAATGTGAATAAATGTGAGGTTATCCACTTTGGTAGCAAAAAGGGAAGGCAGATTATTATCCAAATTGTGTCAAGTTGGGAAAAGGGGAAGTACAACGGGATCTGGGGGTCCTTGTTCATCAGTCAATGAAAGTAAGCATGCAGGTACTGCCGACAAGAGTCGAGTATAGGAGCAAAGAGGTCCTTCTGCAGTTGTATAGGGCCCTAGTGAGACCACACCTGGAGTATTGTGTGCAGTTTTGGTCCCCAAATTTGAGGAAGGACATTCTCGCTATTGAAGGACTGCAGGGTAGGTTTACAAGGTTAATTATTGGGATGGTGGGACTGTCATATGGTGAGAGAATGGTGTGGCTGGGCTTGTACACTCTGGAGTTTAGAAGGATGAGAGGGGATCGTATTGAAACATGTAAGATTATTAAGGGTTTGGCCACGCTACAGGCAGGAAACATGTCCAGAAAAAGAATAAGGGGTAAGCCGTTTAGAACGGAGATGAGGAAACAGTTTTTCATATGGAGTTGTGAGTCTGTGGAATTCTGACTCAGAGGGCGGTGGTGGCCGGTTCTCTGGATACTTTCAAGCGAGAGCTAGATAGGGCTCTTAAAGATAGCTGTAGTCAGGGGGTATGGGGAGAAGGCAGGAACGGGGGGGGGGGGGGGGGGGGGGGGGGGGGGGTACTGATTGTGGATGATCAGCCATGATCACATTGAATGGCAGTGCTGGCTCAATGGGCCGAATGGCCTACTCCTGTACCTATTGTCTATCCTTCTAAATTCCAGCAGGTACAGGCCCAGTGCCTTCAAACGCTATCCTTCTAAATTCCAGCAAGTACAGGCCCAGTGCCTTCATATGTTAACCCAATCATTCCTGGGATCTTGTTCGTAAACCACCTCTGGACCTCTCCAATGCGTGCATATCCTCCCCATATATAGGGGCCCAAAATTGTTCACAATATTCCAAATGCAATCTGACCAGTGCCTTATAAAGTCTCAGCATTACATTCCTTTTTTTTTTATAGTGTAGCCTCCTCAAAATAAATGCATTCGCCTTTCTTACTACCAATTCAACTTGCAAATTAACTTTATGGGAATCCTGCACCAGCACTCCCAAGTCCCTTTGCACCTCTGATTTCTGAATTCTCTCCCCATTTATACATGACTCCACGCTTTGCTAAACCGTATTCCATCTGCCATTTCTCAGCCCACTCTCCCAACCCCTGCTTTCAATATGAAGTTTCACTGAAGTTGACAAGAATGAATTTTGGAGCTCACAAAAGGAAATTGGTACGTATTTCTGTGGTAGAGCAGACCAATTTATCAGTGGGATAATTGGTAGTTCATTTGTGCAGGCACTAGTTCCATTCCAAAATGTGTGGAACCCTTTTATTAGGGCCTGGTCTGCATGAGATTCTGCAAAGTCCAAAGACAAGCAGCTTTTTTTTTAAAGCCTCTGTCGTCAATCACTCCTTGTCCCTATTCCACCATTAAATCTCCAAATCCCTTCTCCCAACCCTGCAGACAGCAGTGACACAATGATTACATTTTGCTTGGTGATCTGATGATAGGGGCACAGTGTGGAACATAAAGCATCTGGCATGCTGATGTAGCCTAAGATACATTTTCAATTGATTCTCAGGTCTTTTGGTAGAATGTCGACTGTGAAATGTTGTGTTTGGTGTTCTTAAGTGGGTCAATACTCAAATAGTTTGCGAATGGCAAAGATTCTTGCAGCTACTTGCAGGATGCCTGAGGTCGCACACCACAAGGTTCAGATTCTTGAACCAACCGATAAATGGTAATCCCACCTTGACAACAGAACACTATAGACTACTTCTTGCTGCTATGAGATTGTTTTGCACTAACGTCTTTTTTTTTGCAGTCTTTTTTCTTTTTACTGTCTTGCAGTATTTATATAATTCACATTTTGTGTGTCCATGCCTGCGATTTTGCTGCAAGCAAGATTTTCATTGCACCTGTAACTTAATCATTGTGCAAGTGATAATAAACTCAACTTGATCTGATGGTCAACCTGTTTCTAGTGTAAATAGGAAAGTTGTGGAGAAGTAGATAATGCAGTGAATTACCATAATGACTTTTTACTCCTGGCCAATGAGTTTGAAGTTGGCCTGGAAAAATACCAATAAATGTGTCAAACAAAATTACCTTTGGACATTCTCATTCCAACTTTCATTCGATGCGGGATTGGCATTTCACAATTTCACTTAGGAGGCTATTTTTTTTAAGATTGTAAACATTTTGCCTGGTTGAGTAGGATATGAACTTCAAAGATTAGATTCCAAATCCATTCTTGAGACTTTAGATAAACTAAAGTTATGAGAGCAGAGTAATATCTCGCACTATGCCTCACCACATTTGCTTCTTAATTGTAAGATGTTTCAAAAATAGAAAATGGCTGTATCTCTGCAAGGCTAATTGAACAAAACTAGCAATTTCTGCATATTACAGACATCAAAAATGGAGTAGCTTCTGCAGAATTAAAACGTAAACTAATTATATTTTTTGCTATAGACAAAAATACTGGAGAAACTCAGCGGGTGAGGCAGCATCTATGGAACAAAGGAATAAGTGACGGTTGGGGTCGAGACCCTTCTTCAGCCCTTTTTGCTATGTTAACCAATCATGAACCAATCATCTGCACAGAATGCAAGAAATATTAGCCCAGGATGTCATTGCAGTTTAGTGATCATAAAATACATGAATGTATATTGTATATTTTTAAATATAAAGTCTATCATGTTGTGTTTTCTTGTTTGCTAGGTCATAAATGCACAATGCAACATTCTCTGGATTTGCTAGTTCCTGAAATCTACTTAAGGTAAAGACGTTATCTAGTAGAATTTGATTGTTGCCCATATGTGAAACAGCAATTCAGTTGCAAATGAAATGGGACTGTTTTTGTGCCAAATTGATCTTTACACCCTGGTGTCAAGCTGAGGTTCTCCCCACTGAGTCTACAGTAATTCTAATAATGAACCTCGTCTGTACCATAATCTCTCTACTGTTTCTATGGAATTACAAGAGAGATATTAAGAGACAGGCATACATAAAGTGAACAAATCAAAGTGATTGTGTAAAGTATTGAAGATTCAAGTAATTAAAGGCACAGGAATCCACAGATATTGTAAAATGGCATCAACTGAAAAAAATACTTCTGCAGTGTACACTGTTTCTATCATGAATTTTATGTCAATGCGAAACCTTCAAAATAAACAAGGAAACGGTGGTAAACAGAAAATTGGAGCACTTCAGTTTAACAATTCTATCATTGATCATTTTTATATAGAATGCAATACACGTGTTTAATGATGGAGAAGATAAGATTGGCAGAACAAGTTATTAAATTCTCAATGCATTGTGTTATTAGTTTGGTAATCAAACATAAATTATCACATGATAAACTTAGAAGATGTCACAAACTTTAATACTCATATGATCACACATTAAACGTATGGCACAATGGACACCATCTGGCAAAAGTAAATCAAAAAGGAAAAAAAGGTATTTGCAACTCCACAGTATACGTTGTAAAGGCTGCAGATTGTCAGAAATATTTGAATATACTGACTTCATCTAAATGTTCAAGTGACGGAATCACCATTTAAAACCTCGGGTGAGAGTGATGCCTTCAAAATCATTATCAGGTATCCATAATTCTCCAAATCTCTCTCTAAATTTCATGAAATAACAGAACAATTCTTCAAGAAAAGATATTGAACCAAATAAAGTACTACAAAGAAATAAAACACAACTTGGATAAGGATGGGGACGAAATCAGCAGCGTAAGGCCGGAAGTGATCAGACATGACAAGGAGACTGTCAAAGATTGCAAAAGATTAAAAAAACATTCATTTTTCAGGATTATTTCCTTTTTTGAAGAATTTGCAATTCGAACTTGAGAATCTACTTGTACGTAAGTGATACATTTTCCCTAGACATCTCCTGTTTTCTCTCATCTCTCCAGAGCACCGAGGGGGAAAAAAGTCCTCTTTTCATAACATTAAACTGGCATATGTAGTATCTACATATTGAACTATTTTCGGAAATTCTGCATCATTGGCTTTAATTTGAGGACAAATTTCAGGGTGCAAGTATTGTAGGAATAGAGTTAGAGCTTACAGTAACTGATGCTTTTAGTCAAGTGATGAATTCTCACAGGTAAGCATACTGTGGGAGCTATACAGATAGAATACCAATATGGTATTAGATATACCAGATATAAGTTATAATACCATTCTCATTATGCATCCAAACTCCTACCAGCAGGAACCATAAAATAGAAATCAGAGGTGAAGACTGAACCTGGCATATCAGATTTCCCATCCATTCCTAAAAAACATCTTGACATCAATGACTTAAATTGTTCAATCAGCAGAGATTGGGAATGAAACTATGATCATTATGGCTTTTAATTATGAGGCCATTGGGAGTATGAAAAGTTATCTTTTTCTCAGCTCAAGAGAGGACAGAAAGAAAGGAGGCATGTGTGGACAGAAATGAACAAGAGGAAATATCACTCTCACTTTCAATAATAATCAAAGTCTGTTCAGTGCTTTTGATTCTATTGTATTTTGAGATATGAAAAGCAGAAATATGACCAGCTTGCAACTTGTGCTTGTTCATAACGGGTGGTATTTCATGGTGTGCCAAATGAACCCAACAAATGACCTATAATGCCATCACATCAAAAATACTTTAAAAAAAATTTCCAGCTCTGGAGAATCATTTCCAATGTAATTTGCAACTCTGCCCTGTTGATGAATTTACCTGTAGATTTGAACTATCGATCTTTGTTCATTATGTGTAAAAACATCTAAAGATTAATTTCTTATCTGGGCTTAATCCTGAAGCAAGTTCCTTTTTTCCGTTGATGCTGATTTCTCTGATACCAATAGCATTTCTAATTCTGTTGCACAACCCTTCAGAAATGAATAAACATTATTCTCACTGGATATTCCCAAATGAAAAAAATATAATTCAGTGAGGAAAGAATTAAATGTTCTTACTTCATAAAAGTTTACATAAACTCACATGCTTAGACCAAATATTTCGTAATGTTTGCAGATACCTGTATTTAATATCAGCCATTCTTAATTATGTAAATGGTGGTTACAAACTTTGTTCATAAATGCCTATCATTACTTTATGAGAATTGTATCAGATTCACATCAACCTATATTGTCCATTGTTTAAGGCCAGTGCAAAACTTTTTTAGGCACGCTCTAAAATTATTTCAATTTTATCGGTGGATAATATTCACATATTTTTACAATGGTCCTACAAATTACAATTTGTTTTCCATTGATATGGGTGTCCTGATCATTCATTAACACTATGCTATAATATATGGTTATCACAGATGGCCTAATACTGATATACAGTGGAAATGTTCGAAATTTTAAACATTATAAATGGGAAGCTGTACCTAACATCACTGAAGCATAACATTATGATGTACAATCATACATTTTTCAGTGGGTTATTTCAATAAAAGATCGGTAGGAGAAAGGATCTTCAGTCAATAAAATGTTTCCAAATATCAGGTTGCAAAGTGTTGTTGGTCAAATCAAATCATTTGATTTTTAATATGGAATATCCAAAGCGTTTGAGAGAGATACAACTTTGGTCCTTGAAAACACTTGATGGGAGGATTGTGTTACAGATGGTAATAAATTCAAGGGAATTTTGAAATATGAAGTTACATATTGTTAGAACTATAATTATCCTGTGAAATTATGTTCTGACTTCAGAAGTGTTATACTGGAATCATTTAATACAAAGGTTCACACTTGAAAAATTATTTACTAAGCCTTGGAATCACATAAATGACCAAAATAAAATGTTATTAACCAATAATTAGGACTGTTGATAATGAGCAGGGTTTTTACTTAAAAGTCACTTCCAGTGCATTAGCTTTCAAATAATGCTCTTGCTATCTCTAGTAAAAGTGATGGGTGCACCAATAAACTTACCCAGAATTATTCGATCACAAACATTATATTGTAGAATGCAAACCCATAATACTGTAATCAAATTTAGTTAGAAACTAACTCGTAATTTCAAGTTATTTAAGGAAAGTAATAACGGTGCAAATCAATAATTCTAACTTTATTCCTATATTGACTTCTTATGGGTTGAGCAATATTATAATACATAGGAACAAATATAGCTTCAAATGTTAAATCTCCAAGTTCTCCCTATAAAGCATAAGTACTATTTGTTGCATCAAAATCTTAACATGCTGTTTTTTCAAAATGTATTTAATCACATGCAGTACTGCAGTGTATGTTCAACTCTGTGGAGAGCTTCTACTTTGCGTAGAGATAATAGAATGAACCACTGAAAATAGCATCTTCTGCTTCCAACTCATACAGATCTGTATTTACAAATCTGGGATGGAAAAGCACTTGGACTTATTTCTGATTGAAGCAACATTTTTGGAACTTTGATCTGAATGGACCAAGATTTCCTTTGTATGGGTGATAGCAAAACACCAACTCTTGTATTCCAGATGATGACAAAATGACAGGTACCTTCTCATGCTAAAGAGTTAACTGATTTTGCTGATTTAGTGTGTTATGTAAGTTCATTAAAATTATAAATTGCAAAACCAATTCAATATTCTCATAAATGCTAACATATGAAAAGATTCTTCTACATCAGTTGTGACTGACTAACATACATGCTGCACGCATGCATGCCTCTCGCACGCACACACACACACACACACACACACACAGGTACAAACACTTGTAAACATGACAAATTGATTCAGGAGAACTTGACACCATAATTCTACAAAACAGAACTAATTTTACAAAAAATATTTTTGTATCATTTTACATGTAAAGGTCTCTCTATTAAAAATATACAAGTTGAAGAACCTTACAAAAACAGATACAAGTTTCCAACCCTGTCACATTTATGTTCGGCAACTTCCAGGAGACTGAAGAGTTCTTCTGTGCTTTCAGCATTATTTTTCCAAATATCTTCTCTCTCTCTGATCAGATGAGAATGTTTTGCTGACTGTCGTGCTCCATCATTATTGCATTGTAAATATAACTATGAATAATTTGAAACAGAGTTCTTTGCTTTTCTCGTCACTCATCGCCCCTGCTCCCTCAACCCATCTCCAATAGCCAACACAGTTTTATTTTTCATATTCCTATGAAGCTGTACAGTATTGGCTATCAAAAGAAAAATTGGTGCTCTCGAGGATTTCTCTGTTAGGTTTTAGTTCCTAGAAACAGCCATAGTTATGTAACAGTTAACTTTCCTTGTGCAATATCAGTGCACAATATTTGCTAAACACACTGATTCCGATTTGTCATTACTTTTTAAAATTCCATCATATTTATATTTACAGCTAGTGCATGCACAGTGTAGTTTATATCCACATATAAGATATTTTTAAAAAGCACCTTTGGATTTAAAAAAAAAACAGGAAATTAATTTTGCAGGCCAAGATATCCATTGAACATCTTTGAATCTTCCCTTGTACCTGCTATTATTTTACTCAATGGCACACTGTGATTCATATCAATGTGCATTTCCGACTATTAGTCTGCTGAATCCATACTTTCAGATGGAGGTGCATACTTCAGTCTAAAAGTACCTGAAAGATAATTTAAAACACAGATTAAAACATATTATGAATTTATTTTCCAAAACAACTAAAGCAAAATTCAAATATTTGGGTTTTGAATATCTAAAACAACGTCTTGGCAATCATAATAATCAATGTACTATTCAGATCATTTCTACTTTTACTAACATACATTACCATATTTATTGGATGCATAAATCAAATTTCAAAAATAAATATAACGAGGTGAGTAATCTTCATTTGTCGAGAGGGGAAATGCAATCATTCTTTACTAATCATACTTCTGAATAGTCCTCCCAAAAGCTAAGGAGTAGTCCCAATCTTCTGACCTACCTCATTGCAGATATTGGACTTTTCTCTAGAACTAATGCGACAATGCTTAAAAAACTATGTTCTGCACTCTTGTATTTTTCTCTTTGTACTTGTGTATGGTTTGATTGCATTCATATGCAGTATTATCTGAATTGATTTGACATCACAATGTGGTTTGAGAACAGCTCTGCAGAGAGTAGTGCGTTCGGCTGAATGCTCTATGGGAACTACACTCACCCCCCTGCAGGACCTATACACCAGGAGGTGCAGGTCCAGAGCCAGCAACATAATGAAGGACCCCTACCAGCCCAGCAACGGACTGTTCCAGCTGCTACGGTCAGGCAAGCAACTCCGCTGTCACACTGCGAAAACAGAGAGGATGAGACGGAGTTTCTTCCCACAGGCCATCAGGACTGTAAATTCTTAACTCACCAGGGACTAATTTACTGCTGAGCGGTGTCTTTTTATTTGTATTTTATCTTTTTAAAATGTAAATACTGGTTCTGTTATGTTCTGTTTTGTTGTTTTTGCACAATCCGCAGGCATTGCCGCTTTCATTTCACTGCACATCTTGTATGTATATGTGACAAATAAAGTTGACTTGACTTGACTGAACAAAAGCTTTCCCCTGCATCTCATAGAAACAGAAAATATGTGCAGGAGTAAGCCAATCGGCCCTTCGAGCCAGCACTGCCATTCAATATGATCATGGCTGATCATCCAAAATCAGTGCCCCGTTCCAGCTTTCTCCCCATATCCCTTGATTCCATTAGCCCGAAGAGCTCTATCTAACTCTCTCTTGAATAAAATAATCTCAGTACATATGACGATAATAAGCCAGTAATATCAATTATTGGTGTATAAAGTTATTAAAACTTGATCGATTCTGAAAAATGGTAAATGTTGTCTCCATCGAACAACTCCTATTAGATCTCTGCTCGCACCCAGAATAATAGCCAAATAAATGTTTGAAATGGACGTGTCAATATACATGTTTCCAAAAAAGGCAAAGACATTGAGCTTCAGCAATGCTGGTTCAGGAATAAAATTCTATTATATAATGTGGTTTTTCACATTAAAGCAGGCAGGGATTCAGTTTAATAGATTTTTCATAAATTGAAACCTCTGTCCAGTAGTGTACAAAAGGGTATGGTGTTGAAGCATTTACTGTTTGAGATTCATGACTTGGATGTGAATGTGAGATGAATGATTGGTAAATTTGTAGATGGCATGAAAGATGGTGTTGTTGTGAATAGCAAGATATGGATCCGATGGAAAATTGGGTGGAGCAAGGCAAATGAATTTAGTGTGAGGTGATGCATTTTGAAAAGTGAAATAGAAAACACAGAAACATAGAAAATAGGTGCTGGAGTTGGCTATTCGGCCCCCTGAGCCAGCACCGCCATTCAACATTCAATATGATCATTGAAGAAGGGTCTCGGCCCGAAACGTCGCCTATCTCCTTCGCTCCTTAGATGCTGCTGCACCCGCTGAGTTTCTCCAGCTTTTTGTGTACCTTCAATATGATCATGGCTGATTGATCATCCAAAATTGGTACCCCGTTCCTGCTTTTCCCCCATATCCCTTGATTCTGTTAGTCCTAAGAGCAGTATCTAGCTCAAAAGCATCAGAAGTAGGCTACATACAAATAATATATTTTTACTTTAAATTTAAACATAAATTTGTATCGAAGGAGAAAACCACGGACAGTGAAATCAGTGCAGGGAAGACTAATAGGTTAGGCAGTTTGAGGTAAAGAATGAGGTGGTGGTGGGGATCTTGAAGAGCATTAAGTTGGAAATATTAGCGGGGCCTGATGGGATCTGTTCCAGGTTATTGAGATAAGCAAGAGATGAGATTGCAGGGGCTTTGACAAACCTTTGTATCTCCTCCAACCATAGGCAAGGTACCAGAGTCATAGTCGGAGATAGAGTCACATAGCATGGAAACAGACCTTCGGCCCAACTTGCCCACACCAACCAACATGTCCCTTTATCCAGTCAACCAGCTATTTATGCTAGTCCCATCTGTCTCCATTTGGCCTATCTCCCTCTAAACCTGTCCTATCCATGTTCCTGTCTAATAGCCCTGTCCCACGGTGCGATTTCATTCCAAGAGCTCTCCCAAGTTAAAAAAAAAAATCAAACTCGTGGGAAGCACGGAGAAGCTCGGGGACGTCTCTTAGCACTTACTGCAGGTACTCGGGAAGACTCGCTAACGGCAGGTAAGCACGGGAAGGCTCGTGAAGATTTTTCAACATGATGAAAAATGACCATGAGAGCCCCGAGTACCGACGAATGGCCATTACCGTAAATATCCGAGTTCGAATCAAGGCAAACTCGGGAGAACAGCACCTCATATCCCGCTTGGGGAGTCTGCATCCTTTGGGCTTGAACATTGAATTTTCTCAATTCTGTTAACCCTTGCTGTCTCCTCCCCTTCCCACCTCTCCCTCAGCCCTCGGGCCCTGGCATTCCCTCTATCTCTATCTCCCTCCCTCCACAGCATACAATGGCTTGTTCCCTTTATCATCGATACTTTTTTGCATATCTTTCATTCATTGTTCTTTCTCTCTCCACATCACTGTCTATATCTCTCGTTTCCCTGATCCCTGACCAGTCTGAAGAAGGGTCTCGACCCGAAACGTCGCCTATCTCCTTCGCTCCTTAGATGCTGCTGCACCCGCTGAGTTTCTCCAGCTTTTTGTGTAAAACTCGGGAGAACTCTTGGAATGAACTCGTACCGTGGGACAGGTGTTTAAATGTTTCTTAAATGTTGCGATAGTACCTGCCTCAACTACCTCCTCCGGCAGTTCATTCCATACACCCACCACCCTCTGTGTGAAAATGTTACCTCAGGTACTTATTAAATTTGTTTCCCCTCACCTTAAACTTATGTCCTCTTGATCACGATTCCCCTACTCTGTGCGTCTTTCCAATCTATTCCTCTCATGATTTTGATCACATCTCAAAGATATTTTGTATACCTCAAGGAGATATTTTGTACACCTCTATAAGAGGACTGGAGAATAGCCAATGTTGTTTCTTTGATTAAGAAGGACAGCAGTGGGAATCCGGGAAATTAGTGGTAGTGTTAGGGTACATATTGGATAGGATTTCCTCGCATTGCGAAGAGAATGGGCTAATAAGAGAAAAAGATAAAAAGTGTTGGAGCAACTCAGCGGGTTCTCTCATTCAAATCATTAATATACAACATAAAGAATAGGGGCCCCAGTACCGACCTCTGCGGAATTCCGCTGGTCATTGGCAGCCAACCAGACAATAAAAACCTTTATTGGCCTTCTGTCATCCAGCTATCTATGCTAGTATCTTCCCTCTGATGCCATGGGCTCACATCTTCAGCAGCCTCACTTGTGGCACCTTATCAAAGGCCTGAAAATTCCTGTAAATCGCATCCATAGACTCTCCTTTGACTATCCTGTTATTCACTTCCTCAAAGAATTCCAATAGATTCATCGGGCAAGATCTCCCTTTCACTAAACCATGCTGACTGGCCTATTTTATCATGTGCTTCAAATTATTCAGAAACCTCACCTTTTATAATGGACTTAATATTAATATTATAAATATTTTAATTACCAACCACTGAAGTCAGGTTAACCGGCCTATAGTTTCCACTCTTATGCCGCGTTCCCTTCTTGAACAGCAGAGTAACATTTGCAATTTTCCAATCGTCTGGAGCAACTCCTGACTCTAGTGATTCTCGAAAGATCATAACCAATGCCTCCACAATCTCTAAAGCTACCTCTTATAAGAACCCTGGGGTGCAGTCCATCTAGTCCAGGTGACAACCATCTTCAGACCGTTCAGCTTCGCAAGCACCTTCTCCTTAATGTAGGACACTCCACTAACTTCCACCCCTTGACTCGCTTTTTAAGAAAGGCGGGAGAGAGAAAACAGGGAATTATAGACCACTTAGCCTGACATCGGTAGTGGGAAAGATGCTGGAATCAATTATAAAAGATGAAATAGCCGCTCATTTCGATAGCAGTGACAGGATCAGTCCGAATTAGCATGGATTTACGAAGGGAAATCATACTTGACTAATTTTCTGGTCTTTTTTGAGGATGTAACTAGGAAAATGGACAAGGGAGAGCCAGTGGAAGTAGTGTACCTGGACTTTCAGAAAGCATTTGATATTGTCCCACATAGGAGATTAGTGGGCAAAATTAGACATGGTATTGGGGGTAGAGTGCTGACATGGATAGAAAATTGATTGGCAGACAGGAAACTAAGAGCAGGGATTAACGAGCCCCTTTCAGAATGGCAGGCAGTGAATAGTGGGGTACTGCAAAGCTCTGTGCTGGGACCGCAGCTAATTACAATATACATCAATTTGGATGAAGGGATTCAAAGTAACATTAGTAAATTTGCAGATGACACAAAGCTGAGTGGCAGTGTGAACTGTGAGGAGGATGCTATGAGAATGCAGAGTTACTTGGACAGGTTGGGGGAGTGGGCAGATGCATGGCAGATGGTTTAAAGTGGATAAATGTGAGGTTACCAACTTCCGTATCAAAAACAGGAAGGCAGATTACTATCTAAATGACCTCAAGTTGGGAAAAGGGGAAGTACAATGGGATCTGGGGGTCCTTGTTCATCAGTCTATGAAAGTAAGCATGCAGGTACAGCAGGCAGTGAAGAAAGCGAATGACATGTTGGCCTTTATAACAAGAGGAGTTGAGTATAGGAGCAGTTGTACAGGGCCCTAGTGAGACCACACCATATAACCATATAACATATAACCATATAACAATTACAGCACAGAAACAGGCCCTCTCGGCCCTTCCAGTCCGTGCCGACCATTTGTTTTCCCCTAGTCCCATCTACCTGCACTCAGACCATACCCCTCCATTCCCTTCACGTCCATATACCTATCGACTTTACTCTTAAATGTTAAAATCGATCCTGCCTCCACCACTTCTGCTGGAAGCTCATTCCACACAGCCACCACCCTCTGAGTAAAGAAGTTCCCCCTCACGTTACCCCGAAACCTCTGTCCCTTAATTCTCATGTCATGCCCTCTTGTTTAAATCTTCCCTACCCTCAATGGGAAAAACGTATCCACGTCAACTCTGTCTATCCCTTTCATCATTTTAAAGACCTCAATCAAGTCCCCCCTTAACCTTCTGCACTCCAAAGAATAAAGACCTAACTTGTTCAACCTTTCTCTGTAACATAGTTGCTGGAACCCTGGCAACATTCTGGTAAATCTCCTCTGTACTCTCTCTATTTTGTTGACATCCTTCCTATAACTAGGCGACCAAAATTGTACACCATACTCCAGAATTGGTCTTACCAATGCCTTGTACAATTTTAACATTACTTCACTACTCCTATATTCAATGCTCTGATTTATAAAGGCCAGCACACCAAAGGCTTTCTTTACCACCCTATCTACATGCGATTCCACCTACAGGGAACTATGCACAGTTATTCCTAGATCCCTCTGTTCCACAGCATTCCTCAATTCCCTAACATTTACCATGTACGTCCTATTTTGATTTGTCCTGCCAAGATGTAGCACTTCACACTTATCAGCATTAAACTCCATCTGCCATCTTTCAGCCCACTTTTCCAAATGGCCCAAATCTCTCTGTAGACTTTGAAAATCTACTTCATTACCACAACACCACCTATCTTAGTATCATCTGCATACTTACTTATCCAATTTTCCACCCCATCATCCAGATCATTGATGTACATGACAAACAACAGTGGACCCAACACAGATCCCTGAGGCACCCCACTGGTCACCGGCTTCCAACCTGACAAACAGCCATCCACCATTACTCTCTGACATCTCCCATTCAGCCACTGTTGAATCCATCTTGCTACTCCGCCATTAACATCCAAAGATTGAAACGTCTTAACCAACCTTCCATGGGGAACCTTGTCAAAGGCCTTACTGAAATCCATATAGACAACATCCACTGTTTTGCCCTCATCAATTTCCCTAGTTACCGCTTCAAAAAATTCAAGAAGGTTTGTCAAACATGACCTTCCAGGCACAAATCCATGTTGACTGTTCCTGATCAGACCCTGCTTATCCAGATGCTTATATATATTATCTCTAAGTATCCTTTCCATTAATTTGCCCACCACTGACGTCAAACTAATAGGTCTATAATTGCTAAAGGTTTATTCTTTGAACCCTTTTTAAACAATGGAACAACATGCGCAGTACGCCAATCCTCCAGCACTATTCCCGTTTCTAATGACATTTGAGATATTTCTGTCATAGCTCCTGCTATTTCTACACTAACTTCCCTCAATGTCCTAGGGAATATCCTGTCAGGACCTGGAGACTTATCCACTTTTATATTTTTCAAAAGTGTCAGTACTTCCTCCTCTTTGAATCTCATAGTTCCCATAGCTACTCTACTTTTTCCCCCTTAACTCACAGAGTTCAATATCCTTCTCCTTGGTGAATACCGAAGAAAAGAAATTGTTCAATATCTCCCCCATCTCTTTTGGCTCTGCAGATAGCTGTCCATTCTGGTTCTCTAATGGTCCAATTTTATCCCTCGTTATCCTTTTGCTATTAATATAGCTATAGAAACCCTTTGGGTTTACTTTCACCTTTCTTGCCAAAGCAACCTCATATCTTCTTTTAGCCTTCCTAATTTATTTCTTAAGATTCTTTTTACATTCTTTATACTCCTCTAGCACCTCATTTACTCCATGCCTCCTATAATTATTGTAGATATCTCTCTTTTTTCGAAACAAGTGTCCAATTTCCCTTGAAAACCATGGCTCTTTCCAATTTTTACTATTTCCTTTCAACCTAACAGGGACATAAAGATTCTGTACTCAAGAGTACTCTCACCTGGAGTATTGTGTGCAGTTTTGGTCCTCTAATTTGAGAAGGACATTCTTGCTATTGAGGTTTACAAGGTTAATTCACGGGATGGCGGGACTGTCATATGCTGAGAGAATGGAGCAGCTGGGCTTGTACACTCTGGAGTTTAGAAGGACGAGAGGGGACCTTATTGAAACATATAAGATTGTTAAGGGTTGGACAGGAAACATGTTCCCGAAGTTGGGGGAGTCCAGAACCAGGGGCCACAGTTTATGAATAAGGAGCAAGCCATTTAGAACAGAGACGAGGAAACACTTTTTCTCAGAGAATTGTGAGTCTGTGGAATTCTTTGCCTCAGAGAGCGGTGGAGGCCGTTTCTCTGGATACTTTCAAGGGAGAGCTAGATAGAGCTCTTAAAGATAGCAGAGTCAGGGGATATGGGGAGAAGGCAGGAACAGGGTACTGATTGGGGATGATCAGCCATGATCACATTGAATGGCAGTGCTGGCTCAAAGGGCCAAATGGCCTACTCCTGCACCTATTGTCTATTTACTGTGCAGATACACTGAGAGTCTCTCTGAACTGCAGGTTCACAACGACCTCTTAATCTAATCCAGACAAGTAATGTGTCTGCACTCCCTGTTGCTTGCTACCCAAAGAGAAGATGAGATTTCCCCCCTGTCAATCCAGTCATGTATGCTACAACTTGCATTGTATTGCAGATCCCCTGGGCCTGATGGTCTGCATCCCAGGGGCCTCAGGGAGGTGGCTCCAGAAATAGTGGACGCATTGGTGATCATTTTCCAATGTTCAATAGATCAGTTCCTGGGGTGGAAGATTGCAACCTTCACGTGGTCCGCCCTGCTTCGACTAATTCAATCAACTCAACGTGCACAAATGGAAGATCAAATAGAATAAGTTGTCCAACAACTTTAGGGTGTGCACGCCACACGAAAGAGGAAGGATCAGTTCCTACGGATTGGAGGATAGCTAATGTTATCCGACTTTTCAAGAAAGGAGCGAGAGAGAAAACGGGGAATTACAGACCAGTTAGCCTGACTTCGGTGGTGGGAGTCAATTATTAAAGAGGTAATAATGGGGCATTTGGATAGCAGTAAAAGGATTAGTCCAAGTCAACATTAATTTATGAAAGGGAAATCATGCTTGACTAATCTTCTGGAAATGTTTGAGGATGTGACAAGTAAAATGGATGAAGGGATGCCAGTGGATGTAGGTTATCTAGAATTTCAGAAACCCTTTGATAAGGTCCCCCATGGGAGACTGGTGACTAAAATTAGAGCACATCGTATTGGGGGTAGGGTGTTGACATGGATAGAAAATTGGTTGGCAGACCGGAAGTGTAGGAGTGAATGGGTCCTTTTCAGAAAGGCAGGCAGTGGCGAGTGGAGTGCCGCAAGGCTCGGTGTTGGGGTCGCAACTATTTACCATATATATTAATGATTTGGAAGAGGGAATTAGGAGCAACACTAGCAAGTTTGCGGATGACACAAAGCTGGGTGGCAGTGTGAACTGTGAAGAGGATGTTAGGAGGTTGCAAGGTGACCTGGACAGGTTGAGTGAGTGGGCAGATGCAGTATAATATAGATAAATGTGAGGTTATCCACTTTGGCGGCAAAAACAAGGGGGCACATTATTATCTCAATGGGGTTAGGTTAGGTAAGGGGGAAGTGCTGTGAGACTTTGGCGTCCTTCTACACCGGTCACAAAGTTGGCGTGCAGGTACAGCAGGCAGTGAAGAAAGCTAATGGAATGTTGGCCTTCAAAACAAGAGGATTTCAGTATAAGAGTAAAGAGGTTCTTCTGCAGTTGTATAGGGCTCTGGTGAGACCACATCTGGAGTATTGTGTACAGTTTTGGTCTCCTAATTTGAGATGGACATCCTTGTGATTGAGGCAGTGCAGCGTAGGTTCATGAGATGAATCCCTGGGATGGTGGAACTGTCATATGAGGAAAGATTGAGAAGACTAGGCTTGTATTCACTGGAGTTTAGAAGGATGAGGGGGAATCTTATGGAAACATATCACATTATAAAAGGACTGGACAAGCTAGATGCAGGAAAAATGTTCCCAATGTTGGGCGAGTCCAGAACCAGGGGCCACAGTCTTAGAATAAAGAGGAGGTAATGGGGAGAAGGCAGACACGGGTTAT
This sequence comes from Okamejei kenojei, assembly GCA_035221665.1. NCBI lineage: Eukaryota > Metazoa > Chordata > Chondrichthyes > Rajiformes > Rajidae > Okamejei > Okamejei kenojei. Next base: position 51,606,439 of record CM069147.1, read on the forward strand.
TGATAGGGGACGATCAGCCATGATCACAATGAATGGCGGTGCTGGCTCGAAGTGCCGAATGGCCTCCTCCAGCACCTATTTTCTATGTTTCTATGTATTGCAGCCACCAAATGTAATCATCTGGCCAGTAATGAAGTTGATGGTCATTGTGACCTTTCTCTTCCCAACAAAGGATTGTGCAATCATGGGTGCTTGGTCTGATTCTCTTTGCAGCAGGCACCAGATTTCAGTGACCACACATTGTACGCAATGTCCAGATTCAGTGATTCTGGAATATGTATAATTGGAACATTGTTTCTATGAGATTTGTGGGAATTAGTCCTCCCATTAGCTACAAATTTTCTCTTCCAGTGTCCTCTGGCAAAGACATCCTGTTTTTTTTTGCCATTTCTACCTGCTCCTGGTCTGCTGAAAGTTGAGTAAGTACTATTATTTGATATTTGTATATTTTGCCTTTATATCCTGGTCGATTTTTTCTAAAGGTTGAATAAGAGCTGTTATTTAGAATGGACAAACTAAAATATAGTATCCTTCACCTCACTAAGTGATTGTGATCTTGTGGTAAAAGCGATTGTGATCTTGGCAATTCCAGGTTGCAGTTTCATTGAGTGTAATGAGACTCAAGTTCAAGTTGACATTTATTGTCACATGCACCAATTGGTACAGTGAAATTTGAGTTACCTTGCAGCCATACGAATAAAAAGAACACAATACACAATTGAATTTAACATAAACATCCACCACAGTGGAATCAACGATGGAAGGCAATAAAGTTCAGTCATCTTCCTCTATGTTCACCTGTGGTCGGGGTCTAGAAACTAGTCTGCAGTTGCCGCTACGGACGGTCCAATGTACAGGCCCCCTCGCCTGGATGATCGAAATTCCGCCGTCGGAACGGATTGGAACATGCTCCGCGGTTTGGAGTTTCTGAATCGGCTGCTTCTTACCGGAGACCACAGCTTCTGGAGTTCACAAGCCGAGCTGGGAGGAGCTCCAACACTGGCGATCCTCGGCAAAAGATCCCAGGCCTCCACGATGTTAAAGTCAGCGCCGTACCCACGGCTAGAAGCTCTGCAGACCACAGCTCCATGGTGTTAAAGTCAGTAGGCACTGTTGGACGGAGCTCCAACACTGACGATCCTCGACAAGGATGCCCGGCACTGTGATGGTAATTCAGCGCTGCGCCTGCTGCTGAAGCTCTGGATCGGTCTCTGGTAGGAAAGTCCACGCCAATCCAGTTGGTAGGCCTTGGGGGGGGGGGGCGCGAAGATGCGCCACGGAGAAAAGATGCATCTCCGTCCAGGTAAGTGACTGAAAAATGTTTTCCCCCTATTCCCCCCACCAACCTCCATATAACACATACTGAGAAACATTAAAACATACATTTAGACGCACTAAAAATAACAAAAAAGGCAAAGGACTGACGAGCTGTTGGCAAGGCAGCAACCTCCAACTCAAACCCCAACAAACCTGCATATTAAAAATCTCTTTGAAAAGCAGGGATCTGAGAATGTTTGCCTCTATTAGCTCCCATATGACGTGGAATAGAAACTAAATTGTGTTGCAAAAGATTTTAAGTTCCATAGCTCCCCACTTATGCACAGTTTTATATGTGATTTATAGACAATAGACAATGGGTGCAGGAGTAGGCTATTCGGCCCTTCGAGCCAGCACCGCCATTTAATGTGATCATGGCTGATCATCCCCAATCAGTACCCCGTTCCTGCCTTCTCCCGACTCCGCTATTTTTAAGAGCCCTATCTAGGTCACTCTGGAAAGCATCCAGAGAACCTGCCTCCACCGCCCCCTGAGGCATAGAATTCCACAGACTCACCACTCTCTGTGAGAAAAAGTGTTTCCTCGTCTCCATTCTAAATGGCTTACTCCTTATTCTTAAACTGTGCCCCCTGGTTCTGGACTCCCCCAACATCGGGAACATGTTTCCTGCCTCTAGCGTGTCCAAACCCTTATATGAAACAATCTTATATGTTTCAATGAGATCTCCTCTCATCCTTCTCAACTCCAGACTGTACAAGCCCAGCCACTCCATTCTCTCAGCATATGACAGTCCCGCCATCCCGGGAATTAACCTTGTTAACTACGTTGCACTCCCTTGTTAACCTTGTTAACCTTGTTAACTTGTTAACTACGCTGCACTCCCTAAAATAGCAAGAATGTCCTTCCTCAAATTAGGCGACCAAAACTGCACACAATACTCCAGGTGCAGTCTCACTAAGGCTGTGTACAACCGCAGAAAGACATCTTTGTTCCTATATTCGACTTCTCTTGTTATAAAGGCCAACATGCCATTCGCTTTCTTCACTCCCTGCTGTACCTGCATGCTTACTTTCATAGACTGATGAACAAGAACTTCCAGATCCCGTTGTACTTCCCATTTTCCCAACTTGACACCATTTAGATAGTAATCTGCCTTCCTGTTTTTGCTACCAAAGTGGATAACCTCGCATTTATCCGCATTAAACTTCATCTGCCATGCATCTGCCCACTCCCCCAGCCTGTCCAAGTCACCCTTCTCATAGCATCCTCCTCACAGTTCACACTGTCACCCAGCTTTGTGTCATGTACGAATTTACTAATGTTACTTTAAATCCCTTCATCCAAATCATTGATGTATATTGTAAATAGCTGCGGTCCCAGCACCGAGCCTTGCGGTACCCCGCTCGTCACTGCCTGCCATTCTGAAAGGGACCCGTTAATCCCTATTCTTAGTTTCCTGTCTGCCAACCAATTTTCTATCCATGTCAGCACTACTCCCAATACCATGTGCCCTAATTTTGCCCACTAATCTCCTATGTGGGACCTTATCAAATGCTTTCTGAAAAAACATGTACACTATATCCACTGGCTCTCCCTTGTCCATTTTCCTAGTTACATCTTCAAAAAATTCCAGAAGATTAGTCAAGCATGATTTCCCATTCGTAAATCCACGCCGACTCCTGCTATTGCTATCCAAATGTGTGGCTATTTCATCTTGTATAATTGACTCCAGCATTTGTGACACTGAATCAAACTGACACGGATTGAATTGAATTGATTGCCTGGATTGCACTGTGTGATGTTTGACCCCATTTCAGCTACTCCAAGTATCCCCATGATTCAATGTCACGTCAAATTGTGCATACATGATCATCGGGACCATAATTTAATGTATCTCTATTTCCAATGAGAGGGGGAATTTCATTCTGAATACTTTCCTTGAGGGGGGGGGGGGAGAGGGGGGAGAGGGGGGGGAAGAGAGTGGGGGGGGGAGAGAGTGGGGGGGGGGGGGAGAGAGGGGGGGGGGGGGGGAGAGTGGGGGGGGGGGGGAGAGTGGGGGGCAGCACTATAAAACCCCGGATGCCTATAAAATCCCAGAGGGGGGGGGGGGAAGAGTGGGGGGGAGGGGGGGGAGTGAGAGTGGGTGGCAGCACTATAAAACCCCGGATGCCTGGACATGAATCAGTCACTCTGCAAGATCGTGAGGGAGAGGCCACAACTCTCATTCTAAGCTGTAAATCAACTGAACTGTGAGTCTGCAATGTACTTGCAATAAATGATTTGTTAACCCTTAATGACAATGCCATGAGTCGTTTGCCCTGCTGCCCTGCCTGTGCTTGAAACTGCAATGCTTTATTAGGTCCGACTGTGTTTGGAAGGAATAAATGCTTTATTAGGTCTGACTGTGTTTGGTTTAAAAGTCCCGCTCAGTTCGTGACTTCCGCTTAGTGGACAGTTCGCGCTGATTGCGTAATTTCCGGTAAGTGCAGAGGTTACGCTGATTGCGGAAGTGTCGCTGACTGCAGAAGCGCCAAAGTGGAGAGGCCGCGCTCAACCGTGTGAGTATTCAAGAAGATTTACTGTCATATATATGGTGTGTGAGTCAGTGTGTGTGTGTATGTGTGTGTGAGTGTGTGTATATGTGAGTGTGTGTTTGTGAGCGTGAGTGTGAGCGTGAATGTGTGTGCGCGTGCGTGTGTGTGAGAGCGCGAGTGCAAGTGGGTGCGCGTGTAGTCTCAGTAACTGAGCTGCCAGCCCAAGAATCCATTCGGCCCACAATGTCCATGCTAGCGTTCCAGAAACCCCTTCCCTCACTGACGAGCCCTCCCGTGTGAAGCTGGGACCCAATGGGTCCCACTTACTCTAGTGTGGTATAATAATATATGGTTTAAATAGTTAGCAGCACGGAATTAGCCTCCCCATGGGGTAATATGAGCTTTGGACACTAGTTGGTGCTTAATTTTTCAATCTCATTTTCTAATTAGCTTAATTAATTAATGTGCAACTTTTGGCACTGACGAGTTATGACTTTCTTCTCAATTATATTCTATCTAAATCTGTGCAAAATTTCAAGTTACATGGGTCACGAAAGATAAATTCTAGACACATTTTCCATGCTCGGCCCACAGCCTAAATTTGACGTTGCGTGTAATAGACAACTGTCCCTAGAATTAACCACATTTAAATTTGTTTGAAGAAACTATTGTTTTAGACTCTAGAATTCTCTGTAAATGAAAGTTTTGCTGGGGAATTATAACTAAAAAAACTAATAACTAACTTATTACTCCAGATGAACAGTATGTGGAGAATTAACAATGACAGTAAAGAACAGAATTTCATGCATTTTCCTCATTTAGAGTGATGTTAACATTTGATCTATCTTGTTTAAACTAATTGCATGATTGCATGAGCTACACTGAACATATACAATATAGAAATGTAATCACCTTTAAAAGGTAAGTTAAAACATTAAATACAATACACTTGTAGAAGCTTTGTACCATGGTGTTTCAGATAACTGAAAGCTTAACGTAGCTCATGCTTTTAATAATATGTAAACTAATCGAGTTTCTTTTTGCCTTCATTCCACCGTAAATATTTACATTCACTTCAGCATGAAGTCGTTCTGACAAGTAAAGAAAGTGTCCCAATTGACTGTATTTATATTAAAAGTTGAATATGTTACCTTGCTGATTGGAATCCATTGCTGGCTGTTTGCAGTCCTGAGCTCGATGCCCATTAGCCCCACAGTTGTAGCATGAAATATGTCCATTCTTTTTATATCCAGATCCATTTGTGCTTCCTAGTATGTGCTGTGTCTGATATACTGCAGTTGTACCACCCAGGAAATTCTGCATGGGAGGCATGACAAAGTTTGATGGTCCACTAATGATGGAATCGGGAGTTATTGTAGTATTGTAACCAGGGGTTGGAACAATGGGATAGGGGAAAGCAGTACTGTTATTATATTGGGTGCTGATGTAACCATTGTTACATAAAGGATTGAATGGAAAAATTGGAAACGTTAGCACTGAATGCCCTGAAAATGGGCTTTGGAAGTAATTAGCATAGTTAATTGTCAAAGGATTGGAGCCGCAGTTTCCGCTGCAGCCACATGAACTACACACTTTGCACCCAGTTTGCTGCTGCTGTTGCAATGGGATATTTATTCCTGAGCCTCCATTACCATTATTGCTGTTAATGTAACTGTTTTTAGCCACAGAGGAGAGAGTCGGACTGGAACTAGAGATAGGACAATTTGGCAGACTTGCAACGTTTGTGAAGGACACCGAGGTGTGGCTATTGGCAGGTGCATTATTGGTGTTCGTGCAGAAAGTGCCAGAAATGGAAGTTACAGGTGAACACTGAATTGTTGAAAAGGCAACTTTGGTGTTTGCTGAATAAGGAACTGTTCTTGAACTTATTACAGCAGGTGAGACGCTTTTCACTTGTACAACACTGTTATAGGCAGTCTGTCCCACCAACAATGGTTCTGTAGGAATGGGGGAAGAGACCAGAAGTTTCATCTGCGACTGAGAAATGTTGTATGCAGAGTTACATGGTGCAGGAGTGGAAGTACAGGTGTCCATTCTCAGTGCTGATAATGGAGTCGTTTTGGATGGATTATCTATGGTGGAAGGAGGTCCATCTTTAGTCCTAATTCCAAAGTTTACCACATTGGATGAAATCCCATTATTTTCTGACACAATTGTTGATCTTTGGGAAGCTTGAACTGGAGAAGTTGGTATTACATCTATAACCATAGCTCCAAGAGAGCCAAACTTTGTTTCCACTTTGATGCTATTGGTAGGCCCTTCTTGAAGTTTGCTTCCAAGGTCAACATTTTGACTTGTGTGGATTGGAGAAGATATGCCTGTTATTGGCTTTATATCAAAGCTACTTCTTTCTGACTTGCGTGCTGAATTCAGTAATCTGCTGGGGGCAATGTTTGAAGAAATCACTGGCATCATCTGCACTGTGGAAATGGCTGAAGATACATGACTTGGATGGGCTAATCCAGTTTCATTTTGTACTGGAGAGACTTGTGCTGTGGGTCTCCATGGCCCAGTGTTCAGGTTGCTTAGTTGACTTGACAACATCGCTGGTTTATCCCTTATTTGAATATCCAAAACAGTCTCTGCACCTGCAAGAGTAGTTATATGAATTAGTAACCAATTTAATCATTAATAATTAAAATACTACATTTATGAAACGGGTCTTAACATATTGGCTGTTTTGATCAATAGTTTTCAGCTTAAATATTTCTAAACACAATCAAGTAGTTGAAACGATAATATTCTTCTCACTTGTGGATAATGTATTTTTCCCACTGTAAATACAACATTGACAATAGCAAATACACATATTATTATTTGGTTGCATTTCATTAACTAGAAAAAGTTCTTGTGGACAGAAGAGACAAAGTTTAACTTGGATCAGAGTGATGGCAAGACCAAAGTATGGAGGAGAGAAGGAACTGCCCAAGATCCAAAGCATACCACCTCATCTGTGAAACATGGTGGGGGGGAGAGGGGGGGGGGGGGGTGTTATGGCCTGGACATGTATGGCTGCTGAAGGTACTGGCTCACTTACCAAATGATGGTTCAACTGATGATAATAGCATAATGAATTCTGAAGTGTATAGACACATCCGATCTGCCCAAGTCAAACAAATGCCTCAAAACTCATTAGCTGGCAATTCATTCTACAGCAAGACAATTATCCCAAACATATTGCTAAAGGGTCTGTCCCACTGTACGAGGTAATTAAAGAGCTCTCCCGAGTTTAAAAAAAAAAGCAAACTCGTGGTAAGCACGTAGAATGTATGTAGCAGGTACGTCGGAGCTCGGGACGTCCCTTAGCGGCTCGTAACGCTAATGGCAGATACTCGGGAAACGCAGTAAGCTCATGAAGATTTTTCAACGTTGAAAAATGTCCGCTAGAGCCCCGAGTACCTATGAGCGGCTATTACCGTATTTCTCCGAGTTCGAATCAGGGGAATCTCGGGAGAACTATTGAATTACCTCGTACAGTGGGACAGGCCCTTAAAGCAATAAAGGAACTTTGCAAAGCTAAAAAATGATCAATTCTTGAGTGGCCAAGTCAATCATCCGATTTGAACCTAATTGAGCATGCCTTTTATATGCTGAAGAGAGAACTGAAAGGGAGAGGGGCCTTGCTCAAATTGTCTACTTTACCTGGTAGAATGTTTCTTTGCTTAATGGAACTGTTTCCCACCATGTACTTTCTATCAAAACTACGTTATGTGATATTTTGTGATTGGGTTAGGGAACTGTCAATTAATGTATTTTGTAACCCTTATTGGTGATTGGCTTGTAGAGATTGTCCCCCCCCACCCACCCCATGTATTTCGCGCCAAGGGTCCGTGAAGGTATAAAAGAGGGGAGAGCACATTGGGGTGCGCCGATCTTCTGGGATAGAACATGGGACTGTGTTGATCTGCTGGAGTTGTTCTATTCACACGAGGCTGAAGGGCTTGAACGAGTAGAGCCGAGGATCGGACCCGCGGTGTTGGACTACATAGAAACATAGAAATTGGGTGCAGGAGCAGGCCATTCGGCCATTCAATATGATCATGGCTGATCATCCAACTCAGTATCCTGTACCTGCCTTCTCTCCATACCCCCTGATCCCTTCAGCCACAAGGGCCACATCCAACTCCCTCTTAAATATGGCCAACGAACTGGCCTCAACTACCTTCTGTGGCAGAGAATTCCACAGATTCACCACTCTCTGCGTGAAAAACGATTTTCTCATCTCGGTCCTAAAAGACATCCCCCTTATCCTTAAACTGTGACCCCTTGTCCTGGACTTCCCCAACATCGGGAACAATCTTCCTGCATCTAGCCTGTCCAACCCCTTAAGAATTTTGTAAGTCTCTATGAGATCACCCCTCAATCTTCTAAATTCCAGCGAGTACAAGCCGAGTCTATCGAGTCTTTCTTTATATGGAAGTCGTGCCATCCCAGGAATCAGTCTGGTGAACCTTCTCTGTACTCCCTCTATGGCAAGAATGTCTTTCCTCAGATTAGGAGACCCAAAACTGTACGCAATACTCCAGGTGTGGCCTCACAAAGACCCTGTACAACTGCAGTAGAACCTCCCTGCTCTTGTACTCAAATCCTTTTGCTATGAATGCCAACATACCATTCGCTTTCTTCACAGCCTGCTGCACCTGCATGCCTACTTTCAATGACTGGTGTACCATGACATCCAGGTCTCGTTGCATCTCCCCTTTTCCTAATCGGTCACCATTCAAATAATAGTCTACTTTCCTATTTTTGCCACCAAAGTGGATAACCTCACATTTATCCACATTATACTGCATTTGCCATGCATTTCCCCACTCACCCAGTCTATCCAAGTCATCCTGCAGCCTCCTAGCATCCTCCTTGTAGCTAACACTGCCCCCCAGCTCCATGTCATCCACAAACTTCGAGATGTTGCATTTAATTCCCTCGTCCAAATCATTAATGTATATTGTAAATAGCTGGGATCCCAGCACAGAATATTGCAGCACCCCACTAGTCACTGCCTGCCATCCTGAAAAGGACCCGTTCACTTCTACTCTTTGCTTCCTGTCTGCCAGCCAGTTCTCTATCCACATCAATACTGAACCACCAATATCGTGTGCTTTAAGTTTGTATACCAATCTCTTGTGTGGGACTTTGTCGAAAGCCTTCTGAAAGTCCAGAAATAACACATCCACTGCTTCTCCCTTATCCACTCTACTAGTTACATCCTCAAAAAATTCAATAAGATTCATCAGACATGATTTACCTTTCGTAAATCCATGCCGACTTTGTCCAATGATTTCACCACTTTCCAAATGCGCTGCTATCCCATCTTTAATAACTGACTCTAGCAGTTTCCCCACTACCGATGTTAGACTAACTGGTCTATAATTCCCCGTTTTCTCTCTCCCTCCATTTTTAAAAAGTGGGGTTACATTAGCTACAGTCCAAACCTCAGGAACTACTCCAGAATCTAAAGAGTTTTGAAAAATTATCACTAAGGCATCTGCTATTTCTGGGGCTACTATCTGCCTGGGATGCAGCCTATCTAGCCCTGGGGATTTATCCATTCAATTTACCATTCAATTAATTGAATTAATCCATTCAATTTACCTAACACCACTTTCCGGCTAACCTGGATTTCACTCAGTTCCTTGATCTCATTTGACCCACGATCCCCTGCTATTTCCGGCAAATTATTTATGTCTTCCTTAGTGAAGACAGAACCAAAGTAGTTATTCAATTGGTCTGCCATGTCCTTGTTCCCCATGATCAATTCACCCGTTTCTGACTGCAAGGGACCTACATTTGTTTTAACTAATCTTTTGCGCTTCACATATCGATAAAAACCTTTGCAGTCAGTTTTTATGTTTCCTGCCAGTTTTCTTTCATACTCCATTTTCCCTTTCCTAATTAAGCCCTTTGTCCTCCTCTGTTGGTCTCTGAATTTCTCTCAGTCCCCTGGTAGGCTGCTTTTTCTGGTTAATTTGTACGCTTCATCTTTTGCTTTGATACTATCCCTGATTTCCCTTGTTATCCACGGATGCGCTACCTTCCCTGATTTATTCTTTTGCCATACTGGGACTAGGTATAGACTAGATAAAGAGAATTGATTACCAGTGCTTGTAGTCTGTGTTTGACTCAACCAGACTAAGGGGCTAAGATTAGGACTGGAATTACATGACTACGTTCATTTACATGACATTGCTGTGTGGCATTATGGTGCCCTGAAATGGGGGGGGACTGCTGTAATTTCTACATGGTGAAACCAAATGTGCAAAAATGGCCTTTATTAAAATCTGACAATGTGCACTTTAACCACGTGATTTTTTTCTATGACAAATCTCAACGGCATAGGCAAATAAATAAATGATGGGTCTTTGTCCCAAACATGATATTTCATCTTTGTCTTTCCCCAGAGTCATCTTTAATGGCCTGATCTGTACACAAAGGACGGGTTGCACTTGAACCCGAGGGGGACCAATATCCTGGCAGGGAGATTTGCAAAGGCTACTGGGGAGACTTTAAACTAGAAAGGCTGGGGGGAGGGACTCGGGTAGAGGGGGTTAGGGGTCAGGGTGTGGGGAAAGAGGCAAAGAAGGGAAGCACTCGGATCCAAAATGTAGGCGAGAAAGATGAAAAAGATAATAGACAGAGAATAAGGGATGGTGGGTTTCTAAAATGTGTATATTTTAATGCTAGGAGCATTGTAAGTAAGGTGGATGAACTTAGAGCCTGGATTGACACCTGGAAATATGATGTTGTGGCAATCAGTGAAACATGGTTGCAGGAGGGCTGTGATTGGAAACTAAATATTCCAGGATTTCGTTGCTTCAGGTGTGATAGAATTGGAGGGTCCAGAGGGGGAGGTGTTGCATTGCTTGTCAGAGAAGATATTACAGCAGTGCTTTGGCAGGATAGATTAGAGGGCTCGTCTAGGGAGGCTATTTGGATGGAACTGAGAAGTGGGAACGGTGTAGCAACACTTTTAGGGGTGTATTATAGACCGCCAATTGGGGAGCGAGAATTGGAAGAGCAAATATGTAAGGAGATAGCAGATATTAGTAGTAAGCACAAGGTAGTGATTGTGGGAGATTTCAATTTTCCAAAAATAGACTGGGAAACACATTCTGTAAATGGGCTGGATGGTTTGGAGTTTGTAAAATGTGTGCAGGATAGTTTTTTGCAGCAGTACATAGAGGTATCGACCAGAGAAGGGGCAGTGCTGGACCGCCTGTTAGGAAATGAGGCAGGTCAGGTGACGGAGGTATGCGTTGGTGAGCACTTCGGGATCAGTGATCACAATACCATTAGTTTCAATATAATTATGGAGAGAGTCAGAACTGGATCTAGGGTGGAGATTTTTGATTGGAGAAAGGCTAACTTTGAGGGAATGCGTAAGGATTTTAAAGGAGTGAATTGGGACACTTTGTTTCATGGGAAGGATGTAGAAGAGAAATGGAGGACATTTAAAGGGGAAATTGTAAAAGTACAGAATCTTTATGTCTCTGTTAGGTTGAAAGGAAATAGTAAAAATTGGAAAGAGCCATGGTTTTCAAGGGAAATTGGACACTTGTTTCGAAAAAAGAGAGATATCTACAATAATTATAGGAGGCATGGAGTAAATGAGGTGCTAGAGGAGTATAAAGAATGTAAAAAGAATCTTAAGAAAGAAATTAGGAAGGCTAAAAGAAGATATGAGGTTGCTTTGGCAAGAAAGGTGAAAGTAAACCCAAAGGGTTTCTACAGCTATATTAATAGCAAAAGGATAACGAGGGATAAAATTGGACCATTAGAGAACCAGAATGGACAGCTATCTGCAGAGCCAAAAGAGATGGGAGAGATATTGAACAATTTCTTTTCTTCGGTATTCACCAAGGAGAAGGATATTGAACTCTGTGAGTTAAGGGGAAAAAGTAGAGTAGCTATGGAAACTATGAGATTCTAAGAGGAGGAAGTACTGACACTTTTGAAAAATATAAAAGTGGATAAGTCTCCAGGTCCTGACAGGATATTCCCTAGGACACTGAGGGAAGTTAGTGTAGAAATAGCAGGAGCTATGACAGAAATATTTCAAATGTCATTAGAAACGGGAATAGTGCCGGAGGATTGGCGTTACTGCGCATGTTGTTCCATTGTTTTAAAAAAGGGTTCAAAGAATAAACCTAGCAATTATAGACCCATTAGTTTGACGTCAGTGGTGGGCAAATTAATGGAAAGGATACTTAGAGATAATATATATAAGCATCTGGATAAACAGGGTCTGATCAGAAACAGTCAACATGGATTTGTGCCTGGAAGGTCATGTTTGACAAACCTTCTTGAATGTTTTGAAGCGGTAACTAGGGAAATTGATGAGGGTTAAAGCAGTGGACGTTGTCTATATGGATTTCAGTAAGGCCTTAGACAAGGTTCCCCATGGAAGGTTGGTTAAGAAGGTTCAATCTTTGGGTGTTAATGGCGGAGTAGCAAGATGGATTCAACAGTGGCTGAATGGGAGATGTCAGAGAGTAATGGTGGATGGCTGTTTGTCAGGTTGGAAGCCGGTGACCAGTGGGGTGCCTCAGGGATCTGTGTTTGGGTCCACTGTGTTTGTCATGTACATCAATGATCTGGATGATGAGGTGGAAAATTGGATAAGTAAGTATGCAGATGATACTAAGATAGGTGGTGTTGTGGATAATGAAGTATATTTTCAAAGTCTACAGAGAGATTTGGGCCATTTGGAAAAGTGGGCTGAAAGATGGCAGATGGAGTTTAATGCTGTTAAGTGTGAAGTGCTACATCTTGGCAGGACAAATCAAAATAGGAAGTACATGGTAAATGGTAGGGAATTGAGGAATGCTGTGGAACAGAGGGATCTAGGAATAACTGTGCATAGTTCCCTGAAGGTGGAATCGCATATAGATAGGGTGGTAAAGAAAGCCTTTGGTGTGCTGGCCTTTATAAATCAGAGCATTGAATATAGGAGTAGTGAAGTAATGTTAAAATTGTAAAAGGCATTGGTAAGACCAATTCTGGAGTATGGTGTACAATTTTGGTCGCCTAGTTATAGGAAGGATGTCAACAAAATAGAGAGAGTACAGAGGAGATTTACTAGAATGTTGCCAGGGTTCCAGCAACTATGTTACAGAGAAAGGTTGAACAAGTTAGGTCTTTATTCTTTGGAGCGCAGAAGGTTAAGGGGGGACTTGATTGAGGTCTTTAAAATGATGAAAGGGATAGACAGAGTTGACGTGGATACGTTTTTCCCATTGAGGGTAGGGAAGATTCAAACAAGAGGGCATGACATGAGAATTAAGGGATAGAAGTTTCGGGGTAACGTGAGGGGGAACTTCTTTACTCAGAGGGTGGTGGCTGTGTGGAATGAGCTTCCAGCAGAAGTGGTGGAGGCAGAATCGATTTTACCATTTAAGACTAAAGTGGATAGGTATATGGACGTGAAGGGAATGGAGGGGTATGGTCTGAGTGCAGGTAGATGGGACTAGGGGAAAACAAATGGTCGGCACGGACTGGAAGGGCCGAGAGGGCCTGTTTCCGTGCTGTAATTGTTATATGGTTAATGTTACATCTCCTGTTATTTTGAAATTCTCTCTCCCATATATCTAACTAATGGATACCATAGACGTCAATGTCCCTGCAGGGAGAATTGATGGGGTCAGTTTATTTAAAAAGGCGGTTCATTAACTTCTGGGAGACTTGGTTGCTAAACACAGTGATAAAGAGCTGCTGTAATCTAAAGGGTGCAACGGATAAGAACCTGGACAGAACTGCAAATGGCTATCCCCCCCCCCCCCTCCCCCTCAATAGATAAGGCAGCTTGCTTTTCAGCAGATTGTATTAGTTTTAGCTATTTAAATTAAGCTGTGCTGCGAATGTTAAATACATTGACACATCTATTTATAGCCGTCCTAACATTCTATGTTGGCCATTTTCCCATCATGCTTCCGCAGTAAGTGAGCTCGAGGGTTAACCAGATTATAACCTTCCTTATAATTCTCAAAATTCCTGACAATGCCATGCTATAGGAAAGATGGTTTCCTTGTATCCAAGTGGCTTTCCTTGCAATTTGTAAAGAGGTTCATACATCATAGGAGCAGAATTAGGCCATTTGACCCATCAAGTCTACTCGACAATTCAATCATGGCTAATCTATCTTTACCTCTCAACCCCATTCTCCTGCCTTATCCTGGTAACCCTTGACACCCTTACTAATCAAGAACCTGTCAATCTCCACTCTAAAAATAACAAATGACTTGGCCTCCACAGCCAATTACAGTTTTACCACCCTCTGGTTAAACATGTGGGTTGTTAGGTTAAATCTCTACTGTAAATTGCTCCTAGTGTGTAGGCGAATATTAGAATCTGAGGAGAGTTGATGAAAATGTGAATAGAATAAAAATGGCATTAATGTAAGGTTAGGGCACTGTGAACAATCGTTGGAGGAGCTGTTTTCGTGAGGTATCTCTCTACGATTCTATCAGTTTCTCAAGCAGCCTCTTTTCCAAATCGTGAGGTATCTCTCTACGATTCTATCAGCTTCTCAAGCAGCCTCTTCTCCTCTTGGAGAACAACTCTAGCTTCCTCAGTAAGAAGGAACTGCAGATGCTGGTTTAAACCAAAGATTGACACAAAAAGCTGGAGTAACTCAGCATCTCTGGAGCCAGCATCTTTGGAGAAAAGGAATACGAGTCTGAAGAAGGGGCTTGATGTTCTTTTCCATTTCTCCAGAGATGCTGTCTGACCCGCTGAGTTACTCCAGCTATTTGTGTCTATCTCTAGCCTTTTCAGTCTATAGGTAAAGCTTCTTAGCTTTGGAATCATTTTAATAAATCTAAATTTCACTCAACATCAAAGGAGTTGATGTCCCGAAATGAAGGATGCTCTTCAATTATCAAGCACATAAATTCTTCTACCAGTGATTGTTGGTGGACCATCCTGTGTTTTATGAATGTAATGGCAGAGCAAATGGAGGAACTCGGATTGAGAAGACAGAACATAGGAGAGAACAGTACAGGATATGCCCAAAGTGTCCATGCCAAACATGATGCCACGTTAAACCGATCTCCTCTGCCTGCATATGATCCATATTCCTCTATTCATTGCATATCCATGTGCCTGAAAGCCTTTTAAAATTCCATTATAATATTTGCCTTTACGATTTGCCATCCACCTCTCTGTCAAATCTTGCTGTTTTAGACTTTGCCAGTCTCACCTCAAAGCTATGGCCTCTGGTCTTTGACATTTCCACCCTGCGAAAATGGTTCTGACTGTCTACCCCATCTATGCCTCTCAAATTATGAGGGGCACAGAGAGGGTAGATAGCCAGAACCTTTATCCCCAGGGTGGAAATGTTCAACACTAGAGGGCATAGCTACAAAATGGGAGGGGAACTGTTTAATGGTGATGTGCAGGGCAAGGTTTTTAGAGTAGCGGTTGGGGCCAGGAATGCATTGCCAGGGGTGGTGGTCGAGTTGAATACACAATAGTGGCAGTAAAAGAGGCTTTAAAATAGGAACGTGAAAGTACAGGGAATAGGGATATGGATCATGTACAGGCAGATGTGATCAGTTTAGTTGGGCATCATGTGCAACATAATATTGTAGGCCGAAGGGCCTGTTCTCGTGCTGTACTGTTCTATATTCTATAGTTTTTTAGTTCTACTATCAGGCTTTTCCTCAACCTGCAAATGTTCCGGAGTAAACAATCCATATCTGGAGAGGTAGCACAGTGGGTAGCATTGCTGCCTGACACTGTCAGGGATCCATGTTCTGTCCACGTGGAGTTTACACTTTATCCGTGTGACTGAGGGGTTTTCTCCAGGTGTTCTGGTTTTCTCCTACATCCCAAAGATTGGTTGGTTAATTGACCATTATAAATTATCCCTTTTGTGTAGGTGAGTAGGTGAATCTGGGGGGAATTGATAACAATATAGAGAGAATTGACAAAACGTTGGTTAGGATAGTGTAAATGTGCACTCGGTGGGCCAAAGGGCCTGTCCCATGCTGTATCTCTCTATGACTATCAAGTTCAAGTGAGTTTATTGTCATGTGTCCCTGATAGGACAATGACATTCTTGCTTTGCTTCAGCACAACAGAACATAGTAGGCACTGACTACAAAATCAGATCAGTGTGTCCATATACCATTATATAAATATATACACACATGAATAAATAAACTGATAAAGTACAAATAACAGAAATGGGTTATTAATGTTCAGAATTTTGTCCGAGCCAGGTTTAATAGTCTGATGGCTGTAGGGAAGTAGCTATTCCTGAACCTGGTCATTGCAGTCTTCAGCCTCCTGTACCTTCTACCTGAAGGTAGCAGAGAGATGAGTGTGTGGTCAGGATGGTGTATGTCTTTGATGATACTGCCAGCCTTTTTGAGGCAGCGACTGCGGTAAATCCCCTCGATGGAAGGAAGGTCAGAGCCGATGATGGACTGGGCAGTGTTTACTACTTTTTGTAGTATTTTCCTCTCCAGGGCGCTCAAGTTGCCGAACCAAGCCACGATGCAACCGGTCAGCAAGCTCTCTACTGTGCACCTGTAGAAGTACTCCTTGACAAACCGCCTCTCCATAATCTTCTCAGGAAGTAGAGGCGCTGATGAGTTTTCTTGATAATTGCATCAGTGTTCTCGGACCAGGAAAGATATTCAGAGATGTGCATGCCCAGGAATTTGAAGCTCTTGACCCTTTCAACCATCGACCTGTTGATATAAACGGGACTGTGCGTCCCCATCCTATTCCTTCCAAAGTCCACATTCAGTTCCTTGGTTTTGCTGGTGTTGAGGGCCAGGTTATTGTGCTGGCACCATATGGACAATTGCCCGATCTCTCTTCTGTACTCCAACTCATCCCCATCAGTGATATGTCCCACAACAGTGGTGTCGTCAGCGAACTTGATGGTGGAGTTCGCACTGTGAATGGCTACGCAGTCATGAGTATAGAGCGAGTACAGCAGGGGGATGAGCACGCAGCCTTGAGGTGCTCCCGTGCTGATTGTTATCTGACACATTTCCACCAATACGAACAGACTGTGGTCTGTGAATGAGGAAGTCGAGGATTCAATTGCAGAGGAATGCGCAGAGACCCAGTTCAGCGAGTTTGGTAACCAGCTTGGAGGGGATGATAGTATTAAATGCCGAGCTGTAATCGATGAATAACAGCCTGACATATGAGTTTTTGTTGTCCAAGTGGTCCAGAGCGTAGTGGAGAACCAGCGAGATCGCATCCACCGTTGATCTGTTGTGGCGGTAAGCGAACTGCAGTGGGTCCAGGTTTTTGTCGAGGTAGGAGTTGATTTGCACCATGATCAACCTCTCGAAGCACTTCATGACCACAGGCGTTAGTGCCACAGGTCGATAGTCATTGAGGCACGTCACCTTGCTCTTCTTGGGCACTGGTATAATTTATGCCCTTTTGAAGCAGGTGGGAACCTCAGACCTCAGAAGTGAGAGGTTGAAAATGTCCGTAAAAACTCCAGCCAGTTGGTCCGCACAGGTTTTTAGAACATGACCAGGTATACCATCAGGTCCAAGTGCTTTTCGAGGTTTCACCCCTCTGAAGCATTTCCTGATGTCGGCCTCTGTGACTGAGCCTGAAATACCATCACAGCGAATGGGGGCTCGGGAAGGCAAATCGGTGTTCTCCCTATCAAAGTGTGCGTAAAACGCATTGAGCTCATCAGGGAGTGAAGTTTCACCGACATTCGAGCTGCCTCCTGATTTCGCCTTGTAGGAGGTGATTGTATTCGGGCCCCGCCACAGCTGCCGAGCATCTGTCTCATCCTCCAGTTTGGAGCAGAAGTCCCTTTTGGCCTTTTTGATGGCCTTACCAAGGTCGTATCTGGACTTCTTTTTGTAGACCACTGTATCATCAGACATGAATGCCCGGTGTCTGGTCTTCAGAAGCGTGCAAATCTCAAAGTTGATCCAAGGTTTCTGATTGGGAAACACTCGGAAGGATTTTGTACGGATGCAGTCCTCCACACATCTCTTAATGAAGTCTGTAATGACTGTGGCGTATTCGTTCAAGTCCGTTGCCAAGTCCTTGAACATTGCCCAATTTACAGACTCCAAACAGTCCTGTAGTTGTTCCTCTCCCCCCCCCTCACCCCCGACCAGCTCTGTACTGTCCTCACCTCTGGGGGTTCGCTCTTTAATTGTTGCCTGTAGGCAGGTATGGTCGTATTTACCGAAGTGAGGGTGAGGGTTAGAACGGTAGGCATTCTTGATGGTGGTGTAGCAGTGGTCGCGGGTGTTTGGTCCTCTGGTGCAGCAGGAGACATGTTGGTGGAAGTTAGGGAGTGATTTCTTTAGGTTTGCCTTATTGAAGTCCCCAGCAATGCCTCGGGGTAAGACGTCTGGTGTTTGTTGACCACGGCGTGCAGCTCCTCCAGTGCCTGCCTGGGGTGGGATGTAGACCGCGATCAGGATGATGGAGGTGAATTCCCTCGGAGGTAGAAGGGACGGCACTTCATCGCCAGATGTTCGAGGTGTGGAGAGCAGGAATTGGACAGGACTGCCACGTCTGAGCACCACGCAGATGCCCCCTCCTCTCCCTTTCCCAGCTTATCACTGCTTATACCCAAGTCCAAGCACATAACTCCTTGACCTCAGATCACGCAGATTCATGTAAATGAAGCTTAAACATGCTGTATATTTGTTGTATCGGCATGCTTTTGCAAAAATAGTCTGCAGAGTTCATGCATCACATAAGACAACAATTATTGGAAATGGCTTCTAAAGATATTGCACACATTTGGATACCTCAGCAAATTTTGCATGAAAAACACAGCAAGTACTCAATGCTGTTTTTGATTAGGCTTATATACACAGTATATAGATTCTACAACGTGAGAGAATTCTCAGAAAAAGTCCTTTTTCTTTAAAAGGTACGTAGTCCTGATTACAATTTTATCGCAAATGTATCTAGATATTTAATTACTTCAATGCAAAAACACAATTGGTTCTGTATGAATCCCTACTTTTCTGAAGGATTTTGTGGACTACTATCATCGTTCTAACATTTTACCTTAGTCTTGCTACATATGTAGTAGAGATGGTAGGACATAGACCATCAATAGTAGGCCTGAGGGAGAACAGAGGACAAAGAGACTTGTGCAAATCCAAAGATCCTTAAAGATGGTGATCCTTAGGATTGTGTTAGTGCGCGGGGATAGCTGGTCGGTGGGCCGAAGGAAATGGTTCTTCGCTGTATCTCTAAAGTAAACTAAACATCAATAATGAATTGTTTCTTCTGTTATTCTTTGCAATGACTTTAATAAACTTACTTCTGTCATTTTCATCTGCACTATCTGAACTCTCCTCTCTTCCCTGGATTGCTATGGGACTTGATGGTGAACTTGAATATTCAGAGGAAGATCCGCTATCTTTTGTTGCTGTACGACGGTGCTGATCTACCTCCACCCGCATTTCTGAGAGGAAACAGAAAATAAAAGTCACAAGTATGGTTTGGAGTATATTGACCACCGGGTGGCGCCCGTAATGGCCGCCTCGCCAACAGCCTGTCGTGTCCCTTCTCTGTTTTTATTATTTTAAATACGTCTTTAATGTATGTTTCAATGTTTCTTGGTTAGTTTATGTGGGGGGGGGGGAAAGGGGGAAACATATTTTCCGTCACTTACCTCGACGGAGTTGCGGTTTTCTCCGTTTCGTGTCTTGCGGCCTAACAACTTGGATTGGTGCGGGCTTTCCCACAGAGAGTGGCGAGTCTGTGGAATTCTCTGCCTCAGAGGACGGTGGATGCAGGTTCTCTGGATGCTTTCAAGAGAGAGCTAGATAGGGCTCTTAAAAATAATGGAGTCAGGGGATATGGAGAGAAGGAACGGGGTACTGATTGGGGATGATCAGCCATGATCACATTGAATGGCGGTGCTGGCTCGAAGGGCCAAATGGCCTACTCCTGCACCTATTGTCTATTGAACCGGGACGTACGCCTATACTGCACAGGCCTTTTCAGTGTATTCAAATTGACTTAATTGATTTACCTAGAGTTAACCATTATAAACATTGTTTGGTTATTATTGATCTTTTCAGCCGATGGACTGAAGCAATTCATACTACCAATGCCACGGCCCAATCCACTGTTGTGGTGTTGTGACGCCAAATCATGCCACGATTCCGACTCCCTACTGTTAGCAGCTCAGATAACGGACCACACTTCTCGGCTAAAGTTAATGAGGAGATGTGCAAGCAATTGAACGTTCGACAGCAGTTCCATTGTGTGCACCATCCACAAGCTGCAGGGATTGTGGAAAGAGCTAATGGAACTTTAAAGAGCAGGCTTGCTAAATTAACTGAAGAAACTAAGCTTAGCTGGGTACAAGTTTTGCTATGGCCCTATTCGCTATGCGCATCACACCGCATTCTTCTACTCATTTGACCCCTTCTGAAATAGTGTATGGGAGGCACAGAGGCAAATGAATAAATGACAGGACTTTGTCCCAAACATTATGGAGGGCACTGTACCTCCTCCTTAAAACATGATGAGCTAACAATGTAGAACAGGGCAGCACAGTAGCGCAGCACCAGAGCCGGGTTCGATCTTGACTACAGGTGTTGTTTGAACGGAGTTTGTATGTTCTCCCTGTGACTGTGTGGGTTTTCTCCGAGTGCTCTGGTTTCCTCCCACATTCCAATGATGCAGGTTTGTAGGTTAATTGGCTTCTGTAAATTGTCCCTGGTGTATACGATGTGAAAGTGGGATAACATAGAACTAGTGCATGGGAGCTTGTTGGTTGATAGGGACTCGGTCGGCCGAAGGACGTGTTTCCATGCTGTACGGTATCTTTAAACTAAACCAAACTCAACTAAACATAAAGATAGACACAAAAGGCTGGAGTAACTCAGCAGGACAAGCAGCATCTTTGGAGAGGAGTGACGTTTCAGGTCGAGACCCTCCTTCAGACTAAACATCCTGGTAAACCGGCAATGGTTCTGATTTCATTAATTATATGCAGATTTTGAAATATTTAATTAAATGCATTAACACTTGATTGGTAATTACCTGCAGCAGGGTTGCAACGAATGGAATGAATTGGACCAAAATGACTTGTTGGTGTCACCCTTGCAATTCCAGCACTAGGAACTGGTGACTGACCCACGCTGTTAATATTTCTTCTCTCAGATTTCTCTCTGTGAATCACAATAAATATAATTTTGGAATGATGACCAGAAAGTTAAAAATTCTGAGTTTCAGATTAGACAATGACAGATTGGACAACTGCAATTCTCAAATTTGTATGTCTTTTGCTGTTGCTCTTTTATCATTGTTCTGTTGAAGCGCTGGACATTTGGGGATGTTCTTTTGGTTTGTTTAGTGCACCACTACAAACAAGTGGTGTTCAAGATGGCAGCAGCAGCAGAGGGAGGGGAGGATCGGAGCCGGTGAGCAAGCTTTGAGGTTTTCTACCGTGCCCTCAGAGGGACAGCGGGGATTCAAGGTTGGCTGTGGGTGACGCCCCAGCACACGTGGGTTGAGCAATGGCCGCGGGAGATGCGTTTGAGGGTCGAGGTGCCCATGGTTGTATCGCTGGAGGCCCTGCAGCTGCTGGGGGATCGGTTGGATCAGGCTCTGAAGCAGTTCCCGCAAAGACCAAGTCAGCAGACTGGATGCAGCCTGCATGGCACAGAAGGGTGGGGCAGCAGTAGAGGACATTGACAGCATTGCCAGGCTAGGCCAAACCCTACAGCACTACCCAGTGCCGCACCAAGACCATGCGCCTTCAAGGCCAAGATAAGACACTATTTTAAGAACTCTCAACACAACAAAGCAATGGAAAGGTGGTGACCCTTTGGGTACGGCCTCTGTGGAAACTACTATTCTTGCACTACAATCAATGCACTTTTGTATTTATTTAAGATTGTGCTTATGTACAGTATGACTTTACTGGATTGAATGCTAAAGGAAGAATTTAATTAGATATGTGACAATAAAATACTATTGAACCATTGAAATGCCCAAAACTGAACAGAGACACGAGACTGCAGATGCTGGAATCTTGAGCAAAAATCAAAATACAGAGGAACTCAGTGGCCAGACTGCATTTTGAAGGGAATGGAGTGACATTTCAGGTTTGGGACCCTTCTTCGGACAATCAAAGCAATCCCGCCTTGGTTTTATTTGCCCGAAGTAGAATGCATGCACTATAAAATTAATACGATACTGGTGAGCCTATATTGGTAAAATCCACTCTCTTCACATTGTTGACGTCATTGAGACAGAACTCACAAAATGATGGGAAATGCAAACCTATCCTTATAGAGCAACATTTTTTTTAAATTATTCAATGACCTGGTTTTCTCCAGGTGCTCTGGTGTCCTCCCACACTCCAAAGATGTACAGGTTAATTGGCTTCTGTAAATTGTAACTTATCCCTAATGTGTAGGATTGCGCTAGTGTATGGGGTGATCACTAGTTGGCGCAGACTCGGTGGTCCGCATGGCCTGTTTCCACACTGTATCTCTTAAGGACGGTATAGTGGCGCGTTGGAAGTAGCTGCCTTCCAGTGCCAGAGACCCGGGTTCAATCCTGACCACGGGCGCTGTCTGTACAGAATTTGTACATTCTCCCTGTGACCATGTGGGTTTTCTCTGGGTTCTCCGGTTTCTTCCAAAGACATACATGTTTTTAGGTTAATTGACTTCAGTAAAATCATAAATTGTCCCTATTGTGCAGGATAGTGCTAATGTGTACAGGGTAATCACTGGTCAGCATGGACTCGGTGAGCCGAAGGTTTTGTTTCTGCGCTGTATGTCTAATGTATAACGTCTAAAGACATTAAGATTCATTTTCTATGCACTGTGAAAATATGGACAACAAAAATATAATGAGCAAATTTCAAACTATTTGGATTGGATGCAAATATATAAAAAATAATTTGGAATTGGAATTCAGTTAGCCCACTTCTGGCTTTACTTAAAGATGGAACAAGGAGAAAGAAGAGATTTCAGATCAATAACAAACTGTAAACTGCTGATTATATTCAATAAAATTACATGACTCTGAATTTTGAATACACCCTCATCAGTCAAGTTTCCCAGGACCTCAGAAACATTGTTAACTAAACGGAAATGCAGACTGCTGAATCCAGATCCTAAGTGTTATTGTACTCAGGTCCTTGATCATGTTTATAAACTTCATGCATCTATCCATCAGCCCTCCACATCCAGAAAAACACCTTCAATAATCTCTAAGATTGACCAAATCGATTTTGCTCTTCATTTCCAAAATGGAGGCCCCCAATCCCTGTCTATTTCATGGCCTATCTGCTTTGGCCAATGTAGAAGACTGCAGTTGGGTAGTGGACAAAATAAACGGTTTGATAGTTGGGGGGGGGGGGGGGGGGGGGAGGGGAGCAAGAGCAGAACTACAGGACACAGAGGAGACGTGGGTTTCGGATCCATCCACAACAGCAGAGGGGAAACCAAAGACTCATCTTGAGAGTAGATGTGGCAGAGATGGATAAATTGAGAGGAGGGGAAGACCTCTTTGCAAGAGGAAGGGTGGGAGAAGATGTAGTCCAGATAATTGCGGGAGTCACGGTGTTTGTTGTATATGTAAGTACGTAGTCTGCCTCCTGTGATGCAGACAGAGTTCTGGAAATGGCAGAAAGCTTGTAGAGACAGTCCATGAATTTAAGGGCAGCGTGTAACTTAGTGCTAAGGTTGATGAAATCATCAAGTTCTGTACGAGTGGAGGAAGCAGTACCAATGCAGTTGCGATGTAGCAGAGAAAGAGTTGGGGGATGGTGCCAGCCAATTATTGAAACAAGGACTGTTCGAAGCACCCATCAAAAGACAGGCATAGGTGAGGAGGGAGTAATGGGCTGATGACATTTTGGGTTGGGTTCCTTCTTCAGACGAGTGAAGTGGCGGGGGAGGGGGGGGGGGGGGAGAAAGCTGCAAAGGGGAGGTGAGGGTGGGGAAAATCCTGGCAAATGAGGGGTCCTAATCCAAAATACTGGCTGCCTGGCCTGCTGGGTACTTCCAGTACTCTGTATTTTATCTGTGCTTCCAGCAGTTACAGTACCTTGTGTCTCTAACCTATGACAATCTTTTGCGACATCTGTATGACTGGTCACTGTTATACCAGTTTCTGGTGAAATGGTAATCCTGAAACAGTAGCTCCTGTTTTCCAGGCTACTGTGCATTGAGAATAATGGTACTGTACTAGAGCTAATATGCATTGAGATTAATGGTTCTTGGATTCTTTTCAATTATTGTTCTCTCCTCCAAGCACAGTGTGAATAAATACAGCAATACAATAGCAAGACAGCATGGAAATAACTGGCAACCTGACAAATAAAAAGACCTATACAAAAAATGTAGAAGTTTTATATCGAATATCTCTCATTTTACTACATCCAACATTTTCAGCATAAATATTCAACAAAACTAAAATATCAAACTTTCTCACAGTCACAAACATTTCTTTAAAATCTGTAAAAGACCATTAATTATTAATTTTGTGAGGCAGCATCTATGGAGCGAGGGAATAGGCGACGTTTCGGGTTGAGACCCTTCTTCAGACGTTTCTCCAGCTTTTTTGTCTACCTTCGATTTTTCCAGCATCTGCAGTTCTTTCTTAAACATTAATAATTAATTATTGCTTTTAAGATCTAACTGGAATGAAAGTCAAGACATGCAACATTTCATTGATCATAAAGAGAGAGTAAAGCTTTTATATAACTGTACAACTCATCGCCCTTCCCCAATCTTTGCACATTCCCAATCCTTTCCTCTCGTCACTTTAATTTCATGTTTCATGTATCTTGTGTTTTATGACTGTTGGCAGATTAATTTCCCTCCTGGGATAAATAAGCTTATATTGTATCATATATCAAGTGAATAGGTCAAATTGGTTATTGGGCAAGTGGGCTGAGGAATGGTTAATAGAGTTTAATGTAGATAAGTGAGGTGTCACATTTTGTAAATTCATACTTGGGGAGGATCTTCACTGTGAATGGCAGGGCATGTTGGAGAGCAGAGGGATCTAGATCATGTTTAAGAAGGAGGTATCAGACAGGGCTGATGAGGAATATAAAGCGAGTAGGAAAGTACTCAAGTGGGAGATTAGAAGGGTCAAAAGGGGCCATACTTTGCATTTGTGTTCACTGAGGAGGAGTTGTTGGAGGACTGCGAGATCAATGTGGAGAATAAAATTATGCTACGGCAGTTTGGGATCAAAAAGGAGGTGGGTGAGGCTGTGGAAGAGCATTAAGATGGATAAGAACCCACAGAACCTAGCCCAGGTTATTGAGGGAGTAAGGGTGGGGATTGCAGGGACCTTGACAAAGATCTTTGATTCTTCACAGGCGAAGTTGCGGAAGACTGGAGTGGCCAATGTGTTCCTTTATTTAAGAAGATAGGGCGGTGGATGTCGTATACATGGATTTTAGTAAGGGTTTTGAAAAGGTACATCATGGTTGGCTGATCCAAAAGTTTGAGATGTACAGGATTCACGATGACTTGGTCATATAGATTTAGAACTGGCTTACAAGACAGAAGGTTGGGTTGAAATCTCTGTGGAACTTCTTTGACCAGTTCCACAGAGGTCTGTGCTGGGACCTCTGCTGTTTGTGATGTATATAAGTGACCTAGATGTTAATGTAGATTGATTGGTGAGTAAAGGGCCTGTCCCACTTCCCGTTTTTTCGACAACTGCCGGCGTCATATCAGTATCGCCAAAAGATCTTGAACATTTCAAAATCCAGCGGCGACAAAAAAATGTTCCGACATTTGAAAAAACATCGCGCTTCATATGTCATCATGCCGCAAATTTTTCGGTAACCTGATACGTCAGTCAATGATGCCGGCAGTCGCCAAAAAAAATTGGCAAGTGGGGCAGGCCCTTAAGATTGCTGACACCAAAATTGGAGGAATTGCAGACAGTGTCAGAAGAAACATGGGACCTATTCCACCTGAACCTTGCTGGGACCAGTTTCCTGGTGAACTGTAACTAGGGCCGTAGATTGTGCTTTAAACTAAATAGTTAGGGCATCAATAAATTGGAAATGTATAGATGTAATGTAAATGTAAAGGAAAGGAGAGTGCAGGGGAAGTTACTGATGTCTCCAGAAGAAGTAATAGGACAGAAAGTTTAAAAGGCCAGGCAAAATGAACACCAATTTGAGAAGAGAGGTGATGAATACTGAACTAAAGGTGTTATATTTGAATGGATGAAGTATACGGAACAAGGTGGACACTGGACAGATGCATGGATAGAAAAGGTTTTGAAGGATATGGGCCACATGTGGGCTGGTGGAACACGTGTAGATGGAGCATCTTACTCAGCATGGGCAAGTTGTGCCGAAGGGTCTCTTTCCATGCTGTTGAGCTCTATGACTTTAATTAAGCGAAAATTAAATAGAATAGTTTTTTCTCTCATTTTGGGATGGGAGTTGGGTTGGAGCACCATGATTTTCGATGAAGTTATAACATTTGTACCAGAACAATTTATATTATAACAGACATAAATCTTTGAATGTGGTTTCGATCTTGTTCAAGAAGCGACAATTTTACAAACGACCTTTTTCAAACCCAATACACACCTTTTCTTGAGATTGTTTTGTTCAATCGTGGTATAGTAAAAGTAATTTTAGTTTACATTTGTAACAATTTTGCCTTTTTATTGAACTTAATATATTGTATTCATGTCATTCCCTTTTGAAGTTAATGAAGTCAAGTAACTTTCTTCCCAACTGAGCACCATTTTCTGAAAATCATAGATATGACTGCATTCTGTTTTTTCTCCTGCATCCTCTGTTGTGGAGAGATGGCTAGTCACACTATACATGTTTCCAGGAAAACAGCAGAAATTTTAAACTTACTTTGCATGGTCTCATACAGTCTAGTAAAATGGGATTATAGAACTTAGAGATAAAACAATCTTGAGAGAACTCAAGAATGACAGTAAAAATTACACCAATATTTTGTGACAACCAAATCTACAAGTATTACATAGCACAATGAAGTGGGAATGATTTGTATACTGCCAAATTATTATTAGTAGATTAGTGAACCATAAATCTTTTGAATAATGTCAATGGCAATACACACTATTCATAATTCATAATTAAAAATAAACCTACTTTTCAAGTTCTAACTGCATCTTCAATTTCTTCTTTGCTCCTAACGTGAGTGTTTCAAATTTGTTCAGATCATCTTCAGTAAGACTGAGAAACTATAATTTAAAAAAGTCATCCATTAACCTTGGCAGTTATGGTATTAAAGGTAAATTATCACAATAAAATCACTCATTAAAATTTGCAGAACATGTTTAAGTTAACTCACTTTTATATACATAGATTGGTAACGTGCATGAACAGAGACAGGCATTTGCAAACTCAACCCTTTTCAGTAGGGTCAGAGATTTGCACCCTGTTTTCTGATAAAATCCCACTGAGAGCTCAGTCAGAGGAGAGGGCAGAACAGTGTAGGGGACACATCTCCTTCAGTCCAAATGTACTGATTCCCTTTATTTTGAGCCTGGGTGCTGAAATGATCATAGTGTGGTCTGCATGACAACAGATCAGTGCACCATTGTCTACCTGAGTCAGCTGGCATTGCTTCTCTCTTCTGCTTGATGGACAACAGGCCCATCTACAGTATGTCCTACATTCAGACTTCCTAGATTGTTCCTTCGATTGGCAGAAAGCAGCAATATGGAAATGGTATCAAGGGAGCATCCAACATGCAGATATTCGGAGGGATATGGAATAGCCAACCAGCAGGTAGGTTGTAGCCACAGGGACTGCATTGTCATGTGAGTGGAACTAGAATGCTTAATTAAAACAATCTGTAAATTATTTCCATTAATATTTTGCACAATTTGAAATTGCAAATTTTAAGCTTCCCACGGACTGCAATTAAGAAATATTGTTCACCATTTCTTATGATCCATATGATCTTCTGGGTGGAAATTTAGTGGTCTTGCAGCAGGTGGCACCAGTGTATAACAGGTGGGTGAAGTCCATTGAACATCACCAAAGCCCTTGATAGGATTCCATGTGGCAAGCTATTCTGAAAGGTTAGATTGCATGGGATCCAGAAAGATCTTACTAATTGGAAAGAAAATTGGCTTGATGGTATGAGGCAAGGCATGAAGGTGGAAGGTTGTTTTCTTGGAGTGGAGGTTTGTGATGATTGGTACCACTGCAGCAATACGTTTGGAGTATAACGGGAAACTCCAGAGGTGGTGCCAGTTCTGGGAAACTCCCGAGTCTTCACTACTCAACAGCAAATTGAGGACGTTAAGTTTCCTTAAACCCTCTCTAGCTTGTCTGGTTCTATGATTTCATCTCTGCCAATCTTAGGGTACCAATCATCACAAACCATTTAATATAGTAGAAAGACAATTATTTGGCATGCAGTTGGCATAAGCCATCCAAACATGGCTTCCTTAGATACTTTCTTACAAGGCTTAGGGAGTTCGGAATGTCCCCAACAACTCTCGACAACTTTTACAGATGCGATGTAGAAAGCATTTTATCGGGATGTATCGCAGCGTGGTTTGGGAACAGCTCCATCCAAGACCGCAAGAACTTGCAGAAAATTGTGGAATCAGCCCAGACCGTCACACAAACCAACCTTGCTTCCATTGGTTCCATTTATACCTCACGCTGCCTTTGCGAGGCCAGCAGCATAATCAAGAACGAGTTGCACCCTGGCCACTCCCTCTTCTTCCCTCTCCCATCGGACAAAAGGCATAGAAGTGTGAAAAACGCATACCTCCAGATTCAGGAACAGTTTCTTCACAGCTGTTATTAGACAACTGAACAATCCTACCACAACTAGAGAGCAGTCCTGAACTACTTTCTCCCTCACTGGAGACCCTCGGACTATCTTTAATCGCACTTTACTGGACTTTATCTTGCAATGAACGTTATTCCCTTTATCATGTGAATGGCTCAATTGTAATCATATAGAGTATTATCTTTCCGCTGACTGGTTAGCACGCAACAAAAGCTTTTCACTGTACCTCAGTCGGCACAAGTGACAATAAACTAATCTAAACTAAGAGACATTCTGACAGATGACCAAGTGATAAATTAAAATGGTATATTTGAAAGAATATCTTAAAAAAGAGAGGGGGTGAAATTTCAGAATTTTAAAGGCTAAGTAGCTACAGAGAGGACCTCTAATTTAAAAAGAAAGGGGACCTACAAGAGGCCAGAATTGGAAAATGAGAGATCCCAAATTCTGGAAGACACTGAAAAGAAACGGAGTAGTGGGATTCTTGATTTTGAATCTCCACAATTATTATTTTTTTTTAAATGCAAAGCATCATTTCAGAAACCATGATAGACAAGGAAATTATAGCATTGTGTTACGACATTATAACAAGAAAATGAAAATATAACCTTGCATTTGCTAGCAATAAATACATTCTCTCTCAATACAAGTAATACAATGTAATACTCTTTGGAAATAACAGTTCCCGCATACTAAAACAATACATTTTTGAACAAGTAGCTACAGACAGGACCTCCAATTAAAAATAACATATTATTTTCTTCCAAAACAATTAACAATTTTCAGCTTTACCAAAGGGAAAACTTACCTTATCCATTGTGAGTTGTTTAAAAACAGGATAATACTTGTGTAATCGTAACTTCTTAAGCCATTCAAGAATTCCCATTTGTTCTGGATTTTGTGGATTGATGTTCTCAGTTTGAGGACAAGTGACTGATGCTGAGCTTCCACTGACTGAGTGTGGGCAAGAAGGAGAAACAGAAACTGATGGTTGTAGTGTGTTATGGGAACACTGGATGCTAGCCACCCCACATATTGGCCTACGGAAACAAAAATGGATTCAGCAAGTTTAGTATAGTTTTGTTTTGAAATGCAGTGCGCAAACAGACCCTTTGGCCCACCGAGTCCGCATTGACTAGCAATCCCCGCACATTAACAGTAAGTAACAACTATTCTGTGATTAAACTGAAAAATCTTCACCCAGGCAGGCAAGGTGCAAACTAAAAAGTATAAATCATTAAATATAATTTATTGATAAAAATACATCTGTTCATGCTCCTGAACATATCATCAGTGATGTAACCTGCAGTCATTGGGTGTTTCGGGTCTTTCAACATCAGACACCCTCACCCAGGCGACTCAGCCGTGGTTGATCACACCACGACTTGTGTTCAGGTGGCATTTGCTCCTCCCCATGGACCTCCTCTCCTGATCCAGAGCCATCCCGAGGCCTTGATGGTTCTTCTCCTCTCCATTTCCTTGATGCCCAGTGCACTCAAGGCTTTGTAGAGCGATTGCCCTGCAAAGCCTCTGCAGCCAACCTCAATGAGCACACACCTTGCCTTCCAGTCCTGTTTGCGGCAGTCTACAACCAGCTCTTCGTACTCCGTCATCTTCCTCTCGTGGGCTTCCTCCAGATGGTTTAGATTTAAATTTAGATTTACATTATGGACAAAGCGCAAAATAGTAAATTAAATAAATAAATGAGTCAGAGTTATACATTGTGGAGACAGGCCCACCAGCCCAACTTGCCCACACCCACTAACATGTCCCAGCTACACTAGGCCCACCTGCCCACATTTGGCCCATATCCATCCAAACCTGTCTAACTGTTTCTTAAATGTTGGGATAGTCCCCGTCTCAATTACCTCCTCTGGCAGCTTGTTCAATACACCCACCACCCTTTCTGTGAAAAAGTTACCCCTCAGATTCCTATTAAATCATTTGCCCTTCACCTTAAACCTATGTCCTCTGGTCCTTGATTCCCCTACTCTGGGCAAGAGACTCTACGTAAGATACTCTATGTACATACCCGATCTATTCCTCTAATGAATTAATACACCTCTATAAGATCACCCCTGCACTCCAAGGAATAGAGTCCCAGCCTACTCCACCTCTCCCTATAGCTTAAACCCTCTAATCCTCGTAAATCTTCTCTGTACCCTTTCCAGCTTGACAATATCTTTCCTATAACATGGTGCCCAGAACTGAACAATCATGCTAATTGGCTCAAAGTCCACACTCTCCAAAACCCACCTGTTCACCATTTCAGTTGATGGCTCACCCATACCCACCTCCTCCCATGTCAAAAGTCTCTGCGTCATTTTGGACAGTACACTTTCCTTTGGCCCCCACATCAGCATACTTTCATCTCCGCAACATCTACAGACTCCGCCCCTCCCTCTCCAAAGACAATACAAAAGTCCTCATCCACGCTCTGGTCACATCCCGCATCGATTACTGCAACGCCCTCCTCACTTGCACCTCCAATAAACTTCATTGCCTCCAATGCATTCAGAACTCTGCAGCCCGGATCATCACCCGCACCAGATCATCGGACCACATCACACTCAGCTCCACTGGCTCCCTGTGCACCACCGGATTAACTATAAGATTTTACTGCTGACCTTCAAAGCCCTACACCACCTTGCTCCCCAATACCTCTCTGACCTGCTGCTACCATCAACTTGATTTTACTATTGATAATGTATTGTGATTTTATGTCCTGTAAGTTGTCCTTGGGTGTCCAGAAAGGCGGCAGCAAATAAAATGCATTATTATTATTTATCAATACAATAAGGTTAAGAAATAGAAATGGACAGCGGCTTCCAGATTTCTGCACTTAATGAAGCATGTGTGCTCTCCAGAAGCTGTTGGCTAATATCCCTAATCATACATGTTCTTAGCCTTGCTAATTATTTCAGAATAAAATATAGATTTGTTGATTATTATTTTATAGATTATTACTAAAATAAGTAGTTATATTTAAATCTTCATTTAGCTGCACATGTGCAGTCCAGACCTTTAAAGGAGCCAGGTTTGAGAGCCTTTAGACCTGACATCACGGTGGGCTGTGGAATTTGAGATTGCCAATAACTTTAGGGGAAGTTGACAAGAGCCAGGGGACTGTTGGCAGAGGGCGGTGGTTATGATTATGGAGGTATTCAGATTGATGATGGATTGAAGAAACAGAATGCATGCTGAGCACTTGAAGAGACATACAATGCACTAGTGACTGCGAGGGCAATTAAGCAGTTAATGGCAAGACCCTTATCAACATTTATGCGCAGAGGGATCTTGGAGTTCAAATTCATAGCTTACTGAAGGTGGCAGCATGTACATAGGGTAGTAAAGAAGGTGTTTGATATCCTTGCTTTCATTACTAGGGGCATTGAGTCAGGAAGTTGTGATGCAGCTCTATAGGACTGTAATTAGGCTGCATTTGGAGTACTGTGTGCAGCTCCAGCGACTCCATTATAGAGATGATGTGGTGGCTTTGGAAAGGGTGCAGAGGAGGTTTACCAGAATGCTGCCAGGATTAGAGGGTTTCAGCTGCAGGGAGAGGTTGGATAGTGTTGGACTGTTTCTCTGGAATGTTCGAGGTTGAGGGGAGGCTTGATAGAAATATATAAAATTATAAGAGGCATAGATATGGTCGAGTCAAAACCCTTTTGCCAGGGTGGAGATATCCAACATTACATGGCATTGCTACAATGTGATACGGTGAATGTTGAACGGAGATGTGCGGGGCAAGTTTTTATACGCAGAGAGTGGTGGGGGATGGTCGTGGAGGCAGATACCATCGTGGCATTTAAGATGCTTTTAGATAGACACATGCACGTGGACATGGAATCGAGGGAGATGGGTCATGTACAGAAAGATGAGGTCAGTTTAACTTGGCATTATCGTCGGCACAAACAATGGGCTTGTTCCTTTGTTCTACTATTTTATGTTTTTATGTTAAGACAGGCAACAAAAAATGAGCAGGGATTAAAATCACAGGATCAGTGGGGATTGGCAGAGATGAAATCGTAGAACCAGACAAGCTGGAGAGGGTTTAAGGAAACTTAATATCCTCAATTTGCTGTTGAGGAGTGAAGACTCAGGAGTTTCCCAGAACTGGCACCACCTCTAGAGTTTCCCGTTACACTCTAAAAGTATTGCTGCAGGAGAATGTCATCATCCAGTGCACACCTGATGTAGGAAGCAAGTGTAGGAAGGAACTGCAGATGATAGCTTAACCCAAAGATAGACACAAAATGCTGGAGTAACTCAGTGGGACATTAGCATCTCTGGAAGGTAAATCCGGCATCTCCAGAGATGCTGTCTGACTGGCTGAATTACTCCATCATTTTGTATCTATCTTAATGTTGGAAGCATGTAGGAATCATAAAAGGAATTCAATTTTCTATTGGACACAGATTAAGCAGCATAATTGATAAATAATTCTGAAGCACTAATGAACTGGAACATGCATCTTGCAATCTGTTTCACATTGGCCCTTATATCACTCAGATAGCACTAAAGTTCAAAAATTCATGAGTAATCAAGAACATTCAACACAAGAGTTCCTGAAGTGGTTAGTGCCTAGAGCTTCAAGCACACCCTAAAGAAAATATATTTGTACTTGAAAGATATTAAAAATTAACCAGCTACAAGGAATAAAAACTGGTAGCATGACGTGGGGGTAGTAAGATGGAATTGAACCTGTGACACCATTGCCTTCATAGTTCAGGGTATTGAGTGTAAGAGTCAGGATAGAAGATGGGCTGACTTGCTGAAGGCAAAGAGTGGGAATAAAGGGAGATTTTTCTGGTTGGCTGTGTTCCGCAGGAGTCAATGTTGGGTCTGCTACTTTTCACATCAGATGTTAAATATCTGCATGATTAAATTAATGGCTTTGTGGCCAAATTTGTGGACAATACGAAGGTAGGTAGAGGGGCAGGTAGTGTTGAGGAAGCAAGGAGTCTGCAGAAGGACTTAGACAGATTGGGAGAGTGGGCAAAGAAGTGGCAGATGGAATACAATGCATCAAAATGCACAGTTATGCATAATGGTAGTAGGAATAAATGCAGACGGCTATAGAAGCCAAGACATTGGGTATTTTTAGGGCAGAGATTGATGGTTCTTGATTAGGCACGACGTCAAGGGTTACGGGGAGAAGCAGGAGAATGGAGTTGAGAGGGAAAGGTAGATCAGCCATGATTTAGCGTAACAGACCCGATGGGCTGAATGGCTTAATTCTGCCCCCATGTCTTATAGACATTAAGATGGAGCTTTATTGGACTTTGTTTAGGCCACATTTGGAATATTGTGTGCAGTTCTGATCGTCCCCTTACAGAAAGCATGTGGAGGCTTTGGAAAGGGTGTAGAGGAGGTTTAATGTTTTATTGTCATTTGTCCAAGAAGGGACAATGAAATTCTTACTTGCTGCAGCACAACAGAATATGTGAATATGTAAACATAGTACATAAAGGGGGAAGAGAAAAAAAAGTTCAATAAATAACAAATATACTGCAATAATAATAGTCTTTTGCAGCTCAGAGCTCAGAGCTTATTTGTTGTCATGTTTAATAGCCTGATGGCTGTAGGAAAAAAGCTGTCCCTGAATCTGGACGTTACATTTTCAGGCTCCTGGAACTTCTTCCTGATGGCAAAGGTGAAATGAGTGTGTGGCCAGGATGGTGTGGGTCTTTGATGATTTTGGCTGCCTTTGATTGCAACATTGTTGCAGGCAGGGGCAGCAAGGATTTGGATTTTTGACACTGAGAAGATAAGTGAAAAGTACATTTTTAAAAGTTTTAAATGTGAATACCTTATAAAATTTACCATCAATCTGAACAAAACTTGTTCACACCACAGTACAATGGTAAGGTGGTCCACAAATTGTAGCGTACATTGTGGCATAATTCAGGGCATGAATCACACGCACGCACACACACAGACAAGATGAGCGTTTTAGTAATATATAGATGTTCTAAGGCGTGGATAGGTATGTGAGACTAGGATGTTGTAGCGATTACAGAAACCTGGCTAAGAGAGGGACAGAACTCTGGCTAAGAGAGGGACAGAACAGGGACAGAAGGACAGACCGTGGTCTACATCCCACCCCAGGAAGTTGTCCATCTGGCACTGGGGGAGCTGCACGCCATGGTCAACAAGCACCAGACAGCTTACCCTGAGGCGTTTACCACCATAGCCGGGGATTTCTACAAAGCCAATCTGAGGAAATTGCTCCCTAACTTCCACCAACATGTCTCCTGCAGCACCAGAGGTCCAAACACCCTCGACCACCACTACACGACCATCAAGGATGCCTATCGCTCTTTCCCTCGCACTGTATGGTCGGTAAATCCGACCTTACTGCACTGCTGATTCTTCCTGCCTACAGGCAGCAATTCAAGAGCGCACCCTCAGAGGTGAGGACTGTACAGAGCTGGTCGGGGTTGGGGGGGGGGCAGAGGAACAACTCCAGCGACTGCTTGGAGTCTGTAGAATGAGCAATGTTCAGGAACTCGGCAACAGACCTGAATGAATAGGCCACAGTCATTACAGACTTCATGAAGAAATGTGTGGAGGACTGCATCCCAACAAAAAACTTCCAAGTGTTTCCTAACCAGAAGCCTTGGATAAACCATGAGATCCACATTCTTCTGAAGACCAGATCCCGGGCATTCAGGTCTGGAGATAGAGGTCTACAAGAAGTCCAGATACAACCTTGGTAAGTCCATCAAAAAGTCCAAAAGGGACTTCTGCTCCAAGCTGGAGGATGAGACGGATGTTCGGCGACTGTGGCGGGGTCTGAATGCAATCACCTCCCACAAGGCAGCTCAAATGTCAGCGAAGCATCACCCCCTGACTAGCTCAATGCGTTTTACGCACACTTTGATAGGGAGAACACTGATGTGCCTTCCCGAGCCCCCATTCGCCGTGATGGCATTTCAGTCACAGTCACGGATCAAAACCAAGGAACTGATTGTGGACTTTGGAAGGGGTCGGGTAGGGACACACAATCCCATGTATATCAATGGGACGATGGTGGAAAGGATCAAGAACTTCAAATTCCTGGGCGTGCATATTTCCGAAGATCTTTCCAGGTCCCAGCACACTGATGCAATCATAAAGAAAGCACATCAGTGCCTCTACTTCCTGAGAAGATTACGGAGAGTCGGTATGTCAAGGAGGACTCTTTCGAACTTCTACAGGTGCACAGTAGAGAGCATACTGACTGGTTGCATCGTGGCTTGGTTCGGCAACTTGAGCATCCTGGAGCGGAAAAGATTGCAGAAAGTTGTGACCACTGCCCAGTCCATCATCAGCTCTAACCTCCCCACCATCGAAGGGATCTATCGCAGTCGCTGCCTCAAAAAGGCTGCCAACATCATCAAAGACCCACCCACTCCTGGCACGCATCATCTCTCTGCTACCATCGGGTAGAAGGTACAGGAGCCTGAAATCTGGTACGTCTAGGTGCA
Organism: Okamejei kenojei; assembly: GCA_035221665.1. Taxonomy (NCBI): domain Eukaryota; kingdom Metazoa; phylum Chordata; class Chondrichthyes; order Rajiformes; family Rajidae; genus Okamejei; species Okamejei kenojei. The sequence continues at coordinate 51,642,508 of CM069147.1, forward strand.
GAAACAGCTTCTTCCCCACAGCCATCAGGCTACTAAATATAACCGAACAAACTCTGAACTATAACAGCCTATAGCACTTTTTTTTAATTCCTTGGTTTTTTAAAATTTATCTGTATATAGACATACTGATTGTCTGTATTATGCCTACAATATTCTGTTGTGCTGCAGCAAGCAAGAATTTCATTGTTCTATTTGGGACACAAGACAATAAACTCTTTGACTTGGACTGAACTGCAGGTTTAATATTCAGGGTACAGGTGAGACAGAGAGAGATAGAGGGTGGGGTAAAGAGGAGGGGGCTACTGCTTTATTGTTTAAGCGAGAATATCATATTATAAATATCAAACCGGTTGCCTTGTTCCCAGTACTTTCAGAGTCAATGTTTTACTAAAAATTGGCATAAAATTGTTTTATACAATAGATATTTTGACACTTCCAATCATCTAAAAACTCAACACATTGTAATGGGATTTGTAAATTATTCTTTGAGATGATAACACTAACATCAGAAACTCATTTCCTTTTATGTACACAAATACTGGGGACAGTTAATGGAGATGTTCAACTCCTAGTTGAGGGATGATGAACATACTATGGTGTATGAAGGGAGATAAATCTCCCAGGCCTTATCAGATATATCTGAGGTGACAATGGGAAGCTAGAGAAGAAAATGCACGTCATCATTACACATGGGTGAGGTGCTGAAAGACTGGAGGGTGGCTAATGTTGTGCCTCTATTTAAGAAGGACTACAAGTAAAAGCCTAGGAATTATAGACTAGTGAGCCTAACATCGGTGATAGGTAAGTTACTGGAAAATATTCTGAGGGATAAAATATATATACATTTGGATAGAGAACAGCTGCTTGGGGATAGTTAGCATGAATCTTTACATGGGAGATTGTGTTTCACAAATCTAACTGAGTTTTTTTTAAGATGTAACCAAATATTTGATAAGGACAAACCCATAGATATTGCCGATATGGATTCAGCAGGGCATTTGATAAGGTTGGTAGGGAGAGAGTCACAGAGTCTTTTACCCATGGTAGGCCATGATCACATCATTAGCTAGCTGGCTGAAAAGAGAATTGGCTTCAAGGAAGGAAATAGAGGGTGATGGTGGAAGGTTGTTTTTTGGACTGGAGGCCTGTGATTAGTGGTGTGCCTCAGGGATTTGTGCTGGGCCCTTTGCTGCTAAGGCATGTTTAGTATGTTTGCAAATGACACTTTAGAGGGCGGTATCATAGATAGTAAAGATGGTTATCAGAAATTACAGCAGAATCTTGAACATTTTGGCAAGTGGGCTGAGGAATGGTTAATTGAGTTTGATGCAGATACGTGTGAAGTATTGCATTTTGGGAAGGTAAACCAGGACAGGACCTTCACATGAATGGCAGGACCTTGGGGAGCATTGTAGAGATGAAAGATCAAGGAGTTCCAGTATAGTTCCTTGAAAGTGGCATCACAGGTAAATATTTAGACAAGAAGGATATTGAATATAGAAGTTGGGATAGCCACAAAAAGATGGAGTAATTCAGTGGGAGAGACAGCATCTCTGGAGAAAGAGTATAGGTAACGTTTTGGGTCGAGGCTCTTCTTGAGACTGAGAGTATGGGGAAAGGGAAAGGTTTCCCTCTTGACCCTGAAACGTCACCTATTCTTTTTCTCTGGAGATTTTGTCTGACCCGCTGAGTTACTCCAGCTTTTTGTGTCTATCTTCGGTTTAAATCAGCATCTGCAGTTCCTTCCTACATATAAGTTGGTATGTTATATTACAGCTGTACAAAGCCACATTTGGAGGATCTTGTTCGGTTTTGGTCATCCTGCTCAAGGAAGGATGTTGTTAAGTTGGAAAAAATCCAGAGAAGATTTACAAGGATTTTGCCAGAAGTTGAGGGCCTGAGCAATAGGGAGAGTTTGGGTAGGATAAGACTTTATTCCTTGGAGCTCAGGAAGATAAGCACTGATCGTTTTGAGGTGTATAAGGTCATGATGGGAATAGGTAGGGTAAATGCACAGTGTCTTGTACCCAGAGTAGGAGAATCAAGAACCAGAGGACAAACATTTAAGGTGACAGGGGAAAGATTAAATGGGAAACTGAATAGCAACTTTTTAAATACAGAGGATGGTGGGTATATGGAAAAAGCTGCCCGAGGAGATAGTTGAGGCAGGTACAATGTTAACATTTAAAAGGCATTTGGGCAGGTGCATGGATAAGAAAACTTTGGAGGGATATGGGCCAAATGCAGGCAAGTGGGACATGTTGATGGGGCAGACACAAAATGTTACAGTAACTCAGCGGGACAGGCAGCATCTCTTGAGATAAAGAATGGGTGACGTTTCGGATCGAGACTCTTCTTCCTCGACCCAAAACATCACCCATTTCATCTCTCCAGATATGCTGCCTGTCCTGCTGAGTTACTCCAGCATTTTGTGTGTACCTTCGATTTAAACCAGCATATGCAGTTCTTTCCTTAAGAGGGGCCTCTTGGTCAGCATGGGCAAGTTGGTTTGAAGGGACTCTTTCTATACTGTATGAATCTATGACACTATTTCAGGTAAATGATTATTCACTTAATAATACGTACACGGAACTGAAAATATAAATTTATCGCTGTCATTTTAATTTTTTGTGCATTATCAAATATTTAAGCAATCTACTATAAAATGTCACTGGGCCAGCACAATTTAAAAATGAGATATATGAACTACTTATGGATAGTTGATGGCATTTCTGTATTTCCACAGAAATGTAAATTATCACAATAAAAAAATGAAATCATTTCTAGTGTAGTCCACAACTGAATACAATGTTTCCACAGATAACAAGCACAATCATTTTTAATTCCAAAACTATTTGCAAGATCCCAAACCCATTTAAAAAAATAAAACAATGGTTGATTTTAAAAGACCAGTAAAATGATTCACAAATCGGTTTAAGGCCTCTTTTCAACATTACATTGTATATTTTATAGTTTGATAAAATTACTCAGTTGCTTTCTCTCAATGGTACAAAATTAAATAAATTAATAGGTCATATTATAGATTATAGGGCGGCATGGTGGCACAGTGGTAAAGTTGTTGCCTTGCAGCGCCGAAGACCCGGGTTCGATACCGACTACGGGTGCTGTCTGTATGGAGTTTGTACGTTCTCCCTGTGACCACATGGGTATTCTCCAAGTTTTTTGGTTTCCTTCCACACTCCAAAGACGTACAGGTAAATTGGTTTGATAATGTGCATAGTGTCCCTATTGTGTGCAGGATAGTGTCAACATGCAGGGATCGCTGGTCGGCGCAGACTCCATGTGCCAAAGGGCCTCTGTACTGTATCTCTAAAAAATTATGTAGAGTTAAAAGTCACTGGTGACATTGGAGTATAGAATTTGCTCATGAAATCAATATGATTGTATCCTACACGCACAATATCTGTTAGTAAGTCCACACGCTTTGAATCCTGATATATCTAATCATGTTCCAGTATTTTGTGGCAAGCTAATAACCAAGCTAATTTGAAATATACTGCCAAACTAATAGCAAACCATGACAGTGAACAGCAAGAATACAACATGTTAATATATGAACAGAACCTTTAATATTTTTGTACAAAAAAGTAAAGATCCAAATAACTGCATGAGGCATGTTTATTACTGCAGAGTTCAAACCAATTCAATGTAATTAAGTACAAGAAAAAAAGTTGCTTTCAAGTAAAATGCAAACATGTACATAAATATTTAACATATTTGAAAATAGCAATGGCATAAATGACAGATTTCTAATTTTCTAAATTTTGAGGAGCACAATGGTAAAATTTCAAATGTGAATAAGAACAATTGCAATTTTTAACCATACACCAATTTTTTTTAAAGTTTACAAAAATGGCAATTTAATTGGCAAAAGCAACATTAATATTGTAATGAGCTATATAAGAATGAATATGTGAGTATTCTTAATTAACACTATCCTTAATTAATTCTGACATATTAAATTACAAGAGGCACATCAGCCAGCTACTTATGCTGCAGCAGCCACCATGCACAAATCCATCTTACCTTACAGCTGCACCATTGCTCGTGTTAGCTTTGTGTAACATCACTGGTATGGTATTGGCACCTAAACAGGAAATTATATTGCACAAAAATCATAAACTTGTTCCTTCGCAGCAGAAAGATAGAACAAATGAAAATGATTTTGAGATAATTCACTTCTTGCCCACACTATTATATGTGTCCAAGAAAGCCCACCATAACAGAAATAAGTTTTTCCAAACCCGAGTGAATGTAATGCAGTTTACTCTTTTTTTGAAATATATGATTTTGGTGAAGAACATAAATAGTTGCAGTCATTTCTTGAAGTTCAAGAATATAAATACATTCATAAATAGATCAAAGAGCAGTACAGCACAGGAACAGGCCCTTTGGCCCACAATGATTGCATTCCTGATCTATGCCTCTGACGTTTATACACTTCAATCAAGTCTCTCCTCAACCTCTGAAATTCCGAGGAAACAATCCATGTTTATCCTTCTAACCAAGGCAACATTCTGGTAAACCTCCTGTGCACCCTCTCCAATGCCTCCACACACTTCCTGTAATGGGGCGATCAGAACTGCACACAAAACTACAAATGCGGCCTAACCAAAGTGTTATAGAACTGATCACGACTTCCTGGTCCTTACATTCAATGACCCGAGCAAGGAAGGCAAGCAGACCACACGCTTTCTTCACCACCCTAACTACTTGTGCTGCCACATTCAATGACACCAATTGCCCTCTGCACAACAATGGTGTTAGGAATCTGGCCATTAACTACATACTCTCTTCTTACATTCACCTCCCCTAATTCGCCCATTCTCTTTCAAATGGGAGCAAATCCTACCTCAAAGAATCTTCTCCAATAGTTTCCCCTACCACTGATGTGAGGCTCACCAGCCTATAGTTCCCTGGATTCTCTCTACTTCCTTTGTTACACTAAAGACTCTCCAGTCCTCTGGGACCTTAGCCGTGGCCAACGAAGAAACAAAGCTCCTCTTATCTACAATATTCTTCAAGAGTGTCAGCAGCACCTTCATTCAGTCTCATACTTCCCTAGCATATTTTTACTTTAAACAGCGTGGAAACAGGCCCTTTGGCCACCAAGTCCATGTCTGCCAACAATCACACCATACACTGGCACTATCCTACACACTCGGAACAATTTACAATTTTACCAAAGCCAATTAACCTACAGACCTGTGTGTCTTTGGAGTGTGGGAGAAAACCAGAGTGCCAGGAAAAAACTCATGAAATCACTGTGTAGGTCCTGTCCATGTTGCAACACGTCATATTTCTCTGCGAGTTACTTCCTACTTGCTTTCTATTCCTCATAAGCCCCATCAGATGCCACATTATTAAATCTGACATACACTTCCTTTTTCTTCCTGACCAAGTTTACAACCTCCTTGGTCATCCACAGTTCCTGTACCTTGCCGTCCTGATCCCTCCTCCTTACAGGAACATGCTGATCCTGCACTTTGATCAGCTGGTATTAAATGACTCCCATGTCATCTGTGGACCTACCCAATAACAACTGCACCCAACCTACCCCCCCCCCCCCCAGATGTTGCCTAATGACATAGTAATCTGCCTTGCCCCAATTAAGTACCTCCCCCCAACACCCAGACTGGTCCCTATTCAAAACCATTTTAAAACTTCAACACAATTTTTTTTTACTCCAAAAGTTAGCACCCCCAAGTTAAACAATTTTGCCTATGACTCTTTAAAACGGGCAGGTGGGACTAGCTTAGATGAGGCATCTTGTTCAGCATGGATGAGTTGGGTGGAATGGCCTGATCCTGTTCATGTATGCTCCATGACTAACTCTGGCTTAAACCAGTCAGGAAATCCTTCTACTTATTTTTTGGCAGGGTATTTATTAATTCTTGGGAAAATAGGATAAACGGGATCTTGTTCATACTAACACCCTAACGTTATTTAAAGGACTAATACACAAACTGCATTTCTGTCCTCAATGGGACAGATGACCTCATATGACCATTTTCTTGCCTGTCTTGATTTCTTTGTCCATGAAGATCAGGATCATGATTAAGGTTATGGTCATTCTCAGCTTTCTGGGTTCGGTTTCATTCTGCCACATCTTATTGCTAACTGCTGATGAGGAGGTCAGTCAAACTCTTTTACCAAGGAGAGAAGATTTCCTTTACTTTTCCTTCAGTGCCAAGGAGTGGACAGACCCAGCATGGGAAATGCCTGCATTGCACAGTTCATTCACATGACTACAGGATGTTCCCCTGAATCCACTTGCCAAGAAAACTTGTCTGTAGCCATGTTGTGGTTGTATGGTCACTTTGCTCACAGAGCATATCTCTTCACCAACTCATCCAGATATCACTCAACTGTTGGGCATCACTCCTGCTACCTCCACCAACAATAACTAATACCCCTTTTAAAAAAGGGATGTGCAATTTCCACCATTCAACAATGTAGTTGTTGTAAATTAGGCTACCCACAATGATTTATCAAGCATCTTAACCCCACCGTTGCTGGAATATTTTCCCTGTACTGTTGTATGTACTTTGGTGCAAGCTGGCTGCAAGATCACAGCTGCTGTACTAGTGGGCAATGCTGCAGTGAAGCTGATAGTGTCCAAGAATCAGCATGGAGTAATCTTTAAGTCACAGAAGATACTAACATTTAGGTATCTTGTAAATTATTATTTGCAGAGAGATTATACAAAAGTTGAGAAGGAAATATTAAGAAATGCTCAGAAAAGTGACACAAAGCTATCCTTTAACATCCATCGAGTTAAAGAGTCCAAGAGTCATACAGCCCAGAAATAGGCTCTTTGGCCCAGCTCATTCATGTCAACCAAGATGCCGCTTGTAAGATAATCCAGGGTGGGGGGGGGGGGGCGGGGAAGAGGGGGAGAGAGGAGGGGGAGGGGGGAGGGGGAGGGGAAGAGGAGAAGGGGAAGGGGAGAGGGGAGAGGAGAGGGAGAAAGAGGGAAGAGGGGAAGAGGAAGAGGGAAGAGGAGAGGGGAAGAGGAGAGGGGAAGAGGAGGGGGAGGGGGGAGAGGGGAGAGGGGAGGGGGGAAGAGGGAGAGGGGGGGGTGAGAGGGAGGGGAGAGGAGGGGGAAGGGGAGAGGGGAGGAGAGGGGAGAGGAGAGGGAGAGGGGGGGGAGAGGAGAGGGGAAGAGGGGAGGGGGAGAGGGGAGAGGGGAGAGGGGAAGAGGGGGGAGAGGGGGGGGGGAGAGGGGAGAGGGGGAGAGGGGAAGGGGGGGGAGAGGGGAGGGGGGGAGAGGGGAGAGGGGGAGAGGGGAAGAGGAGGGGAGGGGGAGGGGGGAGGGGGAGGGGGAGGGGGGGGGGGGAGAGGGGAGGGGGGAGGGGGGGGGAGAGGGGAGGGGGAGAGGGGAGGGGGCGAGGGGGAGAGGGGAGGGGGGGAGAGAGGGGAGGGGGGAGGGGGGAGAGGGGGAGGGGAGAGCGGGAGGGGAGAGGGGGGGGAGGGGGGAGGGGGAGGGGTGTGGGGGGGGGGAGGGGGGGGGTGAGGGGGAAAGAGGGGAGGGGAGGGGGGGGGAGAGGGGAGGGGGGGGGGGAGGGGGAGGGGAGGGGGAGGGAGGGGGAGGGGGGCGAGGGGAGGGGAGGGGGAGGGGGAGGGGGAGGGGAGGGGGAGGAGAGGGGGGAGGGGGAGAGGGGAGGGGGAGAGGGAGGGGGGGGGAGGGGGGGGAGGGGCGAGGGGGAGAGGGGGAGGGGAGAGGGGAGGGGAGGGGGAGGGGGGGAGAGGGGGAGGGGGAGAGGGGAGGGGGAGGGGCGAGGGGGCTGGGCGGGGGGGGGGGAGGGGGAGGGGGGGGGGAGGCTTAGGGGGAGAGGGGGGAGTGGGGTAGAGCTGGGGGGAGGGGGGAGAGGGGAGGGAGGGGGAGGGGGAGGGGAGGGGGCGGGGGGGGGAGAGGGGGAGGGGGAGAGGAGGGGGAGAGCTGGGGGGAGGGTGGGGGAAGCTGGGGGAGGGGGGGAGGGGGGGAGGGGGGGAGGGGGAGGGGTGGAGGGCGGGGGAACGGGGGGAGGGGGGAGAGAGGAGGGGAGGGGGAGAGGGGAGGGGAGGGGTGGGGAGGGGGGGAGGGGAGGGAAGGGAGGAGGGGGGGGGGGGAGAGAGGAGGGGGGGGGAGGGGTGAGAGGGAGGGGTGGGGGAGAGGAGGAGGGGGTCGGGGAGGGAGGGGGGAGAGAAGAGGGGGGAGGGGGAGAGAGAGGAGGGGAGACACTTTTAAGAAGTATAATAAAGTTTTGCGGGCTTTTTACCTACCGATAGGTTTTCTTTGGTCCTAAAAACTCCAATGAGCTAATTAAAAGGAGATTGCCTACGGCTGCACTTGACTGCCTGTAACTACGGAGCGACCTCACTCCACTGCACTACGAGTAAAAAAGAGCCATGCCGACCAAATTTTACTTGTTGTTGTATGGAGCCGAGTCATGGACCACCTACAGCAGGCACCCGAGAGCACTGGAACAATAACATCAAAGATCCTTACGGAAGATTCTGAGGATCAGCTGGGAGGGCAAACGCACCAACATCAGTTTTTTGGAGGAAGCCAACATGACCAGCATCACCACCACAATAATGCAGCACCAACTTCGATGGACGGCCGTGTCGTCCGCATGTCCAACACACGTCTCCCTAAACAGATCCTGTACTCTCAATTGAAGGAAGGTCGACGAGCCCCCGGCAGGCCATAGAAACGCTTCAAGTACAACATCAAGAACAGTCTGAAGAAATTCCACATCACATTAAGCAACTGGGAGCACATTGCACTGGACAGGCGCTCCTTGAGGAAATCTGTGCAGGAAGGAGCTGCACATCACGAAATGGAACTACGCCGTGTCGCAGAGACAAAGAGATAGCACCGTGAGGAGAGAGAGAAGGCGGCTCGACGACTACCAACCACCGCCCAACTACCAACCTCCGCCAGTCTCCACTGCCCACGTTGCACCAAGGCATGTGGATCGTGGATAGGCCTCTACAGACATCTGCAGACCCACAAGTAGAGGAGAGGAGACGACAGTCATACTCTATGGAGAGAAGATGACAGTCATACTCATTTCGAATGACCGCAGATGATGATGATGACGCTACAAGTTTGGCACACCTGTATTTGTGTAATTTCTCCCATTCTTCTCTGCAGATCCTCTCAAGCTCTGTCAGGTTGGTAGGGGGGCGTCGATGCACAGCTATTTTCATGTCCCCCCAGAGAAGTTCGATCGGATTCAAGTCCGGGCTCTGGCTGGGCCACTCAAGGGCATTCACAGACTTGTCATGAAGCCACTCCTGCGTTGTCTTGGCTGTGTGCTTAGGGTCGTTGTCCTGTTGGAATGTGAACCTCCGCCTCAGTCTGAGGTCCAGAACGCTCTGGTGCAGGTTTTCATCAAGGATCTCTCTGTACTTTGCTCCGTTCATCTTTCCCTCGATCCTGACCAGTCTCCCAGTTCCTGCCGCTGAAAGATATCCCCACAGCATGATGCTGCCACCACCATGCTTCACCGTAGGTATGGTATTGGCCAGGTGATGTGCGGTGCCTGGTTTCCTCCAGACGGGACGCTTGGCATTCAGGCCAAAGACTTCAATCTTGGTTTCATCAGACCAGAGAATCTTGTTTAGGTGCCTTTTGGAAATATCCAAGCGGGCTGTCATGTGCCCTTTACTGAGGAGTGGCTTCCGTCTGGCCACTCTACCATAAAGGCCTGATTGGTGGAGTACTGCAGATATAGTTGTCCTTCTGGAAGATTCTCCCATCTCCACCATCAGGTTCTTGGTCACCTCCATGACCAAGGCCCTTCTATTCCAATTGCTCAGTTTGGCCGGGCAGCCTATGAAGAGTTGAAGAGTCTATGAAGAGTCCTGGTGGTTCCAACCCCGGTGGTTCCAAGGTTCTTCCATTTAAGAATGACGGCGACCGCTGTGCTCTTCGGGACCTGCAATGCTGCAGAAATTGTTTTACACCCTTCGCAGATCTGTGTCTCGACACAACCCTGTCTCGGAGGTCTACGGACAATTCCTTCGTCTTCATGGCTTGGTTTTTGCTCTGACATGCACCGTCAACTGTGGGACCTTATATAGACAGGTGTGTGCCTTTCCAAATCATGTCCAATCAATTTAATTTACCACTGGTGAACTCCAATCAAGTTGTAGAAACATCTCAAGGATAATCAATGGCAACAGGATGAACCTAAGCTCAATTTTGAGTGTCATAGCAAAGGGTCTAAATGTGATATTTCAGTTATTTATTTTTAATTACTTCGCCAAAATTTTTAAACAGCTGTATTCGCTTCTTCATTCTGAGGTATTGTGTGTAGATTGATGATAAAAAAAATATTTTAATCAATTTTAGAATAAGGCTGGACAATAACAAAATGTGGAAAAAGTAAAGGGGTCTGAATACTTTCTGAATGCATGGTAAATGGAGTCAATGGAAGGGAAGTTGGTTTGTGTGAAGGTCTGGGCTGTTTCCATAATTTGCTGCAATTTCTTACGGTCTTGGATGGAGCTAAACCAAGCTGTGATACTTCCCAATAAAATAGTTGATATTTACTCCTATGAATTTGAAGTTTTCAACCATCTCTATTTCAGCATCATCAATGCAAAGTGAAGTAGATGACAATCTCCTTTGCCTTGCTGACATTGAGAGAAAGATTGTTGTCGCGACACAAGGTTCTCAATCTCCTTCCTTGGTCTCATCATTATTTGATATCCGACCCACAATGGGGGTGTTGTCTGCAAATTTGTAAATTAAATTAGATTTGTACATGGCTGCACAATCGTGGGTGTACAAGGAGTAAAGAAGGGGGCTGAGAACGAATCCCTGCGGAGCACCGGTGTTGCGGATTATCGCAGAGGATATCTTTCCTCACTGATTGGGGTCTGTTGGTCAGGAAGTCGAGGATTCAGTTGCAGAGATTAATCCAAATCCCGTGGGTTTGGCGATGAGCTTGGATGATATAATGGTGTTAAAGGCAGAGCTGTAGTATATGAACAGAAGTCTAACTAAGGGTCCCTCTTATTCAGGTGTTCCAGAGATGAGTGTCGAGTGTTCCAGGGCGATGGCATTGTGGCAGTAGGCGAACTGTAGTTGGTCAACGCCGCTGGGAAGACTGCATTTGATGCATTCCATAACAAGCCTCTCAAAACATTTCATGATGGTGGTAGTAATTTAGGCATGAGGTCTTGTTTTTCTTCTGTACCGGGATGATGGTGATCTTCTTGAAGCAGGTGGGTACCTCAGAATGGAGTACAGAGAGATTAAACATATATCTGTGAATGGTCCCACCACACGGCCAGGAACTCCGTCTGGGACAGTTGCTGTTTGTGGCTTTACTCTCAGGAAGGCCGATCTAACCTCTGCTACAGTCACTCTGGGGAGAGGCACACTGGAGTCTGAAGGGCCAGGTGTCACCGCCCTGTTGGCCTTCTGCTCAAAGCGAGCATAGAGAGCATTCAGTACATCAGGTAGCGTCGCACTATCACCAATGATATTGCCAGACCTCGCTGTGCAGCCGGTTGTCTTATTTAGACGGAGCTACATTCTTCCTGTTTCCGAATGATTATACTGGATATGTTTGTCCTGGTATTGTCTCTTGGCATCGTTGATGGCTTTGCAGAGATCATAGCTGCCTTCTCATACCGCTCTGGATCGTTTGACTTCTATGCAGCAGACCACGCGATTCATCCATGGTTCATCCATGGTTTCCGGTCGGGGACAACTCCTGGTTCTTGATTTTCCAACTCTGGTAAAAAGACACTGAGCATTTGCCCTATCTGTCCCCCTCATGATCTTATACACCTCTATAAGATCAACCCCTCAGCCTCCTGAAATCCAAAGTCCAAGCCTGCCCGACCTCTCACTATAGCTCATGCCCCGAGTTCTGGCAACATCCTCAGATATCTTCTCTATAATCTTTCCAACTTTACTGCAATTTTCTGCCAACAGGATGACGAGAACTGAAAATACGGCAACAATGGCCGCTCCAATGTTTTGTAGAACTGTAATATAATGGCTAATCCTCTTTTCTCAATTTCCTGATTGATGAAGGCCAGCGTGCCAAAAGCCTTCTTCACCTATCTATCTGTGACACCACTTTCAGGGAAGTTAGTACATGTACTCCTAGGTCCTCTGCTCTGCACACTGTAAAGCTCCTGCCCTGGTTTGACTTCCCAAAATGTAAGACCTCACACTTATCTACATGAAACTCCATTAGCCATTCCTCAGCACGTTCCAGGCAATCACCATCCTCTATGTAAAAAAAGTTGCCCTTGCATCATCTTAGAAGTTTGTCCCTCTCACCTTATAGCTATGCTCTCTAGTATTTGATCTTTCCATCCTGGAAAAAAGGATCTGATTGTCTACTCTATCTATGCCTTGCATACTTTTATATACTTCTATTAGGTTTCCTCACTACCTTCGGAGTTCCAAAGAAATTCCAAGTCTATCTAAACTCTCCCTGCAGCTAATCCAGGAATCATTCTTTGCAATCTCCTCTGCACCTTTTCCAAAGCCTCCATATCATTCCTGTAATGGAGCAATCAGAACTGCACACAATACTCTAGTTCTATAAAGCTGCATCATGACTTCCTGACTCTTGTTCTCAATGCCTCGATCAAAAAAAGCCTGCATATCACATGCCTTCTTTACCACTTTATCTACATGTGTTGCCACTTTCAGGGAGTAATGGATTTGGACCCAAACGGTGTGGTCCCAGCAGAGATCACTGGTTACAGATCTTCGGCCTGAATATTGCCCTTCCATCACACCCTCCGTCTTCTATCAGTAAAGCAGTTCTGAATCTATATGACCAAGTCACTGTTAATCCCAAGCATAGAACAGTACAGCCATGGGTCCTTCAGCCCACAATGTTTGTGTTGGTTGCACATGATGCCAAGTTAAACTGCTCTTATCTGCCTGTACCTGATCTATTTCCATCTATTACTTGCACTTCCATATGCCTATCTAAAAGCCTCTTAAATGCCTCTTATTGCATTTGCTTCCACCATCACCCCTGACAATGTGTATCAGCCCCTCACTATTCTCTGTGTAAAACACTTGCTCCACACATCTCAATTAAACTCTCACCTTATATTTAGCCCTTTAGCGTTAGACATTTCCACCCTTTGGGAAAAAGGTTCTGACTGTTTACCCTATCTCTTGTTCTCATAATTTTATATACGTACCTCTGCCAGTTCAGAGAAAACAATCCAAGTTTATCCAACCTCTCCTGTGGTTGAAATGCTCTAAACCAGGCAGCATTCTGGACTCTCTCCAAAGCCTCTATATCCTTCCTGTAATAGGGCGACCAGAAATGCATGCAGTACTCCAAATGTAGCCGAACCAAACTGTTATAGAGCTGCAACATGATATTATCAAATGCCTTACTAAAGTCCAGGTAGAAGTCATCCACCACCTTACCCTCATCAATCATCTTTTTCACCTGCTTAAAAACCTTAATCAAGTTATTAAGATACATCTGCTGTGTACAAAGCCATGCTGACTGTCCCTAATTAACCTATTCTGTTCCAAATGGGAGTAAATTCTATCAAGATGAATCCTCTCCAAAAGCTTCCCAACCACTGATGTGAGGCTCACTGTCCCATCATTACCTGGATACTCTTAACCTTCCATAGAGCCTGGGTTATACAGCATGGAAAAATGCCCTTTGGCCCTACCTCCCCATGCTGACCAAGTCATCCATTTACACTTGTGTCTCTGAACCTTTCCTGTTGTTTTAGCCTCAAACATCTCCTCTGGCAGCTTGTTCCATATATCCACCAACCCTCTGTATGAAGAAGTTACTCCTCAGATTCCTATTTTACACCTCACAACTTCAACCTATGTCCCCTGGTTCTTGATTCCCATACCCTCAGTAAAAGACACTGCATTTACCTAATCTATTCCTCTCCTAATCTAATACACCATTATAAGATCACGCCATCCTCTTGTGCTCCAAGGAATAAAGTCCTAGCTGCCTGACCTGTCCCTATAGATTAGGGCCTGTAGATTCCGGCAACATCCTTATAAATCTCGGCACTCTTTCCATCTTAACAACACTTTTCCTATGGCGGGGTGTCCAAAAATAAATACAATACAAATGCTGCCTCACCAATAACTTGTACAAATGTAACATAACTACCAACCTTCTATACTCAATATCTTGATTGATGAAAGCCAATGTACAGAAAGACTTCTTAACCCTCTATCTACTAATGATGCCATTTTCAAGGATCTATGTACGTGCACTCCTAGATTCTTCTGAGCTACACCACTCCCCAGGGTCCTGCAATTCAATGTGAAGGTCTTTCCCAGGTTTAACTTTCCAAAATGCACCACCTTGCAATTATCTACATTAAACACCATTAACCATTCCTCAGCCCACTTGCCCAACTGATCAAGATCTAGCTGTCATTTCTGATAACCACGATACCATCCACTTTAGTGTCATCTGCAAACTTACTAATCATGCCTTCTACATTCTTATCCAAATTGCTGATAGAAATCACAAACAGCACTGATCCCCGAGGCTCAGCACCAGTTACAGGCCTCCATAAACGACCTTCATCCTCTGCTTCCTTCCATGAACCTAATTCTCTATCCATGCTGCATGATTCCCTTTCTTTCAAGTAACATAAAACATTGTAAAATTGGATCAGTTGAGCTAGGACACATGCAACTCATAGCAACTCAACCTTCCAGATAAGGCATCTTTAAGTGCAAAAATAAATTTTTCACACGAGACATCAAAGCGTGGGTTCCCTGCCATGTCACTGTGCTTGGATGGCAATTTTTTAGCTTACATGCACCCTATATAAAGACGATCAGGAACAATTTTCCGAAATCAGTGCTACTAGAACACCAAATGCCTGACTGCTAAATGCATAAATGGAAAGGTAAAAACAGAAACCAAACTGAATCAATTTACTTACTCAGATGCTGACTGGTCTGATTAACTGTGGTAGTGCTGAAAAATTTCTGTATGTGGTCAATTTTGATCATATGAGGCGGCAAGGATATCAGGTATCTAACAAAAATACAAGTTCAGTAAAATAAATGTATAGTTCACTTAATACAAGAATGGTTTTATTTTGAAATATTCAGTTAAAATGAGTTTCTATTGTTAGCTTCTAAGACTGAGAAGATAGCAGAATCTTTAAAATTGAATATTGGTCCTATTTGAGAATTAAGACATTACCATGATCGTAGATTGCGAATTTTACTCTCAATAGCCAAACAAATGGTAAGGAAAGTATAAAACAAACATATAAATTGTTATTGTAATCTGTAAATGTTAGCAGAAACATAAAAAGGTGTCAGAGCAACTGAATGTCTACAAATCGTAATTTAACTCCAGAGTCTGTCAGGAATTTTAAAAATCACATAATTTCAAAGGAAAATCTTACTCTTCAGCATTTAGGTATTCATAGGTGAAGACTAGTAAATTTTTATTAATTATAAATGCAAACTGTTTAATGATATAGTGACTAGCCGAGAATGAGGACGACCACTTACAAGGGGAATCTCGGAAGCCCAAAAGACAGAAGAATTAAGAAGGGAATCGTTGGTGAAGACTGACGCATGGGAGTGGGCCGGTAGTAGAGGGACTCGGGTATTGCCTCCACCGCCTTTGAGATTGTCTGCAGGAGGTGCCCTTCAGTCCTGGGCAAAGAGAGGGACGTTGGGTCGGGGGCGTGCAGCAGCCTGGGCTGTTCCACTACTGCCAACATGTGGACAGGACCTGGGCTTTGGACTTTTTCTTTGTAAATGGCACCAGAATATGGTGACTGTGCATGTAAACGTATCAACAAAGAACTATTGAACTGAATGCATAAAAAAAGTTAGTAATATGCATCTAAATTTAAGTCATGATTGTTGAATAGGAAAATCCAAACATTAAAATATGACTACTAATTTGAAGTTAATCCAAAATAAATGCTTTAAATTTTATAATTGCAGAACAGCAGAGGTACTAGCACAGATCCCCGCAGAACACAGGTCAGACTTCCAGTCTGAATATTGTCCATCCACCACTATCCTCTGTTTACTATCAGTAAGCCAGTTCTGATGTCATACGACTAAACCACTAAAGTCAGCAAGACAGTGGAGATTGTCGTTCACTTCAGGAAGTCGCACACATCCAAGTCTACATTGATGGTGCCAGTGAAGATGGTCGAACACTTCACAATTCTAGGAATAAATATAACCAGTAACTTGTCCTGGACCAGCCACATCGAAGTAATGGGCCAAAAACTCTTATTGGGATACATCACAGCCTGGTTTGGGAACAGCTCCATCCAAGACCGCAAGTAAATGCATAGATTTGTGGACATAGCCCAGACCATCACATAAACCATCCTCCTTCCAATGACTCCATCTATACTTCATGCTGCCTCGGCAAGACTGCCAGCAGAATGAAAGACTAGTTCTACCCATGTAACTCCCTCTCCTCCCCTCTCCCAAGCGGCAAGAGGTGCAGAAGTTTGAAAACACACACCTCCAGATTTGCAAAGAGTTTCTTTGGAGCTGTTATCAGGCAACTAAACGGTCCATTCATCTGCTAGAGTGCAGTCTTGACCTCCCATCTGCCTCATGAGAGATCTTTGAACCATCTTTTATCAGACTTTATCAGACTCCAAGGATATATCCTTGCACCAAATGTTGTACCCATTATCCTTTTTCTGTGCATTGTAGATAATTTGATTGTATTCATGTAGTATTTTCTTTGACTGGTTGGCATGCAAACAAAAGCTGTTCAATGTGCCTCGGTACACTTGACAATAATAAAAACTTAAAAAAATACTAATCCTGTGCATCTTAATCTTCTAGATCAGCATACCATGGAGGACTCCATCAAATGCCTTCCTAAAATCCATGAGTGGATGGAGAAATGGTGGGAGTCCAGATGAGGCACAGGGGAGGAAAAGGTGGGGGGGGGGGGGGGGGTTAGTTTGAGGTTATCTAAAATTGGAGAATAAAATGTTTATTCCGTTGAATTTTAAGATCCCAAAGCAGAATATGAGGTGCTGCTCCTTCGGTCTGTATGCAGCCTCACTCTGGCAATGGAGGAGGCCCAGGACACAAAGGTCAGTTAGGAATGGGACGGGGAGATAAAATGGTTGGCGAATGGGAGAGCCAGTCGGCCTTGGTGGATTGAGAGCAAATTTTCAGTGAAACGGTCGCAGAATCAACGCTTGGTCTTGCCGATGTACAGGAGGCCACGTCGGGAACACCGGTTGCAGCAGATGAGGTTAGAAGAGGTGCACGTGAACCTCGGGGGTCCCTGGATGGAGGCGAGGGAGGAGGTACAGGGACAGGTATTACATTTCCTATGGATGGCTAACGGAGATCAATGTTGATAGGTGCAAGGTGTTGCATTTTTGGAAGTCAAACCAGGACAGGATCTTCACATTTAATGGAAGGTCCACGTGGAATATTGTAGAGCAGAGAGATCTAGGAGTACATGTGCACAGTTCCCTGAAAATGGCGACACATGTTGATAAGGTTGGAAAGAAAGCTTTTGATACATTGAGCATTGAGTATAGAAGAAGGGTCCTGACCAGAAACACCACTTATCCATGTTCACCAGAGATGCTGCCTGACCCGCTGTGTTCCTTCAGCACTTTGTGTCCTTTTTATTGAGTATAAAAGTTGGGACATTATGTTACAATTGTAGAAGATGTTGGTGAGGCCACATTTGAGGTATTGTGTTCAGTTTTGGTCACCCTGCGATAGGATGGATGTCATTAAGCGGGAAAGTGCAGATATTTAATAGGATGTTGCCCAGAGTCGAGGGCCTAAGCTATAGGGAGAGATTAGGCAAGCTAGGATGGAGCGCAGGAGGCCATGGAATTATCTTATAGAGGTGTATAAAATGATGAGGGAAATTGACAGTGTGGTGAATCAAGAACCAAAGGACCTAGGTTTAAGGTGAGAGGGGAAAGATTTAAAAGGAAACTAAAGGACTACTTTTTCACTCAGAGAGTGGTGCATATATAGAATGAGCCATCAGAGGAGGTAGTTGAGGCATGTACAATAACAAGATTTAAATGTCAGTGCTAGAGAAACTATTGGAGAGTATTCTTCAGGATAGGAATTACTCCTGTTTGGAACAGATTGGGCAAATTTGGAATAGCCGGCATAGATTTTATGCCTGAGGTCATATCTTATTAACTTGATTGGATTTTTATGGAAGAGATTTAAGAAGATTTATGGATTTTAAGAAGGCATTTGATAAGGTCCCCCCTGACCGAGAAGATTATGGAATCCGGGATTCACGATTACCCTCAGTCGTGTACGAATAACTTGGTTCAAGATGACTTGGTCAGGTGTATTCAAGTTATTCATAAAAGTCTGAGGGTTGTGGTGGAAGGAAGATATTCTGGCTGGAGACCTTTAACAGTGAACTTCCGCAGGGATCTGTGCTGGGACCTCTGCTGTTTGTGATATACATCAATGACCTAGACGTAAATGTAGATTAGTTGTTGAGCAAGTTTGCTGATGACACCAAACTGGAGGAGTTGCATACAGTGATGAAGGCTGTCACAAGATACTGCGGGATATAAATCAGCTGTAGAAATGGGCAAAGAAATGGCAGGTGGAGTTTAACCCAAGCAAGTATGATGTGTCACACTTTTGGAGTTTGAATATAAGGGGAAAGTATAAAGTTAATGGCAAGATCCTCAACAGCATTGATGTGCCGAGGGATCTTGGAGCTCAGGTTCGTAGCTCATTGAAGATGGCAGCACAAGTGGATAGGGAGGTAAAGAAGGTGTATGCTGTGCTTGCCTTCATTGCTAGGCGCATTGAGTTTGTCAGGAAGTCATGATGCAGGTGTTTGGTTGGACTGCATTTGCTGTATTACATGCAGTTCTGGTCGCCCCATTATAGGACAGATCTTGTGGCTTTTGGAGAGGGTGCAGAGGAGGTTTAACAGAATGCTGCTTGGATTTGTGGGTTTCAGCTCAGGGAGAGGTTGGATTTTTTGTTTGGGAATTTTTCTCTGGAATGTCAGAGGTTGAGGGGAGATTTGATACAAGTATATAAAATAATACGAGGCATAGATAGTGTAGACAGTCAGAACCCAAACCCTAGGGTGGAAATGTCTAGCACTAGAGGGCAAGCTATATGATGAGAGGGGGAAAGTTTAATGGAGATATGAGGGGCAAGTTTATTTTTGCATAGAGTAGTGGGTGCGTAGAACATTTTGCCGGGGGTAGTGGTGGAAGCAGATACAATAGTGGCATTTAAGAGGCTTTAAGATGGACACATGGAAGTGCAAGGAATAAAGGGATATGGATCATCTACAGGCATATCCCAGTTTGGCAAAAGAATAAATCGGGGAAGGTAGTGCATCCGTGGATAACAAGGGAAATCAGGGATAGTATCAAAGCAAAGGATGATGCGTACAAAGTAGCCAGAAAAAGCAGCATACCAGAGGACTGGGAGAAATTCAGAGACCAGCAGAGGAGGACAAAGGGCTTAATTAGGAAAGGAAAAAATAGATTATGAAAGAAAACTGGCAGGGAACATAAAAACTGACTGCAAAAGTTTTTATAGATATGTGAAGAGAAAGAGGTTAGTTAAAACAAATGTAGGTCCCTTGCAGTCAGAAAACAGGTGAGTTGATCATGGGGAACAAGGATATGGCGGACCAATTGAATAACTACTTTGGTTCCGTCTTCACTAAGGAAGACATAAATAATCTGCCTGAAATAGCAGGGGACTGTGGGTCAAAGGAGGAATTGAGTGAAATCCAGGTCAGTCGGGAAGTGGTGTTGGGTAAATTGAATAGATTAAAGGCCGATAAATCCCCAGGGCCAGATAGGCTGCATCCCAGAGTACTTAAGGAAGTAGCTCAGGAAATAGTGGATGCATTAGTGATAATCTTTCAAAACTCTTTAGATTCTGGAGTAGTTCCTGAGGATTGGCGGGTAGCAAATGTAACCCCTCTTTTTAAGAAGGGAGGGAGAGAGAAAACGGGGAATTACAGACCAGTTAGTCTAACATCGGTAGTGGGGAAACTGCTAGAGTCAGTTATTAAAGATGGGATAGCAGCACATTTGGAAAGTGGTGAAATCATTGGACAAAGTCAGCATGGATTTACAAAAGGTAAATCATGTCTGACGAATCTTGTGGAATTTTTCGAGGACGTAACTAGTAGCGTGGATAAGGGAGAACCAGTGGATGTGGTATATCTGGACTTCCAGAAGGCTTTCGACAAGGTCCCACATAAGAGATTAGTATACAAACTTAAAGCATACGGTATTAGGGGTTCAGTATTGATGTGGATAGAGAACTGGCTGGCAAACAGGAAGCAAAGAGTAGGAGTAAACGGGTCCTTTTCACAATGGCAGGCAGTAACTAGTGGGGTACCGCAGGGCTCAGTGCTGGGACCCCAGCTATTTACAATATATATTAATGATCTGGATGAGGGAATTGAAGGCAATATCTCCAAGTTTGCGGATGACACTAAGCTGGGGGGCAGTGTTCGCTGTGAGGAGGATGCTAGGAGACTGCAAGGTGACTTGGATAGGCTGGGTGAGTGGGCAAATGTTTGGCAGATGCAGTATAATGTGGATAAATGTGAGGTTATCCACTTTGGTGGCAAAAACAGGAAAGCAGACTATTATTTAAATGGTGGCCGATTAGGAAAAGGGGAGATGCAGCGAGACCTGGGTGTCATGGTACACCAGTCATTGAAAGTAGGCATGCAGGTGCAGCAGGCAGTGAAAAAAGCGAATGGTATGTTAGCTTTCATAGCAAAAGGATTTGAGTACAGGAGCAGGGAGGTTCTACTTCAGTTGTACAGGGTCTTGGTGAGACCACACCTGGAGTATTGCGTGCAGTTTTGGTCTCCAAATCTGAGGAAGGACATTATTGCCATAGAGGGAGTGCAGAGAAGGTTCACCAGACTGATTCCTGGGATGTCAGGACTGTCTTATGAAGAAAGACTGGATAGACTCGGTTTATACTCTCTGGAATTTAGGAGATTAAGAGGGGATCTTATAGAAACTTACAAAATTCTTAAGGGGTTGGACAGGCTAGATGCAGGAAGATTGTTCCCGATGTTGGGGAAGTCCAGGACAAGGGGTCACAGCTTAAGGATAAGGGGGAAATCCTTTAAGACCGAGATGAGAAAGACTTTCTTCACACAGAGAGTGGTGAGTCTCTGGAACTCTCTGCCACAGAGGGTAGTTGAGGCCAGTTCATTGGCTATATTTAAGAGTGAGTTGGATGTGGCCCTTGTGGCTAAGGGGATCAGAGGGTATGGAGAGAAGGCAGGTACGGGATACTGAGTTGGATGATCAGCCATGATCATATTGAATGGCGGTGCAGGCTCGAAGGGCTGAATGGCCTACTCCTGCACCTAATTTCTATGTTTCTATGTTTCTATGTTTCTATATGTGATCAGTTTAACATCAAGTTCGGCACAAACACTGTGAATGAGATATAGCATTTTTTTTTCAGGTTGAAGACTGTGTCGGAACTCTTTCTCGTTCCACAGATTCTGCCTGATGTGATTCCAACCTTTTTGTTTTTATTCCAAAATCTTTAGATCTCTGTAGGATAATATCCTGTTTTTTTTACATATCTAACTGATCACATAATTAAAACTTTTACCTGAGATATGGCTCCAGTTCAGCAAATGTTTTCTCTTCTGTGCAAAAATCAAGGTCCTTGATTTGGGGAATGACACTTTCCAAATTCTCGTCCTGGAACATTTGAGGAAGCTGTAATATAAAAAGGTAATTTGTGTTTATGATATGGTTCTGTTCAAACATAATAGGATAGATTATTCTGATATTGGTATCCTGAAAAAGATTGTTTGCTGATCAAAAACAAGACCAAAAAGGCAAAGAAATCAGGGTTTTGTCGTATAAAAGCCTCATATTTCAGGGTTTTCATTCAAGATATTCCCAAATACCAATTTTTTCTCCAATTTCACTGGCATGGACATAAACAGCTACATATACCTCATGGCATACCAATTTCAGGCTTACTGGACAGATGCACGATAGAGCCAAAGTTACGAAACAGCATGAACATAGGACATAGAACAGTACAGCACAAGAACAGGCCCTTCGTCCTACAATGTCTGTGCTGAACATGATGCTTTGCAAGTGATCCATTACAAAGTCTGGAGTGAACCATTAGTGTTTTATTAAGATCATAAAGAGAGAGCGTTACACACAGCTGTGCTCATCACATCAGCTCACGTCCTAACTGCCATGGCAGAACGACAGGGTGACTAAAGTACAGTACTCATGATGCCCAAAACCCAAACTGGATTATATGGTGGAATGTGTGACATGCATAATATGTGTAGTGGACATTATATAGGCATGGATTAATATGGTTAATCTACATCCTCCCTCTTAATGTATAATTAAAAAAACACATTAAGGCATATATTGTAAAACACCAATATAGGGTGAGAGCACTTTATTTATACATCGTGCAAGCGCATAAAATAACGCAAGTCATACACAGTTCAGACAGAGCCGGTGAATTTTCCAAATTTCGGATTTGGCTTGTAAACACGTCCTGAATGTGTACTGTAGTACCCGTCTTCTTCCTTCACTGGAGATTGAACAGGAGAAGGTACCGGTGTTGTTGGCATTGCGGGAGAATGCGGAGACTGTAGTGGCAGTGGCTGGAGCGGGGAGGCAGCCGGCGAGGCAATCGGACTCGGGCCAGCCGCCAGTCGTGGAACCATGGGAGCAGTCCCGTTAGACCGTGAATGAGTCAGGGTATTGACGTGGAGGTGCTGGCTCGTTAACTGGGCGGAGGTGCTGGCGGGTGCGTCTGTAAATGATTGACCAGGGAGGGGCATGGCTCCTCAGTGGACTCCAGAACGACACCCAGGCGGTCATAGCCTTTGGGTGACTGCAAACGGATGACTCTCCCTTTGTTAAGTGGCGGGAGCGGAGTGCTGGTCTTGTCATAATGTTTCTTCTGAGCATCTCGGAGTTGCTGGAGCTGGGATTGAACTGCTGCCGGCGCACAAACCTGTGGTTGTAGCATCTGCTTGGCCATAGATAGAGCAGTGCGAGTCTGCCTTGACATGAGGCGCTGGGCAGGGGATCCCAGAATCGGATCGTGGGAGATGTTTCGCAGGTTAAGCAAGTCGAGATAGACATCGGAGCCGGCCCTGTGTGATCGTTCCATTAATTGTTTGGCACTTCTTACCGTGCATTCAGTCAGGCCGTTGGACTGTGGGTATTCGTGGCTGCTGGTAATGTGGCGGAAATCCCAGCGTTTAGCGAAACCCCTGTAGAGTTAACTGGAGAATCGACTGCCATGGTCAGAGAGCAGCTGGACCATGGACAGCGAAGTGGCGCGTAAGTTTCTGGATGAATATGGCGGAGGTTGGACTGCTGAGCAAATCAATCTCAAACCAATCGACTAGGACCAGGCACTGTTTGCCATGTCAGTCGCAACTGTGGACCAGGGTAAGTCCGTGTGGGGTGTGAGAGAAGCGGTTGTTTGGGTTGGTGTGGAGCTAGGCTGTTGCAAACAGTGCAGGCTTCGACTTTCTCACACACAAAATCGGCCATCCCAGGCCAGAAGAACATACTCTTTGCCCGCTGGATAGTTGCTTCCACCCCTGGATGGCCCCCGTGGACGGCCTCGAAATATTTGGCGAGCAGAGATGCCGGAATGTCTGCCTTGTGTCCCTTCATCACAATGCCGTCCTGGAGAACTAGTTTGTTGCAAACCGGATACAACGGGCGAATTGGGGGAGGCAGCTGGTATTGTTTGTCTGGCCAACTGTGACGGATGACAGTGGAGAGCAACTGTGGCGTTTCGTCTGCTGCAGGGTCGTCTGAACACGCGGATGGAAGGTAAGAGATCATCATAACCACTTACCCATCGTCGTCTGACAGGTGCTTCTCACAGGTGCTGCACGGTGCCCGTGACAGGGTGTCGGCTAAATACATGTTCTTTCTGCATTTGTAAATCAGTTTATCATACCTTCGTAGTTCCATCAACATTCGTTGTAAGCGTGCAGGGGGCGTGTGTATTGGTTTGTTCAGGATGCTGACCAAGGGCTGGCGGTTGGTTTCAATTGTGACCGGATTCCCAAAGATAAAGTGCTTGAATTTCTTACAGGCAAAAGTTACGGCGAGCAATTCCTTTTCCATCTGAGCGTAGCGCTGTGAGAGTGGTTGTTGAGTAGGACTCTGGTTGGGAGACAGCTGGTGCACAGCTTTACCAAAGGTGACCAGGCCCATATCATGGCATGCATCCATGCCCAGCAGGAGGAGCACTTCCCCTCGGACAATGACAAAATCCAGGTTGTAGACCTGGGACGCCAGGTGGCATTGCAGCTCTCCTTTTCCAACTGGCTGAACTTCACCTCCACCGAATGGGTACAGCTTGGCATTGGTTTTCCTGATAGGTTCTTTGTTGTGAACTTTTCTGAACTCAGATAAGGAAAGGACGTTGCAGTGAGCCATAGTGCCTATCTTCGCAACAACCTTGGCATTGTGATAAGGAGCACTGTCATGGGATCCTTGTGTTTGCACAACGGATCCGTTAAGGAATGTATGTTATGGCTGCCTTCCTGCAGTTCAGGCAATGATGGCCCAGCAGGTGCCAAAGTGGAAACTTCTTGTCTCCAAGTGGAGGCGTGGGTTTGTATCCCACTTCTGACACCATGTTTGTAAGTGATCCATTACAAAGTCTGGAATGAACCATTAGTCTTTTATTAAGATCATAAAGAGAGAGCGTTAAACACAGATGTGCTCATCACATCAGCTCACGTACTAACTGCCGTGGCATAACAACAGGCTGACTTATGATGCCCATAACCCGGACTGGATTATATGGTGGAATGTGAGATGCATTAAATGTCTAGTGGAGATTATATAGGCATGGATTAATATGGTTAATCTACAATGAATGCATCACTTATCTACTTGCCATTAACCCATATTCCTCCCTATCCATATGCCTATTTAAGTCTTTTAAATGCCACTAATGTATCTGCTTCAACCACTATCCCCTGCAGTGCATGCCAGGCACTCATCTGTCTTTAAGACCTTCTGTCTTTAAAAACTTGTCCCAAACATCGCTTTTAAACTTTACCCCTCTGACCTTAAAGTGATGTCTTCAGGTATTTGAATTTCTATCCTGGCAAAAAAGTTCTGACTGCCTAGCCTATCTATGCCTCTCATAATTTTATATACTTGTGTGAGGTGACACTAAAATGGGTGGTATTGTATAGATGAAAGATGGTTATCAAAAATGACAGTGGTATCTTGATCAATTGGGCAAGTGGGCTAAGGAATGGTTAGTAGAGTTTAATGCATTTAGAGTCCTAGAGTCTTACAGGGGGGGAAAGGCCTTTTAGCCTAACTTGCCCCCACCTGCTTGCATTTGGCCCATATTCCTCATGAATACTATCCATGTACCTGTCTAAATGCTTTTTAAATGTTATGATAGTACCTACTTCGACTTACCTCCTGTAGCAGCTCCCCTTAAACCTATGTCCTCTTGATTCTATATTCTTGATTCCCATACCCTGGGTAAAAGACCTCTACATTTCTCCTACCGATTCCTCTCATGATTTTACACACCACTATAAGTAGGTATGTTATAATACTTACCTTCAGCGGCGCTGCAGTTCTGCCACTGGCCGTGTGCGCGACTTTGGCACCTTTGAGAGGGGGCGGGTTTAAAATGCGGTTTTTCTTCAGACTATTCAAATCGAATTTGAACAGACTGTTTAGTTGCTGAAGAAAAATCACTTCGACTGCCCGTTTATTAAGTTTATTAAAATTAGCGTGGAATAATTTAATAGTAGTGGTAAATTAAAAATCATCTTCTAATGTCGTCAACAGGACGGATCTCACGTAGGGGACAAGGCAAGGTACACCGTTTATTTTTTCATATAAACTTGCTTCTTAGGATGCCTTTAATCAAAATTTCATGTTTCGAAAAGGTGACTTAGGACCCGTACGAACCGGCAGTATTTTTCCTGCCGTTATGGGGTTTAAATTCACCGCAACCGCAACGTTCCAATTGTTCACGTTCCACAAAAACCCACTCGCAAGATGATTAAAATGCCCATTAATTTACGGGAATTAAACACTAAATTCCTTCCATTTGTCCTATAAATTCATGACAATGAGATTTAAAAGTCATGTTATATTGTGAATTCTTGTGTGAATGTTATTTGGACACTTAGGCTTTTTTTAAATGTTAACCTTTTCTTAAGAAATGGATAGATGTTTAGATCTAGTAATTGAATTTTGTAATTAGCTACAATTAGGTAACTAACTAATTATATGTTTTAATTTCAGGTCATCCAAGTAAGATTGTTTCATATTTGTTTCAGAATGCTTCAATCTATAATAACTGAAAATTTCATTCAGTTCTCTTAATTTTTAAGAAAGTTATGGGCTTTTGACTGTCCTTGATCACAGCTTTTGTGTTAAGTCAATGGAAAAGCAATAGGGAACAAGATGCTAATTTCTGAAAATTATAATGGCCATAACTTTTTTAATACTGAAGATATGAAAGTAAATTATGTGTCAAATTCTTCTTATGCTTTATGTGATGGGATAAATTGCAGACTTGATTTTTTAAATCTCCAAATTTTTGTTACATTGCTACTATAAGAACACCGGTCGTCCTCTTGTGCTCCAAGTATAAAATCCTTGCCTGTTCAACCTCTTCCTTTAGCTCAGGCTCTTGATTCCTGGCAACATCCTTGTAAATTTTCCCTGCATAACAACATCTTTCCTACATCAGGGTGACCTAAACTGAACACTATATTCTAAATCTGGCCTGCATAATGACTCTGAGATTATATCAGGTGTTCCAACAATTTCTAGCATTTCAGAAAAAAACAATCCAAGTCTGCCCAACCTCTCATTGTAGCGAATACTCCCTGCTGCAGGCATAATTCTGGTAAATCCCCTCTGCACCATTTTCAAAGCTTCCATATCCTTCCAGAAATGGGGTGACCATAAGTACACGTAATAATCCAAATGAGGCCTAACCAAAGTCTGACAAAGTTGCATCGTGACTTCTTGACTCTTATACTCATTGCCCTGACCTATGAAAGCAAGCAACCATAAGCCTTCTCTACCACTCTATCTACTTGTGTTACCACTTTGAGGGCGTTATGGACATGCCCAAGTTGGCTCATAATCGGTCCCATGGAAGAGTGGCTAAACAAAGCCATGGTTACAGAAGACAAAATGTGGAGGAAGGTGCTCTGGTCCAAAATTGACCTAAATGCAAATGGTGAGCATGGTGTAGCAGTTGAAACGGGCAAACATAGAATTAGCCAGTACAATGCAGCTATTTATGTGTTAGTAGGCATTCGGCCCTTCGAGCCTGCACCAAACAGCCAGATCAATATGATCATGGCTGATAGACATCCAACTCAGTAATACCCAAATGATTGTAAATATATTTGTCGAAAGGTCCACATCTAACTCCCCTCTTAAATATAGCCAATGAACTGGCCTCAACTACCCTCTGTGGCAGAGAGTTCCAGAGACTCACCACTCTCTGTGTGAAAAAAGTCTTTCTCATCTCAGTCTTAAAGGATTCCCCCCTTATCCTTAAGCTGTGACACCTTGTCCTGGACTTCCCCAACATCGGGAAGAATCTTCCTGCATCTAGCCTGTCCAACCCCTTAAGAATTTTGCAAGTTTCTATAAGATCCCCTCTCAATCTTCTAAATTCTAGAGAGCATAAACCGTATAAAAATGAAGGAGAAAGAGAACTTGGTGATGTGGTTTCCCTCAAAATCATCAAGATAAAGGAGCTAGTTATTGACTTTAGGAGGCATGGTAGAGTACCTGCCCAATCACCACCGATGTTACAGAAGTACAAATGGTTGAGAGCATCAAGTTCCCTGGCATTAATATTACCAATTATCAATCGTGGACCGACCACATTGATGTGACAGCCAAGGCGAACCACAAACATCCCTATAGCCATAGATAAGGTAGCCAGTCAGAATCTTTCTCCCAGTGTCAAGATGTCCAACAGTAGATGTCCAACACTTTTTCCTCACTGAGAGTGGTGAGTCTGTGGAATTCTGTGCCTCAGAGGGCACTGGAGGCAGGTTCTCTGGATGCTTTCAAGAGAGAGCTAGATAGTGCTCTTAAATATAGCGGTCAGGGGATATGGAGAGAAGGCAGGAACGGGGTACCGATTGAGGATGATCAACCATGATCACATTGAATGGCGGTGCTGGCTTGAAGGACCGAATGGCCTACTCCTGCACCTATTGTCTATTGTAACCCACATCTTTCAGGATTTTATCCTAACCCATATATTTTAGTAGAAATGTATCAATTCAAGAATTTTACATTAATATATTTCCATTCCATTTCCATTCAAGTTATTGGCTTTGATTAGAAAATCTGAAAAGCTTTGACTGGAAATTTGCTGCAACAATCTTGAAATACAGGATAAAAACAATTAATTTTTCCCTCTGAACCTTCAAAAGTTTGTCTTCTAATCGCGTTAATTTCTCGGTTCTTTTACCTTTGCAATAAATTCTTTCAGTTCCCGATTAGACTTGGTTACAAACGTCACGGAGGAATCCGACCACAGTACCTGGAAATCAAAATTAAAAAATGTACATTTTATAATACTGAAAACCTCAAAGCAATGAAGTCATCAATTGCAGTTGCTTGGGAGAAAGCAGTATTTAACAGGGATTCTAAATTATAATATCAAAACATTCGCACAGAACCTATTCAGCAGACTGATGCTACAGCAAAAAAGCATATAGGCAGAATTTAATTTTATCAACATTAGTCTTACATATTGCTATTTCCACAATCTTGCAAACTACAATAATTATCAGAGCACAAAGGCCAACATAATGCAATCCATTAATATCCTTTCAAGATTCCGCCATTCCAAGATGGCGGCGCTGCCTTAGCAGCTGCGGCTTGCCTGCAGTCCGTCTGTTTTTTCTTTTGTTTTGTTGTTCTTTTGTCCTGTTTTAGTTAATTTTGATTTATTAGGTTGTGTATCAGTGGGGGGGGGTGGGGGGGGGGGGGGGGGGGGGGGGGAGAGAAACATGTTTTTAGTCTCTTCCTTCGGGGGGGATGCGACCTTTCTTGTTGTTTCCCCGTCTCATGGCGGAGCTGGCGGCCTCAGAGCTGGGGCGGCGGCAGCGGCAGTGGCGACTCTACTTCGGAGCTGGAGTTTAGACAGCGGCGACCCGACCTCGGAGGCTCGGCCGCGGGCCCGGTAGACTCGGCCGCGGGCCCAGCGGACGACATCGTCAGGAGCTCGCAGGTCACTGGTTGGTGACCTGTTTTTCCGGAGCTCCCGCGGCAACAGCTTTGTCCGCTGGACTGGAGGGCGGCAGCTTCGACCATCCCGGGCCGCGGAGTTTGAACCGGCTCGTTCGCGGAGCTCGGATTCAGCCGTGGGACCTACCATCACCCCGCAGGGTCACAACATCGGAGGCCTGGATCGCCTCAGCACAGAGGGAGAACAAGGAGGGAAGAGACAGAGACTTTAAGACTTTTGCCTCCATCACAGTGAGGAGGTCTTTGGTGAACTCACTGTGGTGAATGTTAAATTTGTGTTTATTGTGTGTTTTTATTATTTATTATTATATGTATGACCGCAACAATTTCGTTCAAACCGAAAGGTTTGAATGACAATAAAGGATAATTCAATTCAACTCAATTCAATTCAATACAGAGTATATAAAGACTATTCTCTGGAATAAACTGGTGTAGTTACCATTGAGGATGGATCTGTCAAGCCACCTCAGGAGGAGCCTATTATACTACAGTTGTTACTAGAGTGAATGGAATTCAACTTGTGTAAAGTATACTTCTGTTATGAAAATGCTCACATATTATAAGAACATAGGACCAGAATCAGGCCAAGTGGCTCATCAAGTCTACGCTGCCATTTAATCATGGCTGATCTATTTTTCCCTCTCATTCTCCTGCCTCCTCCTCATAACTTACTAATCAGTACTCTATCAATCTCTGCTTTAAAAATACCTAACGTCTTGACCTCCACAGCCATCTATGGCAATGAATTCCACAAATTCACCACTTTCAGCTAAAGAAATTCCCCCTCATCTCCATTCTAATTGTACGTCCTTTTATTCTGAGGTGGTACCTTCTGGTTCTAGATTCTCATTATTATTTAGAAACATCCTTTCCACGTCCAGGCTTTTCGTTATATGATAGGTTTCAATGAGATCACCCCTCATCCTTCTAAACTCCAGTGAGTACCGGCCCAGAACCTTCAAATGTTCCTCATATGTTAACGCAATCATCCCCCGGACCACTCTCGTAAACCTCCTCTGGATCCTCTACAAAGCCAGCACATTCTTCCTCAGATATGGGGCCCAAAACCGCTCAAAATACTTCAAATGTTGTCTCACCAGCGCCTTAAAGCGCCTTCACATTACATCATGTTTTATATTCTAGTCCTCTCGAAATGAATGCTAGCTTTGCATTTGCCTTCGTTCCTGCTGACTCAACCTGCAAATTCATCTTTCGGGAGAACACCTGCAGAACACCACTAGTCACTGGCAGCCAACCCCTTTGGATACTGTTGGAGAGGATAACTGGAGAGGGGAGAGCAGTAGTGGTGAGGTTTGTGGCATCCAGTCTGGATCTGAGGCATTGCAAGGAGGGTGAAGACAATCAGAGCCATACATTGGAGATTTGTTAGAGAAGGGGTCAGACAGGGGATTCTAGAATAGTGTTCTGGAGACAGGGTTCTGGTTATCTCCGAGCAGCCGCAGAATATTCTCAAGGGGGATGGTGAGCGGCCGGAAGTTATTGTGCACGTTGGCAGATAGAACATTGATAGGAAAAGGAATGAAGTCCTACAGAGTGAATTCAGAGAGCTGGGCAAATGTTTCAAAAATAGGACCTCGAGGATAATAATTTACAGATTGCTCCTAGAGCCACTTCCTAGTGACGACCTAGTGAACAGGAAGATAGGACAGGTGAATTTGTGGCTGAAGAGTTGGTCCAAGGGGCAGGGATTCAGATTGTTCAACCATTGGCACCTCTTCTGGGGCTGAGGTGACCTATACAAGTGGGACGGCTTGCACCTGAACTGGGGGGGAACCAATACCCTGGTGGGTAGGTTTGAGACTCCTACTCAGGAAGGTTTAAACTAGATTGGCACAAGATGGAATCCAATGCAGGACTGAGGCAGGTGAGAGTAAGTTGGTAGGGAAGATGATGAAGGCAAGTTTAGTAGACAGGATAGACAGGAGCGTGGCATGACTGTTGGTTTAAGATGCATTAATTTCAATGCGATAGGCCTGACGAGTAAGGTAGATGAACGAAGAACATTAATAGGTACGTGTGACTGTGACATTATAGCCATTACAGAAACCTTGCTAAGGGACAGGATTGGCAGCTTATTATGCCAGGGTATAGATGCTACAGGCAAGACTTCGGCGTGGGTAAAGAAGGAGGCGGAGTTGTTTTAAGGAGCATGTCATGGCAGTAGTCCGAGATTACATTACTGGTTGTATGTCTAGTGAGGCTATATGGGTGGAGCTCCCATAAAGTCAATGGAAATTAGAAGAGCAAATATGCTGGAAGATTGCAGGCAGCTGCACAACTGATAGTGTTGTCATAGTAGGGGATTTTAACTTTCTTAATATAGACTGGAATTGCAATGGTGCTAAAGGCTTAGACAGGGTGGAATTTGTCAGATGTGGAGTAGGCTGTCTGCAGGCAAAGTGATGTCTGGAAAGTCAGATGGTTTTAAAAAAGGAAGAGTTCAAGGCGTGCATGTTCCAGTTAGAGTGGAGGGCAAGGCAGCTGAGAGTAAGGAACCTTGGATGACAGAGAAATTGAGGCTGTGGTCAGGAAAAAGGAGGCCTGGGTCTAGTGTAGGCAGCTGGGATCAAGTGTATCTCTGGAGGAGTTAGGAGACTGTGGAGCATACTTGAGAAGGAAATCAGGAGAGCAAAAAGTGGCAAGAGATAGCTCTGGCAGATAATATTAAGGATAATCCAAAGTAATTTAATAAATACGTTAACGGAAACTGGGCAACTATGGAGAAAATAGTACCTGTCAGAAATCAAAGAGGTTCTCTGTGTGGAGCTGCAGGAGATAGGCAAGGTCCTCAATGGGTATTTCTCCACTGTTTTTACCGTGGAAAAAAATATAAACGCTAGGGAACTTGTGACAGTTAATGGAGATGTCTTGAGGACAGTGTGTATTATGGTCAAGGAGGTACTGGATGGCCTAGGGCACATGATATTAGATAATACTTCCAGACTTGATCAGGTATATCCAAGAATACTGTGGGAAGGCAGAAAATAAATTGCGGGAGCCCTAACTGATATATAAATCATCGTTTGACGCAGGCGTGGTACCGGACGACTGGGAAGCAGCTAATGTTGTGCCTCTATTTAGGAAGAGCTGCAAGGAATAGCATGCCAGTGAGCCTAATATTAGGTGTCTTGCAAATTTGATTGAGGTTTTTCAAGAGATAACCAAAAAGGTTGACGAGGGCAAAACCGTGGACCATGTCTATATGGACCACAGCAAACCCTTTGATAATGTTCCGCATGGTAGGCTGGTCTGGACGCTTAGGAATATGGAGCCATGGGATCCAGGAAGAGCTATCTAATTTTGTTACTCTGAAATTCTGAAGGAAGCAGAGGGTGTTTTTTGGACTGGAGGTCTGTCAAGAGCGGTGTGCCTATGGAATTAGTACTGGGCCCATGGTTATTTTTGGTTTGTATCAACAATTTGGATGAGAATGTACAAGGCATGATTAGTAACTTTGCAGATGACACTATAGTGGGTGGTATCAAAAATTATAGTTGGCATTTAACCAGCTGGGCAAGTGGGCTGAGGAATGGCTGCTGGAGTTCAATCCAGATACTATAAGTGCGAAGTGTGCGAAGGGAAATCACAGTGCACTAATACAAATGGTATTGTAGTTCCATGAAAGTGGAATCAGTTAGGTAGGGTGGATAAAAAGGCTTTTGGTACATCATCATCGTCGGCAGTCACTCGAAACGAGTATGAATGGAGCACACTTGTGTGTGACTTTGTTTAACGTGGGGAGACTGATGCACAGACTGTCACCACACGGTCCTCGACAATTCTGGGTCAGAATCCAATGGCATGGAATCCAAGACGACCGGGGACCCTTTTCTGCTGCAGCCTTCATCTGCCTTCCCAGCTGTTGTGACGCTCTACTAAGGTCAGCCATCGTCCTCCGCCTGTTCCACCGTTGAGGTCTTGGTTGGATTGCTCTTTGTCAGGGACCTCCCCCTCGACCGTACCGCCATGGGTGACCCTACCAGGAGCATTGCTCCAGAAGGCATCGCTCTCAGGACCACACAAGCCTCTCCACCACGACGGTGACAATCCGCTGCCGATTTTGGTACATTACCCTTCATCAGTCAAGGTATTGAGTACAGATGTTGTAACATTGGTGAGGCACATTTGGAGGAATGTGTTCAGTTGTGGTCAACCTGCTATAGGAAGGATGTCATTAAGCTGGAAAAAGCGCAGAGAAGATTCACGAGGATATTGACAAGACTTGAGGGGCTGAGCTATACGGAGAGGTTGAGCAATGACTTTATTCCTTGGAGCACAGGAGGCGAACGAGTGATCTTATAGAGGCCTATAAAATCATAAGGGGAACAGATAGGGTAAATAAATAGGGTGTAATACAGTCCTTTACCCAGTGTAGGGGAACCAAAAAAAAGCAGACATATGTTCAAAGTGAGAGGGACAAGATAGGAACCTGAGGGACAACATTTTCACAATGGAACGAGCTGCCAGAGGCAATAGTTGAGGCAGAAACTATACAGCATTTAAAAGATACTTGGACAGTTACATAGATAGAAAATGTTTAGAGGGATATGGGCTAAACACGGGTAACACTATGGCCCAAACTGAACACAATACTCCAAATACGGCCTCAACAAAGTGTAATATAACATACCAACGTTTTTACTCAATACGCTGACTGATGAAGGCCGATGTACTGAAAGCCTCTTGGTCACCATATCTACCTGTAATGCCACTTTCTGGGAACTTTGTACCTGTACTGCTCACTAACACTCTCCAGGAACCCTGTTATTTACTGTGAATGTCCTGCCCTGGTTTGACTTCTCAAAATCCAACACCTCACACTTAATCTGCATTAAACTCCATTTGCCATTACCCAGTCCACTTGCCCAGCTGATCAAGATCCTGATGTGACTTTTAGAATGATCTTCTCCGTCTACAATTCCACCCATTTTATTGTCATCTGCACACCTACTAAACATGCCTTATACATTCTCATCCAAATTGTTGTTATAAGCCACGAACAATGGGTCCCTGAAGCTCACCACTAGTCACAGGCCTCCAGTCTGTAAAACAACGAACCACCATTATCCTCTGCTTCCTTCCATGATGCCAATTATCTATCCTGTCATCTAACTCTGCCTGGATCCCATGTGATGCCACCGTTCGGAGAGGCCTATTCTGCAGAACTTACTCAAATGCCCAGCTGAAGTCCTCGTAAACCATTTTGGTTACTTATTTGATGAAATATTCATGACACAATCTTCCAATCTCCCAAAACCATTCTGACTATCTTCAATCAGTTTATTGTCTACCACCGAAATTAGGCTCACTAATCTAGCGTTCCTAGGCTTTTACCTGCAGCCCTTTTTAAATAGAGGCATGAAATTAGCCACTGTCTTGTCATCTGGCACTTCACCTGTGTCTAATATGTCTCAGGCAGGGTTCCTGCAATATCTTTTCTCGCTTCCCCTATCTTCTCAGATATTTCTGATTAGGCTAGCGAGATTTATTTGGCTTCATATGCTTTAGGACATTGAACACCTTCTTGACCAGCACCTCCACCATCCAGCATCGTAATACGGACTGTCCTCAAGACTTCATAGTCATAAAGTGATACAGCGTCCCAGCCTACACAACCTCTCCAATGGGTGACCTGAAACATCACCCATTCCTTCTCTCCAGAGATGCTGTCTGTCCTGCTGAGTTACTCCAGCTTTTTGTATCTATCTCCTATATCATCTTGCCATCTATGTTCTTATCAAAATCAATGATGTAGATGACAAACAGTAACAGGCCCAGCACTGAACCCTGATCACACATCTAGTCACAGGCCTCCAGTCCGAGAAGCAACCTTCCACCATCACCCTCTGCTTTGTTCCATGAAGCCAATGTTCTATCCATGCAGTTATCTCCTTGGATCTCATGCGATCTAACCTTCCTGAGCAGCCTACCATGCAGAGCCTTGTCGAATGTTGTGCGTGCGTGCGTGCGTGCGTGCGTGCGTGCGTGTGTTCTCCTCCAGGGATACACTTGATCCCTGCTGCCTATACCCGTCCCATGCATCCTACTTATTCTTAACAAATGCCTCAATTTCCCTCGTCAGCCAAGCTTCCTTATGTTTGCCTGCCTTGCCTTCACTCTATCAGGGATGTGCATATCCTGAGCTTTTTGTCAGCATTTTTAAAAACATCCCACTTTCCTTTACTCTCAAATACCCTGCTCCAATCAACTTGAGCAAGACCTTCTCCCATACCCTTGATGTTTGCCCTACCCCAATTTAGCATTTTAACCCATGGGCCCCCTCTCTCTCTCCCTATGATTGAAAAATAAATAAAACCTGAAATTCATGCTCAGAATTGTGAAAAATGGGGAAAGAGATACAAAAACCTATTGCCTCTACTTTTCCTGAGTTTCATTTCATTTCGGAGTCACGTGAGTGACTTTGTGAAGACCCGCTAGCACGCATGCGCAACACATCGTCGCTCGCAGTTGCAGTCGACGGCTGGGGGGGGGGGGGGGGGGAGCCGCTCCTCCACCAGCCCTTCATAAGGACCGCTCGGGTAAGAGTTGGTTAGTTCCTTTGAATTGGGTTTTTCTGTTTACAGGGACGATGGATAGGAGTTCGAGGAAAACCTCCAGCCGCAGGACTTCCGATAGGAGTCAACGGCTGCATTCCCCGGAGCTGCCCGCTACAACGGCAGCACCCGCTCATCGGGCCGGGATAAGGACACAGAGGTCTGGGAGCCCTACTCTACCAGGACCCTACTCTCCACCACGGCTGTCCATGGAGCCGCACAGTGGTAGGAGCACCGCGCGGGAGCAGGGTAGGGAAGACCCTGACTCCCTACCACTGTCACCGAAGCATAGGGACAGTGAGACAAAGGTGCGTAAACGTGTTACCCGCTCAGCGGCACGTTCTGTCTCCCCTACGATACAGGTCACCAGAGGGCGGCCCAGGGGAAGGACCGCACGGAAGTCGGAGAGCCCTGCTGCAGCGGCCGGCGTCGACTTGCCACCGGAGCAGAGGCCCGAGTCTGGGAGCCCCGCAGGTGTGGCCGGCGCAGATTCACCACCGGAGGAGCCTGCCAGATCGCGGGCTGGTGGGATATCATCTCGGTCACCGCACCCCGCGTTAGCGGCTGGACGTGACCGAACGTCACTTTTGTCCCGGGGAAGGACAGGCGGCAAGCCCGCGTGGACGTCGGTACACCCCACATCGGCGGCTGCAACCGACTCCTCACCGCTCATGTCTTTCCAGACAGGCGGGCCGTCTCCGCCCGGAAGACTGCGGACCAGCGGCATGTCCGCGCGGGAGTCGCTTAGCCCCGCTGGAGCGGCAGGCAGCGACATCCTGCCTAGGCACCCTAGTCATCACCTCGATGAGGTGCGGGCCGATGGCAGAAGCCTCAGTGGTTCAGGCGAACCTGAGCAAGTCGACCTGTTGTCCGCAGATAGCGGCTGCGGTCGCATTGCCCGTATGGAGCGCATGATGGAGCATCTCCTAGAGCAGAATCTCCAGAAGCAGGACCGGATGTCCTCCAGTTCCAGGAGACATGCTACTGGGCCACCTAGCATGTCCCCGTCATGGGTGGGGAGTGCCAGGGATCAGCAGCTGGGTGACATGGAAGAAGGTTTGGCGGAGGGACCTGCAGCACCAGGGAAACCCCAGGAGGAAATGCTGGATGTGGTCTCCAAATTCACCCAGCCCAAGCCCTCGGGACAGCCATTACAGGCCAAGCTAGCGGCCAGCATTGACTTCCTTACTACACACCAGCTGCAGGATCAGGTCCTAACCGAGGCTATAAACAAGTACAAGGCTCCGAACAACTGCATATCATTGAATGTACCGACAGTCAACACGCCCATCTGGGGCAACATCAGCCCAGGAATACGGGCACAGGAACTCAAATTACAGAAGATCCTGAAACTACTAACGTCGGGGATTACTGCCTTTGCCAGATCGGTTGACGGTATGGAGATGACGGAGGCGCAGGAAGATGCTCTGGCGTTGTGCAACACACAATATGAAATCAATGCATTCCGTAAAATCGCCATCAAGCCGACTCTAAACCCCAAATTTGCGGGGTTGTGCAAGGCATCTGCAACGCCACCACCAAGACAGCTGTTCGGTGAGGACCTGCCTAAACAGGTCAAGGACCTGGATGAGGAGGCGAAGGCAGTTGGGTTGATGAAACCACCTCCCTCCAGCAGGCCGGCAGCGCGCAGACAAACGCCATATGTAAACCTCACAAGTTGGTGGGAGGTTACGTCTATTCTGGGATATATGGAGCTCTATGTCTTCAGACTCATTTATTTTACAAAGTGTTCAGGGGTATGAAATTGAATTCATAAATAATCACCTTCCCCTGCCTCAACATGTACCAGACCGGAAATTTGCACTTTCCCATAAGGACATAACGGAAGGACATGAGGAAATCTTGAGGCTACATGCAAAAGGGGTGATAGAGAAAACGATTCATGAACCTCTTGAGTTCGTATCCAACATCTTTACCAAAACTAAAAAAGATGGTGGATGTCGGATTATTATTGATTTAATCCATTTGAATACTTTTGTAACATATACCCATTTTAAAATGGACATGTTTGCAACAGCTAAATCACTGATTTCCAAAGGGTGCTTTATGGCATGCATCGATTTAAAAGATGCATATTATTCAGTATCCATACGGAAACATCACCGAAGGTTCTTGAAGTTTGTTTGGATGGATCAGCTATGGCAGTATAGAGCCCTACCTAATGGGCTTACTACAGCCCCTAGGTTATTTACAAAAATTTTGAAACCTATATTGGCATCCCTCAGGAAACAAAACCATATTGTCATGGCATATTTAGACGACATCTTAATTGTAGGAAAGACCATGGAGTCATCAAATTTAGCAGTAACAGCTACTAAGGCACTGTTTCAAAAATTGGTGTTTGTCATCCATCCAGACAAATC
This sequence comes from Okamejei kenojei, assembly GCA_035221665.1. Taxonomy (NCBI): domain Eukaryota; kingdom Metazoa; phylum Chordata; class Chondrichthyes; order Rajiformes; family Rajidae; genus Okamejei; species Okamejei kenojei. Next base: position 51,680,780 of record CM069147.1, read on the forward strand.
TAAGTTCTACCCGTCACAGGTCATGGACTATCTGGGGTTCACAATTAACACCAATCAAATGATTGTTACCATCCCAGATAACAAGGTAACAGATGTTGTTGAAGCATGTAACAACCTTGTTTGTGCCAGAAAACCACAATCAGACATGCTGCTAAGGTAATTGGGAAATTAGTAGCTGAATTTCCAGCTGCACGATTCGGCCCTCTACACTATCAAAATTTGCAAAGAACAAAAATTTCAGTGTTAAAAACGAATGCTGGACATTTTGACAAGCTTATGCAGCTGCCAATCAAGGCAAAAGTTGAGCTACAATGGTGGATTGATAATATTCGAGACTCATTCAATCCCATTATTGTACCGAACTCTCAGTCGTGGTACAAACCGACGCAAGCGCCCAAGGCTGGGGAGCTACCGACACCACTTCCAGTTGTAGCGGTAGATGGGATTTACACGAGTCTACCCTTCTATTATCACAAGGGATAAACTATTTGGAGATGCTAGGGGCATTTCACGGACTACGAGCCTATTGCATGAATTTACGTCATATGCATGTCCTTCTCCAAATAGATAACACCACTGTGGTGGCATACTTAAATCATATGGGTGGTATCAAGTCAATATCTTGTGATGAATTGGCAAATTCAATCTGGCTCTGGTGCATAGACAGAAATATTTGGATATCAGCTACCTACCTTCCAGGTAAGCTCAATATAGTGGCGGACACCATGTCACGAGTGTTCAACGATAACATTGAGTGGATGTTGAATCTAAATTGCTAAAATTTAGAGATAATTGCTAAAATTATCGCCAAATTTGGGACACCAGATATTGACTTTTTTCCGTCCAGATTGAACCATCAGATACCAACATATGCATCTTGGGAACCAGATCCTGGGGCAGTAGCGATGGACGCTTTCTCGCTGCACTGGGGGAAATGGTTTTTCTATGCATTTCCTCCATTTTGCCTCATCAGTCGGGTGTTGCAGAAAATAAAATCAGATTCTGCAACAGGCATTTTAATAATACCCGACTGGCCTACACAACCATGGTATCCGGTGGTCTTGGAGATGATCATAGAACCATGGGCACAAATTAACAGGTGCCCGGGTTTGGTGACTAACCCCACTACAGGGGAATCCCATCCTTGCCATGGTCATCTGAACTTGTTGGCCTGCAGGTTCTGAAGAGGCCACCCCTGCAATATGGTCTCACGCCCAGGACCATGGACACCATTGCAGCATCGTGCAGAGCATCCACTAGATGACAGTACCTCACTCAAATCAGGAAATGGGAGGCCTACTGCAGCCGGATCAACATCACGTATGACTCTGCCACGATTCCCCATGTGCTGGAATTCCTCGCGGGGCTGCACCATGATGAGGGCCTCAGCTATAGCGCCATCAACAGTGCCAGGAGCGCACTATCATCCTACCTTTGCATAGGAGTAGGATCCCACCAGCTTGTGTCCAAATTGATGAGGGGTATCTTCAATTCAAACCCTCCCCGACCACGATACAACATGGGACATAGGGGTAGTATTGACCCTGCTCAGGAGTTGGTCGCCAATGAATGGATTACCGCTGGATAAACTCACCCTGAAGTATTGACCCTGCTCAGGAGTTGGTCGCCAATGAATGGACTACCGCTGGATAAACTCACCCTGAAGATGGTGATGTTAATGGCGCTAACATCGGCTCAGCGGGTTCAGACGTTACAAAAGATAAAATTGGATAACATGGTCTCAACCCCTGAGAGAGTAACCTTCTTTATTGATGAGTTACTCAAGCAGCACAGACCTGGGACTACAGGGCTGCAATTAATATTTCCAGCATACCCCGTTGATGTGAGGCTCTGCATAGCCACCTACATTTGTCACTATATACAAGTGACGCATACCATCAGGAAAATGGAGAAAGGACTGCTGATCAGCCATAAGAAACCCCATCACAGGGTGACGGTGCAGACGATCTCCAGGTGGCTCAGGGTGGTATTGGATGCAGCAGGTATTGATACTAATATCTTTAAATCCCATTCTACCAGGGCTGCATCCACATCAGCGGCGAGGACCATGGAGGTTCCCATGGACCATATCCTCGCTATAGCGGGCTGGGCTAGCGAGGCTACGTTCCAGCGGTTTTACAACAAACCTGTGCCCGCTCCTGCTATGCTTGCGGAGACAGTGTTGAGTACTGGTCACCCATCAACGTTTATCCCCGAGTGAGGGGTTTTGATTTGTGTTAATAAATACTACTTTATTTTTCAGCTTGTCAAGTCTGAATTACGTTAACATACTCCTTCCATCAGAATTGCGGCAGTGTGCGAGCATGGACGTGATCCAGGGCATGTAATCACAGAGCTTTGAAGTCTTCACAAAGTCACTCACGTGACTCCGAAATGAAATAGTAAGATTAAACGAGAACTTACCAGTTTGAAGTTTGATCTATATTTTATGATGAGTTGCGATGAGGGATTTCATGCCCTCCGCTCCCAACCCTAGGTCAACTGGTAATTAGAGTCTCTTTAATCTTACTATATTAGTCATTGTATTTAATTCTGTGATTCCACACCGCTGCTTTGAAGAATGTCATGCATGCGTGCTGGCGGGGTCTTCACGAAATCCCTCATCGCAACTCCTCATAAAATAAAGATCAAACTTCAAACTGGTAAGTTCTCATTTAATCTTACTATTTTGTTCTCCTAACTCTTACAACCATTTTTCAATCAGTTCCAATCATATGGTTTACTGAGTATCCTTTGCTAATGTTATGCATTTTCCAGGCTCTTTTCTGTCTTGAGGTTATATTGTTATTTTTCCCCAATTGGTGTTGCACAAAGCAGGCAAAATCTAAACTGCAGTTGTCATGATAACTGGCACATCAGGTACCTACTGAACATGGAAATTTGGTTAACATTCAGGAAAACAAAACTAACAGGTTCACAATATGGTGAAGGAAAGAGTTATTTCAGCATCTTGGGATATTTTTTGCTGATAATTAGATTTCTGGTTGGACCAAGGATGCACACATGACGTGACGTTTTGGGAATCTTATGTCAGCGAGTTGTGGAACGTGTTGCATATATAAATCTTATAGAACAGTACAGCATAGCATCAGGCTGTTCAGCCCACAATGTCTGTGCCTAACATGGTGCCAAGACCAACTCATATCTGCCTGCGCATAATGTATATCCATGCACATTCATGTGCCCATCTAAAAGTTTCTTAAATGTCACCATCATAAATGCCCCCACCACCACTCCTGGCAGTGCTTACCCTCTGTGTAAAATAACTTGCCTTGTATATCTCCTTTAAACTTTGTCATTCTCACCTTAAAGCTATGCCCTCTAGTAATTAGTATCCTTTATCTAACTTCTTTCAGGTCTCCCCTCAACCTCCAGCATTCCAGAGAACACAATCCAAGTCTGTCCAACGTCTCCCTGGAGCTCAATCCTTCTAATCCAGGCATCATTCTGAAACACCTTCTCTGTAAACCTTGTGTCACCTGTAACTGAGCATTTTTTACAGCACTTGCTCATGGGGTAAAGGCAGCAAAAGGCCAGAACCAAATGCCTTAAACCCAAGGATTTTAAAGGACATGGCTGCAGATTTTGAAGGACATGGCTGCAAATTAGTTGACATTTCTCAGAACTCTTTCAGGGAGGGTATCAGAATGTTGTAAAATGACTAAAGTGACTCGCTTGATCAAAAAAAGGAGGAAAAGAAAAGTCTGGGAACTATACGCCAGTTAATTTAATGCCCACTATCGGCTACTCAGGAACAAAAGAAAATAAGAAAGGAAGGCTATAAGAGAGGAATATGATCATGGCTAGTCCTGGCTGGCCAGCCTCAACTCCTCTTCTGTAGCATCTCTACATACTCCTTAGTTCCTCAATCTATCAACATTTTTGAGGCAGAGATATAATAGATACTTGATTGGTGTCAGAGGTTTTGGGTAGAATGTGGTTGAAAGGGGAAGATAAATCAGCCATGATTGAATGGCGGAGTTGACTTTTGATGGGCCGAATGGCCTAATTCTGCTCCTATGAACCAAACAGCAAGAACCCTTTCCCCAGGAAGGAAATATTAAATACTAGAGGGTATAGCTTTAAGGCGAGAGAAACAAAGTTTAAAGTAGATGTGCTGGGCAAGTTTTTCTACACAACGGATGGCGTGTCTGGAACATGCTGCCGGGGTTGGTAGTGGAGGCAGATGCGATAGTGGTATTGAAGAGACATGTGGCAGCCACGTGGATATGTAGGGAATTTAAGGATATGAATCAAGCGCAGGCACATACGATTTGATCTTGGCCTCATGTTCAGCACAGACATTGTGGCCTGCTCATGTGCTGTGATATCTCTCTACATCACGTCTATATCTCATGTTTCCCTTTCCCCTAACTCTCAGTCTGAAGAAGGGTTTTGACTCGAAACATCACCTGTTCTTTTTCTCCAGAGATATTGTCTGAGCCACAGAATTATTCCAGCCTGTACTGTTCCACGTTTTATGCTCTCTGGGACCTTGCTTGTGACAAGAGAGGATACAAAGATCTCCGTCATGGATCCTCTTCTGCCACTCTCAATAACCTGGGATAGATACCATTTGGCCCTGTAGATGTATCCATCTTAATACTTTTCAAGAGACCCAATCCAACTTCTTTCTTGATCTAAGACTGCCTTTGCATGTCAATATTCTTCACATATCTAACTGACCTCCATGTCCTTCTCCTTGGTGAATACAGATACAAGGTACTCATTTAATATTTCACCTACATCCTCTGACTCAAAACATAAATTATCTTCTTCATCTTTGATAGAAGGTATTCTGCCTTCTCCTAGTTACCCTTTTGTTTTTAATGTATGTGTAAAAAGTCTTAGGATTGTGTCTAATCCATCTGGCCAATAATATTTTATAGCCCCTTCTGGCACTAATTGTCTGCATGAGTTCCTTCCTTCTTGTTTTATGGAGGAAAAGGACAATAAAGACAATAAAGAAAAATGAATCTATCAATAGGTCACCAGCTTTAAAAGTGAGTAAATCTTCAGGTACAGTTCAAAGTATCTCAGATTCTTAGAAGATGCAAAGGAAGTAATAGCATTGGCTTTGACAATAATTTTCCAGTTCTCTTTAGCCACAGGCATGGTATGTGAGTAATGGCTGAGGGGGGTCATTATATAGAATGAGATTTCATGGGGCTCAGTCTAAGCCACTTGCTGTGACTATCACGGGGCACAATTAAGTCTGCAGACTAGCAGTGGTTGATATTGAGGAAGAACATTATGCTACATGAAGATATTAATGAAATTCTTAGGTGGTCACAATAGTAGTAGAAATAATTTGGTCCAGTGAAATGTGAATTGCTGTTGATAAGAGCAACCAAGTCAAGGGAATGCAAAATAAATAAAAAGTAACTGGGGAATGTAGAGGAAATTAGGGATCTGGAGTGAATTTCTAAAATGGGCCTCCTTCATGGCCAGAGTGAGGCTCATCGCAATTTGGAGAAGCAGCACCTCATATTTCGCTTGGGTAGTTTATACCCCATCGGTATGTACATTGACTTCAACAATTTTAAGTAGTCCCTGCTTTCTCCTTCTTTCCCCTCACCTTCCCAGCTCTCCCACAGCGCACTGTCTCTGCCTCTTCCTTTCTTCTCCACCCCCCTCCCCAACAATCAGAAGAAGGGTCTCGACCCGAAACGTCGCCCATTTCCTTCGCTCCATAGATGCTGCCTCACCCGCTGAGTTTCTCCAGCATTTTCGCCTACCATCTAAAATGGATAGTCGCTGCACAACACAAATTCAGTGGACCAGAATACCTTGTTTCTATGAAATCTCTGCAGGACAAGTAGCTAAAGTCATTAGGAAGATGGTGGAATGTATTAGTTGAGGGAAGCCCAAGAAAACTGTAGACTTTTACTATAGTTAATACCACATCATACAAACACTAGCCCCACATGATCTACTTTATAAAGTATCAATGTCACTTTAGAAAGTTCTAAATAGAATAGCTCATCCTCATTGTCTGATATCTGCAAAACATTTGTTGGTTATAATCACTTTTTACAGGCAAGATAGCATTCCTCTTTAGTCTATATGATTCTGTGGCCAAGAAACAAGGTTGCATGGCACCAGTTTTGCAAGAAGCAGAACAAAGAGACTTGTTGATCCATTGTTTCAGCCTCTCTTGCCAACTAAATTTATTTCTTCCAACCTTGACACCATCCTTTCTCTTGCTTAGTCTCCAACCAGTTTCATAATATTTGGTCCCAATTAGCTCAACTTTACCATGGACGTACAATCCCATTACATCTCCATTCTACATCAGGTCAATCTGGGCCAGCCGGTTCCCTCACATCTATACAATCAGCTGAACTCACCCTCATATTAAACAACTTATTTTTCAACTCTCCTCAATTTCTTCAAATCAAAGATGTTGCGGTGGGACATTGCATGGCCCAAGCTGTATGTAATCTCTTGTCGGTTACACAAAAAAGCTGGAGAAACTCAGCGGATGCAGCAGCATCTAAGGAGCGAAGGAGATAGGCGACGTTTCGGGTCGAGACCCTTTTTCAGACTGGGCAGGGATCAGGGAGATATAGACGGTGATGTGGAGAGATAAAGAACAATGAATGAAAGATATGCAAAAAAGTATCGATGATAAAGGGAACAAGCCATTGTAAGATGTTTGTGGTGTGAAAATGAAAAGCTAGTGCGACTAGGGTGGGGGAGGGAGATAGAGATAGAGGGAATGCCAGGGCCCGAGGGCTGAGGGAGAGGTGGGAAGGGGAGGAGACAACAAGGGTTAACAGAATTGAGAAAATTCAATGTTCAAGCCCAAAGGACGCAGACTCCAAGCGGAATATGAGGTGCTGTTCCTCCAACTTGCGGTGTTGCTCACTCTGGCTGTGGAGGAGGCCCAGGACCGAGAGGTCCGATACGGAATGGGAGGGGGAGTTGAAGTGCTGAGCCACCAGGAGGTCGGGTTGGTTTTTGGAGAAACGATCGCCATGCCTCCGCTTGGTCTCACCAATATAGATCATCTGGCATCTGGAGCAGCGGATGCAGTAGATGAGGTTGGAGGAGGTGCAGGTGAACCTCTGTCGGACCTGGAAGGACTGCTTGGGTCCCTGAAAGGAGTGGAAGGGGGAGGTGAAGGGACAAGTGTTGCATTTCTTGCGGTTGCAAGGGAAAGTGCCCGGGTGGTGGGGTGAAAGGTGAGGACCAGGGGGACTCTGCCCTGTTTGCGAGTGGGGGAATGGGGAGAGAGGGCAGTGTTGCGGGGTATGGAGGAGACCCTGGTGCGAGCCTCATCAATAGTGGGGGAGGAGAATCCCCGTTCTCTGAAGAATGAGGCCATTTGTGATGACCTGGTGTGGAACACCTCATCCTGGGAGCAGATGCGGCGTAGACGGAGGAACTGGGAATAGTGGATGGAGTCCTTACAGGAAGCAGGGTGGGAGGAAGAGTAGTCCAGGTAGCTGTGGGAGTCAGTTGGTTTGTAGTGGATGTCGGTCAGGAGTGTATCACCTGCAATAGAGATGGTGAGGTCAAGGAATGGTAGGGAAATGGTCCAAGTGTATTTGAGTGCCGGATAGAAGTTGGTGGTGAAATGAATGAAGTCAGTCAGTTGTGTGTGGGTGCAGGAGGTGACACCAAAGCAGTGGTCGACGTAACGGAGGTACAGGTCGGGGATGGGGCCCTGGTACGCCGAGAACAAGGATTGTTCGACGTACCCAACAAAGAGGCAAGCGTAGCTGGGGCCCATACGTGTGCCCATAGCTACGCCTTGTGTTTGGAGGAAATGGGAGGAATCAAAAGAGAAGTTATTGAGGGTAAGGACCAACTCCGCTGGGCGGAGGAGGGTGTCAGTGGACGGGTATGGGTCGCTCCTCTGGTCGAGGAAGAACCGGAGGGCTTTGAGACCATCCTGGTGGGGGATGGAGGTGTAGAGTGACTGGACGTCCATGGTAAAGATGAGAGGATGGGGGCCTGGAGAATGGAATGCACGGAGTCGACGGAGAGTGTCTGAGGTGTCTTGAACATAGGTGGGGAGGGATTTTACAAAGGGGGATAGGATGGCGTCAAGGTATGTGGAAATGTGTTCCGTGGGGCACAAACAGGCAGAGACAATGGGTCCGCCAGGGCAGTCGGGTTTGTGGATTTTGGGGAGAAGGTAAAATCGGGCCGTGCGGGGCTGGGAAACGTGAGGTCGGAGGCTCGGGGGGGGGTAGGGAGCCGGAGCTGATGAAGTTGGTTATGGTGCTCGAGATGGTGGCCTGGTGTTCTTCAGTGGGGTCATGGTCCAGGGGTAAGTAGGAGGAGGTGTCCGAGAGTTGGCGCGCGGCCTCCGCTTTGTAGAGATCGACGCGCCAGACTACCACGGCACCTCCCTTGTCGGCGGGTTTGATAACCCAGTCTGGGTTGTTACGGAGTGAGTCGGTGGCAGTACGTTCGGGGCTGGAGAGATTGGAGTGAGACAGGGGAGTGGAGAAGTCGAGGCGGTTGATGTCCCGACGGCAGTTCTGGATAAATAGTTCTAGAGCCGGAAGGCTACGAGGGGGGGTCCAAGTGGAGGGGGTACGTAGGAGACAGGAAAAGGGATCATCAGTGGGGGGCGAGGGCTTCTTCCCGTGGAAGAACGCTGTGAGGCGGAGGCGACAGTAGAAGAGCTCCAAGTCGTGGTGGGCGCGGAACTCATTGAGGTGGGGACGGAGGGGGACAAAGGTAAGACCGCAACTGAGGACGGATCATTGTGTGGTGGGGGGGTGGAGGGTGGTCAGGGGGTGGGGGGGTATGGGGTCTGTGGTGTGGGTGGGGAAGAGCAGGGGTTACATGGTGGGGGGGGGGGGGGGGAATGGGGAAGACCCAGTGGAATAGCCACTAAGGTTACTGGGGCTGGGGAGACGGGCACTAGGACCCAGTGCCGTTAAAGACAGAGTGGTGGGAGGAGTTAGCAACGTGGAGGATTCAGGCCTGCTGCAGAGTCCAGTCTGCAGGTGAGGCGGCGGCTGCGGGCTGCTGGAGGGCGGTGGAGTGTCGTGGGTCGGCGGACCCGAAGGTAAGAGTCCGCGGGCAGTGGAGTCGGGGTCGGCGGGCGATGCGTTGGAGGTCCCGGTGGGCGGGTGGGCGGTCCGACCGTTGAGGCGGCGAGATGAGTGGGGTGCGGTGCGGCAGCCATGTTCGGGGAGCCCCGGTCCGGCGACGATGCAAGGTGAGGCGGGTGCGGCTGTGGTCTTCGGCGGGCCGAGTACAACGGCGATGCTGGATGGGCCCAGTGTGGCGGCTGTGGTCTTTGGCGGGCCCAGTGCAACGGCTATGCTGGATGGGCCCGGTGCGGCGATGGGGTTAGGTGGTCCTGGGGGGCGGCGAGGTTCGGCAGTCGCGTTGTGCTGGTGATGGGCGGTGGAATCGGGGAGGGGGAGATAAACAGAGTTACCGGGCAGGCAGCGGGGCTGGGCGTCATCGGTAGGCAGGCGGAGGTCGGCAGCAGCAGCATCGGCGTGGAGGTCGGTGAAGGCGGCGTCCTGGTGAGTCCTGGAGGCGCTCCTCGTGGACAAGATGGCGTCGGGGGACTCAGGCCGGCGGCTCGGGCCAGAGTTGGGGCCCGGGGCCTGCGGGCGGTCGAGTCGGGGATTGTCGGTGGCTGGAACCGCCTGGAGGCTGGCTAATTTCAGGTCCTTGGTGGAGGTAAGGTGGAATCTCGTGTCGTCTGTTTCAGCCCTAGTCAAGTTGAATTGTCCCTCAGCACTTTTTCCAACAACTGTATTATTTCACTCATACAGAACTTGAAAATGTCATTACTTTACTATCAATTTCCACTCTGCTCACATCTTCACATGGTCCATCTCTGACTCTTCCTTTCTGAGCCTCGCAAATCCATCTCGGTGGACAGTAGAGCCATATGCATTCATTGCAAGTGGACACACTCCCACAGGTATTTTGACTATACTTCCTCCCATTCTGCTTCCTGGAAATTTCATTTTCATATTTGCTCCGATTTCCACACAGGTGGTTTTGCAGATTTTCCTTCTACCCAAACCATAGTAGACAAAGCCTTTAACTACAACTAATCTTTGGCTCATACTTCTGGTCTCATTGCCTCTCTTCTACAGGGCTAATCCTGAGTTTTCAGTGCATATTACTTTAATTCACAATCCCGACCTGTTTTTCTGAGACTTCCTCCACTGCCATAATGAGATCCAATGTAAACCAGAGGAACACCATTTTCTTTCCTATCTCGGAACCTTCTGCGATTAACATCAAATGTTTAAACTTCAGGTAAAATGCCCTCTCATTGTTTCCCATTATCTTGCTTGTATCCCTTTCTCATCATGTTTCCATGACCCGCCATCCCAACAGAGTGTATTCATACTCCTTAATATCTGATCTGCCTTAACCCATATCTATATAGATTTTTCCTAAACCTCACTCCTCCCCCAAGATGTTGTTCATGAAAACTGTAAACCATCCCCTCTTCTCCCAGTTCTCAGTAAAGGTCTCTTTCCATAGATGTTGCTTGACTGCCCGAGTTATTTCAGCCTTTTCTGTTTTTGTTTCAGATTCCAGCATCTGCAGTCTTACTTGTTTTCTAAGAAACTATTTTTGCTTTCACACATTACAGAAGAATATAATAGAATTATTTACCTCAAAGGAATAGTCAGCAGATTTCTCATTCTTCTTATGCTGCAATCCTTTCAGATCTATCCTCTCAATGTTTACTGAAAATAAATGAGACAATACTTGAGAAACATTCTTTGTTACAGATAACACAGCACAATTACATTAATGAAACTTTGGAACAATAATAAGTATTCAACAGTTTGTAAATTTGCACATAGACAGAGACACCTTACCGTACAAGTCCATAGGTTTCTAAAGGTGGTAGCACAAGTATATAAGGTGGTGAAGCAGGCACAGTTTGCTGGTCTTAGATAGAAACATAGAAAATTGGCGCAGGAAGAGGTCATTCGGCCCTTCCAGCCAGTATTACCATTCATTGTGATCACGGCTGATCGTCCCCTATCAATAAACCATGCCTGCCTTCTCCCCATATCCTTTGATTCCACTAGCCCCTAGAGCTCTAACTCTCTCTTAAATCCATCCAGTGACTTGGCCTCCACTGCCCTCTGTGGCAGGGAATTCCATAAATTCTCAACTCTCTGAGTGAAAAAGTTTTTTCTCACCTCAGTCTTAAATGAACTCCCCTCTATTCTAAGACTGTGGCCCCCGTTTCTGGACTCGTCCAACACTGGGAACATTTTTCCTGCATCTAGCTTATCCAGTCCTTTTATAATTTTATATGTTTCTATAACATCCCCCCTCATCCTTCTAAACTCCAGTGAATACAAGCCTAGTCTTTTCAATCTTTCCTCATATGAGAGTCCCGCCATCCCAGGGATCAATCTTGTCAGCCTATGCTGCACTGCCTCAATCACAAGGATGTCCTTCCTCAAATTAGGAGACCAAAACTGTACACAACACTCCAGATGTGATCTCACCAGAGCCCTATACAACTGCAGAAGAACCTCATTACTCCTATACTGAAATCCTCTTGTTATGAAGGTCAACATTCCATTAGCTTTCTTCACTGCCTGCTGTACCTGTAAGCCTTGTCCTGTGTACAAGGACTCCCAGGTCTTGCTGCACCTCCGCCTTACCTAATCTAACCCCATTGAGATAATAATCTGTCCCCTTGTTTTTGCCGCCAAAATGGATAACCTTACATTTATCTATATTCTAATGCATCTGCCATGCATCTGCCCACTCACTCAACCTGTCCAGGTCACCCTGCAACCTCCTAACATCCTCTTCACAGTTCACACTGCCACCCAGCTTTGTGTTATCCGCAAACTTGCTAGTGTTGCTCCTAATTCTCTATTCCAAATCATTAATATATATATATGGTAAATAGTTGCAGCCCCAACACCGAGCCTTGCGGCACTCCACTCGCCACTGCCTGCCATTATGAAAAGCACCCGTTCACTCCTACTCTTTGCTTCCAGTCTGCCAACCAATTTTCTATCCATGTCAACACCCTACACCCAATACCATGTGCTCTAATTTTAGTCACCAGTCTCCCGTGCGGGACCTTATCAAAGGATTTCTGAAAGTCTAGATACACTACATCCACTGGCACCCCTTCATCCATTTTTCGTGTCACATCCTCAAAATATTCCAGAAGATTAGTCAAGCATGATTTCCCTTTCATAAATCCATGTTGACTTGGACTAATCCTTTCCAGGGCATTGTCATTAGCTAGGGCATAGAGTGTAATAGAACGGAGGTCATGGTACAATTTTATGACACCAAGTAAAATACTGGAAGAAGTCAGCGTATCATGCAGCATCTGTGGACAGCTAACATTTCAGGTAGGACCCTTCTTCAGACTAATATCAGGGCTCGAAATTAGCGGTTGCCAATGACCACCCAAAGTGCCGCCGGGCAACCTAAACGCCGACTCATTTTGCCCAGCTTGGCAAGCAAATACTGGTTTATACCGAAAGACACAAAAAACGTAAAACTCCGTCAGGCAGCATCTCTGGAGAATAGGAGCGTGACGTTTAGTGTCGACGACGGCGGCTGTATTCCTCTAGTATCTTTGATTGCGGGGCAAAGAAACTAGGTGCGTGGTGTCGCAGCGAATGACGGGTCTCAAACAGCGGCAACAGCGGCTCCATCTCCCGCACCCTGCCCAGCGGAAGGAGGCCTCCCCCTCCCTCATCCCAGCCTCGGCGTGCGAGAGGGGTTGTTTTGAAAGCAGCGGCCGCTATCGCCTTGATAACGGTCGCTGCCTGCAAACCCGTTAAAATGTCAAAATAACTGCTCTCGCACGCTGAGGCCGGGAGGAAGGAGGGAGGGGGAGAGAGGGGGAGGCCTCCTTCTGCCGTCTGAAGCAGCTGTACCAAAGATCGATCCTATCGCTATAGGATCTTTGAGCTGCACCGCTCAGCCCCGCACCTTGCTGTCGGCTGGCGGAGGAGGGGAGGCGGTGGCAACGAGTTCCCAACCTCCACCCCCTTTGGTGGCGGCACTTTCGCGTTGGACAGGGGCGGCCAAGGCAGCGGGGCGATGTTGTCCGAGAAGCGCTGATCTCCCTCTCCCCCCCCTCTCTCCCCCCCCCCCCTTATCCTGGGACCCCTCCTCTCCATCCCGCACTGATCCCCATTCCCTCCCCTATTCAGTCCTCACTGACATCCCCTGTGCTCCCCTCCCAATCTAACACCCCCCCCCCCCCCCAATCTATTCATCACCCTAACCACCTCGCATTGATTCTCTTGCCACCCCCCCATCCATCCTACACTGGTCCCCCAATTCATCCTGTACTGACCCCCCTTCCCATCCATCCTGCACTTCTCCCCCCATTCATACTGCACTGAGCCACCCATTCATCCCGTACTGACCCACCTTCCATTTACCCTGCACCAAACCCCCCCATCCATCCTGTAGTGATCCACCCATTCATCCTGTACTGATCCCCTCATGCATCCTGTACTGATCCCCTCATGCATCCTGTACTGATCCCCTCATGCATCCTGTACTGATCCCCTCATGCATCCTGTACTGATCCCCTCATTTATCCCATACTGACCCCCCATTCATCCTATACTGATCCCCCTCATTCAACCTGTAGTGATCCCCATTCATCCTGCACAGACCCTCCGATCCACACTGTCCTGACCACCCTCCCCCCCCCCCCCAACTCATCCTGTACTGATCCCCCCCCCCATTCATCCTGTGCTGATCCCCCCCCTATCTATCCTGTACTGATCCCCCCATTTAAGAAGAATGGGGAGAACAGTCTGAAGAAGGGTCTCGATCCGAAACGTTGCCATTTCCTTAGCTCCATAGATGCTGCCTCACCCGCTGAATTTCTCCTGCAATTTTTGTCTACCCCCATCCATCTTGTACTGATCCTCCCCCATTCAACACCACTGACGTCCCCCGTGCTCTCCCCTCACAATTTTACATACTCCAGCCAACACGTACTAATTCACCTGCCTCAATCCATCCATTCCACACCGATTGCCTTCTCAACCCCCCCCCCCCCCCCCCCCGACATCTATCCACCCCGCACTGATTCACACACCCCCTGACCCTATCGTGCTTCATGGTCTTCAGAGCGAACATTGACTCAAATGTGTTTTAATTCCCAATGTTATTATTTGTTTTGACACCTTTAAACATATTACCAAAAGGACATTTGCTGTAGTTATGTCCTTTGGCCATCTCTTGTTAGTTAGTGTAATGTTTAACCCGTCAGATGGGTATGGTCGGTTTTAACAGCTATTATCATATAACCATATAACAACCATATAACAATTACAGCACGGAGACAGGCCCTCTCGGCCCTTCCAGTCCGTGCCGACCATTTGTTTTCCCCTAGTCCCATCTACCTGCACTCAGACCATACCCCTCCATTCCCTTCACGTCCATATACCTATCCACTTTACTTTTAAATGTTAAAATCGATCCTGCCTCCACCACCTCTGCTGGAAGCTCATTCCACACAGCCACCACCCTCTGAGTAAAGAAGTTCCCCCTCATGTTACCCCTAAACTTCTGTCCCTTAATTCTCATGTCATGTCCTCTTGTTTGAATCTTCCTTACCCTCAATGGGAAAAGCTTATCCACGTCAACTCTGTCTATCCCTTTCATCATTTTAAAGACCTCAATCAAGTCCCCCCTTAACCTTCTGCGCTCCAAAGAATAAAGACCTAACTTGTTCAACCTTTCTCTGTAACATAGTTGCTGGAACCCTGGCAACATTCTAGTAAATCTCCTCTGTACTCTCTCTATTTTGTTGACATCCTTCCTATAACTAGGCGACCATAAAATGCTTTAGAAATTTCCTTGCAACCTGTATATTTTGTTATGGATAAATTATGTGGGAAGCCAGAGTGTTTCTGTGCCAATAGCAATAACGACCCATGTTATGGCCATGTCATGGTAATTTTCAGTCCTTCACAGAAAACATGCTTGCATCAATCTGTAGTGTGCATGGTCCAGGACTTATTGACACAGGTTGATCATTTGCTGAATAATCCAACCACATTTTTGTTTGGAAGTGGAAAGAACTAATAGAAATTGCATTAATTGCAATGTGTAAAAAGAGTTGAGATATTGTATTATAATTTTGCTGCATGTCATTGTGGTGTATATCATGTCTTGATTGGTGAATATGTTTAGTTTGTGAGTTATTTGAAGCAGAAATAATATGCAAATGTAGACAAAAGTGCTGGAGAAACTCAGCGGATGCGGCAGCATCTATGGAGCGAAGGAAATAGGCAACGTTTCGGGCCGAAACCCTTCTTCAGACTGATGGGTTTCGGCCTGAAACATTGCTTATTTCCTTCGCTCCATAGATGCTGCTGCATCCGCTGAGTTTCTCCAGCACTTTTGTCTACCTTCGATTTTCCAACATCTGCAATTCCTTCTTGAACATAAGATGTGAATGCTTCATTGAGCATAATTCTGACTGTTAACTACGCACTTCATCCGAGCACATTATTGCACGCGTCATGCAAAGCGTCTTAAATGACCACCTTAACTGTCATTTGGCAACCTAAAAAGCTGTCAAGGTTGCCCAGCTGGCAACAGGGAAAAAAAGTTAAGCGAGAGCCCTGAATATGGTGGGGAGATAACAGGTAGAAAGTGAAGGGGTGTGGCAGGAGTTGGCAAGAGACAGGTGAATCTAGATAAAGAGGGATTAATTGACAGATGAATCAGGTAGGGAGGTAGAGAGGAGATAGTAACCAAGTCTGGAGGTTGTAAGGGGAGAAGACAAAAGGGAGCAAATTGTGGAATCTGATAAGAAAGAAAAGGGAGAATAAAATGCAGAACCAGAGGAAGGGATGATAAGAAGTAGGGAACAGAGAGAGGGGCGGGAAACATTGTGGGCCAAAGGGACCATTCCTGTGCTGTATTGGTTTGTTTTATGTTCTCCAGAGATGCTGCTTGACCCACTAAGTAGCTTCAGCACTTTATGTCTTTGTTTCTAAACCAGCATCTGCAGTTCCTTGTTTCTCTAGATTTACTCGGAGGTTATCAGGGATGGAACATTTCAGTTATAAGGAGGCACTGAATAAGTTGGTTTGTTCCCTTTGGAGAGGCTGAGGCTAAGGGAAGGGCATGGTAGGAGGGGCACGATAGGATGGATAGTGCAAAACGTTTCCTTATAAAGGAGATATCTAAAACTCGAGATTATAGATTTAAGGGCAGAGATGAGGGTTCAGGATAAATAAAAAAACAAAATACAAGTGAAATCATAACATTTTGTTTACCTAAGTTATTTTACTGGAAAGCTGGATTTCTTCTTGCCATTTACCACAATGTCTTGCTGAACAACCCCTGCTGAAATTCCAAGCATTTGTAAGTGAGAAGTTGACAGGAAATAGATATTTTATTTTTCTTCAAGGTCTCCAAAACACGTCGATCCCTTCTGGTGTCTAAGCATCAGTTCTAAGCTTTCCAATAAAACCAGAGAGAGTATCAGGCATGCATCCTTTGTAACAAGTCTCTAAGTCCTGAAGTAACAGCGGTCTCACTTGATTAGTAATTAGGTATGAGCCGGGGAATATTCAGATAGTCTGTATTTTACAGGGAGAAAATATGGCTGGGTAGTGAATAACCAATTGCTGACAAAGTTTGGAACATGTTACTAATTTTCACTTCGCAGGTCATAAAGAAGGCAGTAAATGAGACCATCTGGTACCAGAAATATATCACTCCTGCAAGCAAGTTCATCCCTGACCACTTGCAGGCCGCCGGGACTGACGCTGCTAGCTCCAACTGTTGGGCCTAGACTGACTCTCTCGGTCCTGCTACACACCCAGTTGCTTCCACATGCGTACCATATTACCAACACCACCAGGCCCGACAGTGGTGTTCAAGAAGCTTTTAGATAGGCACATGGAAATGCAGGAACTAGAGGGATATGATCATGTACAGGCAGATGAGCAGTTTAACTTGGCATCATGTTCACAAACATTATGGGTTAAAGGACCTGTACCCGTGTTGCATTGTTCTATGTTATATGTTCTATGTACAACACCACCCCGAATACCCACCTCCCCTTCAGCCCCTGTCCTGCCTTCACGGTACCTCTTCTGCCCCCCCTTCCCCACTCCCCCAGACCCTGGGGCTAACCCAAGACCCAAACCCTGTCAGGTTTTCACCATCCCCTCTGACCACCCCCTCCCCCATGCCAAACGTACTGTTCTCAGTAGAGGGCTAAGGTTTTATCCCAACACCCACACCTCAAGGAGGTTCAAGCCCATCATGATGTTGAGCTCTTCTTCCGTCACCTCTGCCTCTGGGTTTATTCGTTTGGCAAGGAGTCCTCATCTCCGAGTTACTATACCTTACCCCATCTCCAACATTCCTCCTCCTCATGTACTCCCCCTGCTGGCCTTCGACCCTCTCTGGACATTTTCATTTTCAGTGGAGTCAACATCAACCGTCTTGACTTTTCCATTGACCGTATCCACTCCAATCTCACCCCCTCTGACTGTGCTGCCCTCCGCTCACTCAGTAACATTTCCAATATTGTTATCAAGCCAGTCGACAAGGAAATACCTCCTTACCCCTACCTCTAGCCATGACCCCACTGACAAACACCAGACCACCATCTCCCAGACCATCACTAATCTCATCAGTTTTGGCAATCTCCCCTCCACAGCCACAAAAGTTATAGGTTCGCAACCCCTTCCTGCCCATTTCCATCTTCCCAAAATCCACAAGCAGGATTGCACTGGCAGACTCATTATTTTTGTCTGCTCCTGCCCCACCAAACACATATCCAAATATGGAGAAGTGACAATGGGGAAAATAAAGAAATAGCATATGAACTGAGTATGTTTTTTACATCAGTCTTCACAGTGGAAAACACCAGCAACATGCTGGAGATTTGAGAGAATCAAGCGGTGGAAGTTAGTGGAGTGACTATCACTAAAGAGAAGGTGCTTCGGAAAGGTCTGAAGGTGGATAAGTCATCTGGACTGGATGGACTGCACCCTAGGGTTCTGAAAGAGGTGGCTTTAGAGATTGTAGAGGCATTAATCGTGATCTTTCACGAATCACTAGAGTCAGGGGTGGTTCCAGACGATTGAAAAATTGCAAATATTACTCTGATGTTCAAGAAGGTAGTGAGGCAGAAGAGTGAAAACTATTGGCCGGTTAGCCTGACTTCAGTGGTTGGTAAGATTTTAGAGTCCATTATAAAGGATGAGGTTTCTGAATACTTAGATGCACACAATAAAATAGGCCAAAAGACAGCATGGTTTTGTGAAAGGGAAATCTTGCCTGACAAACCTGTTAGAATTCTTTGTGGAAGTAAATAGCAGGAGAGACAAAGGAGAGCCAGTGGATATGGTTTACTAGAAATTTTAGAAGCCACAGCAAAGAGAAGATGAGAGCCCAGAGGGCAGACACTAGCATGGATGGCATCAGACAAGGAGTGGCAATAAAGATGGAGTGGCAATATAAATCTGTCACTATAGTGAATATGTTTGCTGACGACACCAAAATTGGAGGAGTTGCAGACAGCGAGGAAGGCTGTTAGAAGATACTGTGGGATATAGATCAGCTGCAGAAATGTGCGGAGAAGTGGCAGATGGAGTTTAATTCTAGCAAGCATGAGATGTTGCACTTTGGGAGGTTGAATACAAGGGGAAAGTATACAGATAATTCAAGACCCTTAACAGCATTGATATGTAGAGGGAGTTCAAGTTCATAGTGCTGAAGGTGGCAGCGCAAGTAGATAGGGTGGTAAAGCCGACATATGGTATGCTAGCCATCATTGCTCGGGGCATTGAGCATGAGACAGGAAGTCACGATGCAGCTCTATAGGACTTTGGTTAGGGGAAATTTGGAGTATTGCATGCAGTTTTGGTCGCCCCATTATAGGATAGATATGGAAGCTTCAGAGAGGATGCAGAGGAAGTTTACTAGAATATGGCCTGGATATGAGGGTATTAGCTACAGGGAGAGGTTGGATGGACTGATTATTTTAGGGAAAATTTAAAGGAGATGTGCGGGGCAAGGTGTGGGGGGAGGCAAGGCCGGGAGTGTGGGGGGAAGGCCGGGGGTGTAGGGGAGGAGGGTGTGGAGGATCGGGGGTGTAGAGGGGTGTAGGGGGAGGGTGGGGGGAGGATCGGGTGTGTGGGGGGAGGGTCGGGGGTGTGGGGAGAGGGTCTGGGGTGTGGGGAGAGGGTCGGCTTTCGGTAATGTGGCTTTATCAGTCAAAGTATTGAATATAGAGGACTTCTGGTGGTGCTATGGAGGGATAGGACGCGCGTGCAAACAGCTCCGCACAGTGCCAATTAACTCACACTTAAAAAAGAACGAAACAGTTCATTAGTCTACGGGCAAAGGGTCAGCAAACCGGTAAGCAGACCGCATAGATACGTGACCCCCGAGCATGTCACCCAAACAACGGCCAAAAAAAAAAACGGAGAGGAAGGCTGCGCAGAAGCCCCGACCATATATAACCATATAACAATTACAGCACGGAAACAGGCCCTCTCGGCCCTTCCAGTCCGTGCCGACCATTTGTTTTCCCCTAGTCCCATCTACCTGCACTCAGACCATACCCCTCCATTCCCTTCACGTCCATATACCTATCCACTTTACTCTTAAATGTTAAAATCGATCCTGCCTCCACCACTTCTGCTGGAAGCTCATTCCACACAGCCACCGCTCTCCGAGTAAAGAAGTTCCCCCTCATGTTACCCCTAAACTTCTGTCCCTTAATTCTCATGTCATGCCCTCTTGTTTGAATCTTAAAGACCTCAATCAAGTCCCCCCTTAACCTACTGCGCTCCAAAGAATAAAGACCTAACTTGTTCAACCTTTCTCTGTAACATAGTTGCTGGAACCCTGGCAACATTCTAGTAAATCTCCTCTGTACCCTCTCTATTAAGTTGACTCACCTGAAAAACAGTCCCGAGAAGAGACGGCAATCCAAACGCCGGCCCTGCAAGACATCGCAACGCTTCTGCAGCGGAAAATCTCAGCAGTAAAATTAGAGATCTGTGACAAAATAGACTCTCGTATTGAGGAGGCAACTACAAACCTGAGAGGGGAAATTCAAAGGCTGGAAACCGGCATCAGCCACAAGCTGGAATCTATTCTGGCTACTTCACTTACACACAGCAAGACTATCCGTGAGCTGGAAATAGCGGCGGCAACAAACTCCGATGTTACAGATAAGCTGAAAGCTGAAGTGGAGCGCATCTCCGGCTTGGTATCAAAAGTAACAGAAAAATGCCTAGATCTGGAGGGGCTTTCCAAGCGTCAGAACTTGAGAATAATCGGAGTGAAAGGTAAAGAACATGGTCAACATGTCCGCGACTTTACAGCTCAACTACTTAAAGACGCACCCATTCTCGACCGAGCAGAGCTCTAAGAACCCGGCCGGACGACAACGCCCCACCACGACATCTTATCCTGCGGGTGCATCACTGCCATGTCCTGGAGGAAATAATTTGTAAAGTGGCCAAGGACAGAAATTTAACATTCTAAGGACAACAGGTACAAATTATCAGAGACTTTCCCCCTGAAGTCGATAGACAAAGAGCACTCTTTACCAAGTCATGAGGCATTCTGAGGGACTTCCCAGGAGTTCGATTCGGATTATTATACCCTGCCAAGCTCCGTGACACACATAAAGGTGTCGAATCCTGGAATCTCTCCATCTTTGCTTTGGGAAACATTTAAAGCCTTTCTCAGAGGCTGCATCATGTTATACCAAACTTCACAGAATAAGAAAAATAGGGCAGAACAATTGGAGTTAGAAAAACAAATAAAGCAATTAGACTTAGAAAATGCGGCTGACCCGTCCACAAGAAAACACAAGACGGCTGCACTCAAATTCAAACTAAACAAAATAGACTCGGCAAGAATCAGTAGGGCATTTCAATACACCAAACAAAAACACTTTGAATTTGGTGAATAACCCCATAAACCTTTAGCAAGACAACTTCGTAAATTAGAGAATGACCGTATCATACATAAAATCAGATCATAAAAAGGTGAATTGCTCTCCCTGCCCAAAGATATCAACGAAAGACTTCAACAATTTTATCAAACCCTATACTCGTCACAAACATTAGCCGATTCAGCGAAGATGAAGACCTTTCTGGATAAGTGCAATCTCGCATCCCTCAGTGAGACTGAACGTGAGGAGTTAGGTGCAGAAATAACAATAAGAAACATAGAAACATAGAAATAAGGTGCAGGAGCAGGCCATTCGGCCCTTCGAGCCTGCACCACCATTCAATATGATCATGGCTGATTATCCAACTCGGTATCCTGTACCTGCCTTCTCTCCATACCCCCTGATCCCTTCAGCCACAAGGGCCACATCCAACTCCCTCTTAAATATGGCCAACGAACTGGCCTCAACTACCTTCTGTGGCAGAGAATTCCACAGATTCACCACTCTCTGTGTGAAAAACGATTTTCTCATCTCGGTCCTAAAAGACTTCCCCCTTATCCTTAAACTGTGACCCCTTGTCCTGGGCTTCCCCAACATCGGGAACAATCTTCCTGCATCTAGCCTGTCCAACCCCTTAAGAATTTTGTAAGTCTCTATGAGATCACCCCTCAATCTTCCAAATTCCATCGAGTACAAGCCGAGTCTATCCAGTCTTTCTTCATATGGAAGTCGTGCCATCCCAGGAATCAGTCTGGTGAACCTTCTCTGTACTCCCTCTATGGCAGGAATGTCTTTCCTCAGATTAGGAGACCAGAACTGCATGCAATACTCCAGGTGTGGCCTCACCAAGACCCTGTACAACTGCAGTAGAACCTCCCTGCTCTTGTACTCAAATCATTTTGCTATGAATGCCAACATACCATTCGCTTTCTTCACAGCCTGCTGCACCTGCATGCCTACTTTCAATGACTGGTGTACCATGACATCCAGGTCTCGTTGCATCTCCCCTTTTCCTAATCGGTCACCAATCAAATAATAGTCTACTTTCCTGTTTTTGCCACCATAGTGGATAACCTCACATTTATCCACATTATACTGCATCTGCCATGCATTTGCCCACTCACCCAGTCTAACCAAGTCATCCTGCAGCCTCCTAGCATCCTCCTCAAAGGTAACACTGCCCCCCAGCTTCGTGTCATCGGCAAACGTCAAGATGTTGCATTTAATTCCCTCGTCCAAATCATTAATTATAAATAGCTGGGGTCCCAGCACTGAGCCTTGCGGCACCCCACTAGTCACTGCCTGCCATCCTGAAAAGGACCCGTTCACTCCTACTCTTTGCTTCCTGTCTGCCAGCCAGTTCTCTATCCACATCAATACTGAACCACCAATACCGTGTGCTTTAAGTTTGTATACCAATCTCTTGTGTGGGACTTTGTCGAAAGCCTTCTGAAAGTCCAGATATAACACATCCACTGCTTCTCCCTTATCCACTCTACTAGTTACATCCTCAAAAAATTCAATAAGATTCGTCAGACATGATTTACCTTTCGTAAATCCATGCTGACTTTAACCATATAACCATATAACAATTACAGCACGGAAACAGGCTCTCTCGGCCCTTTCAGTCCGTGCCGACCATTTGTTTTCCCCTTTGTCCAATGATTTCACCACTTTCCAAAATGCGCTGCTATCCCATCTTTAATAACTGACTCTAGCAGTTTCCCCACTACCGATGTTAGACTAACTGGTCTGTAATTCCCCGTTTTCTCTCTCCCTCCCTTTTTAAAAAGTGGGGTACATTAGCTACCCTCCAATCCTCAGGAACTACTCCAGAATCTAAAGAGTTTTGAAAAATTATCACTAAGGCATCTGCTATTTCTGGGGCTCCTTAAGTACCCTGGGATGCAGCCTATCTGGCCCTGGGATGCAGCCCATCTGGCCTTTAATCCATTCAATTTACCTAACACCACTTTCCGGCTAACCTGGATTTCACTCAGTTCCTCCATCTCATTTGACCCGCGATCCCCTGCTCTTTCCGGCAAATTATTTATGTCTTCCTTAGTGAAGACAGAACCAAAGTAGTTATTCAATTGGTCTGCCATGTCCTTATTCCCCATGATCAATTCACCCGTTTCTGACTGCAAGGGACCTACATTTGTTTTAACTAATCTTTTGCGCTTCACATATCGATAAAAACGTTTGCAGTCAGTTTTTATGTTTCCTGCCAGGTTTCTTTCATACTCCATTTTCCCTTTCCCAATTAAGCCCTTTGTCCTCCTCTGTTGGTCTCTGAATTTCTCCCAGTCCCCTGGTAGGCTGCTTTTTCTGGCTAATTTGTACGCTTCATCTTTTGCTTTGATACTATCCCTGATTTCCCTTGTTATCCACGGATGCGCTACCTTCCCTCATTTATTCTTTTGCCATACTGGGATGAACAATTGTTGTAGTTCATCCATGCAGTCTTTAAATGCCTTCCATTGCATATCCACCATCAACCCTTCACAAATCAATTGCCAGTCCATCTTGGCCAATTCACGTCTCATACCCTCAAAGTTACCTTTCTTTAAGTTCAGGACCCGTGTTTCTGACTTAACAATGTCACTCTCCATCCTAATGAAGAACCCAACTATATTATGGGCACTCTTGCCCAAGGGGCCACGTACAACAAGGCTGCTAACTAACCCTTCCTCATTACTCAATGACAAGGCTGCTAACTAACCCTTCCTCATTACTCAATAAAGGACATTTCAGAGACCATTAATTCACTGAAAAATTGAAAAATTCCTGGCCCAGACTGGATCAATAATGAATTGTACAAAAAATTTAGCGACATAATTTCCCCACGTCTACAAAGCCTCTATACCCAAGCGATCAAGGAGCAAACCTTACCGCAGACTCTAACGGAATCAATTATCACATTAATTCCTAAAAAAAGGATAAGAACCTTGAAGAGCCAGGATCTTATTGAGCAAATTCCCTTTTAAATACTGACCAGAAGATTCTAGCCAAGACTCTGGCTCGTAGACTCAGCCTAGTCATTGGCAAACTTGTATCCTCAGATCAAACTGGGTTCATACCCAAACGACACTCATTCTTTAATCTGAGACGCCCGTTTAATACAATTTATTCATATAGAATACCAAATAAAGACCTATCATCTTTTTGAACGCGGAAAAAGCTTTCAACCAAGTTGAATAGTCTTATCTTTTCACTGCGTTGGAAAAATTCCAATTGGGCGAAAACTTCATCTCAGGGGTGAAGCTTCTGTATACTAATCTGACTGCTAATCTACTAACCAATCAAATGCTTTCGTCTAAATTTTACCTATTCAGGGGCAATAGACAAGGTTGCGCTCTCTCCCCGATGCTATTTGCATTAGCCATAGAACATCTTGCCGAGCGTATTAGATCCCACCCAGGCATATATGGATACAATACTAAACACACTAGGAACAAAATTTTCCTGTATGCAGATGATGTACTTTTATACATTAATAACCCCCAAACCAGTATCCCAAATTTACTAGCCACTATAGATCAATTCGGCTCCTTCTCAGGCTACAGAATTAACTGGAATTAAAGCGAAATTATGCCAATAAACGAATAAGACGTCACCCAGCTCCAACAGTTTCCCTTTAGAATTGTTACTGAAAAATTCAGATACCTCGGAGTTTATGTTACCAGAAAATATTTCCTTCTGTTTAAAACAAATTTCCCTCCATTAATCACTAAACTTCATACAAATATTCAATTCAATTGCCTATTTCCCTCCTCGACAGACTAAATGCCGTAAAGATGATCTTTCTCCCACAGCTTTTATATCTCTTCAAGACAATACCGATATATCTTCCCAAATCTTTCTTCAAAAAAATTGATTCCATTGTTACTAATTTCATTTGGGACCAAAACAAATGGTCGGCACGGACTGGAAGGGCTGAGAGGGCCTGTTTCCGTACTGTAATTGTTATATGGTTGTTATATGGTTACTACAAAAGCCACCTCATACATATACAACACCTGTGCAGATCCAAAGGAAATGGAGGACTAGCCTTACCCTATTTATTCTTTTCCTATTGGGCAACAAATAGTAAAATCATAATTTTCTGGCTGGATGACTCGCACCAACAGGCAAACAGGCTAAAAATGGAAAGAGAAGATTGCTTGCCTTTCCCCATAGGCTCGATTGTCCAGTCTCCAATATCCCTGAATAAGTCAATATATGAGCATAATCCTATAATACATGGTACTATTCGTATCTGGAAACAGTTGAAGCTCAGTCTCAAATTGAGAGACATGTCTCTCCTTCTTCCTATTGCAAACAATCCCTCTTTTAAACCCTCTACTTTAGATGGTGTTTTCACTCAATGGAAGAATAAGGGAATCAACACTGTGGGATACCTTTATCAGAAGGGGACGCTTTCCTCCTTCCAAGAATTGCAGGAGAAATACGATCTGAACATGAATAATTTTTTCAGATACCTCCAGGTTAGGGACTATGTGAGAACATACAGGCAAGACTACTCCTCTGCAGATCCAGACAAACTCGATGAGTATGCAGATACAGAGAAGTTGATATCCTACATTTACAATGTCCTCCAAAACACCGACATCCCATCATCTGAGGTTTATAGGGCGTGCATGGGAGGATGAGATGGGTCAACAAATCTTCAAAGATATTTGGGATGAAAGCCTACAAAACATCCACTATTGCTTTTTAAATGCCAGACACTGCCTGATACAGTTCAAAGTGCTGCACAGGCTATATTACTGAAAGACCAATTTGAGCAAGATCTTCCCCAGTGTTTCCCCTCTTTAGAACATAGACATAGACATAAAATATAGGTGCAGGAAGAGGCCATTCGGCCCTTCGAGTCAGCACCTCCATTCATTGTGATCATGGCTGATTGCCCGCTATCAATAACCCGTGCCTGCCTTCTCCCCATATCCCTCGACTCCACTAGCCCCTAGAGCTCTATCCAACTCTCTCTTAAATCCATCCAGTGATTTGGCCTCCACTGCCCTCTGTGGCAGGGAATTCCATAAATTCACAACTCGCTGGGTGAAAAGGTTTTTTTTCACCTCAGTGTTAAATGTCCTCCTCTATATTTTAAGACTGTGGTTCTGGACTCGCCCAACATTGGGAACATTTTTCCTGCATCTAGCTTGTCCAGTCCTTTTATAATTTTATATGTTTCTATAAGATCCCCCTCATCCTTCTAAACACCAGCGAATACCAGCCTAGTCTTTTCAATCTTTCCTCATATGACAGTCCCGCCATCCCAGGGATCAATCTCCTGAACCTACGCTGCACTGCCTCAATCACAAGGATGTCCTTTCTCAAATTAGGAGACCACAACTGAACACAATACTCCAGATGTGGTCTCACCAGAGCCCTATACAACTGCAGAAGAACCTCTTTATTCCCATACTGAAATCCTTTTGTTATGAAGGCCAACATTCCATTAGCTTTCTTTGCGATAAATGTCAGTCTCAAGAAGCTACCTTAACCCTAGTTTTGTACTGTGTAAAAAAATAGAATGTTTTTGGACGCAAGTATTCAGCATCACCTCCACAATACTGAAAACCCCATTAGAGCCTGACCCAAAATTGATAATACTGGGAATATCAGAGGCATGTCGCAATCTAATGGTCTCTCAACAACGCTTTCTCGATTACGGTCTAATATCAGCAAAAAAACTGATACTTAAATTCTGGAAAAAGACAGCAGTCCCTTCAGTGAAGATGTGGATTACAGAAATGACGGATTGAATTGAATTGAATTTTATTTTTGTCATTCAGACCTTTCGGTCTGAATGAAATTTCGTTGCCTTGCAGTCATACATATAATAAAAATGACAAAAACACACAATAAACACAAATGCAACACCTACCACAGTGAGTTCACCAAACACCTCCTCACTGTGATGGAAGGAAAAGTCTTAAAGTCTCTGTCTCTTCCCTCCTTGTTCTCCCTCTGCGCCGAGGCGATCCAGGCTTCAGATGTTGTGACCCCACCGAGTAAGTAAGTCCCGCAGCTCAACCGAACTCCGCGAACGGGCCGGTTCAAACTCGGGGTGGTCGAAGCTGCCGCCCTCCAGTCCTGCAGACGCAGCTGTTACATAGAAACATAGAAAAATGGTGCAGGAGCAGGCCATTCGGCCCTTTGAGCCTGCACCGCCATTCAATATGATCATGGCTGATCATCCAACTCAGTATCCCGTGCCTGCCTTCTCCCCATATCCCCTGATCCCTTTAGCCACAAGGGCTAAATCTAACTCCCTCTTAAATATAGCCAATGAAGTGGCCTCAACTACCTTCTGTGGCAGAGAATTCCAGAGATTCACCACTCTGTGTGAAAAATGTTTTTTCTCATCCGGTCCCAAAAGATATCCCCCTTATCCTTAAACTTATGACCCCTTGTCCTGGACTTCCCCAACATCGGGAACAATCTTCCTGCATCTAGCCTGTCCAACCCCTTAAGAATGTTGTAAGTTTCTATAAGATCCCCCCGGATGTTGTTGCGGGAGCTCCGGAAAAACAGGTCACCAACCTGTGACCTGCGAGATCCTGACGGTGTCGTCCACTGGGCCCGCGGCCGAGTCCACCAGGCCCGCGGCCGAGCCTCCGAGGTAGGGCCACCGCCGGAACGCTGCCACAGCTCCGCGGCCGAGTCGGGTCGCGGCTACTGGTGCCGCCAGAATGCTGCCACAGCTCCGCGGCCGAGTCGGGTCGCCGCTGCCGCCGCCACAGCTCCAAGGCCGAGTCGGGTCACGGCTACTGGTGCCGCCAGGACGCTGCCACAGCTCTGAGGCGGAGCCGGCGGAACGCCGCCACAGCCCCGAGGCCGCCAGCTCCGCCATTAGTCGTCGGCGCATACGGAGACGGGGAATATGACAAGAAAAGTCGTATCCCCCCCCCGAAGGAAGAGACCAAAAACATGTTTCTCCCCCCCACCCACACACATACAAAATGTAATAAAACAAAATTAACTAAAACATGACAAGGGAACAAAAAAAAAGAAAGAACAGATGGACTGCAGGCGGGCCGCAGCTGTTAAGCCAGCGCCGTCATCTTGAAAATTGGCAGATACACTACATCTAGAGAGAATTAGGTTTGTCTTGAATAATAAACCGGAACAATTTTTAAAAATATGGTCTCCTTTTATTGCATTTCTTGAGCAATACAATGGTTGAACACAAATTCTAAACTGATCATAGGGCTGGGTGAGCCGTCGCGTGGGTGGGTCGACAGATATCTCCTCTCTTTTCTTCTTTCTTTCCTTTTTCTCTTTCTTCTCTTTTTAATTTAATGTTCTGTTTGAAAAATGTTAAAATTGAAGCTGTGCCACAGCTGTAAAATTGTCAAGTTTTTTGTACAATTGCTTCCAATAAAATATATATTTTTAGATAAAAGTATTTTATATAGAAGTCGGGATGTTATGTTAGACCAAGCGCAGGCTCGGCGATCGTTTCGCTGAACGCCTCCTCTCAGTCCGTCTTAACCTACCAGATCTCCCGGTTGCTCAGCACTCCCCTCCCATTTCCAACCTGAACTTTTTGTCCTGGGCCTCCTCCATTGCCAGAGTTAGGCCCAGTGCAAATTGGAGGAACAGCACCTCGTATTTCGTTTGGGTAGCTTACACCCCAGCGGTATGAACATTGACTTCTCCAACTTCAAAATAACCTTTGCTTTCCCTCTCTCTCTCCATCCCCTCCCCAGTTCTCCCATCAGTCTTACTGTCTCCGACTACATTCACACAGGAATTCACAATATAACATGATTTTTAAATCTCACTTTGTCATGAACCTATATGCCAAATGGAAGGAATTTAAATGTGATGATCTACAGGACATTCTTAATGGGAAATTAGTGGGCAAAAAGGCATGTCATGCATGGTTTGCAGATCAAAAACATGTAGTTTACAATGCCAAAATTGAAAAGTTGAGGAAAAACAAGGTGTACAAAATTGCTTATTGGTTACAATCTGAGGAATATGATGATGCTTCTGAATATGATATGCCAATGTACCAGCTATCAACCGATCTTCACCATAAAGACTTTGTCTTTTGCTAGAAATTGTAATTTCTTTACCTATCTGTTATGGACTTACACCATATAATACAATAATATTGTATTACTGAGATTTCAGTAAGGCCTTTGACAAGGTTCCCCATGGAAGGTTGGTTAAGAAGGTTCAATCTTTGGGTGTTAATGGCGGAGTAGCAAGATGGATTCAACAGTGGCTGAATGGGAGATGTCAGATAGTAATGGTGGATGGCTGTTTGTCAGGTTGGAAGCCGGTGACCAGTGGGGTGCCTCAGGGATCTGTGTTGGGTCCACTGTTGTTTGTCATGTACATCAATGATCTGGATGATGGGGTGGAAAATTGGATAAGTGAGTATGCAGATGATACTAAGATAGGTGGTGTTGTGGATAATGAAGTAGATTTTCAAAGTCTACAGAGAGATTTGGGCCATTTGGAAGAGTGGGCTGAAACATGGCAGATGGAGTTTAATGCTGACAAGTGTGAAGTGCTACATCTTGGCAGGACAAATCAAAATAGGACGTACATGGTAAATGGTAGGGAATTGAGGAATGCTGTGGAACAGAGGGATCTAGGAATAACTGTGCATAGTTCCCTGAAGGTGGAATCGCATATAGATAGGGTGGTAAAGAAAGCCTTTGGTGTGCGGGCCTTTATAAATCAGAGCATTGAATATAGGAGTAGGGAAGTAATGTTAAAATTGTACAAGGCATTGGTAAGACCAATTCTGGAGTATGGTGTACAATTTTGGTCGCCTAATTATAGGAAGGATGTCAACAAAATAGAGAGAGTACAGAGGAGATTTACTAGAATGTTGCCAGGGTTCCAGCAATTATGTTACAGAGAAAGGTTGAACAAGTTAGGTCTTTATTCTTTGGAGTGCAGAAGGTTAAGGGGGGACTTGATTGAGGTCTTTAAAATGATGAAAGGGATAGACAGAGTTGACGTGGATACGTTTTTCCCATTGAGGGTAGGGAAGATTCAAACAAGAGGGCATGACATGAGAATGAAGGGACAGAAGTTTAGGGGTAACGTGAGGGGGAACTTCTTTACTCAGAGGGTGGTGGCTGTGTGGAATGAGCTTCCAGCAGAAGTGGTGGAGGCAGGATCGATTTTAACATTTAAAAGTAAAGTGGATAGGTATATGGACGTGAAGGGAATGGAGGGGTATGGTCTGAGTGCAGGTAGATGGGACTAGGGGAAAACAAATGGTCGGCACGGACTGGAAGGGCCGAGAGGGCCTGTTTCCGTGCTGTAATTGTTATATGGTTATATGGTTAATATTAAAGCTGATCTTGAGAATATCACATTTTTGAATTTTCAAGGCAGTCTGGGTGTTCATTACTATTTCTGACACAACGGTCAATTTTGTAATTAGCTACAATTAGGTAATTAACTAATTATATGCTTTAATTTCAGGTCATCCAAGTAAGATGTTTCATATTTGTTTCAGAATGCTTTAATCTATACTAACAGAAAATTTCATTCAGTTCTCTTAATTTTGAAGAAGGCTATGGGCTTTTGATTGTTCTCGATCTCAGCTTGTGTTAAGTCAATGGAAAAGCAATAGGGAACAAGATGCTAATTTCCAAGTATGAAAATGACCATAACTTTTTAAATATGAAAGTGAATTAGGTATCAAAATAGTTATTTTTATGCTTCATCTTTAAATTACAGGCTTGATTAAATTACAGGCTTGATTATTAAAATCTCAAAATTTTGTAACGTTCCTATTTATCCCTCCTTCGTTTGCTCATGTTCTATCCCCGAATCCTACATTTCCCTTTTTTCCCCCCCCCCTCATATCCCTCCCTCCAACTTTACGTTTCCCATTTCTGTCCAGGGCCTCCTCCATTGTCACTTGGATACTTAGGCTATTTAATATTTTTTGCCTGTTAAGAAATGGATAGATGTTTAGATCTAATGAGGCCCAGCGCAAATTGGAGGAACAGTACTTTATATTTCGCTTGGGTAGCTTACACCCCAGCGGTATGAACATTGACTTCACAAACTTCAAATAGCCCTTGCTTTCTCTCTCCATCCGCTCCCCCTTCCCTGTTCTCCCATCAGTCTTACTGTCTCTGACTACATTCTATCTCTGTCCCGCCCCCTCCCCTGACATCAGTCTGAAGAAGAGTCTCGACCGAAAACATCATCCATTCCTTCTCTCCAGAGATGCTGCCTGTCCCGCTGAGTTACTCCAGCATTTTGTGTTTACATTTCACCATCTCTTCTCGCCTTATTTCCTCTCCTTACCCTATTGTCCTATCACCTCTAGCCTTTGTCACTTAATCCACCTATCTGCCAATCACCCCCCCACCCATCACCTATATCCACCTATCATTTTCCAGGTTTTGTCCCACCCTCACCCATCTTTTTCAACTTTTTCTCACCAACTTCAATCAGTTAGCGCCCTGACCTGAAATCTTCTCCGCCCATTCCCTGTACAGATGCTGCCTGACCCACTGAATTGCTCATGCGCTATATTTTTTTCTCAGGATTTCAGCATTTACTTTTTTGTGTACCAATCCACACATATCCCATTTACCAGCACTAGGTCCATAGCCTTATGAATCTGGGCAATTCCAGTGCTTGGAGTCAGAGTCATACAGCACTGAAACAAACTCTTCAGCCCAACTTGCCCGTGCTGACCACGATGCCCCATCAACAATAGTCCCACCTGCCTGTGCTTGGTAGCTATCCCTCTAAACCCTTCCTATCCATGCACCTGTCCAAATGTATTTTAAATGTTGCTATTCTTGCTTGATCACCTCCTCTGGCAGCTCATTCCAAATACCTACCATCCTCTATGTGAAAATGTTGTTCCTCAGGTTCCTATTAAATCATTCCCCTTTCACTTTAAACCAGTGTCCTCTAGGTCTTGATTCCACTATGGGTAAAAGCCACTGTGCATCTACCCTATCTATTCCCCTCATGATCTTATACACCTCTTTAAGTTGACCCCTCATCCTCATGCGCTCCAAGGAATGAATCCCATCCTGCCAAACCTCATTCTATAGTTCAGGCCCTCAAGCCCTGGCAATATCCTTCTATGCTTGTCCAGATATTTATTGAGAGTGCCGTTTCCAACACTTATTCATGCAGTGCATTCCAGATTTCACCTACCCTCTGGGTGAGCAATATTTTCTTCAAATCCCCTCTAATCTTCTTTCCCTCCCTCCCTTTAACCTAAACCTATAACGTCTCTGTTTAGGAGAAATGTTTACAGCTATATACTTTGTCTTTGCTACTCATAATCTTGCACCACAATCAGGCCCTTCCCCCATTAAAGTGATCAGCTCAAAGGTACCTCCACCCCTGACAACATTCTGCAAAATCACTGCTCAAACTCTCCAGTGCAGTCAGGCCCTTTTCTATAATATGGTAACGAGAACTGCATCCTGTATTCCATTTCTGTCACGTAAATACATTATCTGGCAGACAGAGGAAAGTAATCAAAGATATACGCAAAGAATTTACTTGAAGAAATGCAAGATCCTCACCATTGTACCCATGACAGCTCTCAGAGGAGAAGCAACATTCGGGATAGTACTGAGATCCTTGAGGTCCAGCACGAGAAGCACACATAGGCTCTGCATAGGCAGAGGAAGATGCGGTTCACTTCACAAACTACTTATCCAGTCACTCTGTGAGTGACTACGTGCCCATTAACAAAAGACTGTACAATTCCCAAATTGGTCTCATTAAAGTTGCACAGCTTGGAGACAGGCCCATTGCCACTGCTCATCCATGCCAACCAAGATGTCTGTCTGAGCCCGTCGTATTTGCCACTGTTCCACATCCCTCTAAACATTTTTTGTGCACGTCTCTGTTAAAAAAGTATTTTAATGGTTGCAATTGGACCTGCCACTGCATCTTCTTGTAGTTTATTCCATATCCCCACCATCTTCTGTGTAAAAGAAAGGTTTTAATCTTTCTCTCTCATCTTAAATCTATGCCTTCTGCTTTTAGATTCCCCTACCCTGTGAAAAAAACTGTGACTATCCACCTTATTTATTGCTATTGTGGGAGTGCAGCGTAGGTTTACAAGGTTAATTCCCGGGATGGCAGGACTGTCATATGCTGAGAGAATGGAGCGGCCGGGCTTGTATACTCTGGAGCTTAGAAAGATGAGAGGATATCTGATTGAAACCAGGCATGTGCCGTGAGTAATTACTCAACGTAGGCAGTCAGCCGGCTTTTTAAAAAAAAATCTTAAGCCGCGTGCGCAGATTGTTCTCTCCATAAAAAATAAAAATAAGTAACAATTCAATTTTCCCAATGCTTCTAAATCACCTTCATTTTTTAATTACTGAATGGGTGGGGGACGGAGGATGAAGGAAGGTGGAGAGATGGTGGGGAAAACGGGAGCACACCGGGACGTTGAATCAGTTATCATTTTATTGAATTACAATACTAATTCAAGGGTCCTATTGGAGGGAGAGTTCCTTTCACAGTGTGTGGAGAGTCTGTGCCAGGGGTTAAAAATGCGGGCAGGACAGGAGTGTTGAGAAGGAGAAGATCGGAGATCATGTTGGACTCACTCACCGCTGCCGCAGCGCTCCGGGCACGGACAGCAGAACTGGCCGCCACTTCCGGGGAAGAAAGCAGCTCAGGCGACTGAGCGGCCGCCGAGATCCGAAAGCAGAACCGGCTGCCACTTCAGCGTTTTCTGCCGGCCCGCTCACCTCTGGCAGTGCTCTCCGACTGAATACCTCTCTCCTGCCACTCGCCGGCTTCACTCATATGTAACCCACTTGCGACGCTTCGGGCACGGAGCCACCGCATTGTGGCCGGGGAGTGTTAGCTCGGATGGCTGCGAGTGGCCGCGAGTGGCCGCCGGGACCAGACAACCCTTCACTCATATCAGCCGCTTCCCGCAAATCCTTAAATTCCCACAGCCGAGTAACATCAATTGGTCCCTTGAGCGCTCTGTCGGAATTTAAAGATTTGCGGCAAACGGCTGACATGAGTGAGGCCGGCGAGAATCATGAGAGAGGTTTTCAGATGGAGAGCACTGTCAGAGGTGTGCGGGGACCGGCAGAGGGGCTTGTCTGGTCCCGGCGGCCACTCGCAGCCACCCGAGCTAATTCACTCCCCGGCCACAATGCGGTGGCTCCGTGCCCGGAGCGTCACAAGTGGGTTACTGGCTCCGATACCCTCCTTCACAATGTTCCTGCCCTCCCCGCAACTTTACCCCGGGCCAGACTCCCCAAACACTGTGAAAGGAGCTCTCCCCACGCACCCCAGGAAATACAGTATTTAAAACATAAAGCACCAAGAAATGTACTTACCACGTTATTGATACATGAACTCCATTCTTCACTCTTTGTTTCCTAAGATACTCTTAAAATAATGGCAATCCATATTTGAAAAACCCGCCAAGAAACTCGCGCTGTGCCTGCGCAGTAGGCTGCGGCGCATGCGCAGTACGGCAAAGGCAGAATTTCTGCTGCCTTCAGCTCCACTTGAAATTTACGGCTTGAAGCAGCGCTGACGGCACGTGGGCTGCACAGACCTTCCCGTGTTACAAGTGCTGCGGTTGAAAGGCACGGAGAATTATGCCTACCTAAGAGATCGATCTCTTAGATAGGCAGAATTCTTCCATGATTTTACTATTTATATTTAATAATTGCCATTTCACAATTTTTGTCAGGGTAGGCAGTGTTTACCTTGCCTACCCTGACAGCACGTGCCTGATTGAAACATATAAGAGTATTAAGGGTTTGATCACACTAGAGGCAGGAAACATGCTCCCAATGTTGGGGTAGTCCAGAACCACAGGGGCCACAGTTTAAGAATAAGGGGTAAGCCATTTAGAATGGTGATACGGAATACTTTTTCATACAGAGAGTTATGAGTGTGGAATTCTCTGCCTCAGAGGGCGGTGGAGGCCGGTTCGCTGGATAGTTTCAAGAGAGAGCTAGATAGGGTTCTTAAAGATAGCGGAGTCAGGGGATCTGGGGAGAAGGCAGGAACAGGGTACTGATTGGGGATGATCAGCAATGATTACATTGAATGGAGGTGCTGGCTCAAAGGGCCGAATGGCCTACTCCTGCACATATTGTCTATTGTCTATTGACCCTCATCGTTTTATGTACTTCTGTAAAGCCAGTTCTCAACCTCTAATAGTCCAGGGGAACAGGTCCTAGCCCAGCATCACTTTATAACTCAAGCTTTCCTGTCCAAAACCAGCCCCGTGAATCTACGCACATCACTTCCAGCTTAATGACACCCTTTGCAGTAACGAAAACTATACACAATATATTGGAGCATCCAGAACTGTGCGAAATATAGCTGAATGAGCAGAACTGTGCCATTTCAAAAACTACAAATTACATTTTTACCAACTTTGACTTGAAATATGACAACGTTGCCAGAAATGTAGCTATTCTAGCGTACTACTTTAGGGCGGTACAGTGACGCAGTGGTAGAGTTGCTGCCTTACAGCACCAGAGACCCGGTTGATCCTGATGCTGGGTGCTGTCTATACAGAATTTGTATGTTCTCCCTGTGACCGTGTGGGTTTTTTCCTGGTGCTCTGGTTTCCTCACACATTCCAAAGATGTGCAGGTTTGTAGGTCCATATGCTTCTGCAAAAATTGTCCCTGGTGTGCAGGTGATCTCTTGTTAATGGGCACTCAGTGGGACCACTGTTTGCGTGACATATCTGTAAACTAAAAACTAAACTAATGTCTCAGTGTAATCTACTATTCCTACACTCTTGTACGTAAGTATGATTGTGCCTATACATAGTGCGATATTTTACTAAAATGTGTGCGAAATGTCTGATATTTTACTAAAATGTGTGCTAATTTCACTGTACTTAGATACATGATAATAAAGTACCATTGAATTGAACAAAACCAGTGGAAGCGAGTCATGCTCAAGTCCGGATGACTGCCTAAGAACAGGAGAGTGATACTGGAGAGGTCTGAGGGTAGCAGGAGAATATATAGGAGAAAACTAGGAATTAAGCCTGAAAGTGAGAAGGCAAGCTCAGGGCAACTCGAGATATAAAAGATAATGGGGTAGTTATTGATACATTTCTCAAACCTAACACAATGCAAGTTCTCATAATCTCGTATTACAAAATAACAGCTTGTATATAAAGAAATTAATTAATTACTTCCAATTCACAAGCAGTATACATGAAGCTGAGTGTACTTTCAAAAAGATTATAACAATCACTTCACATCTATAACTTCATAAATAGCCTTATATAAACAAGTCAAGACCTGCAGCAAGAACTAATAACAAGCTGACCATTTCACTACTACAGCAGCTTTGGACAAATTTAAGATCAAATTAAAAAAGAAAAAAGTCAACTGAGCTTCTCTATAAGAGTTTTTGTTTAGTTTTCAAGTAAACAGAAGATCAATTCTTTGGAAGGAGTAGATGTCTGAACCCTATCATTTACAGTCTTACAGAATTACAGAATCATCTTACAGATGTAGTGGCATTTTGATGGATGGACAGTATTCCATTGCATGCAAAGTAAAAATGATAAAAATCACATTTGCAGCACAGAGTCTCGGCAATAACTGCAATTTTCCAGTTGTTATTTTTACTAAGCTTAGAATTTCTGTAGAGAAGGAATCAATAAATACTGGTTACAAATAATTGTTAGTTGTATTGGCAAAGATTGATGTGGAGATTGGTGAGAAATAGGTGTTCCACTCATTAAGATGTGTGTCTTCCTACCAAAATAATTTAAGAAATATAATTTAAATGTGCAGGTACACCATTAAGATAACATTAAAAACACTATTTAAACACTTAACAGTGAAACTCTTTCCAATGGTCGGATAAAAAGTTCAAAAGGGATTCATTTGTACAAAGGGGCAGAAATGCCACTTAATTGTCATGTTTTTAATGGAACCAATTCAATGAAGCAATTTGATTTTCATGTATCCTCTCCCCCAATGTTCTATTTTTGCCAGTTGTATGGATGATAGATTTACTATTTGGATATGGAAGATGTGCAAATTAATTCTTCATTACCATGTCACTTAGAACAACATTTACATCACATTTTACTGAGTAGATCAAGAGAATGCACTTCGCAATGTTTAGGCTGTGGGCCCAGCATCAGAAATGTGTCTAGAAATCCATTTTCGAGACCCACATCTCGGAACTACATGACATTTTGCACAGATTTAGATGAAATATAATTGAGAAGGAAGTCATAACTCGTCAGTGCCAAAA
The DNA here is from genome assembly GCA_035221665.1 of Okamejei kenojei. Taxonomy (NCBI): domain Eukaryota; kingdom Metazoa; phylum Chordata; class Chondrichthyes; order Rajiformes; family Rajidae; genus Okamejei; species Okamejei kenojei. The sequence continues at coordinate 51,717,963 of CM069147.1, forward strand.
GTTGCACATTAATTAATTAAATTAGAAAATGTGATCGGGAAAGTAAGCGCCATCTAGTGTCCAATACCCATATTACACCATATGGAGCCTATTTCCGTGTTGCAAATAAAATAATTAATATAATTGTGAGGTTTTTTTTTAAATGATCTGCCGCAGAGGTCCTCTTGAACCAGCCTAATTAATAGGTCAAGGCAGTTCTTCTGGATTCTCCCATTTACTGAACCCCACTGACTGCCAGTATGCAGAGTGGGACTGCGGCAGTGCCAGGCTGGGGGAAGGCTAAGGCAGGAAAATGCCTAACCCTAACCCTAACTTGCCCCTCTCCCAGAGCTGCCCAAGGCTAGAGCTGGAGCCGGTTTGGGACCGGCTGCGGGCTCCGTACTGTGGCCCCGCAGTGCGTCTCGGCCAGCAGGCCCTTCTGGTGGTGGCGATGGAGGGTGAAACCACTGCCGTGCACGTAGGCCGGGCCACCTTCAGCACCCAGATAGTGCCAGCTCCATCAGACCGCCCGCTCGCTTGCTGCAACACCGGATGGCCGGCTGACAGCCCGACCGACTCCTCGCAGCACTCACCGGAGGCCCGGCCCAACGCTCACCTCCCGGCAGAGGCCCAGCCCCACGCTCACCTCCGACGGACCTACCGATTGACAGACAGACAGACTAATAGACAGACTGACAAACAGACAGACTGACTGACAAACAGACTGACCCTAATCCTAACCCTAGCTCTACATATGTTATTTATCATTTTTATTTACCAGTACGTATTATAATTTTATAAAGATAAATCAAATGAACAACAAAATTATCAACAAGGTTAGCATTACCTTTATCCTTGGAAATCTTGCTCTTGATGTAATGAGGCAGCCATCATCACAGCGTCCTTGCTGCCTTGCGACCATAAACCAAAGCACGGGATTGGCCAATTTGCGTCTGACGTCAATGTCAAACGTGCATTGATTGGGCAATTACTACAGAGAAAATTTGAGGTTTTTCCTCATATTTCTTAAAAATGTGCAGGTTTTGGTCTTGACGAGTTTCAGGTATGATTTATATAATATTTTTATAAAATATGTTAAAAATTTAGGTGGTTCTGTGAGTTGGGTCAAGAAATTAAATGAAAAAGCTCCTCGGCCCACAGCCTAGTTCCTTGGAGACACAAGAGAGCGCAGATGCTAACATCTGGAGCAAAAAACAAACTGTTTACGCAACCTGGCAGGTCAAGCAGCACATTAATTTTATTGTTTGATTCGGTAATTCCATTAATCCGTTTAAAAACAATTAATTTACATAAATTTCTGATGTATATATACATTGCAACTTACATTTTGAATGCTTGACTGAAGACCGTTTTGGGGAGGATTCGTCACAGGAATGTGCTGATCTCTGCAATGCATTCTGTAAACAGTGCACACCACTTTCAGCTCTGTGTACTGTCTTTAAAAAGAAAAACAATTATGTTTCCTTAAAACCTGAAAAAACATTTTCTGATCACACAATCACATTGAAAAATTGAATTAAAATTTCACGTCTTCAAAACAAAATCTACAGAAAGTTATATGAAAATGCTCAACATGTATAATTGAACAAAAATAAATAATGATTACGATTTCAGAAGAACACAAGAAAATTGGAGCACCCCCTCCACACACACCTGGATCTCCTGCCATCAGGCAAGAGATGCACGCAGCATCAAAGCCCAGACAACCAGACTGCCTTCCTTCCACAGGCTGTGAGGCTGCTAAACAGTCACTCCACCCGATTCTGCCGCTTTTTTTGCACTGACACTTTAATAACAAACTCTGGCACTGGCCACTTAAATCAGCTGCCCTGGACAACTTATGACTTTTTTTACTTGTATTTTATTGTTGTTTTTTACCTGCACTTTTTATAGCCCTGTGCCACGGAACGAGTTCATTCAAGAGCTCTCCCGAGTTTAAAGAAAATCAAACGCGTGGTAAGCACGGAGAATGAATGTAACGGGTACGTCGGAGCTCGGGGACGTCTCTTAGCGGCTCGTAACGCTAACAGCAGGTACTCGGGAAGACTCGTTAACGCCAGGTAAGCACTTGAAGACTTGTGAAGATTTTTCAACAGGTTGAAAAATATCCACGAGAGCCCCGAGTACCGACGAGTGGCCATTACCGTAAATCTCCGAGTTCGAATCAAGGCAAACCCGGGAGAGCTCTTGGAATGAATTCACACTGTGGGACAGGGCTTTAACTATTCCTATTGTTTTTATCAGGGACTGGATTGTTTTTATTTATGTGTGAAATGTTTAAGTTTTATGTGTGATGCTCTGGTATTCCCTGGGAAAAGTCTTCTCATTTTGCACTGTACAACTGCTGCTTTGCAAGATGACAATAAAGGTTGATTTGATTTGATTGGGTAGGATAACCCTCTTATCCCAGGAATTAGTCTGGTGAATCTTCCTTGGACTGCATTCAATGTTACTATATTTGATTTAGGTAAGAGAACCAAAATGATATGCAGTATTCCAGGCAAGGCAGCACCCACACCCTGTACTATTGCATGAAGGTCAAAATGCTGTTTGCCTTCTTAAATACTTGATGTTCATGCACCACAACACTTATGGGCCTGTCCCACTTAGGCGATTTTTTGGGCAACTACAGACAATCGCCGCAAAATTTTCAACATGTTGAAAATGTTTTGCCGACAATGGCGACAATTTTTGCTGTTGTTAGGTTGTCATTGGTGCTGTCGTAGGTGAATTCCATTAAAACTAGTCCCAGGCAGTCGCCTAAGTGGGACAGGCCCATTAGACTCCTCTGTACTTCAACTATTTGCACTTTCTCTCAATTTAGATAATATTCTGCCGTTTGATTTCTCTTACCAAAGTGCATGACCTCCCATTTTTCCACATTAAACTCGATTTACCCGTTTTTTTTACCAGTCACTCAATCTGTCTATATTGCAATTTCCTTATCGCAACATGCCCTTCCACTATTTCTGTATCATTGGTAAACTTACAAACCCTACACACAGTTCTGTCCTCTGGGTCATTAATTTAAACTGATCCCCAAAGTACTCCACTGGACAGGAGACATAAGCAACTGCAGATACTGGAATATTGAATAAAAATGTAAACTGCTGGAGAAATTCAGCAGGTTAGATGGCATCTGTCATGGGAAACGGAGGGCACTGTTTGAGATTTGGATCTTTTTTCGGCGTGATGGAGTAGAGAGAGGTAGAAGCGAAAAGAACAGATAGGGCAAGAGCTAGCAAGTGATAGGTGGATTCAGATTATGAGGCATTCGTTGGCAAATGTCAGGTGGGGGAGAGAGATGGGTGGAGATAGTCCCCAAGGGTAGAAGTGATACAAGATGAAGAAAAAACAAGTGCAGATGGTGGAATAGCATATATAAGAATGGTGGGGAGTGAAATGTAGAGCCAGAGGGGTGGTGGGTGGAAGCGAGCAAAGTTACTTTCTATTTTAATTTTTAATTATCTTTTCCTTAATTCTATCCTTCCCTCCCATTCTTTAGTCTGCTCATTCTACATAATTTATAGTCAGTTTATACTTTTGTGTTTTATACTTCCTACTCTATATCTGCATATCTTAATGAAGAATCATTATTTTATTTGGCTGAAGAGCCTGGCTCTTTCCTATGTGATGGAAATAATAAAGACTTTATGGGTAATGTCCGCATGATCATTGTGGTTAATTATACCATTTATAGCTATGGTACACCTGAGACCAAGCATTGTTTTACTATTGTCCTTCCATAATCCATTATATTAGTTCATAATTTTGGAGGAAAAAATATATATAGATAAGCTAGGATCACCACTGTAAATTATTATTGGAAAAGCAGAAATACCTTTGAGAAAGTGCAGATAATGTTATAATTATTTTAGGAAAGATGGGGTGCCGAAAGTGGGGTGCCGCAAGGCTCAGTGCTGGACCCCAGCTATTTACAATTTACATTTATTAGTTGGACAAGGGAATTAAATGCAACATCTCGAAGTTTGCGGATGACACAAAGCTGGGGGGCAGTGTGAGCTGTGAGGAGGATGCTAGGAAGCTGCAGGATGACTTGGATAGACTGGGTGAGTGGGCAAATGCATGGCAGATGCAGTATAATGTGGATAAATGTGAGGTTATCCACTTTGGTGGCAAAAACAGGAAGGTAGACTATTATTTGAATGGTGACTGATTAGGAAAAGGGGAGATGCAGCGAGACCTGGGTGTCATGGTACACCAGTCATTGAAAGTAGGCATGCAGGTGCAGCAGGCTGTGAAGAAAGCGAATGGTATGTTGGCATTCATAGCAAAAGGATTTGAGTACATGAGCAGGGAGGTTCTAGTGCAGTCGTACAGGGTTTTGGTGAGGCCACACCTGGAGTATTGCGTACAGCTTTGGTCTCCTAATCTGAGGAAAGACATTCTTGCCATAGAGGGAGTACAGAGAAGGTACACCAGACTGATTCCTGGGATGGCACGACTTCCATATGAAGAAAGACGGGATAGACTTGGCTTGTACTCGCTGGAATTTAGAAGATTGAGGGGTGATCTCACAGAGACTTACAAAATTCTTAAGGGGTTGGACAGGCTAGATGCAGGAAGATTGTTCCCGATGTCGGGGAAGTCCAGGACAAGGGGTCACAGTTTAAGGATAAGGGGGAAGTCTTTTAGGACCGAGATGAGAAAATCGTTTTTCACACAGAGAGTGGTGAATCTGTGGAATTCTCTGCCAAGGTAGTTGAGGCCAGTTCGTTGGCCATATTTAAGAGGCAGTTGCATGTGGCCCTTGTGGCTGAAGGGATCAGGGGGTATGGAGAGAAGGCAGGTACAGGATACTGAGTTGGATGATCAGCCATGATCATATTGAATGGCAGTGCAGGCTCGAAGGGCCGAATGGCCTGCTCCTGCACCTAATTTCTATGTTTCTATGTTTCTATTACATTTCTGCGGTAGCCTTTTTATAATCCCTGATAATGAATGATGTGTTGCTACCTGACTATGAAGTCTATCAATTTAAGGTAGACAATATCTTTGTCCACTCTCTGCATACAAAAATGGGCTATTGAATAATTATTAGGAAAAGGAACTTATTTTATCACTTTTACAAAGGGCATTGAAGGCAAAAAAATAGAACACAGAAACAGGAACAGGAACTGGCCCTTGAGCCCACAATGTCAGTGTCAAACATAATGACAAGATAAACTAATCAATGCAAGGAGCATTCGTAATAAGGTGGATGAGTTGAATGTGCAGATAGTTATTAATGAATATGATATAGTTGGGATCACGGAGACATGGCTCCAGGGTGACCAAGGCTGGGAGCTGAACATCCAGGGATATTCAATATTCAGGAGGGACAGACAGAAAGGAAAAGGAGGTGGAGTAACATTGCTGGTTAGAGAGGAGATTAACGCAATAGAAAGGAAGGACATTAGCTTGGAGGATGTGGAATCGATATGGGTAGAGCTGCGAAACACTAAGGGGCAGAAAACGCTAGTGGGAGTTGTGTACAGGCCACCTAACAGTAGTAGTAGAGTTGGGGATGGCATCAAACAGGAAATTATAAATACGTGCAACAAAGGTAAAACAGTTATAATGGGTGACTTCAATCTACATATAGATTGGGTGAATCAAATTGGCAGGGGTGCTGAGGAAGAGGATTTCTTGGAATGTATGCGGGATAGTTTTCTAAACCAACATGTAGATGAACCAACGAGAGAGCAGGCTATTCTAGACTGGGTATTGAGTAATGAGGAAGGGTTAGTTAGCAGTCTTGTTGTGCATGGCCCCTTGGGCAAGAGTGACCATAATATGGTTGAGTTCTTCATTAGTATGGAGAGTGACATTGTTAATTCAGAAACAAGGGTTCTGAACTTAAAGAAAGGTAACTTTGAAGGTATGAGACGTGAATTGGCCAAGATAGAATGGCAAGTGACTCTTAAAGGGTTGACAGTAGATATGCAATGGAAGACATTTAAAGACTGCATGGATGAACTACCAGTTTCATCCCAGTTTGGCAAAATAATAAATCAGGTAAGGTAGTGCATCCGTGGATAACAAGGTAAATCAGGGATAGTATCAAAACAAAACAAAAAAACATACAAATTAGCCAGAAAAAGCAGTCTGCCAGAGGACTGGGAGAGGAGGACAAAGGGCTTAATTAGGAAAGGAAAAATAGATTATGAAAGAAACTGGCAGGGAACATAAAAACTGACTGCAAAAAAATGTATAGATATGTGAAGAGAAAAAGATAAGTTAAAACAAATTGCAGTCAGAAACTGGTGAATTGATCATGGGGAACAAGGACATGGCAGACCAATTGAATAACTACTTTGGTTCTGTATTCACTAAGGAAAATAATCTGCCGGAAATAACAGGGGACCGGGGGTCAAATAAGATGGAGGTAATGAGTGAAATCCAGTTTAGCCGGGAAGTGGTGTTGGGTAAATTGAATGGATTAAAGGCCGATAAATCCCCAGGGCCAGATAGGCTGCATACCAGAGTACTTAAGGAAGTAGCCCCAGAAATAGTGGATGCATTAGTGATATTTTTTCAAAACTCTTCAGATTCTGGAATAGTTCCTGAAGATTGGAGGGTAGCTAATGTAACCCCTTTTTTAAAAATGGGATGGAGAGAGAAAACGTGGAATTACAGACCAGTAAGTCTAACATCGGTAGTGGGGAAAATGCTAGAGTCAGTTATTAAAGATGGGATAGCAGCACATTTGGAAAGTGGTGAAATCATTGGACAAAGTCAGCATGGACTTATGAAAGGTAAATCATGTCTGACAAATCTTATAGAATTTTTCGAGGATGTAGAGTGGATAAGGGAGAACCAGTGGATGTGTTATATCTGGGCATTCAGAAGGGTTTCGACAAGGTCCCACATAAGAGATTAGTATGCAAACTTAAAGCACACGGTATCGGGGGTTATGTATTGATGTGGATAGAGAACTGGCTGGCAGACAGGAAGCAAAGAGTAGGAGTAAACGGGTCCTTTTCAGAATGGCAGGCAGTGACTAGTGGGGTACCGCAATGCTCAGTGCTGGGACTCCAGCTATTTACAATATATATTAATGATCTGGATGAGGGAATTGAACGCAACATCTCCAGGTTTGCGGATGACACGAAGCTGGGGGGCAGTGTTAGCTGTGAGGAGGATTCTAGGAGGCTGCAAGGAGACTTGGATAGGTTGAGTGAGTGAGCAAGTGCATGGAAGATCCCATATAATGTAGATAAATGTGAGGTTATCCACTTTGGTGGCAAAAACAGGAAAGTAGACTTATCTGAATGGTGGCCGATTAGCAACATGACCTGGGTGTCATGGTACACCAGTCATTGAAAGTAGGCATGTAGGTGCAGCAGGCAGCGAAGAGTATGTTAGCATTCATAGCAAAAGGATTTGAGTATAAAAGCAGGGAGGTTCTACTGCAGTTGTACAGGGTCTTGGTGAGGCTACAACTGGAGTATTGTGTACAGCTTTGGTCTCCTAATCTGAGGAAAGACATTCTTGCCATAGAGGAAGTACAGAGAAGGTTTACCAGACTGATTCCTGGGATAGCAGGACTTTCATATGAAGAAAGACTGGATAGACTCGGCTTGTACTCGCTAGAATTTAGAAGATTGAGGGGGGATCTTATAGAGACTTACTCCTGCACCTATTTTTCTATGTTTCTATTTTAATTTCATCTGCCTACACATTGTAGTGCCACCTGGTGGTCAATATTCAGGAGGGACAGACAGAAAGGAAAAGGAGGTGGAGTAGCGTTGCTGGTTAGAGAGGAGATTAACGCAATAGAAAGGAAGGACATTAGCTTGGAGGATGTGGAATCGATATGGGTAGAGCTGCGAAACACTAAGGGGCAGAAAACGCTAGTGGGAGTTGTGTACAGGCCACCTAACAGTAGTAGTAGAGTTGGGGATGGCATCAAACAGGAAATTATAAATGCGTGCAACAAAGGTAAAACAGTTATAATGGGTGACTTCAATCTACATATAGATTGGGTGAATCAAATTGGCAGGGGTGCTGAGGAAGAGGATTTCTTGGAATGTATGCGGGATAGTTTTCTAAACCAACATGTAGATGAACTAACGAGAGAGTAGGCTATTCTAGACTGGGTATTGAGTAATGAGGAAGGGTTAGTTAGCAGTCTTGTTGTGCGTGGCCCCTTGGGCAAGAGTGACCATAAGGTCCCACATAAGAGATTAGTATGCAAACTTAAAGCACACGGTATTGGGGGTTCAGTATTGATGTGGATAGAGAACTGGCTGGCAGACAGGAAGCAAAGAGTAGGAGTAAACGGGTCCTTTTCAGAGTGGCAGGCAGTGACTAGTGGGGTACTGCAATGCTCAGTGCTGGGACTCCAGCTATTTACAATATATATTAATGATCTGGATGAGGGAATTGAATGCAACATCTCCAGGTTTGCAGATGACACGAAGCTGGGGGGCAGTGTTAGCTGTAAGGAGGATTCTAGGAGGCTGCAAGGTGACGTGGATAGGTTGAGTGAGTGAGCAAATGCATGGCAGTTCCCATATAATGTAGATAAATGTGAGGTTATCCACTTTGGTGGCAAAAACAGGAAAGTAGACTTATCTGAATGGTGGCCGATTAGCAACATGACCTGGGGTGTCATGATACACCAGTCATTGAAAGTAGGCATGCAGGTGCAGCAGGCAGCGAAGGGTATGTTAGCATTCATAGCAAAAGGATTTGAGTATAAAAGCAGGGAGGTTCTACTGCAGTTGTACAGGGTCTTGGTGAGGCTACAACTGGAGTATTGTGTACAGCTTTGGTCTCCTAATCTGAGGAAAGACATTCTTGCCATAGAGGAAGTACAGAGAAGGTTTACCAGACTGATTCCTGGGATAGCAGGACTTTCATATGAAGAAAGACTGGATAGACTCGGCTTGTACTCGCTAGAATTTAGAAGATTGAGGGGGGATCTTATAGAGACTTACTCCTGCACCTATTTTCTATGTTTCTATTTAATTTCATCTGCCTGCACATTCTAGTGCCACCTGGTGGTCAAGCCATTTACTGATCGAACCCTCGTCACCAGAACTGGTACGGTCCCTTGACTGCATTTGGCGGGAAGAGAACGTCATCAGTTAAGGGGTATGTCCTACAACAACAGCAGAAACTTAGCTCGAGATCGTGAGTCAACAACCTCACTCAACAGCAGCAACAATGACTTTGTTAAGAGTGTACCAAACTTGCATGTATACCAAACCTATAATAACTTAATTAAAACCACGTTTATACACGATGTTAGGATTCTCTACAACATGATCCATATCTCTCAATTGCCAAAGAAAAGTTATTTATTATACCCATTTGCCAGACAAATGGGAGGATGTTTTTTTAATTAGTTAAGGATCTTACTTGCATTAAGATGGAGAGTGACACGTTCTGCATTAAGATGGACATGGTTCATTCAGAGACCAGGGTCCTGAACTTAAAGAAAGGAGACTTTGATGGTATGAGACAGGAACTGGCTAGGATAGATTGGCAAATGATAAAGGGTTGACGGTGGAGACGTAATGGCAAAGATGTCTGGCATAAAAATAAAATGGGGAAGGCGGCTCAACCGTGGCTAACGAGGAAAATTAGGGATAGTGTTAAATCCAGAGGAAGCAGCAAGCCAGAGGCCTGGGAGAAATGTAGCTCAGAGGAGGACAAAGGGGTTACTTAAGAGGAGGAAAATAGAGCATGAAAGAAACCTTGCAGGGAATATAAAAACTGACTATAAAAGCTTCTTTAGACATGTAAAGAGGAAAAGAGTCATAAACTAATGAATTTATAATGGGAAATGAGGAAATGGAAGTACTTTGGTTCTGTCTTCACTAAGGAAGACACAAACAATCTACCGGAAATACTAGGGAACTGAGGATCTAGCGGGAGGGAGGAACTGAAGGGAATCCACATTAGTCAGGAAATGGTGTTAGTTAAACTGTTGTGACTGAACGCAGATAAATCCCTAGGGCCTGATGGTCTGCATCCCAGAATACTCAAGGAGGTGGCCCTAGAAATTGTAGATGCATTGGTGATCATTTGCCAATGTTCTATAGATTCTGGATCAGTTCCTGTGGACTGGAGGGTAGCCAATGTAACCCCACTTTTTAAGAAAGGAGGGCGTGAGAAAAAGGGGAATTATAGACCAGTTAGTCTTACATCAGTAGTGGGGGAGATGGTTGAGTCGATTATTAGAGATGTAATAGCAGTGCATTTGGAAAGCAGTGACAGGATCAGTCAAAGTCAGTATGGATTTTTGAAAGGGAAATAATGCTTGACTAATCTTCTGGAATTTTTTGAGGATGTAACAAGTAGAATAAATAAGGGCGAGCCAGTGGATGTGGTGTATCTGGACTTACAAAAAGCCTTTAACAAGGTCCCACACAAGAGATTAGTGTGCAAAATTACAGCACATGGTATTGGGGGTAGGGTATTGACTTGGATAGAGAATTGGTTGGCAGACAGGAAGCAAAGAGTAGGAATTAACGGGTCCTTTTCAGAATGGCAGGCGGTGACTAGTGGGGTGCTGCAAGGCTCATTGCTGGGACCCCAGCTATTTACAATATATATTAACGATTTAGTCGAGGAAATTAAATGTATCATTTCCAAGTTTGTGAATGACACAAAGCTGGGTGGCAGTGTGAGCTGCAAGGAGGATACTATGAGGCTGCAAGGTGACGGATAGATTGGGTGAGTGGCCAGATGCAGTATAATATGGATAAATGTGAGATAATCCACTTTGGGGGCAAGAAAAAGGCAGATTATTATCGGAATGGTGTCAGATTAGGAGAAGGGGAGGTGCAACAAGACCTGGGTGTCCTTGTATATCAGTCACTGAAAGTAAACATGCTGGTACAGCAGGAAGTGAAGAAAGCTAATGGTAATTTGGCCATCATTGCGAGAGGATTTGATTATAGGAGCAAGGAGGTCCTACTGCAGTTGTACAGGGCCCTGGTGAGACCACACCTGGAGTATTGTGTGCTGTTTCGGTCTCCTAATTTGCAGAAGAACATTCTTGCTATTGAGGGAGTGCAGTTTAGTTTCACCATGTTAATTCCCAGGATGGCAGGACTGACATATGATGAAAGAATGGGTTGACTGGGCTTGTATTCACTGGAATTTAGAAGGATGCGAGGGGATCTTATGGAAACATATACAATTATTAAGGGAATGGACAAGCTAGATGCAGGAAAAATGTTCCCAAAGTTGTGGGAGTCCAGAACCAGGGGGTCACAGTTTAGGAATAAGCGGTAGGCCATTTAGGACTGAGATGAGAAAAAAACGTTTTCACCCAGAAAGTTGTCTTCTTCTTCTTGCGTATGGTGTGCAAAGCCTAAGGTTGTCGGACAACTTGTTCTATTTGATCTATTTTCATTTCCGACACTTCCCTACCATTCCTTAACCTCACCATCTCTATTGCAGGTGATACGCTCCTGACCGACATCCACTACAAACCTACTGACTCCCACAGCTACCTGGACTACTCTTCCTCCCACCCTGCTTCCTGTAAGGACTCCATCCCCTATTCCCAATTCCTCCGTCTACGCCGCATCTGCTCCCAGGATGAGGTGTTCCACACCAGGTCATCACAAATGGCCTCATTCTTCAGAGAACGGGGATTCCCCTCCCCCACTATTGATGAGGCTCGCACCAGTATCTCCTCCATACCCCGCAACACTGCCCTCGCTCCCCATTCCCCCACTCGCAAACAGGGCAGAGTCCCCCTGGTTCTCACCTTTCACCCCACCAGCCGGCAAATACAACATATAGTCCTCCGCCAGTTTCGCCACCTCCAACGTGACCCCTCCACCCGCCACATCTTCCCATCTCCCCCCTGTCTGCCTTCCGCAAAGACCGCTCCCTCCGCAACTCCCTTGTCCATTCTTCCCTCCCCTCCCACTCTACCCCTTCCCCCGGGCAATTTCCCTTGCAACCGCAAGAAATGCAACACTTGTCCCTTCACCTCCCCCCTCCACTCCTTTCAGGGACCCAAGCAGTCCTTCCAGGTCCGACAGAGGTTCACCTGCACCTCCTCCAACCTCATCTACTGCATCCGCTGCTCCAGATGCCAGATGATCTATATCGGTGAGACCAAGCGGAGGCTTGGCGATCGCTTCGCCGAACACCTCCGCTCGGTCCACAATAACCAACCCGACCTCCCGGTGGCTCAGCACTTCAACTCCCTGTCCCATTCCACATCCGACCTCTCGGTCCTGGGCCTCCTCCACGGCCAGAGTGAGCAACACCGCAAGCTGGAGGAACAGCACCTCATATTCCGCTTGGGGAGTCTGCATCCTTTGGGCTTGAATATTGAATTTTCTCAATTCTGTTAACCCTTGCTGTCTCCTCCCCTTCCCACCTCTTCCCTCAGCCCTCGGGCCCTGGCATTCCCCTCTATCTCTATCTCCCTCCCCCCACCCCAGTCGCACCAGCTTCTCATTTTCACACCACAAACAGCTTACAATGGCTTGTTCCCTTTATCACCGATACTTTTTTGCATATCTTTCACTCATTGTTCCTTATCTCTCCACATCACCGTCTATATCTCTCGTTTCCCTGATCCCTGACCAGTCTGAAGAAGGGTCTCGACCCGAAACGTCGCCTATCTCCTTCGCTCCTTAGATGCTGCTGCACCCGCTGAGTTTCTCCAGCTTTTTGTGTACCCTCTATTTGATCTTACTTGATTGTACATGCCAGGTTGATTGCATTCGTCGAAACAGGACCACATGAAGGTTACAATCTCCCACCCCCCAGAATGTTGTGAATCTATGGAATTCTCTGCCTCAGAAGAAGTGGAGGCCAATTCACTGGAGGTTTTCAAGAGAGAGTTAGATTTAGCTCTTAGGGCTAATTGAATCAAGGGATATGGGGAAAAAGCAGGGACAGGGATCTGATTTTGGATGATCAGCCATGATCATATTGGCTCGATGGGCTAAATAGACCTATTTTCTATGTTTCAATGGAACAGAAAGCTGCTTTGTTGCATGCTATTCAGTCAGAAGAAAGACTATACATGATTACAATCAAGCCGCCCACGGTGTACAGATACCGAATAAAAGGAATAAGGTTTAGCGCAAGATAATGTCCATTAAAGTCCGATTAAAGATAGTCCGAGTCTCCATTGAGGTAGATGGTAGGTCAGGATTGCTCTCTAGATGGTGATAGAATGTTTTAGTTACCTGATAACAGCTTGGAAGAAACTGTCCCAGAAACTAGAGGTATGCATTTTCACACTTCTATACCTCTTGCCTGATAGGAAAGATGAGAAGAGGGAGTGTCCAGAGTGAGACCTATCCCTGATTATGCTACTGGCCTTGCCGAAGCAACATTTATGCAACATTGTTATGCTACAAAATGATTTGGATGAGACATTAGGAGATTTATTGCAACTAAATTTCTGCCAATTCCACATCTTCATGCTCATTGAAGGCACTGATCATTGTCTAGGAGATAGTTGTTCATGAATGGACCAAGAGTTCTAACAATATTCAGACGTGTAGCAGAGAAATTGAGGACATTTTGAAATAAAATGGAGTTGGCGGAAAAGAGCCAGAAATTAAGTACTGAATGCAAATATCATGATAATACCATAATTAGCATTATATCACATATTAATATTTACACAATTATTGATTGTAATGGTTTTGATCCTTCATTTTGGTACAATATAAAATGTTGAAAATGCAAATATTAATCAAGCAGGTAGGAAGAAACATAAATAGTCAACAATTACTTCCACAACGATTATAGATGGTGTTATCTAATGTGGTTTACTTGGGTGTGGTCAAAAGCATTGAGGGGGAATTCGATGTAGGAAATTATAAGTAGATTGCACAACTTTATAATATACTAGACCAAGTGTGACCCATTGGATCCCTGTCACACCGGAGGCCTGCTCCCCCAACGAAACCCGTTCCCTCATCGCAATATTCCACCACTCATCCATAGCCCCCATGGGAGGCCTGGTCCTCCAACGCAACCCGTTCCCCAAGGCAATATTCCACCACCCACCCGTTTCTCCAACGCAATCGTTCCCTCATCGCAATATTCCACCATTCACCCATAGCCCCCAAACTGCACGGGCTGCTCATTTTGTCTTATTTTAACCCAAGAAAGTACTTACTGGGGAAGAATGATGAAAAAAGCCAACATAGTCTAGGATGCTTTTTTTAAATTAAAAGGGAATACTATATTGAAGGTTTCCTCTAAGAGAAGGAAAACAATTATGAATAATTACAAAGTAATTTTGATAACTGATGAATTATTTCAAAACTGTAAAATCCACCAATAACCATTGCAACACAGAATATCAAAGGCCGTGGGTGCTGAGAATCTTAAAACACTTTGGGTTCTCTCAGAGTGTTTACCACTATATATACACTGTTAAGGTCTTGAATAAATCAACATTTGAGAAACTAACTCACTGCTCAACGAGATGGTCTTTGTGTGCAGCCCAATTCGGGTCAAACGGTAGCGAATTGAGGAATGCAGTTGACCATGTGCATAGTTCCCTGAAGGTGGAATCTCATGTAGATAGGGTGGTAAAGAAAGCTTTTGGCGTGCTGGCCTTTATAAATCAGAGCATTGAGTATAGAAGTTGGGATGTAATGTTAAAATTGTACAAGGCATTGGTGAGGCCAATTCTGGAGTATGGTGTACAATTTTGGTCGCCAAATTATTGGAAAGATGTCAACAAAATAGAGAGAGTACAGAGGAGATTTACTAGAATGTTGCCTGCGTGTCAGCAACTAAGTTACAGAGAAAGGTTGAACAAGTTTGGTCTTTATTCTTTGGAGCGCAGAAGGTTAAGGGGGAACTTGATGGAGGTCTTTAAAATGATGAGAGGGATAGACAGAATTGACGTGGATAAGCTTTTTCCATTGAGAGTAGGGAAGATTCAAACAAGAGGGCATGATTTGAGAATTAAAGGACAGAGGTTTAGGGGTAACATGAGGGGAAACTTCTTTACTCAGAGAGTGGTAGCTGTGTGGAATGAGCTTCCAGTGGAAGTGGTGGAGGCAGTTTTGATTTTATCATTTAAAAATAAAATGGATAGGTATATGGACGGGAAAGGAATGGAAGGTTATGGTCTGAGTGGAGATAGATGGGACTAGGTGAGAGTAAGTGATTTTATTGGGATTTTATGTGATAGACCAACACAAAGTGGCGCATAATTGTGAAGTGGAAGGAAAATGATACATGGTTTTCAAATTTTTTTACAAATAAGAAACTGAAAAGTGTGGCATGCAAAAGTATTCAGCCCCCTTTACTCTGATACCCCTAAATAAAATCCAGTGCAACCAATTGCCTTCAGATGTCACCTATTTAGTAAATAGAGTCCCAAGTAAATATCCCAAGCTTTGAACATCTCACGGAGCACTGTTCAATCCATCATCCGAAAATGGAAAGAGTGTGGCACAACTGCAAACCTACCAAGACATGGCCGCCCACCTAAACTGCCAGGCCAGGCAAGGAGAGCATTGATCAGAGAAGCAGCCTCCCGATGGTAATTCTGGAGGAGCTGCAGAGAACCACAGCTCAGGTGGGAGAATCTGTCCACAGGACAACTATTAGTCGTGCACTCCACAAAACGGGCCTTTATGGAAGAGTGGCAAGAAGAAAGCCATTGTTGAAACAAAGCCATAAGTCCCGTTTGCAGTTTGCCACACGCCATGTGGGGGACACAGAAAACATGTGGAGGAAGGTGCTCTGGTCTGATGAGACCAAAATTGAAGTTTTTGGCCTAAATGCAAAATGCTATGTCTGGCGGAAAACTAACACTGCACATTACCCCGAACACACCATCCCCACTGTGAAACATGGTGGTGGCAGCATCATGCTGTGGGGATGCTTTTCTTCAGCAGGGACAGGAAAGCTGGTCAGAGTTGATGGGAAGATGGCTGGAGCCAAATACAGGGCATCTTGTTGGAAGAAAACCTGTTAGAGTGTATAAAAGACTTGAGACTGGGGCGGAGGTTCACTTTCCAGCAGGACAACGACCCTAAACATACAGCTAGAGCTACAATGGAATGGTTTAGATCAAAGCATATTCATGTGTTAGAATGGCCCTATCAAAGTCCAGACCTAAATCCAATTGAGAATCTCTGGCAAGACTTGAAAATTGCTGTTCACAGACGCTCTCCATCCAATCTGACTGAGCTTGAGCTACTTTGCAAAGAAGAATGGGCAAAAAATCCAGTCTCTAGATGTGCAAAGCTGGTAGAGACATATCCGAAAAGACTTGCAGCTGTAATTGCAGTGAAAGGTGGTTCTACAAAGTATTGACTCAGGGGGGCTGAATACTTTTGCACGCCACACTTTTCAGTTTTGTATTTGTAATAACATTTGGAAACCATGTATCATTTTCCTTCCACTTCACAATTATGCACCACTTTCTCTATCACATAAAATCCCAATAAAATACATTTACGTTTGTGGTTGTAACGTGACAAAATGTGCAAAAGTTCAAGGGGTATGAAAACTTTTGCAAGCCACTGTAATATAAAAACAAATACTAAAAGAATCCATGGATATATAAATAGGAAGAAGGCAGCTAAGATAAACATAGGGGCTCCAGAGAACAAGGATAATACATTAATTAATAAAAGCAAATGAAAAGAAATAGCAGACATATTGATTTCCCCCCCCCCCCCCCCCATTAGTCCTCATGGTGGAAGTCA
The DNA here is from genome assembly GCA_035221665.1 of Okamejei kenojei. Classification (NCBI taxonomy): domain Eukaryota; kingdom Metazoa; phylum Chordata; class Chondrichthyes; order Rajiformes; family Rajidae; genus Okamejei; species Okamejei kenojei. The sequence continues at coordinate 51,734,642 of CM069147.1, forward strand.
TTGCTTATATCCATCCCTAAAATATCAGAAGGACTGATTTCAAATAAAATTATACAATTTACAAAAATCCTAATTACAAGGGATCTTGGAGAAACTCAGTGGCTCGAGGCAGACAGGTTGCCAGGACAAGATGATTACACGCTGGGGTTTCAAAGGAAGTGGCGGCAGGGATAACCCATCAGTTGAAAATTTTCAAAAGTCACCAAACTCTAGATGCTATCAGAAACTTTGGAAAACAGCTAATGTTCAAATATGTAGAAAGGAAGAAGGCAGGGAACCACAGCCCTATTAGTTTAATAGCTTGTATTAGCCAGAAGCTTCAGATAATAATCAAAAAGGAAATTGGTAATCATTTGGTAAAGCTACATCTAATTAAGCCTTGTGTAGGAAAGAACTGCAGATGCTGGTTTAAATCGAAGGTAGAGGCAAAATGCTGGAGTAACTCAGCAGGAGAGGCAGCATCTCTGGAGAGAAGGAATGGGTGACGTTTCGAGACCCTTCTTCAGACTGAATTAATTCTAATAAATCCTTGTCAATGTGGTTTTATGAAAGGTAAATCACGATTGAAAAATGTGCTCAAACCCTTTGATGGTGGAACAGGGAGAGTTGAACCCATTTTCTCCTAATTGCAATTACATCCTATCCTGAAGAATCTTCTCCAATAACTTCTGCAACACTGACGTGAGGCTCACCGGCCTAGAATTTCCTGGATTATGTCTCCTTCCCCTCTATAAAAAGGACCAACACAGATTATTCTCAAGGAACTTGATTTAGCTAGAGAGGTCTCTTGCCTCTCTCAGTAACCCGGGATAGATCCCAACGGCCCCTGGGGATTTAGTCATCTTAATGCTTTTCATGAGACCTAATACTCCTTCTTGACCTCAAACTGCCCGAGCATATTATTACACTCCAAACAGATCTGACTTCATAGGAATCTGAGGGGTAATGTTCACACAAAGGGTGGTGGGAGAATGGATTGACTAAATTTACAATCTCTTTGTTCATCCGTTCCTTTAGCTTGTTATCCTGATCCTTCCTCCTTATTGAAATATGCTAATCCTGAACTGTGATCAGGTGGCCTTTCAACAACTCCCACATCACATGCGAACCTACCCTGTCAGAGGAGGTAGTTTAGGCAGGGACTATCCCAACATTTAAGAACCAGTTCGACAGGTACATGGATAGGACAGGTTTGGAGGGATGTGGACCGAACACAGGAAGGTAGAACTAGTGTAGCTGGGACATGTTGGCCGGTGTGGGCAAGTTGGGCCAAAGGGCCTGTTCCCACACTGTAGCACTCTATGACTATCTGCCATGCCCTTCCTCTTGGTGAATAACAATGCAAAATACTCATTCAGTATTAAACCTACCGACTCCAAGCATAAATTCCCTCCTTTAACCTTCAAAGGTTTGTTTTTTAACCTTCTTTCTGGTTTTAATGTATAATAATTCTTAGCATTTTCTTCAATCGATCGGCGAATGACATTTCAAGGTCCCTTTTAATTGCCTGCTGGAGTTATTACCTGCTTGCTTTATATTCCTCAAACACCCTATCCGATTTCATCTTTCTGAATGTTACAAATGCTTCCTTTTTCTTGTTGACCACATTTACAATCTCTTTCGTCATCCAAAGTTACTTTAGCTTGTCATCCTGACCCTTCCTCCTGACTGAAATATGCCGAACCTGAACCGTGATCAGGTGGCCTTTAAACAACTCCCATATGTCACATGTGGACTTACCCAATAACTACTCGCAATTTATTCTCCCTAGATTCTTCCAAATAATTGTTTTACTGCCTTACCTCAATTTAGTATGTTCCCTCAACAACCCCCCCCCCCCCCCCCCCCCCCCCCGGCCAATCTCGTTTCCCAGTCCGAGGTCCAGGATGGTCCCTCCTTGAGTCGGACTATCCACACACTGGTTCAGGGAACATTCTTGGATACACCTAACAAATCCTGCCCTGCCTAAGCCTTTTGCACTGAGTATGTACTAGTCAATCATTGGGGAAGTCACCCACTATGACAATATTAAAAATATAGATTTTTGCAACTATCCATAATCTGTCAACATACCTGTTCCTCCATCCCGCATCAACAACTGGGAGGTCTATTCTATAATCAGAGTGCTTGCATCTTTCTTTTTTTTTAAGTTCTACCCATAATGCCTCAGTGAATTAACCCTCCAGTCTGAACTCTGAGTACTGCCGTGCCATTCTCCCTCATTAGTAAAACAATGGCATCTTTTACCTTCCACTCAATCATGTCTGAAACATCAAAACCCTGGAAAGATGAGCTGCCATTCCCATCCCTCTCGCAACTAAATCTCTGTAATGGCCAAAATTGGTTTATATAGACATTTAATAAATTCATTGGGTTTAAAAACGTAAAAGAGGGTAATTTTGATAGAAATCTAAACCAAGGCAGTGACTGCAGCTGATTTAATACGCAAATGTTTCAGGAAATAACTAAGTCAATGTGTACACCTGTTCTACAGAATGGAGTCTCAATAGATAGGCCAGAATTAATCAGGGTAACTTTGCCTGTAAGCAGTGAATGCAGAATAAAACTGAAATCAATTCGCACTGGAAAGGGCCTCCTCATGATTTGCTCTGCCTTAATTTCTGGACAGGTTTATCAATGAAGGGAAGAGTTCGTGGGTGAACAATGTAGGGGAGGGGGTAATATTCTAACTGCAAAAAACAGATATGTTAGGGAAAACTGGGGTGAGATAGAACTAAACAAATGACCTCAGACTGTCTCCGTTAATTTTGATATTAAGAGGCAAGAATGGGGAGGAGTGCAATCCGCCAACACATTCCCAGATGCCAGTCACCACATTTAATTATTTTAAACAATACTTTGTCTCAGTTTTAGTTTCTCTCTTCCATCCTCAAAGCAGTTCAACCAGAGTCTCAAGCCTTGAAGAGGTTACTAGGGAAATTGATGAGGGTAAAGCAGTGGATGTTGTCTATATGGATTTCAGTCAGGCCTTTGACAAGGTTCCCCATGGAAGGTTGGTTAAGAAGGTTCAATCTTTGGGTGTTAATGGCGGAGTAGCAAGATGGATTCAACAGTGGCTGAATGGGAGATGTCAGAGAGTAATGGTGGATGGCTGTCAGGTTGGAAGACGGTAACCAGTGGGGTGCCTCAGGGATCTGTGTTGGGTCCACTGTTGTTTGTCATGTACATCAATGATCTGGATGATGGGGTGGAAAATTGGATAAGTATGCAGATGATACTAAGATAGGTGGTGTTGTGGATAATGAAGTAGATATTCAAAGTCTACAGAGAGATTTGGGCCATTTGGAAAAGTGGGCTGAAAGATGGCAGATGGAGTTTAATGCTGACAAGTGTGAAGTGCTACATCTTGGCAGGACAAATCAAAATAGGACGTACATGGTAAATGGTAGGGAATTGAGGAATGCGGTGGAACAGAGGGATCTAGAAACTGTGCATAGTTCCCTGAAGGTGGAATCACATGTAGATAGGGTGGTAAAGAAAGCTTTTGGTGTGCTGGCCTTTATAAATCAGAGCATTGAATACAGGAGTAGGGAAGTAATGGTAAAATTGTACAAGGCATTGGTAAGACCAATTCTGGAGTATGGTGTACAATTTTGGTCGCCTAATTATAGGAAGGATGTCAACAAAATAGAGCGAGTACAGAGGAGATTTACTAGAATGTTGCCTGGGTTCCAGCAACTAAGTTACAGAGAAAGGTTGAACAAATTAGGTCTTTATTCTTTGGAGCGCAGAAGGTTAAGGGGGGACTTGATTGAGGTCTTTAAAATGATGAAAGGGATAGGCAGAGTTGACGTGGATAAGCTTTTCCCATTGAGGGTATGGAAGATTCAAACAAGAGGGCATGACATGAGAATTAAGGGACAGAAGTTTAGGGGTAACATGAGGGGGAACTTCTTTACTCAGAGAGCGGTGGCTGTGTGGAATGAGCTTCCAGCAGAAGTGGTGGAGGCAGGATCGATTTTAACATTTAAAAGTAAAGTGGATAGGTATATGGACGGGAAGGGAATGGAGGGGTATTGTCTGAGTGCAGGTAGATGGGACTAGGGGAAAATAAATGTTCGGCACGGACTGGAAGGGCCGAGAGGGCCTCTTTCCGTGCTGGAATTGTTATATGGTTATACTGGTGGTGGTGGTGGTGGGGGGGGGGGGGGAGATATTTAAATAACAGCCATCTTTCTTTACTGTATCACCATGGTCAAAGATAATCAATGACATTTATTGGGAAAGACAACGGTTGAATGGATCAGCAAATAGATGGTATGGATCATTCACTAGAGGCTGGGAAATGAGCAGTTAAATGTTAAATTAATAGGAGTTTATTGAAAATTATAGCCTTATAAGGATGATAACAAAATCCCACACTCATATATTCTCACAACATAGAACGAGGCCATGTTAGTTTTCAGAGCAATCCCATGAATTCCATTCACCACTTCTCAGTAACCTAATCTCCCCCACATACAACTTAACTCCAGCCTGATTCGCCAAACACTCACCCACAAGGATAATTTACTACAGTAGCTAATTAACCTACCATTCAGTGTACTTTCTGATGCAGAAAACAAAAACTGGGTCTTTGGAGAAACTAATGAGATGACTGGAAGAAGACCAGTTAGTTCTCAAACTGACAGAACTGGAGCTCTGGTTCAAATTGGAGTAGCTGGAATTGCGAAGCAGTAGCACTAACCGCTCTGCTATTCTGTCACCTGATTGTTCTTTCTATAAAATATAATTTTTTTCAGGATGTGGGCAACATGATTAAACTATTATTTAGTGCCCATCCCTAATTGCTTCTGGCTTGCTGGGCCATTTCAGAGTCAACCACATTGTTATACATCTGGGTCACTTATAGGACAGTCTGAGAAAGGATAGCAGATTTACTTCCATAAAGCACATTAGATAAATGGTGGGTTTTTACAACAATGGGTGAATTCATGGTCGAAAATCTTGTTTTTTTAATTGAAATTCCATTTTTATTAATCTGAATTTACTTATCACAGCCCATGATAGAATTTGAACTCAGGTTTCAAGACTGTAATCCAAGACTATGGATTACCAGTTTGCTAATTTAGTCATTACATCTCCATCATACACTGGCCTTGCTAATGGCTTCTTTTCTTTGGGCATCATCCTTTCATGATGCACCATAGCTAAGGGTCACAGGGACACTTGGGTTGACATGGGTCAAAGCATTTATAAAAAAATAATCAAAAATGGATTTAAAGTTCTGATATAACAGAACATTGAGGCTTTGCACATCAGGGCTAAGTATTAGTGAGTGGCCAGACAGGAAGCAGAAATAAAAACAATACATACAGAAGACACTCAACAATTCTATAGTGAGAAACCAAGTTTTTTGGTAATGGGGCTGTCCCACTATACGAGTTGATTCAAGAGTTCTCCCGAGTTTCCTCTGATTCAAACTCGGAGATTTACGGTAATAGCTGCTCGTAGGTACTCGGGGCTCTCGTGGACATCTTTCAACATGTAGAAAAATCTTCACGAGTCTTCCCGAGATTACAGCATTTTCCATGTACGACGTTAGCGTTACGAGCCGCTAAGATACGTCCCGAGCTCCGACGTACCCACTACATACATTCTACGTGCTTCCACGAGTTTGATATTTTTTAAACTCGGGAGAGCTCTTGGGTAAATTCGTACAGTGGGACAGGCCCAATAGTCTCCAAGTATATCTGGAAGGAAAGGCAGGCAGGGAGAGGTTCATAAATATAGGGATAATGAAGGGCTGAAGCAAAGATCCTATAGCGGAGCAAGATAGACCACTCCTGCTAAATGCAATGGGCTGACATGTAGTACGCAACGGAACGGAACGTGGGCTTTTTTTTCATCCATTTCCATAACCGGACCCGACCCGAAGTGTAATCAACGTTGCGGTGGAACAGTTTGTGTTAATAAATTAAAATCTGAAAATGAGAAGATTTTTTACCAAATAACTTTTATTTTTACGAGGATGTTTCCGTAACCGGCTTCTGCATCCACACTATTATCCTATGGGATCTTTGGTGCGGAGACGGAAACCGGTTACGGAAATGGGGCCTTAAATTACCCATGAATCTGTCCATGACCGTACTACGTATTTTTTGTCGAGTGGACTATCTTGCTCGCTATAGGCTCTTTGGGCTGAAGTGTAAGGCGTATGGTGATTACAATGTCAATAGACAGGAACTAAGGAAGGTAGATTGGGAGAAGTTGTTCATGGTATGTCCACAGAGGACATGTGGGAGTCGTTTAAAGGTCAGCTGATCAAAGTGCAGGATCAGCATGTTTCAGTGAGGAGGAGGGATAAAGACAGCAATGTAATTAAACCGCGGATGACCAAGGAGGTTGTAAACTTGGTCAGAAAGGAAAGGGAAACGCATATCAGGTTTAAGAAGATGGCATCAGACGGGGATTTTGAGCAATATTATGCGAGCAGGAAGAAAAAAACAATCAGGAAGGTGATTAGAGGCCCAAAGGGGCCATGAAATGTACTCCCATTTGGAAGAGAATATGCTATTTAGGCATAGCCAGCATGGATTTGTACTCAGCCGTTCGTGTCTCACTAACTTGATTGAATTTTTTGAGGAGGTAACAAAGAAGATTGATGAAGATGGGGCGTTGGATGTTGTATACATGGATTTTATCAAGGCTTTTATTAAGATCCCATATGGTAGGCTAATCCAGAAGATTAAGATGTACGCGATTCATGATAACCTGGTCGTTAGGATTCAGTACAGGCTTATTCATAAAAGGTCGTGGCAGGTAGATATTTTGGCTATTTATATATATAAATGACCTAGAGTAAGATTGCTAATGACACCAAAATTGGAGGAGTTGCAGACAGTGAAAAATGCTGTCAGAAGATACAGCAGGCAGTAATGGGCGGAGAATGGCAGATGGAGTGTGAGGTGTTGCACTTTCGGAGGTTGAATGTATGGAGAGGGTATATAGTTAAAGGCAAGACCCCTCACAGTATTAATATGCAGAGGGATCTTGAAATCCAAGTTCATAGCTCACTAAAAGTGACAACACAAGTAGATAGGGTACGAAGAAGACGTATGGTATGCTTGCCTTCATCGCTAGCAGTATTGCATGCAGTTCTGGTCTCCCCATTACAAGAAAGAAGCTTTAGAATGGGTGCAGAAGAGGTTTATCAGAATGCTGCCTGGATTAGAGGGTTTCTGTTACAACACTAGTCCAACACTAGAGGGCATAACTACAAGGTGAGAGAGGAAAGTTTAGTGGCAAGACGTTTTTTTTACAGAGATTAGTGGGGGCTGCAATGTAATGCCAGGGGTGGTGGTGGAGGCATTCGACAGTGGCGTTTTGGAGCCTTTAAGAAGCAGATGGAAGACATGGGAAGAAGGGGTTCGGCCCAAAACATTGCCTATTTCCTTCCCTCCATAGATGCTGCTGCACCTGCTGAGTTTCTCCAGCACTTTTGTCTACCTTCGATTTTCCAGCATCTGCAGTTCCTTCTTAAAGACCAGGGAATAGAGGGATATGGATCATGTATAGGTAGATGAGATAAGTCTCACCAGGCGTCATGTTCGACACAAACATTGTGGGCCAAAGGGCCCATTCCTGTGCTGTACGTTCTAGATAAGTTAACATTTAAAGTCAATAACCCTTCCTCAGAACGAGTGAAATAAGAAACAAGGCATGTTTTACATTGCAAGAGGGGGGGGGGGGGGGGGGAGAGGAAGGCTTAGCGAGAACAAATAAATTGTCTGTGAGAGGACGAAGACCAAGTACTGGAGACTGGTAGTACTGGTGATGATGAAGCGTCATTGACGTTAAATGTTAACCTAACTAGAATGTAGAACAGTACAGCACAGGAAAGGGCCCTTCAGCCTATAATGTTTGTGCCGAACATGATACCAAGTTAGACATCTCAAAGATAGACTCAAAATGCTGGTGTAACTCAGCAGGACAGGCAGGATCTCTGGGTGGAAGGAATGGGTGACATTTTGGGTCAAGACCCTTCTTCAGACTGATGAATATTCCTGAAATGTCTCAATATACAGTGGCTTGCAAAAGTTTTCATACCCCTTGAACTTTTCTACATTTTGTCACGTTACAACCACAAACGTAAATGTATTTTATTGGGATTTTATGTGATAGACCAACACAAAGAGGCGCATAAAAGTGTGAAGTGGAAGGAAAATTATACATGATTTTCAATTTTTTTTACAAATAAAAAACTGAAAAGTGTGGCGTGCAAAAGTATTCAGCCCCCTTTACTCTGATATTTTTCTTTACCCCTAAATAAAATCCGATGCAACCAGTTGCATTCAGAAGTCACCTAATTAGTAAATAGGGTCCACTTGTGTGTAATCTAATCTCAGTATAAATACAGTTGTTCTGTGAAGGCCTTAGAGGTTTGTTAGAGTACATTAGTGAACAAACAGCATCATGAAGCCCAAGGAACACACCAGACAGGTCAGGGATAAAGTTGTGGAGAAGTTTAAAGCAGGGTTACGTTATAAAAAAATATCCCAAGCTTTGAACATCTCACAGAGCACTGTTCAATCCATCATCCGAAAATGGAAAGAGTATGGCACAACTGCAAACCTACCAAGGCATGGCCGCCCACCTAAACTGACAGGCCGGGCAAGGAGAGCATTGATCAGAGAAGCAGCCAAGAGGCCCATGGTAACTCTGGAGGAGCTGCAGAGATCCACAGCTCAGGTGGGAGAATCTGTCCACAGGACAACTATTAGTCGTGCACTCCACAAATTGGGCCTTTATGGAAGAGTGGCAAGAAGAAAGCCATTGTTGAAACAAAGTCATAAGAAGTCCCGTTTGCAGTTTGCCACAAGCCATGTGGGGGACACAGCAAACATGTGGAGGAAGGTGCTCTGGTCTGATGAGACCAAAATTGAAGTTTTTGGCCTAAATGCAAAACGCTATGTGTGGCGGAAAACTAACACTGCACATCACCCTGAACACACCATCCCCACTGTGAAACATGGTGGTGGCAGCATCATGCTGTGGGGGTGCTTTTCTTCAGCAGGGACAGGGAAGCTGGTCAGAGTTCATGGGAAGATAGAAGGAGCCAAATACAGGGCAATCTTGGAAGAAAACCTGTATGCAAAAGACTTGAGACTGGGGCAGAAGTTCACCTTCCAGCAGGATAACGACCCTAAACATACAGCCAGAACTATAATGGAATGGTTCAGATCAAAGCATATTCCTGCGTTAGAATGGCCCAATCAAAGTACAGACCTAAATCCAATTGAGAATCTCTGGCAACACTTGAAAATTGCTGTTCACAGACGCTCTCCATCCAATCTGACTGAGCTTGAGCTATTTTGCAAAGAAGAATGGGCAAAATTTTCAGTCTCTAGATGTGCAAAGCTGGTAGAGACATACCCCAAAAGACTTGCAGCAAAAGGTGGTTCTACAAAGTATTGACTCAGGGGGACTGAATACTTTTGCACGCCACACTTTTCAGTTTTTCATTTGTAATAAAATTTGGAAACCATGTATCATTTTCCTTACACTTCACAATTATGCACCACTTTGTGTTGGTCTATCACATAAAATCCCAAGAAAATACATTTACGTTTGTGGTTGTAACGTGACAAAGTGTGGAAAAGTTCAAGGGATATGAAAACTTTTGCAAGCCACTGTATATTGCTTTAGCATTTTAAGGATGGAATGAAACGTCACCGTCTGAAGGAGGATCTCAACCCAAAACATCGCCCATTCCTCTCTCCAGAGATGCTGCCTGTCCCGCTGAGTTACTCCAGCATTTTGTGTCTATCTTCAGTTTAAACCAGCAACTGCAGTTCCTTCCTGCACATTTATACTTATTTCATGTAACTATACATGGTAGTACTGGTTGACAATGCTTTTGAAGCTGTGTATTGAATAGTTGAACAAGGCAATTCGTGAGGAAATAAAAATTATAAGAGCATTGTGGGAGGTAGAATATCACAGTTGCTAAAAATATGAAACAAAGGAGAGTACCAGTAGTTCAAACAGAAACTGTGGAGAGAGAAACACGGATGATCTTACATGAGTAGTGGTCATTTGCAATCAAGGATGGAAAAGCTGATTATTTGAAATTGTTGAATTCAATAATTAATTATTGGGGCTGCAAGATGTCTAGATAAGCAATAATTACTTAAATCGTACAAATATGGCTAGGCAGTTGATATATTGTACCAGAAATATGTGGAAACGTGGACGTTATTAAGCTTTAGAAGAGAGAAATGCCATAAGGGAATAGCTGAGTTACAAGAACAGTCTCTGCAGCCAAAACAGAGGGAGGCCTTAAGACTGCATTGCCTACCCAGTGACAATATTAAAGATGTACATTCAGGACGGGAAAAAACATGGAATGGGAAGAAGAGGATCCAGTTGTTGTGGTCCCAGTATATACCAATGACACAGGCATGAGTAGCTTAGTCTGGGGGCATTGGGTCCTGGTATGGGACACTGGCACTAATACTGGAAGAGAGAGCTTCTCCAAACAGATGTGCATTATTTGAATCTGAATAAGGGTCTTGACCCAAAATGTCACCTTTCCATTTCTCCAGTGATGCTGCCTGGTCTGCTGAGTAACTCCAGTACTTTATGTCCTTCTATATATTAACCAGCATCTGCAGTTCTTCGTTTCTACTCTATTATTTGAATCATGTCAGGAGCAGTATTCCTGCAAATGGTAAAAATAGCCAATGGAGGCTGTGGGGAAGATAACGAGGGGGGGTTAAAGAGAGGTGGGGGGGAGATGGCGACAGAGAGAGGGGAAACAGTGATGGGGTGGGGGGGAAGATGACGGTGACAGTGAGCGGATGCGAGGCAGGCCCAGGTGGGCACAAGGCAGTGCAAGGGGGAGGGCACAATGCATGCCGAGCAGGGGTGAGCGAGGCAGGCCGAGGGATACTGTATGACAGATGGAGAGAGCAAGAGAGCACGAGACAGATAAAGAGAAAGTGCAAGACATACAGAGGGAGACTGAGAACATGAGACAACGCTTGACGGTCAATGCAGCGAGAGTGAAAGCATAAGGCAGAATGAGACAGCGAAAGGGTGAGAGTGCAATACAGGACAAGACAGAGACTGAGAGACAGCATGAGGCAGAGACAGTGTGCCAGACAGATTCACAAGGTAAGGCAAGATAGAGACAGACGGTGAGTGTGAGGGTGGGACAGAGAGAAGGTAGAGCTTAGAAATAAGAAAGGTGCCAAGCACTATCATGGGTTTGTACTATAGGCACCCAATAGTAAGCAGGAGATAGAGGAACAGATATGTAGACAGATTTCAGAAAGATACCAAAGCAACAGTGGACGACTTTAACTTCCCCAATATTGCTCGGGAATTGCTCAGAGCCAAAGGCTGAGAAGGGGCAGGATTTGTGAGGTGTATCGAAGAAGGTTTCTTGAGGCAGCATGTACATAGTCCAACCTGAGAAGGGAACATACTGGACCTGGTGATGGGATGTGAGCCTGGCTAGGTGACTGGTGCTTCAGTGGAAATACACTTTGGGGAGAGTGAGCACAACTCCTTAAGTTTTAAGATTGTTTTGAATAGTCAAGGGCAGCACAGTGGCACAGCAGTAGAATTGCTGCCTTACTGCACCAGAGACTTGGGTTCGATCCTGACTACCGGTGCTCCAATTCTAATTAAGCAAGCCAATATCCCAGTCTGCCTGCATAATGAAATCCCCCATGACTACTGCAAGAGTTGCCTTTATTACATGCCTTTTCTATCTCCTGATGCAATTTGTAACCTACATCCCGGCTACTATTCGGAGGCCTGGGTAGAGCTCCAATCAGGGTCTTTTTATCTTTGTAGTTTCTTAACTCTATCCACAAGGATTCTACATTTTCTGATCCTATGTCATTTCTTGCTTAGGATTAAATTTAATTCCTTAACAACAGAGCCATTCCACCCACTCTGCCCACCTTTCAGATTTAATGTGCATCCTTGGATGTTCAGCTTCCATCTCTGATCCTCTTTCAGCCACGACTCAGAACAACATCGTAACACGCCAATTTCTAACAGCACTATAAACTCATCCACTTTGTTTCATATCATGTACTGCGTGCATTCAAATGGAACACCTTCAGTCCTATATTCACCACTTATCTCCCCATGTTACCTGCTTTAGACTTATCCTTTTCTAAACTTTCGTCCCATTTCTTAATCTGGAGACTTCAGTAGCCTCTACTGCTCTCTCACCCCCTCCTCTATCCCCCCCCCCACCCTTATTTGCAAGGACCCTGGGCCAAGCAGGGTTCAGGTCGAGTCCATCCCACTGGAACTGCTTCTTCCTTCCCCAATACTGATGTCAATGTGCTATGAATTCAAACCCACATCTCCAACACCAATCATCGAGCCATGCGTTTAATCCCAGGCAACACAGCTTTTTAGAATCTCATTTCTTGCATTCCCTGACTATACTGTCGCTAACTACAACTATGTGTCTCTTCTCTTCCCACTCCTGAATGCCTCCCTGATCCAGTGCCCTGGTTAGGTTTCTCACCCTTCCTACTGTCCCCATTCTCGTCCACACACAGAGCAAGAATCTCAGACCTGCAGACAAAAAGTGCTGAGGCTCCTCCAACATTGCCTCTTGGATCCCACAACCTACCTCACTCACAGTCACACACCCTCTGTCTCCTGACCAAGGGTCGTATTGGAAGTTGTTAATCTAATGGGTGTGACAGCCTCCTGAAACACAGCGTCCAGGTAATTCTCCCCGTCCTTGATGTGGCGCAGTGTTTAAAGCTCATCTTCCAGGTCAGCACGTTTAAGCACAATTTCCACGACCAACCAACACTTGCTGTAGATGTGGTCACCATGCAGATGCAGTACATCACGTGATCCTACATCCCTACTTTATTAATGCCTAACAGCTCCTTTATAAACTTTCCTCTTCTGCTTCTCCACCTCCGGGATAGCTGGCTCAGCATTCTGCTCCTGCTGCCTGATATGCTGAGTTCATCCAGCAGTTTGTGTTTTGATCCCTATCCCTCCGTATTCATGCGCCTAATAAAAAAGCCCTTAAAGGCTATCATCATGTCTGCTTTCAACATCACCCATGGCAGTGTTCCAGGCACCCACCACTCTCTGTGTAAAAACCTTGCCCCTCAATCATCCTTTTAACTTTCTCCCTCTCACTTCACAGCGAAGCCCTCTAGTATCTGACATTTTCACTCTGGGGAAAAGATTCTGACTATCTACCTCAGGTATCCCCACAGAAAACAATCCACGTTTGTCAAACCTCTCCTTATAGCTATGTCAAGTCGGGTTTATTGTCATTCGCACAAATACAGTGAGGTAGAACATAGACCATAGAATAGTACAGAACAGGAAATGGCCCTTCGGCCCAGAATGTTTGTGCTGTACATGATGCCAAGTTACACTGATCTCATCTGCCTGTACATGATGCATACTCTTCTATTTCCTGCACATCCATGTGGCTATCCTAAAGCCTTTTAAATGCTACTATCTTATCTGCCTCCACCACCACCACCCTTGACAATCCTTTCCAGGCCCCCACTACTCTCTGTGAATAACTTGCCCGACAAATCCCCATTAAATATTCCCCTCTCACCTTATAGCTATTCCCTTTACTGTTGGATATGTTCTACCCTATAAATTCCTTTCATCATTTTATATACTTCTAAGAAATCTACTTTCAACCTCGACCGTTTAATCTCTTCCCTGTATGGGGACCCGACATTTTCCCTGTCGGGACACCGATTTCGTTGGGCCTAACATCATGGAGCCGGCGGCGGCCTCCGGCCGGAACCGACCTGTGGGCTCCAGTCGCGGAATGTGCAGACTCGCCATCGCAGAGCTGGCCAACTTCAGAGCGGGGAGAGCTGAGGGGTGCGCGACTGCCACCCGACTTCCGAAGCTCCGTCCGCAGGCCCGATGGACAGGAACATCAGGAGCTCGCAGGTCTCTGGTGGGAGACTGCTTTTCGGAGCACCCGCAATGGCAACTTCTCCCGCTGGAATTGCGGGGTTTAAAGGACTCGGAGCGGGGCCTAACATCGCCCGGCGTGGCTTAAACGGCCGCGGGACTTACCATCGCCTGCCGGGGTCTTTAACATCAGGAGCCCCAGAGAAGAACAAAGGGAAGAGATAAGACTTTTGCCTTCCATCACAGTGAGATGTTGGAGATTCACTGTGATGGATGTTTGTGTAAATTATGTTAAGTGTGGTCTTGGTTTTTTTTGTAATGTTAAGACTGTAGAAATGCAATTTTGTTCAAACCAAGCTGATTGAATGACAATAAAACGCATTCTATTCTATTCCTCCAATCAACCTATGGCAAGGGAAGAAACAAAGATCCTCGCCAAGGCCCCTACAATTTCTTCGCTTGCCTCCGTCAATAACCTGGGATAGATCCCATCAGGTGCTGGGAACGTATCCACCTTAATGCTCTTCAAGAGTCTCAGCATCACTTCCTTTTGGATCTCAAACCACCCTAGCTTATTTGTATTCTCCACACTGATCGCACTGTCTACCATGTCACTCTCCTTGGTGAATACAGATGCAAAGTATTCATTCAATACCTCACCTGCATCTTCCAGCTCGCAATGTAGATTCCCTCCTACTTTCTCCTTGATCACTTTACGGTTTTAACGTATATGGAATGCCTAGCTATTTTCCTTAATCCAACATTTCATGGCCTCTTTTGGCCCTTCTAATCGCCTGCTTGCATTCTTTCCTACTCACTTTATATTTGTCTTAAGCCCCATCTGATGCAAGCTTCTTAAACCTGATATAACCATATAACAATTACAGCACGGAAACAGGCCCTCTCGGCCCTTCCAGTCCGTGCCGACCATTTGTTTTCCCCTAGTCCCATCTACCTGCACTCAGACCATACCCCTCCATTCCCTTCACGTCCATATACCTATCCACTTTACTCTTAAATGTTAAAATCGATCCTGCCTCCACCACTTCTGCAGAGATGCCAACCCTAAATTTAGTTCACAGTAACATTCAACCCATTTGTCCATAACAAATGGGGTTAAATGCATTTCTCTCCGTAACATACTCACTTGGGGTTGTTGCCGGCGGCTATGCGCCTGCGCACTGGTGCAGATCAGCGGGCTGCCGGCGGGCGGGTGCGGCACATGCGCACTTGGCAAGGTTGCCGGCGGGTCTGCGCCTGCGCACTGGGTGGGGGTGGGGGGGAGGCCCGGTGATGGGGCTGCCGCGAGCGGCCGGCTGGCGGCAAGAAAGTGCCGCTGCTCGCGCGGGCCGGCGCCGCCCGGGCTCTGGGCCGGGCGTGGCGTGGCTCGAAATGGCGCCAGGCCCGGCAACCCTCCCCCACTGCGCACGCGCGGCCACTGGGGCCCGGCAACCCTCCCCCACTGCGCACGCGCGGCCACTGGGGCCCGGCAACCCTCCCCAACTGCGCACGCGCGGACACTAGGGCCCGGCAAAGTGCCGCTGATCGCGCGGGTCGGCAAACCGGGGACACATGGCGCCGGCGTTCACCACGGGAGGAACACCGGCGCGGCGGTGTTCCGTAACAGCATGTTTGGCTGCCGGAACACCGTAAAAAGGTTATTTCGCCGGGACAAAATACGGCGAATCCGGGACACTTGGCATCTCTGCTTCTGCTGGAAGCTGATTCCACACAGCCACCACCCTCTGAGTAAAGAAGTTCCCCCTCACGTTACCCCGAAACCTCTGTCCCTTAATATAAGGATATACGCTTCCTTTTTCTTCCTGACCAAGTTTACAACCTCCTTGGTCATCCATGGTTCCCTTACCTTGCTATTCTTATCCCTCCTCTTTGCTGGAACGTGCTGATGTTGCACTTTTATCAGCTGGCCTTTAAATAACTCCCAGATGCCACCTATGGATTTACAGAATAACAACTTCTCCCAATCTACCCTCCTTAGTTCCTGCCTAATTGCAATGTAAAATACCTTGCCCCAATTAAGTACATTTCTGTCCCTATTCAAAACCAATCTTAAAACCTAAGGAGTGGTGATCACCATCTGCAAAATGTTCTTCCATCATAACACCAGTCACCTGGCCAGACTAGTTTCGCAATACAAGGTCCAGTATAGTCCCTCCTCGGGTTGGACTATCCACATACTTTTTAAGGAAACCATCATGGTTAAGATTGGGGAAATTAACGTCACCCACTACAACAAACCTTTAGTAGCGATGTTACAATACTTACCTTCAGCGGCGCTGCAGTTCTGCCACTGGCCGTGTGCGCCACTTTGGCACTTTGGGGGGGGGGGGTGGGGGGGGGGGGGATTTTTCCTGCCTGTCGGAGTCGAACTCTCTCAGGCTGTTCAGCTGCAGCTGAACGAAAAATCGTTCCGACTTCCGTTCTCTGAAGTTTTTTTTAAAACAATCGCGGGACAATTTAATCCCTGGAGTAAAATAAAAAGCTACTTCTAACGCCGTCAACGCCTACAATGAGACGGATCTCACGTAGGGGACAAAACATAAGGTAATCTGTTTATTTTACATTAACTTGCTTCTTAGGATGACTTTAATCCAAATTTAGTTGGCGAAAATGTGATTTTGGCCCCATATGAACCGGCAGTGTTTTTCCTGTCCTTATGGGGTTCAAATTCACTGCAACCGTAATGTTCGAAACTGATGACATTCCACAAAAACCCGCTCGCAATATGATTAAAATGCCCATTAATTTACAGGAATTAAACATTAAAATTCCTTCCATTTGGCCTATAAATTCATGACAATGAGATTTAAAAATCATGTTATGTTGTGAATTCTTGCGTGAATGTTATTTGGACACTTAGGCTATTTAAAAATATTAACCTTTTCTTAAGAAATGGATAGATGTTTAGATCTAGTTATTGAATTTTGTAATTAGCTACAATTAGGTAACTAACTAATGATATGCTTTCATTTCAGGTCATCCAAGTAAGATTGTTTCATATTTGTTTCAGAATGCTTCAATCTCTAATAACTGAAAATTTCATTCAGTTCTCTTAATGTTTAAGAAAGTTATGGGCTTTTGACTGTCCTCGATCACAGCTTTTAAGTCAATGGAAAAGCAATAGGGAAGATGCTAATTTCAGAGTATGAAAATGGCCATAACTTTATTAATACTAAAGATATGAAAGTGAATTGGGTATAAAATTAAACTTCTTTTTATGCTTTATCTGATGGAATCAATTGCAGACTTGATTTTATTTAATCTCAAAATGTTGTAACATTGCTATCTTTAGTTCTTGCATTCATCTGTAATCTGCCTACATATCTGATCCTGCTGGCTATGGGGTGGTCTATAATGTAATCCCATTAGAATAATTGCTCCTTTCTTATTTTTTAGCTCAACCCATACGCTACATACGAGGGTACATACGCTCAAGGCATATGTACCCTCCAGTATATCCTCTCCGAGTACCACTATGAAATTCTCCCAGATTAGTAAAGCAACTCCTCCACCTCTTTTACCCCCTTTCTCTATCTCGTCTGAAACATCAAAATTCAGGCACGTCAGAGCTGCCAGTCATTTATTGTAACTAAATTTCCATACTGGTCATAACATTATAATTACAAGCACTGAACCCAGCTCTATGTTCATCAGCTTTATCCATAGTACTTCTTACATTGAAGTAAACGCACATTAGTCCTTCAATATCCCCATATTCACAAACTTCTCCCTACCTGTCCTTTCATTTGAGATTAACTTGTCATAAGCTCCACTTTCTCATCAACCTTTCCATGTGCTGACCTGCTGCTGTGGTTCCCACCCTCCTGCTTTCCTAGTTTAAACCCTCCTGAATAGCACCAGCAAACCTCCATGCAAGGATGTTGGTGTCTCTCCAGTTTAGATACCATTTGTCCCTCTTGCTCAGGTCACCTCTGCCCCAGAAGAGATCCCAATGGTCCAAAAATATGAATCCCTGCCCCCTGCACCAACTCCTCAGCCACTCATTTATCTTCCAATCCTCCTAATGCTACATTCACTGGCATGTGGCAGCGGTAGAAATCCAGAGCTTACCACCCTTGATGTACAGGTACAATTGAAATCTTGCTTTCACAAGCACGTTGACTCACACGACACACAAAACATAAATTATACATAAATATCTTCTAATCCTGGCAGCACAATGATAAACCTTTCTGCACCCACTCCAAAGTATCTGCGTCCTTGTTCTATTCTGCAAAATAATTGATTTCCTAGCATTTTTATTTTAAAAGATTTAATTTAATTGCATTTCAAGTGTTTCTTTTGATGCCCTTTTCAATTTTTTTTTTAAATCCCTCAAAAGACTTGTACGCAGGTCTACACAAGATGGGGAGGGAACGTTTTGACACGTGAACTGCAGATGCTGGAATCTTGCGTACAATATAAAGTGCTGGAGTAACTCAGCGGGTCAGGCAGCATCCCTGGAGGATGGTAGGTGACGGTTCTGGTCAGGACCCTTCTTCTGTGGCAAAAGCGTTGACAGAATAATTTACAGGGCCACTGGGAAATCAGGATAGAGGACCAAATGGGCTTTCTTGTGTAACAATAAGTAAATAATTAACATATAGCAATTCATTCAATGTAGTATGTTGAATATTCTCTTTTTGTATTATTCAAGATCTTTAGTTTAGTTTAGGGATCTTAGTAGGAAACTAAAAAATAATTTTAAGTGACTCAGCCTGTTGGATTTAGATGATAATTTTCTGACAGTCCTACGATGCCAAAATCTACAGCTACAACCTAATTATAGATCTTATTTAATACAAATGGATACCACATTTGTATTATATCAATAATTTACATTTTATTTCTTCAAATGGCGATTTTTCTTAAATTAACTATACAAGCACTTTTAAGGCAGCAAAATTTAAAATTATACTACAGAAATGCAAGAAACAACGTAATGCGAGACACAAAAACTGGAGTAACTTCAGTCTGAAGAAGGATCTCGACCTGTAACGTCACATATACCTTTTCTCCAGAGATGCTGCCTGACCTGCTGAGTTACTCCCGGTTTTTGTATCTATCTTTGTTGTAAATCAGTATCTGCAGTCCCTTCCTAAACAAAGTAATGTTGCCTACTATAGTATGGACAAAACAACATTCAAAATAATTTCTGGAATTGCAATGGTCAGAATAATGTAATGATATTACAACATCCAAACACAATATACTAATACCAATATTTGTGTTAAACAAGCCTAATTTACACCCATTCTGATTTCAAAATTAGTCTTTAAATTAACTAGAAATTTAAATAAAAGCACGGTAACGATGTCGGTCTAATCATGACATGGTAAAACCATTTTTTCCAATTTTGCTTGTCTCAACGGATGATCTTAGTCTAAAGTCTAAAGAATAGCACAACAACAACAATTAAGATTCTATCCCACACTGCACATGTCAATAAAATTAACATCCAGAGTAAAATGATCTATACGATTCTGAAAGTAAACAGTAATTGCATTTGTAAAGTTTCTTTAACACAGCAAAAGAACCCAAAGCTGACTAAAGGAATGTAATTAGACACAAAACTGGTACCAAAATAAAGAAGGGCACGCTATATCAGGAAGATTAAAGAGTTAAATGATAACAAAGTAGAAAAGAGAAGGAATTTACAGAGGGAAATTCAGATCTTAGACAATTTAAACGCATAATCACCAATCATGGGGAGAAGGAGAGAGGGTCTATGTTCTTCACAGTTGTCAAAGTGGAGAAAGTCACAGAGTTGAAAAAGGGCGAGGTCACTCAGTGATCTCAAGATGACAAGGAACATGTTAAAAATGAACTATTGGTAAATCAAGGGAACACAAAATGAACAAGATGAGACATGACTGAGACTGCAGGCACCAATATTTTGGATTATTCAAATTTGTGTAGGCCAAGGTACTCAGGTCTGGACATAACATGATTGGCAATGAATATTCCACATCAACTTAGCTGAATGGAGGTAGAAAGAGGTGATATTGTGTTTGTTATTGTTCTGAGGCTATTGTCAGAACCTCAGTTCATGGTCAAATTTGGAATACGGATTTGTAAATGCTCTGAGGCAGTAATCAGGGAACCAAATCAGTGGCTAATTAAGTTTGTTGTGGAGATTAAAAATCAATGACTTTGAATTATCAATCTTTAACTTGGAGAAGCTTTGGCTTGTCCAAGCACAGATATCAACCGAGTAGTCAAACCACATCAGCAACAATAGTGAAGAGAGGTGGTAATGAGGTTGAAAGTGATAAGACTATTGAAACATAATGTCTTTGGATGATATCTTCAAGAAGTAGATGAAAAAGATAGTGCCATCAATTGAATCTTGGTGCAACATCTGAATAGAAAGTTCTTTTTAAACTGTGATACTGATACCGATTTACAAATGTCATCTTAATGAAAAGATTAAAAAACTATTGAAAACCACTTCAAAGTTATTATTTGTTTTGCATTATTATTGCTTGTCTGCACTATTATTGTTTGTTTGTTTTTTCATATATATATGGAACTTTTTTGTTGTTTATTAGGGTGTTTACAGACTACTATGTTTACATCCCTGTGAGGCTGCTGCAAGTAAGAATTTAATTGTTCTGTTTTGGGACGGGTAACAATAAAACTCTCATCAAACAATTTAGTTTTACCAAAATGAGAATAAAGTTTAAAAGTATATTCTCAAAAAAAGACAATAAGGAAGAGAAATATCCAATTTCCTAATGCATGTTTTAAGTAATATAAAAAAGAATAAGTTAGCCTACAAATTATTTGCCTTGTATGCAACTGAAAATAGTAAATCTTACTGTAACAATAATTTCACCAGATAGAGATAAAAGCTCCGGGGCGTCCTAATGCGATTAGAAATTGAGTTTTATGAAGAAAATGAAGATTTTCCTACCACGTATTACCGTGTGTGTATGTGTGTAGCAACCCACCTTGCTGACTGCTGAAGTACTGTCCCAGTTGGCTGCGGTGATCGATGTGGCCGCGACAGGGACAGAATCTTTGTTGGTGCTATCAATAATCCTCTGGATTTCCAACAGCTCCTGCCTCAAGACCTGCTTCTGGTGGAAGGTGAAGGAAGGATGGTTGGAAGCCATGGTAAACAAGAGCAAGAATTCGTCGCCAGTCCTGTCGTGAAGCTGAAGGCCATAGTTGTTAATGATGGAATCGATGTGAGTAAGGGTGCGGTACAAGACCCCAGATGCCTCCCTGTTATCGGAGCAGAGTAAGGCCAAGGAGACGATGAGTTTACTGCGAACCACTTCATCTGTCATGTTGGTCAAGCTGGCTAGGTCAGCCACGTTGTTCGCTTTAATCTCGGAATCCCTGAGAGAATGGTAGTCCTTCTTGGCCAAGTCCTCCAGACAGGAGCCCAAAAAACGCAACTCCAGAGGGATACAGAGGTCGAGCAACCCGCAAATGAAATCCACTCTCTGTGAGGAATTTAACTCGCCGAACCAACGGTAAACCTCATCCCGTTGCAGCTGCTTCTGCATCATCTTCCACCACACAATCGTAGCGCTGACCGACACCCCTTCCACCAATATCTTTAAATGCCAGCACAACTTTCAGCTTCGCCGCATTTTATCTTGTTCAATGAGATTATCCGTTTTGATTTGGCCAGAGGGCAGAGGAAAAAATGTACTTTTCCTTGGGCTGTCTGGCCGGCTGGCCGGCCGAGGGGGTGGAGGGAAGCGCAGCTCGGTCAGCGGCGCGCCGTGCCACTGAAGGCCCTGGGCGCTCGCTCCATCGCCCGCTCCCGCCTCGCCCCGTTCACATCAATCCCCGCGACCTCGAGTGTCACGCGCACCGTTTCTGACACCAATCTGTTGTCTCTTGTGTGGGGCTGGCGCCGGCCGCGCGCACTGTTAGCTCGTCGTGTACGCGCACTGGCTGTTGGCCTGTCGGCCGCGCGCACAGGCTGTTGGCTTGTCCGCCGCGCGCACTGGCGGTTGGCCTGTCGTGTACGCGCACTGTCTGTTGGCCTGTCGGCCGCGCGCTGTCTGTTGGCCTGTCGGCCGCGCGCTGTCTGTTGGCCTGTCGGCCGCGCGCTCTGTCTGTTGGCCTGTCGGGTACGCGCACTGGCGGTTGGCTCGCCGGCCGCGCGCTCTGGCGGTTGGCCTGCCGGGGACGCGCACCAGCCGGTTTTGATCCGTGTCCTCCTCTCACGCCGCTGCCGCTTCGCCCACATGAAGCGCACGAATCCCCCGCCTCCTCCAGCCGCACCGGGATTGGGTGGTTTCACTGTCAATCATCAAAATCTCTCCTCACCACCGCCTCCCTCCCCCTGTCAACAACAACCCGAGCGTCATTCAGCACTCTGTCTGCCTTTCCCAAGAGCTGTCACTTTACCTTCAGTTTTCTTCCTATTGAAAAAAATCGACGACATCTATTTTGTTTTGGATTGTGTTTGTCCTCAAGTTTTGTTTAGAATTCCTCCAAAGGACTGTGCTCCTGGTGGACGCAAGTCCCGCCCCCATTCAGCTTCTCAAAGGGACAACTCTCCAAAATCTGGCCGTTGCATTGCTGAATATCAATGTCAATTATCTCTTGCAAATGGGTTGGGTTGGGTTGAGATCGGCCGCCTGAGAATGTATTTACCAGGACGGAGTAGTTGAAGTTTGTGGGGCTCGATTTACATTCAGGGAAGCTGTGTTACGTAATACGTTGCAAATAGAGGATAACTCATTGAAGAATGTCGAATAGACAGGCCAAGTCTTTCACTAAATTGAAATATGATCTTTATATTTAAATCATTGCGAAGATTAAAACCGATTTTGCCAGTCAAAAATACTGTAATTTCAATGGCTTTAAATGTTGAAACGATAGTGTGAAATCTTCCACTGGATTGTATTGGAAGGAAGAAGAAAAAACGTGTATACTTTACAAGCCCAATTCTGCAACCCTGTGCCACATTTGCTGACGAATAGGAACACATATTTCAGGAGATAAATTCGTAAATCATTTATAATAAATGTTTGTTGCGGCTTAACAAACAAAAAAAATAACGACTCCATAACTTCCTCAAAGTTTATTCCTTTCACTTGGAAATGGACAGGATGTTGGTTGTTTCTTAGGTCATATCCCTCTTTCCTGGATGCTTCTGCAGGAAGTGCTTGTTTATTCTCCGGATAGAGGACGGCGAAAATGCAACTGTTGATTTTTTTTTTCTCAGTGAGAAAATGATTACTTTTAGAATAGAATATTGCAACATGTAAAGAAATTCAAGTTTGGCTAGATACCAATAGCTTGCTCCAAATTTCAGCTTTGGCTCTTGGTGGGCAAATTTAAGCTCTGCACATCTAAGTCTCGGGGAATCGAGTAATGAGAAAGTGCTGCACTGACAGAGACGCTGCCTTTTGTATGGGACATTAAACTCCTCTGGTTTCTTAATTGAGAATAAAAGATTTCTCAGCAGCTCGATGAAACTCACCAGGGTACTGGCCAAGTTTTGTTTTCAAACTAGTACCCTGCAGCAAGCCATTTATCTCATTGCTGTTTACTTAAAACCCCGCTATACACAAATTAACTGCGTTGTTTCCTGCAATGCATTAATGACAATACTTCAAAAGTACTTTGACATAATACATTTTGAAATATCCAAGCTTCATGAAAACCCATTAATAATAGCTTTTACCGTAACACGTTTTTAGAGATGTCCAGGTTTCATGAAAAGCAGTAATGTAGCAATGTTACAAAATGTTGAGATTTAAAAAATCAAGTCTGCAATTTATCCCATCAGATAAAGCATACAAAGAAGTTTCATTTGACACATAAATAACTTTCATATTTTCAGTTTTAAAAAGGTTATGGCCATTTTCATACTCTGAAATTAGCATCTTGTTTCCCTATTGCTTTTCCATTGACTTAACTCAAAAGCTGTGATCGAGGATCGTCAAAAGCACATAACTTTCTTAAAAATTAAGAGAACTGAATGAATTTTTCAGTTATTATAGATTGAAGCATTCTGAAACAAATATGAAACAATCTTACTTGGATGACCTGAAATTAAAACATATCATTAGTCAGTTACCTAATTACAGCTAATTACAAAATTGACCGTTATGACAGAAATAGTAACAAACACCCACTGCTTTGAAAATTCAAAATGTGATATTCTCAAGATCAGCTTTAATATTATTGTATTATATGGTGTAAGTCCGTAACAGACAGGTAAAGAAATTACAATTTCTAGCAAAAGACCAAGTCTTTATGGAGAAGATCAGTTGATAGCTGGTACATTGGCATATTGGCTAATTACAAAATTCAATTACTAGATCTAAACATCTATCCATTTCTTAAGAAAAGGTTAACATTTTTAAATAGCCTAAGTGTCCAAATAACATTCATACAAGAATTCACAATATAACATGATTTTTAAATTTCATTGTCATGAATTTATAGGCCAAGTGGAAGGAATTTAGTGTTTAATTCCCGTAAATTAATGGGCATTTAAAACATCTTGCGAGTGAGATTTTGTGGAACGCGATCGTTTGGAACGTTGCGTTGTGGTGAATTTAAACCCCATATCGGCAGGAAAAACATTGCCGGTTCATATTGGGCCATAATCACATTTTCGCCAATGAAATTTGGATTAGTCATCCTAAGAAGCAAGTTTATATGTAAAATAAATGACTTCTGTTATGTTTTGTCCCGTTGTTGGCGTTGACGGCGTTAGAACTAGCTTTTTTATTTTACTCCCGGGATTAAATTGTCCCCCGATTTTTTATTTAAACTTCCAAGGATGCAAGTCGGATCGATTATTCTTCAGCAGCTGAACAGCCAGAGAAAGATCGACTCCGGCAGGCTGGAGAAAACGGCATTTTAATCCCGCCCCCCCCCCTCAAAGGCGCCAAAGTCGCGCACACGGCCAGTGGCAGAACTGCAGCGCCGCTGAAGGTAAGTAATGTAACATACCTAAGTAATGAATGCAACCTATTTCATCTGTCGAAAAGGGAAACAGTTATCAAAGTGCAGGATCAGCCCATCCAGTAAGGAGGAGGGACAAAGACAGCAAGACAAGGGAACCGTGGATGACTGATGAGGTTGTAAACTTGGTTAGGAAGAAAAAGGAAGTGTATATAGACCCAAAATGCTGCAGTAATCAACGGGACAGGCAGCAACTCTGGATAGATGAAATGGGTGATGTTTCCAATTAACACCTTTCTTCCGATTGAATCATGGGAGAGGGAGATACAGAGATAAGGACATGTAAGGTGTGAAAACGAGCCAAAGGGGACAGAGATCATTGTAAAGGAGCTGTCCCACTGCAGTGACCTATCTGCGAGTTTAGACGAGTTTGTCCTCAACTCAAGTTCCTATGAGGTCACTGGAACTCTCCTTCATGCTCGAGGGAAGTTCCCGAATACACATGGCTTCAGCTAAGTCGCGGAAAATTTTTCAGCATGTTGAAAAATTATCCGCAAGGAAAATTTGGTGTGCATGGTTCTTTTTGACTCATGGTGCAGTGGAGTGGGGTCGCTATGTAGTTATAGGCAGTCGAGGGCAGCCGTAGGCAATCTCCTTCGCTGACCGGGCATTTTGATTGGCTCATTGGAGTTTTCAGGACCAGGACCAGGAAAAACCAAACGGTAGGTAAAATGCCCAAAAAAGTTTATTATCTATATTACTAAAAGTCTGATCTTGACCACTTCCTGTTGTTCTGTATATTGATCTTAGAAAAACGCTGCCACTTACGGCTGCGATCTTTTGGCCATCTTACTCAGAGCCCCCTCCGCTGTGCAGCACAAGAGGATTTTTCCCATCAATTAAAAATAAAAGAGTTATTAGTGTTTAAAAAACGTTGAGATTCTCTCTCCTGAAGGCCACGCCCCTTCCGGAGAGACTACAAAATATGGAAGTGTTGAGTGCCTCAGTCAGTCTCTGCAAGATGAGGCGGGGCGAGAGGGTCATGTCTGTCAGTCTGAGCTGTGAATAACACTGAACACATGTCTACTAAACTGTGAGTGGTTTTACTGACCTGTCAGTTCCCTTAATGTGGTTTGAAAATATGGTTTGGAAATGCTAAAGCTGTGTTGCCTTTGGTTTGGAAATGCTAAAGCTGTGTTGCCTTTGGTTTGGAAATCCTAAAGCTGTGTTGCCTAATTAAAGTTACCTTGTCCAATTAAAGTTGCCTTGCCTAATTAAAATTGAGTTGCCTAATTAAAATTGAGTTGCCTAATTAAAGTTGTCTTGCCTAATTAAAGTTGCCTTGCCTTCTATATAATTAAAAGTCTAATCTTGACCACTTCTGTTTGCGCTTTATATTGATTTTAGAAAAAACGCTACCATGTACGGCTGTGATTTCTGGCCATCTTACTCAGAGTCACTCCACATCAGGTGCCAAGGATTTTTCCCATCAATGAAAAATAACAGAGTTATTAGTGTTTAAAAAATGTTGAGATTCTCTCTCCTGTCAACCACGCCATGAAGGCCATGCCCCTTCTGGTGGGAGGGGTGGAGGGACTATAAAAGCCAGAAGTGTGGGCATGGCTCTGTCTCTGCAAGATGGAGGAGGGAGGGGTCAAGACTTGCTGTCTTCAGTGGCCTTGCACCCTGCTTGAAATGGTATGAAACTGCACTTGAATTTGGTGGCCTTGCACCCTGCTTGAAGTGGTAGGAAACCGCACTTGAATTTGGTGGCCTTGCACCCTGCTTGAAATGGAATTTCAAGGAATAGACGTGATTCAACTGCCAGCCCACCAGCCATGAGAGAGTGAGCTGCCAGCACAACAGGCTTGAGTGACTGAGCTGCCAGCCCAAGAATCCATTTGGCCCACAATGACCATACTAGCCCTATGGAAACCAGTCCCTTCAGCCCACAACACCCATACTAGCACTCCAGAAAGCCCCCCCACTGGCCACCAATATTGGAATTGGTTGAGAGGTGGAATATTACGTTGGGGGACCAGCCCTCCCATGTGATGCTGGGACCCAACGGGTCCCACTTAGTCTAGTACTTCTTAAAAGTGTTTCCCCCCCCCCCTTCTCTCCCCCCCCTTCTCTCCCCCCCCCCCCTTCTCTCCCCCCCCCTTCTCTCCCCCCCCCTTCTCCCCCCACCCCTTCCTCCCCCCCCCCCTTCTCTCCCCCCTCCCCCCCTTCTCTCCCCCCCTTCTCTCCCCTTCGAGATAGGATTTACTCCCATTTGGAAGAGAATGGGTTAACTTGGGATAGCCAGCATGGATTTGTACATGCAGGTCTTTTCTATCGCTAACTTGATTGAGTTTTCTGAGGAGGTGACAAAGGAGATGTTGTATGCACAGATTTCAGTAAGCCTTACAACATCCCTTCGTCACCTCCTCACAAAACTCAATCATGGTAGGCTGATCCAGAAGATTAAGATGTGTGTGATTCACAATGGCTAGTTTGTATAGATTCAGAACTGGCTCATAGAAGACAGAGGGTTGTGCTGGAAGGTAGATATTATGTCTAGAGGTCTGTGACCAATGGAGTTCCAGAGGGAATCCGTACTGGGACCTTTGCTGTTTGTGATATATATATAAATGATCTAGATGTGAATACAGATGGTTTGGTCAGTAAATTTGCTGTTGACACCAAAATTGGAAAAGTTGCAGACAGCGAGGAATGATTTCAGAAGATACAGCGGGATATCAGCTGCAGAAATGGGCAGAGAAATGTCAAATGGAGCTTAAGCCAGGCAAGTGCAAGGAGTTGCACTTTGGCAGGTTGAATGTAAGGAGAAAATATACAGTTAATTGCAAGACTCTTAACAGCATTCTCCTTATGTCATCTTGGACTACTGCATGGTCTGTGATGACATTACAGATGGGTTGTCCAGTTGGGCTTAATGGGTGGAGCAGAGGATCAAAAAGGGATGAACACCTTGTTGGGCATCTACAATAGGCCCCCTAATAGTCAACGGGAGCAAAATGCCAAGAGATTGTTAGTAGCTGCAAGAGTAGTCATAATAGGGGATTTTAACTTTCCCAATATAGATTGGGATTGCCAGAGTGTCAAGGGCCTATATGGGGTAGAATTTATCACAGATAGACACAAAATTCTGGAGTAACTCAGCGGGACAGGCAGCACCTCTGGAGAGAAGGAATGATGACATTTTGGGTCGAGACTTCAGACCCGAAGAAACCCATTCCTTCTCTCCAGAGATGCTGGCATACCGCTGAGTTACTCCAGCATTTTGTATCTATCTTCGGTTTAAACCAGCATCTGCAGTTCCTTCCTACACTAGAATTTGTCAAATGTGTTCAGTAAGGTTTTCTTGGGCAATTTGTAAAGGGCCTTACAAGGGAGAAGGCAAAGCTTGATCTACTCTTATGAAAGAGGGATAGTCAATTGACTGAAGCGTCTGAGGGCAAGTTTCTGGGAGCAGCGACCACAGTTCCAATGAGCTTTAATACAGTTATAGGTCAATACAATGTGGGCCCACTAGTTAAAATTCTGAATTAGGCCAAAGTAAATTTTGATGGAATTAGACAGGAACTTGTTCAAGTTGATTGGAGCAGAACATCTAGAAAGTGGGATGCTTTTAAATCTGTGATGACAAGAGTTCAGGGCCTGCATGTTCCTGTTATGTTGAATGGTAAGGCAAGTAGGAGTAAGGAAGTTTAGTTGCTGACATAAATTGAGGCCCTGGTCATGAAAAAAATACTATGGGGCATCCATTGGCAGCCGGGATCAAGTGAGTCCCTGGAGGAGTTTCCGGAACTGAGGAGCATACTTAAGAAGGAAATCAGGAGGCCAAAAAGGAGGCAGGATAGAACGCCGGCAGATAATATGAAAATCCAAATAAATGTTATATTAAGGGAAAAAAGATCACTAGAGAGAGAGTAGGCCTTTCAGAAACCAAAGCCACCATATCTGCGTGGAGTCACGGGAGGTGGGCAAGGTCCTCAATGAGAATTGGTCCTCAATTTTATCATGGAGAAAGACATGAAGACTTGGGAGTTTGGGACAGTTAATGGAGATGTCTTGAGCATAGTCCATATTATGGTCAAGGAAGTGCTAGACCTCCAAAGGCATATGAAGGTGGATAAATATTTTATGCCTAATCAGATATATCTAAGGACATAGTGGGAAGTTAGAGAAGAAATTGCATGGGTGAGGTGCCCGAAGACTGGAGGCTGGTTGTGCATCTATTTATGAAGGCCCACAAAGGAAAGCTCTGAGAACTCTAGACCAGTGAGCCTAACGTTTGTGGTGGGCAAGTTACTGGAGAGGATTCTGAGGTATAGGATGTACATGCATTTGGATAGACAGGGGATGATTAGCGATAGTATGTGGGAAATCGTGTCTTATGAATCTGAGTTTTTTGAACAAGTAACCAAAAAGGTTGACGAGGGCTAAGATATTGACGTTGTTTTTTGGACTTCATCAAGGCATTTGATAAGGTTGCACATGATAGGCTACTCTGGAAGGTTGATTTGTATGCGATCCAGGGAGAGCTGGATGACTGGATCGAGAATTGGCTTCATGGAAGGAAGCAGAGGGTGATAGTGGAAGATTATTTTTCAGACTGGATGACCGTGACTAGTGGTGTGCCTCTGCGATAGGTCATGAGCCCACTGCAGTTTGTGATTTATATCAATGATTTGGATGAGAATGTACAAGGCATGTGAGTACGTTTGTAAATTACACTAAAGTGGATGTTATCATAGGTAGCAAAGATGGTTATCAAAAATTATACAGAATATTGATCAACTTGGCAAATGGGCTGAGGAATGGTTAATGGAATTTAAACAGATGTTGCATTTTGTGAAGTTAAACCCCAGCAAGACTTCACATTGAATGTCAGGGCCCTGAGGAGTGTTGTAGAGCAGAGGGATCTAGGACTTGCACAGGTTGGGAGAGTGGGCAGAGAAGTGGCAGATGGAATATAGTGTAGCAAAGTGTGGAGTAGAAATAAAGGCGTAGACTATTTTCCAAATGGGAGAGAATGAATGCACAAATCGGAGGTGCAAATATACGAAAACAGCCATGTAATGCTGAGGCTCTATAAGGCGCTGGCAAGGCAGCATTTGGAATATTGTGGGCAATTTTGGGCACCATATCCAAGGAAGGATGTGCTGGCTCTGGAGAGGGTCCAGAGAAGGTTTACAAGAATGATCCCAGGAATGAGTGGGTTAACATATGATGACCAGTTGACAAGCACTGGGTCTGTACTCGCTGGAGTTTATAAGCGATAGTCTTAAATGAGGGGGGACGTCATTTAAACTTACCGAATAGTGAAAGGCTTGGATAGAGTGAATGTGGAGAGGATGTTTCCACTTAGACGAGAGTGGGTGAGTCTAGGACTAGCGGACATAGCCTCAGAATTAAAGGATGTTCCTTTAGGAAAGACGTGAGGAGGGATTTCTTTAGTCAGAGGATGGTGAATCTGTGGAATTCTTGCCCAGAGACTGTCAATGGATAACTTGTAATGGAGAGATAGATAGGACTCTTTTGCTTGTTCCTGGGCCAGGCAGATCTCCCGGTTGCAAACCATTTAATTCAGTTTCCCATTCCTATATCAACCTTTGGGTTTCCTCCATTGCCAGAGTGAGGCCACATACAAACTGATAGAACATAGAAACATAGAACCTAGGTGCAGGAGGAGGGCATTTGGCCCTTCGAGACAACACCGCCATTCATTGTGATCACGGCTGATCGTCCCCAATCAATAACCCGTGCCTGCCTTCTCCCCATATTCCTTGACTCCATTAGCCCGCAGACCTCTATCTAACTCTCTCTTAAATCCATCCAGTGATTTGACCTCCACTGCCCTCTGTGGCAGGGAATTCCACAAATTCACAACTCTCTGGGTCCCTCAGTCTTAAATGGCCTCCCCTTTATTCTAAGACTGTGGCCCCTGGTTCAGGACTCGCCCAACATTGGGAACATGTTTCCTGCATCTTGCTTGTCCAATCCTTTTATAATTTTATATGTTTCGATAAGATCCCCCCTCATCCTTCTAAACTCCAGTGAATACAAGCCTAGTCTTTTCAAACTTTTCTCATATGACAGTCCCGCCATCCCAGGGATCAATCTCGTGAACCTATGCTGCACTGCCTCAATCACAAGGATGTCCTTCCTCAAATTAAGAGATCAAAACGCTACACAATACTCCAGATGTGGTCTCACCAGAGCCCTATTCAACTGCAGAAGAACCTATACTGAGATCCTCTTGTTATGAAGGTCAACATTCCATTAGCTTTCTTCACTGCCTTCTGTACCTGCACGCCAAATTTCAGTGACTGGTGTACAAGGACACCTAGGTCTCGCTGCACCTCCCCCTTACCCAACCTAACCCCATTGAGATAATAATCTGCCCCCTTGTTTTTGCCGCCAAAGTGGATAACCTCACATTTATCTATATTATACTGCATCTGCCACGCATCTGCCCACTTACTCAACCTGTCCAGGTCACCCTGCAACCTCCTAACATCCTCTTCACCGTTCACACTGCCACCCAGCTTTGTGTCATCCACAAACTTGCTAGTGTTTCTCCTAATTCCCTCTTCTAAATAATTTATATATATGGTAAACAGTTGCGGTCCCAACACCGAGCCTTGCAGCTCTCCACTCGCCACTGCCTGCCATTCTGAAAAAGGACCCGTTCACTCCTACTCTTTGCTTCCTGTCTGCCACCTAGTTTTATATCCATATCACTACCCTAGCCCCCAATACCATATGCTCTAATTTTAGTCGCCAGTCTCCCGTGCGGGACCTTATCAAAGGCTTTCTGAAAGTCTAGATACACTACATCCACTGGCTCCCCTTCATCCATTTTACTTGTCACATCCTCAAAAAATTCCAGAAGATTAGTCAAGCATGATTTTCATTCCATAAATCCATGCTGACGGACTAATCCTTTTACTGCTATCCAAATGCTCCATTATTACCTCTTTAATAATTGAGTCCAGCATCTTTCCCACCTCCGAAGTCAGGCTAACTGGTCTGTAATTCCCCATTTTCTCTCTCGCTCCTTTTCTGAAAAGTGGGATAACATTAGCTATCCTCCAATCCACAGGAAATGATCCTGAATCTATTAAACATTAGAAAATGATCACCAATGCGTCCACTATTTCTAGAGCCACCTCCCTTAGGAACCTGGGATGCAGATCATCAGGCCCAGGGGATTTATCATCCTTTAGTCCCACTAGCCTACCCAATACTCTTTCTCGCCTAATGAAAATGTATTTCAGTTCCTCGACCCATTTATATCCTCTGTCCTCCAGTACTTCTGGGAGATTGTTTGTGTCTTCCTTAGTGAAGACAGATCCGAAGTACCTGTTCAACTCTTCTGCCATTTCCTTGTTCCCCATAATAATTTCACCCGTGTCTGCCTTCAAGGGACCCAGATTTGACTT
The DNA here is from genome assembly GCA_035221665.1 of Okamejei kenojei. Lineage (NCBI taxonomy): Eukaryota > Metazoa > Chordata > Chondrichthyes > Rajiformes > Rajidae > Okamejei > Okamejei kenojei. The sequence continues at coordinate 51,766,912 of CM069147.1, forward strand.
TTGCCCTAACATATCTAAAGAACCTTTTACTGTCCGTCTTTACATTCTTGGCCAGCTTCCCCTCGTACTTCATCTTTTCTGCCCGTAGTGCCCGTTTTGTTTCCTTCTGTTGTCCTATGAAAGTTTCCCAATCCTCTGGCTTCCGGCTACTCTTTGCTTTGTTATACATCCTATCTTTTAGTTTTATTCTATCCGTAACTTCTCTTGTCAGCCACGGTTGCCTCCTACTCCCCTTAGATTCTTTCTTCCTTTTTGGAATGAAATGAACCTGCGTCTTCCGAATTATGCCCAGAAATTCCTGCCATTACTGTTCCACTGTCATTCCTGCTAGAATCCCTTTCCAGTCTACCTTGGCCAGCTCCCCTCTCATGCCTTCATAGTCCCCTTTGCTCAACTGCATCACTGACACTTCCGATTTAACTTTCTCCTTCTTAAATTGCAGATTAAAACTAATCATATTATGATCACTACCTCTAAGCGGTTCCTTTACCTCGATTTCTCTTATCAAATCTGGTTCATTGGACAACACTAAATCCAGAATTACCTTTTCTCTGGTCGGCTCCATTACAAGCTGCTCTAAGAATCCATCTCGGAGGCATTCTACAAACTCTCTTTCTTGGGGTCCTGAACCAACCTGATTTTCCCAGTCTACCTGCATATTGAAATCCCCCATCACCACAGTGGCATTACCTTTGTTACATGCCAGTTTTAAGTCCTGCTGCAACTTACACCCTATAGCCGGGCTACTATTTGGGGGTCTGCAAATAACACCAATTAGTGTCTTCTTGCCTTTACAATTCCTCAACTCAATCCACAGTGACTCTACCTCGTCAGTCCCTATGTCTTCCCACGCAAGGGACTGAATTCCATTCCTCACCAGAATGGCTAGCCCCCCTCCTCTGCTCATCTGCCTGTCCTTTCTATAGGATGTATAACCCTGAATATTAAGTTCCCAGGCCCGATCCTCCTGCAGCCACGTCTCAGTAATTCCCACAATGCCATATCTACCAACCTCTAACTGAGCCTCAAGCTCATCTACTTTACTTCTTATACTTCGCGCATTCAAATACAATACTGTTAATTCCTTACGCATCTCACCTTTCACATCGATCCCTATTACACTTTGGCCATACTCCCCTATCCCTTTGTGAGCTGTCTTTCCCATTAATTATGGGGTTATTAACTATCCCTTTAGCACTCCCTCCCCCCCCCCCCCCCCCCCCCCCCCCCCCCCCCCCCCCCCCCCCCCCCCCTTATTTATTTTAGAACCACCTGTGCAGCAGTGGCAAACCTGCCTGCCAGAATGCTGGTTCCCCCACCTGTTAAGGTGAAATCCGTTCCTTTTGTACAGTTCCCCCTTACTCCAAAACAGATCCCAGTGGTCTAAGAATCTAAATCCCTGCCCCCTGCAACAGTTCCCCAGCCACACATTCAGGTCCCGTATCTCCCTGTTCCTGCTCTTGCCAACACGAGGAACTGGAAGCAAACCGGGGATAACCACCCTGGAGGTCCTGCTTTTCAGCACTTTTCCGAGCTTTCCAAAGTCACGCTTCAGAATATTCATCCCCTTCTTTCCGACATCGTTTGTGCCAACATGCACTACCACTGCCGACTGTTCACCTTCGCCCTTGAGGATTTTCTGCACCCTGTCCGTGACATTCTGGATCCTGGCACCAGGGAGGCAGCACACCATCCTCGAATCCCGACTGTTGCCACAGAAACCCCTGTCCGTACCTCTCACAATGGAGTCTCCAACTACCACGGTGTTGCCTGATGCCGGCCTCTTTGGTTTTGGCTCAACAGCACTTTTTGCTTCGCAAGCTAATCCGCCGCTCAGTGTGTTAATGTCTTCTATCCCGACAGCTTCTAAGTGGGTGAACATGTTCACAAGAGGCACAACACCAGGGGACCTGTGCCTTCCATGTTTCCTTCCCTTTCTCACCGTCACTCACCTTCTCTCTTCAAGTACCTTAGGTGTAACAATCTTACTGTAGGACTTGTCAAGGAACGACTCAGTTTCTCGGATGAACCTGAGGTCATCCACTTGCTTCTCCAGTTACCCAACATGGTCCTTCAGGAGCTGTACCTGGATGCACTTCTCACGTTTGTAGCAGCCAGAGACACCAGCAGTGTCCTTGACCTCCCACATACTGCAAGGATCACACTGAATCAGCTTGCTTGACATCGCCTTCTTTCGTCTCTCCCTCTCCAGCGATTTGCGTAGCTTCCTCTCCTCAGCCTCCTCGCTGAAGACTCTCGAGCCAAAGGCTCGCACTTTACTCACAAGGCACTTCCCTCACTACCGCTCCCTTAGAGCAGCGTTGCTTATATTGACTGATAAATTGCCTAATTTACCAATTTACAAACCAAATTCCTCAGTTTTAAACTGTTTGTCCCCTGTGACTTACTCGCCTCCCCCACGGGCTTCAGCTAACCATAGAAACATAGAAATTAGGTGCAGGAGCAGGCCATTCGGCCCTTCGAGCCTGCACCGCCATTCAATATGATCATTGCTGATCATCCAACTCAGTATCCTGTACCTGCCTTCTCTCCATACCCCCTGATCCCTTCAGCCACAAGGGCCACATCCAACTCCCTCTTAAATATGGCCAACGAACTGGCCTCAACTACCTTCTGTGACAGAGAATTCCACAGATTCACCACTCTCTGTGTGAAAAACGATTTTCTCATCTCGGTCCTAAAAGACTTCCCCCTTATCCTTAAACTGTGACCCCTTGTCCTGGACTTCCCCAACATCGGGAACAATCTTCCTGCATCTAGCCTGTCCAACCCCTTAAGAATTTTGTAAGTCTCTATGAGATCACCCCTCAATCTTCTAAATTCCAGCGAGTACAAGCCGAGTAATCAGTGCTTCTCCATGCTTCTCTTTGTTACTGCTTCTTCAAAATCCACGTAAGCTCTGCTTACGTAAAATCCACAGCACCTCATATTCCACGGTATGAACGTTGAATTCTCCAACTTTAGGTAACGACCCATCCTCTCCCTTTTCCTCCTTCTCTTCCCTGTTCCCCATTAGGACAATGTCTCTCATTTCTTGATTAGCACGGGTGCCAGGAGTTATGGGGAGAAGGCAGGAGAATGGGGTTAGGAGCAAGACATAGATCAGCCATGATTGAATGGCGGAGTAGACTCGACGGGCCAAATGACCTCATTCTGCTCCAATCACTTATGACCTTCTGACCTGAGGCCCTGTTCTATAAGGAGAGGTTTGGCAGGCTAGGACTTTATTATTTCGAGTACAGGAGCTGAGGGGTGACCTTATAGAGGTGTATAAAATCATGAAGGGGATATATAAGGTGAATCCAATGTAGGGGAATTCAAAAACTGGAGGTTTAAATTGAGAGGGAAAATATTTAATAAGAACCTGAGGAGCAACTTGTCCACTCAGAGGGTGGTGGATATATGGAATGAGCTGCCAGTGGAGGTAATTGAGGCAGGTCTTTAGCTAGGATAGCAAAATGGGGACATAAAATGGTCCACTCCAACTGAATTAAAGAGAATTCCAAAACCTTTTCTAAAAATATTAGCAGAAACAAGGCAGCTAGGCAGAAAGTAGCCCTTCAGGATCCAAAAGGAAAGTCGTGTCCCTGGGACTTCAAATTCCACTTGTGTAGCTTACAACCAAACAGTATGACCATTGAATTATCCAATGTTGAATTACTCTAGCATCTTATGCGGTTGTCTGATAAGTACGTTTGTTGGTGATGTGAAGATTATTATAGTTGTAAATAACAAGGATGGTTGCAGAGGTTGATAGATCAGATGGAATCCTAGTCAGCCATGTGGCAGAAGGATCACACCGAGCCTCGGCCATACCCGACATCAGACCTACCGTGGAACTGGGAACATGCCCAGAGAGGGAAGCTGCCGAGCCAAGCCCCTGCTCACCCCACGGATGGTAGATGAGGGACAGAGGGGCTGTAAGCAGATTGTCTATGGGAGGCAGTGCAGTGCACCTCCATGGTGGAGTGGGCGACTGGAGGCCCTGCTGCAGCCTGGGTTCGGCTGGAGCAGACGCCGTTCCAAGAGGCCAAGCACGTGGACTAGATACATGGAGTTGTGGAGCAGCAGTGGAGGACATCATAGACTACGCTTGGCCAGGCCTTGCCTGCAGCAGTGCCAGGACAACCGCCCTGTGTGGCCAGGTTACGAAACTCTGCACTTACAACAACTGGGACTCGAAAATGGTGCCAAATCATGCAACTCTTGTATACTGTCTCAGTATACTATTTCAATAAACTTGTACTGTATCTAAGATGTGCTTGTGTATAGTGAGACAGGTCCATCATCGAATTTCTAGCAACTTATGGTCCAACAACATTTTAAATCAGGACAGTTAGGAGAGCACACTTGAAGTCCCCCTGAAAATGTAGCAACTAAGGCGGGTGAGATGACCCCTCTCGACCTCATCTGGACATCTGTGCCGATTTGAGGGTTGAATTGGCCCACCTGGTGCCAGAGCCGGCAGATCCATTCCCATAGCTGACTACCGCAGCCACCTTTGTGGGTCAGTATCTCGGTCCCCCAAGGCCATGACCTCTGTTGGTCAGGAAAAACAGAAAATATGGCAAGACTCTGGAACAAAGGGTGCTGGAAAATCAGTACTGTACTGTACTGAACTGAATGCAAAAATGAATTTCATTGTACCTCGGTACATGTGACAATAATGTAACATTGAACCATTTAACCATTCAGATTTGAGTGGCAGATGGAATTGCCGGGTCCTTAGAAGCATTACTGTGCAGAGTGAACTTGGGGTGTAAATTCATAGTTCCCTGAAAATGGTCACACAAGAAAGAAGGCATTTAGCTTGTTTGCCTTCATAGGCACAGGTATTGAGGATAAGAGATGGGACACCATATTGCAGCTGCACAATACATTGCTTAGGCCACACTTGGAATATTATCTGCAGTTCTAGTCACCACACTGTAGAAAGGAATGCAAGAAGGAATGCAAAAGAGATTCACCAGAATGTTGCCTGGAATGGGGGGCTTTAGTTATAAGTTGCAAATGCAGGGATTGTTCTCACTGGAGAGCAAGAAGCTGAGGGGGTGACCGTACAGACATTTATAAGATTCTGAGTGTGTAAGATAGGGTAGATATTCACATATATTCCCAAGGAGTAGGGGAGTCCAAAACCTGAGGACATAGGTTTAAGCTCACGGGAAATATTAAAAGCAGATACTAAGGGGCAGATATTGCATACAGAGGGTGATGCAAGTTAGAAGCAGGTATAATCACAGCACTGAAAAAGCATTTAGACAGGTACACGGATGGAAAGGAATAGAAGAATGTAGAAGAAAATTGAATTAGCATAGGTTACATTAGTCAGCATGGACAAATCAGGCGGAGGGGCCTTTTACCATGCCACATTATTCTCTATGAAATCAACAATAATCGCATGTTCAAATATGCCAATGCCGTTTCAAAATGTTTGGAGAGAATTCCACATTCCAAAAGAGGCGTATAATTTTACAGAAATAATATCCATGTGTTTGCAGCATCAAAAGAAGTAGCAATCTATCTATCTTCTATCTAGACATAACTAAATCTCTGATCGTATGCTCTTCCAGTTTGCGTGGTTTTTTTATTTGCGCAAAAACGGTACACGATAGCACACGATACACACCTTACTCACCATTCTCCTGTGCTGCAAGTGCAACAAGTTTTGTTCCGATCGGTGGTGTATATTAAAAGTCATTAAGGTTTAAAAATCTTTAAAAACCGCGCATGCGCGGATTGATCTCTTCTCCTGTCTGTCAGCGCCATGCAGATTGGTCTCCTCTACTGTCAATCAACGTCATGGCCAGGATGGTGACGCCCCTTCCTGCACCTTGGCCTTTCCCGCCTCACTCACAAACTCCTCTCTCCCCTCCTCACAGTAACCTGTCTACCGTCTCCCCCACAACTGGCGGCGGCGGGAGGGTTCAGTGGAGGCCCTGGTCCTGTCTCTCTCTCCCTCACTCATCCCTCTCCCCTGCCTGCCCTCTGCGGCAATGGAGGTCCTGTCTACCCGTCCCCTCAGGTGAATGGTTGCGACCGTCCGTCTCCTCCGCCGCCACCGCTGCGGTAACTCACCCTCACTGCCCTCTCGGGGATGAGGGGAAATGAGCCATGCCTGTGCAGTTGTGGGCTATGGGTGAGTGGTGGAACATAGCATTGGTGTTAAGGGTTGCGTTGGGGGAACGAATGAGTGGTGGAATATTGCATTGAGGGAATAGGTCCCACTTGGTCTAGTATATTACTAAAGCTCTCATCTTGTTTATTTCTATGTCTATTGGTGTGGGGTGTGCTCCCGGAACTACGCCAAAACGGTACACGATAGTGCTACAATTTTTGACTCGCCTTACTCACCATTGTCGTGTGGTATGTTTTCATCACGGTTCATTCATATTGATGGTATATTTTCCAAGTTATTCACATTTTAAACTTTAAAAAATTATCTTTTCACTGTGAAAAATCCAATTTCACTTGCTGCACCTTCACGTTACAATATTACAAATGACAGGACACTGGGAATCCTGTCATTTGTAACATTGTAATGGTCACAGACAGCAAGTGGAATTGGAGTTTAAAGTGAAAAGTCATTTTTTTTAAGTTTAAAGAGAGGGAGCGTGAAGAGGAGGGGGAGGGAATGCTGGGGGATGAGGGAATTGAGCCGTGCCTGCGCAGTTGGCGGTTATGGGTGAGTGGTAGAATATTGTGTTGGTGTAACAGGTTGTGTTGGTGGAACAGGTGAGTGGTGGAATATTGTGTTGGGGCAACAGGCTACCCAATGGGTCCCACTTGGTCTAGTTATTAACTAAAAATGACCAAGTGGGACCACCTTATCCACCTGTGACTCGACCTTCAAGGTACCATGCACTTGTACTCCTAAATCCCTCTACTGTACAACACCCTCAGTGCCCTGCCATTCACTGTGTAGGTTCTGCCCTTGCTCGACAACCCAAAATGCAACACCTCACATGTCTCTGTATCAAATTCCATCAACCATTCCACCGCCCACCCGACCAATCAATCCAGATCCTGCTGCAATCGTCACAACCATCTTCACTATCTGCAAAACCACTCACTTTTGTATCATTGGCAAACTTGCTAATCTTGCCCTGTATGTTCTCATCCAAATCATTGATGTAGATGACAAACAGTAACAAGCCCAGCACCGAACCCTGAGGCACACCACTAGTCCGAGGCCTCCAGCCCAAGAAGAAACTTTCCACCATCACCTTCTGCTTCCTTCCATGGAGCTAATTTGCTATCCAATCAGCTATCTCTCCTTGGATCCCATGTGATCTAACCTTCCAGAGCAGCCTACCATGTGGAACCTTGTTGAATGCCTTACTGAAGCCCATGTACACAACATCTAAAGCTCTGCCCTCATCAACTTTTTTGGTCAAGTCTTCAAAAAAATCAAACTGATTTGTGAGACACGACCTCCCACGTACTAAACCATGCTGACTGTCACCTAATCAGCCCTTGCCCATCCAAATGCCTGTATATCCTATCCTTCAGAATACTCTCCAGTAACTTACCAACTACAGATGTTAAGCTCACAGGCCTATAGTTCCCAGCATTTTCCCTGTAGCTGTTCTTGAAAAGAGGCTCAACATTTACCACCCTCCAGTCTTCCGGCACCTCTCCCGTATTTAAGGGCGACTCGTAAGTTTCAACCACAGTACCTTCAGTACTTCTTCGACGGTAACCCTGACAGCTCTCAGTGACTGCTCCAATTTCCTCCATCCTACTGTCTTGCTCTTCGGTAAATACAGAGGAGAAATACTCATTGAGTACCTTGCCCATCTCCTGTGTCTCCACACAGAGGTGACCGCTTTGATTCCCGAGGGGTCCCACTCTCTCTCTAGTTACCCATTTCCCCCTTATGTATTTATAAAATCTTTTGGGATTGTCCTTAATGCTACCCGCCAGAGCTATCTTCTGATTTCCTTTTTCAGTTTAGTCCTTAGTTCCTGAAACTCGTCCAGGAATGATCCCAGCTGACTATACCTGTCCCGTGCATCCTTCTTGTTTTTGACTAATGCCTCAATTTCCCTTGTCAGCCAAGCTTCCTTACGTTTGCCTGCTTTACCCTTCACTCTAACGGGGACGTACATATCCTGAGCTTTCTTCAGCACACTTTTAAAAACATCCCACTTGGCCAATGTTCCTTTCCCCTCAAATTACCTGCTCCAGTCAACTTGAACGAGACCTTCTCTCATACCCTCAAAGTTGTCCTTACCACAGTTGAGCATTTTAACACGTTGACCCTCTCCTTCCCTATCTATAACTATCTTAAACCTAATCGAACAGTGGTCACTGATCCCAAAAGGCTCCTCCACAAACACTTCATTAACTTGAAGGTCCTAATTTCCCAATACTAGATCCAGTGTTGCCCTCTCACGTGTGGGGGCCTCCACATACTGTTGAGAAAACTCTCCTGAACACTTTTAAAGAATTGCACCCCATCTAAATCTTTCATCTTATGATTATCCCAATCTATATTTGAAAAGTTGAAATCCCCTACTACAACCTTATTTTGACCTGCAGCTGTCTGCAATCTCCTGGCACAAGGGTCTGTTCGGGGGCCTGTAGTTCATCCCCAACAAGGTGATCATCCCTTTTTTGTTCCTCAGCTCCACCCATATAGATTCACTAGACGAACCGTCTGTAATGTCACCTCTGAACACAGTCGTCACATCCTCCTTAACCAACAATGCAAACCAGGTTTACAATGTCTACAACGTCCCAGTCGCTCGTACCTATCCATGCCCTATCCAAGCTCATCTGCCTCACCCGTCAGGCCCCTTGCATTAAAATACGTGCAGTTTAATCCAACCCTCCTTCGTCGCTCTCCGCCTTTCACCTGCCTATTCTGTCCACTAACCTTTCCAACACTGCCGTCCTGCATGGGTATGGCTGTCCAGCCTGCAGCTGTCCGTTTTTTTTTCTCTCTTTTTTAAATTTTGAGTTAGTTGAGTTTTTCTGTTTTCAGAATCCTAGCCTTTTTTATGTGGTGGTGGGGAGGGGGGAACTGCTTTCTAGGGTCCCTACCTGGTCGGAGAGGCAGCTTTCTCCGGGCTGCACTGTCGACCTGTCCTCGCGGCCTACCAGCGGGCCTGGAGCGGCGATTCCTGGGGGGACCGCCCAGAACCACGGCTTCGGCAGCGGCGCAGCGCTGGAGCACCATCGCGGAACGGAGCGGACGATGCCTTGCCTGGGTCGCCGCGCTGGAGCTCTGGTGAGCTGAACATCGCGGAGCTGCGGGACTGGCGGCGCTGAACTTCAACTTTAACGTCGGGGCCCGGGATCTCTTGGCATGATCGCCAGTTGTGGATCTCCATTCAGCGCGGCCTGTTGGTCTCCAGCAAGGAAGCGGCCATTACAGGCACCCCGAGCCGCTGAGAAGGTTCTCCCGAAGCCGGAGCGCCATTACCCGGCGAAGAAGGCCTGTAACATCGGCCCCCGTAGCGGCGACTGTGGAGGCATCAATAGGCCTGACTATGGGTGGACATGGGGATGGGGACTGGACTTTGTGCCTTCCCTCATAATGGGAACCATTGTGGGGGGATGTTTTTTATGTTTATTGTTAAATTCTTTAATGTTGTGTCTTATCTTTATCTGTGTGCTGCATGGCAAGACAAATTTCACAACACCAATTGGTGTATGTGATGATAAATGTCCTTTGTCCATACCAACTTCTAGCTTCTCACGTGCCTCTGCCCTACACCCCTCTGCCAATCTAGTTTAAACCCACCCTGTAGCAAGGATTTTGCCAGCACTCAAGGGCCTGGGCTATAGGGAGAGGATTGGCATGCTAGGACTTTATTCTTTGGAGCGCAGGAGGATGAGGGATGAACTTATAGAGATGTATAAAATCATGAGGGGGATAGGATAAATGCACAGAGCCTTTTACCAGTTTAGGTGAATCAAGAACCAGAGGACATGGGTTTGAGATGAAACATTGAAACATAGAAAATAGGTGCAGGAGGAGGCCATTCGGCCCTTCGAGCCAGCACCGCCATTCATTGGCTGACCGTCCCCTATCAATAACCGTGCCTGCCTTCTTCCCATATCCCTTGACTCCACTTGTCCCTAGAGCTCTATCTAACTCTCTCTTAAATCCATCCAGTGACTTGGCCTCCATTGCCCTCCTCTGCACTGCCACAATTCCCTGTGGCAGGGAATTCCATAAATTCACAACTCTCTGGGTGAAATCGTTTTTTTCTCACCTCAGTCTTAAATGACCTCCCCTCTATTCTAGACTGTGGCCCCTGGTTCTGGACTCGCCCAACATTGGGAACATTTTTCCTGCATCTAGCTTGTCCAGTCCTTATATAATTTTATATGTTTCTATAAGATCCCCCCTCATCCTTCTAAACTCCAGTGAATACAAGCCTAGTCTTTTCAATCTTTCCTCATATGACAGTCCCACCATCACAGGGATCAATCTCGTGAACCTATTCTGCACTGCCTCAATCACAAGGATGCCCTTCCTCAAATTAGGAGGCCAAAACTGTACACAATACTCCAGATGTGGTCTCACCAGAGCCCTATACAACTGCAGAAGAACCTCTTTACTCCTATACTGAAATCCTCTTGTTTTGAAGGCCAACATTCCATTAGCTTTCTTCACTGCCTGCTGTACCTGCACGCCAACTTTCAGTGACCGGTGTACAAGGACGCCCAGGTCTCGCTGCACCTCCCCCTTACCTAACTTAACCCCATTGAGATAATAATCTGCCCCCTTGTTTCTGCCGCCAAAGTGGATAACCTCACATTTATACATATTGTACTGCATCTGCCACGCATCTGCCCACTCACTCAACCTGTCCAGGTCACCCTGCAACCTCCTAACATCCTCTTCACAGTTCACACTGCCGCCCAGCTTTGTGTCATCCGCAAACTTGCTAGTGTTGTTCCTAATTCCCTCTTCCAAATCATTAATATATATGGTAAACAGTTGCAGCCCCAACACCGAGCTTTGCGGCACTCCACTCGCCACTGCCTGCCATTCTGAAAAGGACCCATTCACTCCAACTCTATGCTTCTGGTCTGCGAACCAATTTTCTATACATGTCAACACCCTACCCCCAATACCATGTGCTCTAATTTTAGTCACCAGTCTCCCGTGCGGGACCTTATCAAAGGCTTTCTGAAAGTCTAATTGCACTACATCCACTGTCACCCCTTCATCCATTTTACTTGTCACAACCTCAAAAAATTCCAGAAGATTAGTCAAGCATGATTTCCCTTTCATAAATCCATGTTGACTTGGACTAATCCTTTTACTCCAAATGCCCCATTATTACCTCTTTAATAATTGACTCCAGCATCTTTCCCACCAACGAAGTCAGGCTAACTGGTCTGTAATTCCCCGTTTTCTCTCTCGCACCGTTCTTGAAAAGTGGGATAACATTAGCTATCCTCCAATCCACAGGAACTGATCCTGAATCTATTGAACATTGGAAAATGATCACCAATGCGTCCATTATTTCTTGAGCCACCTCCCTGAGGACCCTGGGATGCAGACCATCAGGCCCAGGGAATTTATCATCCTTCAGTCCCATTAGCCTTGCCAATACTATTTCTGAGAGGGAAAACATTTAACAGGAACCTGAGCTGCAACATTTTCACAAAAAAGGGTGGTGGGTGTATAGAACGAGCTGTCAGAGGAGGTAGTTAGGGCAAGTAGTTATCACAGCATTTAAAAGACATTCAGACAGGTACAAGGATAGAAAAGGTTTAGAAGGATTTGGGCCAAAAGCAAGCAGGTGGGACTAGTGTAATTGGAGCATCGTGGTCGGCATGGGCAAGTTGTGCTGAAGGGCCGATTTCGATGCTCAATTTAAATATATATATATTTCTTGAGGTAGTTGTAGAAAGCCTACTAGTTCTAATATTTGCTTAAAAGTTTAAAGAGTTTCATCCTCTTAGCAAATATTCCAACAAACTTCCTCAGATTCATTGCAGAAAGTATCCTGACTGGTTACATCATGGGCTTGTATGATAATTCCAATATACAGGAATGCAAGAGGTTGCATGGAATGCTGGACTCAATCCTCTCCATCATCAAGACCATTCTCAACAAGGCAACATCTATCATCAAGGATCCACACCGTCCGGGCCATGCCTGCGGAATTAATCACTGCTATAAATCACTGCTATAATCACTGTACAATTAATCGCTATAATTGGGCACGAGTTACACAAGCCAGAAATCCCACATCACCTGGTTCAAAAACAGCTATTTTCTTACAACCATCAAGTTCCACCCTAATACTACCTCGGCAAACAGAATACTTTGGAATAGAATGGTACAGCAGAATAACTGGCCCTCTGGCCCACAATGTTTGTACCGAACATGATGCCAAGCTAAACTGATCTGTAGAACATAGAGCAGTGCAGCACAGGAATGGCCCCTGCTAAGGACTTGTTTTCTAATTGTGTTTTACACTAATCTCTTGTTTGCATAATATTTTTATTTTCACTTTGTGGAATTCATGTGTCATTTATGTAATAATGTATGCTTATTGTTTGTTACCTCAGTCCATTTTGTGTAATGCTGTTGAAAGTAAGATTTTCATTGTACCTGTACCTCACTGCACAGTACTTGTACATATAAAATAAACTCACTTAATGTGTGGCAGGGTGGTGCAGCGGTAGAGTTGCTGCCTTGCAGTGCCAGAGATCCGGGTTCGATCCTGGCTCCAAGTACTGTCTGAATGGAGTTTGTACATTCTCCCTGTGACCACACGGGTTTTCTCCAGGTGCTCAAGTTTCCTCCAACACTCCAAAGACATATAGGTTTGCAGGTTAATTGGCTTCAATAAAATTGTAAATTGTCTCCAATGTGTAGGTAGTGTTAGTGTACAGGGTGATCATTGGTCAGAGCAGACATGGTGGGCCGGTCTCCACACTGTATCTCTAAAACTAAAACTTAAAAACTTGAGAAGGAATGGGCAATGTTTCGGGTCTACAGAAGGGTCTCGGCTCGAAACATTACCCATTCCTTCTCTCCAGAGATGCTGCCTGTCCCGCTGAGTTACTCCAACATTTTGTGTCTATCTTCAGTGTAAACTAACATCTGCAGTTCCTTCCTACACACTAAATAATGTGATTTGTCCAACGACAATTAAATTAACTTGACTTGCGACTAATGATGCAGCACAGGTTATACATTGCACACTACAGACAGCCTCTTTTGGGTTATGAATGAAGATAGAGTTACAGCTGCACCAGACAGCAGCCAGGTGGAGAGATGAAAAGATGCAAACATTCCTCTGGAGCCACAAACTGGAGTTTGCACGTTCTCCCTGTGACAGCATGGGCTTTATCTGGGTCCTCGGCTATCCTCCCATTTCCCAATGACGTGCCGATTTGTAGGTTAATTGGCCCCAGTGTATGGGGAGTGAATACGAAGATGGGATAACATAGAACTAGTGTGAATGACTGAACAATGGTTGGCATAGACGTAGATTCGCATAGACATGGTTAGGACAAATGACCTGTTTTCACTCTGTATCTCTAAACCTTTACAACAGATACATTCAACATTTTTAGCTTTGTACTTGGGCAGCGTAATATCCTCTGATGACTCGCTGAGCAATGAAATATCGACCAGTCAGCAGGGCCAGTCAAGCACTTGGTCGACTCCGAGCTCGAGTGTTAAACCACCACAGCATCAAGCAGCCAACTAGGCTGAAAGTCTACAAAGCTGCAGTACTCTCCAGCTTGCTGTATGGATGTGAAACATGGGCCTTGTACAGGAATCACATCTGCCCGCTTGAGAAATGCCGCTTGCACTGACTCTCCGCAGTCCATCATGGGCATTCGCTGGCAAGGCAGGGTGACTAACGTGGCAGTGCTGGACTGGTCTGGCTTCACAAGCATCGAAGCAATGATCATAAAGGCCCTGCTTCCATGGACAGGCCATGTGATCAAGATGGATGAATCCTGCGTGCCTTGTCAACCTCTGTATGGAGTTCTGTCACAGGGTCAAAGGAACCCAGGGAAATGCCCAGAGAACCGATTCAAGGACTGCATCACGGCCCACCTCCAGCACGCAGGCCCAGCCCCTAAAGAACTGGAAACCCGTGCCAGTGACAGGACTGGCTGGCGTACAACCACGGGGAACGCGGTCAGCAGTTTCGTAGACAATTGCCGAAGCCAACTGGTTAGTGGCAGAGACAGGAGGAAGGCCGCAGCACTAAATCCCCCCACAGCGGCCTTCACGTGCCCCCATTGCCCCCGCGGGTGTGGCTTGTGAGTCAGACTCAATGCCACAAGACACAGGGGCTGCACAACCATGATATCGTGGTCCACCATGGGCCCCCACCATTCATTGACCTATTTCTCCAGTTTTACTGGAATCATACATGTAAGACAATAAAAAAAACTAGATCATCAGTGCTTCTTTGGCTTTGCTTCACTGTTGAAAGTAAATGTAAAAAGTTGTATGTATTTCACACATTTACAAAATGTAACCCCAATCTACAGATAAGGGATTAATCTGAGAAGGTGCAGTGGTTGTTTTTCTGCAATTACAATCGAGCCTGGGCTCAAAACAGCAAAGTCAAATCAGCCAAGATTTCTACTCTTATTGCCATCTCCCGACCCTGGCCAGACGGCCACCGCACCGAGCAACAGTGAACATGCATAGTGGAGCTAATCCCGATGTTGGGGGAGTCCAGAACCGGGGGGGGGGGGGGGGGGTCACAGTTTAAGAATAAGAGGTAGGTCATTTAGGACCTAGATGAGGAAAAACTTTCTCACCCAGAGAGTTGTGAATCTGTGGAACTCTCTGCCACAGAAGGCAGTGGAGGCCAATTCACTGGATGTTGTCAAGTGTTTTTTGGGCTCAAGGGACATGGGGAGAAAGCAGGAGCGGGGCGCTGATTTCTGATGATCTGTCATGATATTGAATGGCGGTGCTGGCCTACTCCTGCACCTATTGTCTGCGTTACGATCAGTTGCCGTGAAGGGCATGGTGCCGGAGCGTCCACATCAGTCAGCAGTAACCCTGTGGACCAGCTCCCGTGGACGCTGGGCACTGCAAACACTGGGCAGGCAGGCAGGCAGGCACTGAGCTGGCTGGCCACAGACAGGGGACATTCAAAAGCAACTGCACGAAATGGCACAAACCAAGGACGTGTATTTTATGTTTCGAAATCCTTCAGAGAGGATTTATAAAATGAAGATAGATGTTTGTTTCTCTTCCAGCGGGTACCGCCCACTGCCGCTAATGATTGGCGGCGGGACATGGAGGCTTGTGGTTTCCATTCAACACCAGCCAGCGGCAGCGGCATGAGCAGAGATAGTAGGCGCTCTCACTCCGTTGGAGCCGGGAGACTTTTTCAAGGGAATGCGTCCCCGGTTTTGGCGCTGCGATCACTCCGTTGCTTCTCCGGTGTGGGCTGTATTTTGACTGAGAGCCGGACGGCGCTGCTCGCCGTTGAGTTGCAGCAGCAGCAGCCGCGGCCGCAGGCAGCGCGTCGGGCACAGACAGACATGGTTGGCGAGGAAAAGGGCTTAGAGATTGACTCAAGTGTCGAGGTTTTATGTTGTCGTGAAAGTCAGCAGTAATGACGGCTCGCCAGTTGCAAGTGGCCGTGATCGGAGCAGGGGCGAGCGGACTCTGTGCTGCCCGGCACCTCCTGGCCAAGCCGCATATTTTCGCCCCTCCCGTGGTGTATGAGCAGTCTACTGGTGTCGGAGGCACTTGGGTATACACGGAGAGAACGGGCAAAGATGACCATGGCCTGCCCATACAATCCAGTATGTACAGAGACCTCAGGTACCCTACATCACACCGCTCGCTACCAGGCTGACAACGCACAGCAGCATGTTCTGGATTGGTTTTGGTAGTATTTTGTCACAGGTCAAAATAGAAAACTGAGGGATAAGATGTTGTGTCTACAGAAGGTAGACACAACATCTGTTTCACTGTTTAAGAAAGAATTGCAGATGCTGGAAAAATCGAAGGTAGACAAAAAATGCTGGAGGAACTCAGCGGGTGAGGCAGCATCTATGGAGAGAAGGAATTGGCGACGTTTCGGGTCGAGACCCTTCTTCAGACCCGTTACTTTCAGGCTGAAGACACGAAACGTCACCCATCCCTTCTCTTCAGAGATGATGCCTGTCCTGCAGTGTTACTCCAGCATTCTGTGTGCATCTTCAGTATATAACTAGAATCTGCAGTTACTTCCTACACAAGATTTTTAATATGCATTTGGATAGACTTTGATTATGGATAGTTAACATGGCTTTGGGCGTAGGAGCATGTCTCACGAATCTGATTTTTTTTTTAACCAAAAGGGTTGACGAGGGCAGGGCTGTAGCCAAAATAAGCAGGAAAGAACTTGGGTTTATACTGAATGTAAATGAAAACTTTACAAGCTCTTAAGTGTGCAACATCTTTTAATGATAGCACTGGGTATTACACACACCTTCAAGCACCGGCTACATTTTCCTACTGAGGGGAAGGCGTTATGATTGATGTTAACTGGGCGGGGTTAATGGGAGTGAGGTAACTATATTATTGGTTGCATATAAACCATCTACATCCTTCCCTTAGAAATCAAAAAAACAGATTGTTGTCACGACAACCGAATTAAACAGCAGAATTAAACGAAATCGCCGTAGCGAACAGGCGGCTTACTGATCCTGCCCGAGCGCGTACGGACGTCTCCACCTCCCCCCGAAAGAGCAGAAGAAGCAGGAGGACGCAAGGCAGCCGGGGAACCAGGGAAGGGCATTGGGGTGGGAGAAACAGGAGAGGGAGAACCGCGACCGGCAACAGGGGACCCGCGCAGAGGGGAACCAGGCGCCCGCGACGGGGACCGAGGCATGCAGGGAACACCAGCCGGGGCGGCAGCCGGCTGCTGATAGGAGAGTGGAGGGGCATAGGGCCCAGGGGGCTGCGGCTGTGGCTCATTAACCGCAAGCAGGTGTTGTCGGCTTCTTCGGTAGATGGAACCCTCACAGTCGACCAGATACGAACGAGGTGAGTCGGCCACCCCAACCACGGTGGCCAGACGGTAGTGACCACTGGCGGTCTGCAATCGAACAACCTGTCCGGGCAACAGAGGATCGAGTGGTCTGCACGACCGATCGTGGGAACACCGCTGGCTGTCACGTTTCTCTTGAATTCGCCTCTGCACGGAGGCGGGCTCCAGCACCCGAGGTTTCAGCTGGCGCTGGGCAATCGGGACGGTGGATCTGGTAGTTCTGGACATCAGACGCTGAGCAGGTGACCCCATGGCCGGATCCCTGGAAACATTCCTGAGGTTCAGGAGATCCAAATACAAATCAGAATTGGATAGTCGCGCCTGTTCCATCAGAAGCTTGGCGCTGCGGACGGCCCGTTCTGCAAGGCCGTTGCGCTGTGGGTACTCTGGGCTGCTGGTGAAATGCACGAAGTTCCACTTGTCGGCAAAGCTTTTGAAATCTCGGCTTGTAAACTGCCTGCCGTTGTCAGTCTGCAGCCTGACCGGGGTCCCAAAAGTGGAGAAGTGTTTCCGCAGCTTGCGGATCACCATCTCCGACGTGAGGGATGTCAGCAAATCCACTTCGAACCAGTTGGAGTACGAGTCGACCAGGACAAGGTAGTGGTTACCACACCACTCGAATATGTCGGCAGCCAGCAAGGACCAGGCCAAAGCAGGGGCGGGCTGTTGCAGCAGGGGCTGTCGCTGCTGGTGTGGAGCAAGACTGTTGCACGTGGAGCAGGCAGAAACTCGGTCTCGGATATATTTGGCCATTCCAGGCCAATAGAATTGGCACTGAGCGTGGGCGAGTGTTGCATCGACCCCAGGGTGTCCGCTGTGGGCTGCACAAAAGTAAAAGTCAAACAGGGAGGACGGGACCACAACTTTATGTCCCTTGACGATAACGCCATCCTGGAGCACCAGTTTGTCGCGGACCAGGAAGAAAGGCTGTGTTTCAGACGGCGCAGCGGAGCGCTTTGTTGGCCACCCTGCTTTAATCACCGAGGCGAGCCGCTGCAAAACCGGATCGGCAGCGGTGTGCTCGGCCAAAACCTGTAGCTGCTTGGTTGGAATAAAGTTAACGCCCAGTACGAGCAAGTCCTCTGTTTCGTAGGGGTGGCGAGCGCAGGAGGTACGCGGGGCTCGCGATTGGGTGTCCGCAATGTGCATCTCGGTGCCCTTCTTGTAGATGATGTCAAAGTCGAAACGCTGGAGCTGCAGCATCATACGCTGCAGCCTGGCAGGGCAGCGTGAATCGGCTTGTTCAGGATTGTCACCAGTGGCTGGTGGTCGGTTTCGACCGTAAATCTGCTGCCGAACAGGAAGTCTCTGAACTTGGAGCAGGCGAACACCACCGCGAGCAGCTCTTTCTCGATCTGAGCGTACCGCTGCTCGGTGTCCGTCATGGTGCGGGAGGCATAGGAGACAGGATGTAACGATCCATCGACAGACTGAAGGCAGGCCGCACCCAGGCCGAACTTGGAAGCGTCACAGGTGACGGTGATGGGGCGACCCACGTCGAAGAACCGCAACGTCGGAGTGCTAATCAGTTTCGACTTGAGGCGGTCAAAGGCCTGCTGGTGATATGGGAGCCAGGCCCAGGCGATATCCTTTTTTGTCAGCTGCCGCAGGGGAGCACTCAGCTCACTGAGGTTTGGTATAAACTTGCCAAGGTTTAATGATAGCACTGGGTATTACATACACCTTCAAGCACCGGCTACATTTTCCTACTGAGGGGAAGGCGTTATGATTGATGTTAACTGGGCGGGGTTAATGGGAGTGAGGTAACTATATTATTGGTTGCATATAAACCATCTACACTGAAGATGGGCACAAGGAGCTGGAGTAACTCAGCGGGTCCGGCAGCATCTCTGGAGAAAAGAAACAGATGACGTTTTGGGTTTAAGTGAGGTGGGTGGGGGGGAAGAGACACAGAGTGCAGGGAATTACTTGAAATTGGAGAAATTAATGTTTATACTGCTGAGTATTGAGTTTCGAAGTTGGATGTAATGTTACAGTTGTGGAAGACATTGGTGAGGCCACATTTGGAGAATTGTGTTCAGTTCTGTTTACTCTGCTATTGGAAAGATGTTATGCTGGAAAGAGTGCAAAGAAAATTTAGCTTGAGATTACTTTAGAGATGCAGCACGGAAATAGGCCCACTGGCCTACCTGGTCCGTGTTGACCAGCGATCCCTGCACACTTACACTATCATACACGCTCTTGGGAAAGTTTACAATTATTCCAAGCCAACACTCCTGCATGTCTTTGGAGTGTGGGAGAAATCTGAAAATCTGAAAATCTGAAAATCTGAAGACTTTTGCCTTCCACCACAGTGAGGAGGTGCTTGGTGAACTCACTGTGGTGGATGTTAAATTATGTGTTTATTGTGTGTTTTGTTTTAATTTATTACATGTTATGACTGCAAGGTAACAAATTTCGTTCAGACCGAAAGGTCTGAATGACAATAAAGGAATCTGATCTGATCTGATCTGATCTGAAAATCCTGGAGAAAACCCACAGAGGTCATAGGGAGAATGTACAAACTCCATACAGACAGCACCCATAGTCTGGATCGAAGGTACACAAAAAGCTGGAGAAACTCAGCGGGTGCAGCAGCATCTAAGGAGCGAAGGAGATAGGCGACGTTTCGGGTCGAGACCCTTCTTCAGACTGGTCAGGGATCAGGGAAACGAGAGATATAGACGGTGATGTGGAGAGATAAGGAACAATGAGTGAAAGATATGCAAAAAAGTATCGGTGATAAAGGGAACAAGCCATTGTAAGCTGTTTGTGGTGTGAAAATGAGAAGCTGGTGCGACTGGGGTGGGGGAGGGAGATGGAGATGGAGGGAATGCCAGGGCCCGAGGGCTGAGGGAGAGGTGGGAAGGGGAGGAGACAGCAAGGGTTAACAGAATTGAGAAAATTCAATATTCAAGCCCAAAGGATGCAGACTCCCCAAGCGGAATATGAGGTGCTGTTCCTCCAGCTTGCGGTGTTGCTCACTCTGGCCGTGGAGGAGGCCCAGGACCGAGAGGTCGGATGTGGAATGGGAGGGGGAGTTGAAGTGCTGAGCCACCGGGAGGTCGGGTTAGTTATTGCGGACCGAGCGGAGGTGTTCGGCGAAGCGATCGCCAAGCCTCCGCTTGGTTTCACCGATATAGATCATCTGGCATCTGGAGCAGCGGATGCAGTAGATGAGGTTGGAGGAGGTGCAGGTGAACCTCTGTCGGACCTGGAAGGACTGCTTGGGTCCCTGAAAGGAGTGGAGGGGGGAGGTGAAGGGACAAGTGTTGCATTTCTTGCGGTTGCAAGGGAAAGTGCCCGGGGAAGGGGTTAGAGTGGAGGAGAGGGAAGAATGGACAAGGAGTTGCGGAGGGAGCGGTCTTTGCGGAAGGCAGACAGGGGGGGAGATGGGAAGATGTGGCGGGTGGAGGGGTCACGTTGGAGGTGGCGAAACTGGCGGAGGATTATATGTTGTATTTGTCGGCTGGTGGGGTGAAAGGTGAGGACCAGGGGGACTCTGCCCTGTTTGCGAGTGGGGGAATGGGGAGCGAGGGCAGTGTTGCGGGGTATGGAGGAGACCCTGGTGCGAGCCTCATCAATAGTGGGGGAGGGGAATCCCCGTTCTCTGAAGAATGAGGCCATTTGTGATGACCTGACCCTGGTCTGTTAGTTTAGAGATACAGCGCGGAACGGACCCTTCAGCCCACCCAGTCCGCGCCGACCAGCGATCCCCGCACATTAACACTATCCTACACCCACTAGGGACAATTTTTACATTTACCAAGCCAATGAACCTACCAATATGCCTGTACGTCTTTGGAGTGTGGGAGGAAACCCAAGCTCTCGGAGAAAACCCACATAGATCACGGGGAGAACGTACAAACTCCGTATAGACAGCACCCGTAGTTTGGATCGAACCGGGTCTCCGGCGCTGCATTCGGTGTAAGGCAGCGACTCTACCGCTGCGCCACCGTGACCGCCCTGGTCTCTGGCGCTGTAACGCAGCGACTCTGCCACTGCACGACCCTGCTGGCCCTTTACTTCCTTTACGAGGATGTTGTCAGGGCCTGAGCTATAGGGAGAGGTTGGGCAGGCTAGGACTTTATTCCATGGAGCGCAGGAGGCTGAGGGGTGATCTTATGCAGGTGGATGAGATCTGAGGAGAAGTGAAAGGGTAGATGTACAGATTCTTTAACCGCGTGTAAGGGGTTCGAGAACCAGAGGACATAGGTTTAAGATGAGATGGGAACATTTAATAAAAACGTGAGGAGCAACTTTTTCCACACAGTGTGGTGAGTATGACGAACAAGCTGCCAGAGGAGGTAGTGGAGGCAGGTACCATCACAATATTTAAATGACATTTGGACGTTGGATAGGAAAGGTTGAGAGGAGTCTGGGCCAAACGCAGGCAGGTGGGAACAAGTGGTCTGCCTCTAGGCTGTATGTCTCCATCTAACACAAACGCTATTTGTTTTCTGTTACGTAATATCTTGGTGGATTTTTAAGCATTAGTCCGAAATGAGTATTGCCATGAAGTGCTCAATAACTGTGGCTGGGTTTGTAACAAATTAAAGACTATTTTTGAACTACCAGTTAGATATAACTTTGGTGAATTTATAAATAATATTGGAGAAGTTTACACAATAGTGCAACCTGTGGGTGCCGTGAATCACAAAAATTACAATATGATTTTTTGTTCTTCCAAAATTAACAGGGTCATGATTGTAAATTGTACTCCATGTGACTTTTTTCTTCTCATTCACTTTACACAAATTATTGTTTACCAATCCCTTATCCCCTCTTATCTCTAATTTCTGTTTTTTTATACAGTTATCCATGCTATGTAGATTATGAACAATGTGCTTGTTTGTCGAGATTATATTTTGGAGGGAGAGGGAGCATACATTTTGGCTGCTCAGATAGGATCAAGAACTTGAGGGGGAAAGAAAGAAGTAGGAATCAGAGAGGTGGTACAGTGGCACAGCTGGTAGAACTACTGTCTCAAGTACCTGAGATCTGGGTTTGATCTCAACCTTGGGTGCTTTCTGTGTGGAGTTTGCAAATTTTCCCAATGACCTCATGGGTTTCTCCCACATCGCAAAGAAAATGAGCTTCTGTAAATTGCCCCTTGTGTGTAGTGAGTGGATCAGAAAGTGGGATAACATAGAACCAGTGTGAACGGGTGATTGTTGGACTTGGTGCGCTGAAGGATCTTCTTCTTCTTCTTGCGTATGGCGTGCACAGCCCAAAGTTGTAGGACAACTTGTTCTATTTGATCTTATTTGATTGTGCACACCAGGTTGATTGCATTCGTCGAAACAGGGCGGACCACGTGAAGGTTGCAATCTCCCACCCCGCTGAAGGGTCTGTTTCAATCTGCATCTCTAAAGTATGTTAAAAGAGATGAGGGGAATGAACTATTGTCACCTCCAGGAGGCTAGATGGTAAAAGCAGATTTGGAAATGTTTGGTATAGTTTTAGTTGAGGGGCTCCATGCCAAGAGAGTGGAAAACTGAGGAATGATAAAGGGGATAAGGAGAGGTGAAAATGCATTGTTGGTTGAAGGAGAGAACCGCAACGCAACAGAAAATAAATAAATGTAAAATGAAACATCATCAAAAATGTGTCAGAGTGAGGCTAAACGCAAATCGGAGGAACAGCACCTCAATTCACTTGGGCAGCTTACAAGCCAGCGGTATGAATATTGATTTCTCTAATTTCAAGTAACCCTTGCATTCCCTCTCTCTCCGTCCCGTCCGCAACCTACTCGTCCTGCTAGTTTCACTGTTTGCATCTCTTAGTTATCACCTCCTCCACGGCCAACAATGAACTATTGTGGGCTCCAGGGTCACCGGTGCTGGCTCTGATTTGTACCTTTTCAAAACTCTAATTTCCTTCTCCCCTGACTCAGTCTGAAGAAGGGTCTCGACCCAAAATGTCACCTATTCCTTTTCTCCAGAAATGCCGTCTGACCCACGGAGTTTTTCCAGCAATTTGTCTATCTTTGGAATAAATTGTTCAAAATAAGTATATTAAAAGTTTAAGCAGCACTGATGAACATACATTCAGGAGTAAATCAAAACAAAGTAAATGATAGGACATCAAAGTAATAACATCCAGTAATAAATAGCGATTGAGGTTAAATTAAACTCCATCCAACTACAAGAAGAACTTGAAACCTGGTTTCCTTATAGACTTTTTTCTGGCATTTAAATATTTGGTAAATCGGATGCGGTGTGCAGCCAACTTATTGACATATTTCAATCAGCATTGTTTGCTACCAGCTACATAATATTTGAAATTGATCCCCATAATATTAGTTTTGGGGAGAAACGGGGCTTCAGCCCACTGAGTCTGCGCTGACCATGGATCACCATACATTAGTTCTATGTTATCCCACTTTTGCTCTCGACACACTAGGGACAATTTACGGGGGCTAATTAACCTACAACCCTGAATGTCTTTGGAATATGGCAGGAAGCCGGAGCACCTGAAGAAAGCCCACGCAGTCAAAAGAAGAACGTACAAACTCCTCACAGACAGCACTCGTAGCCAAGATCAAATTCGGGTCTCTGGCGCTGTGAGGCAGCAGCTCTACTGCGGTGCCACTGTGATGCCCTTCATTATGTTCAAGCTAAATCACATTTGTTGACTCGATAGGTTTGATTTCCAAAATAATATTGTTTATTCTCTTCTATCTCTTCTATAGGACAAATCTTCCAAAGGAGGTCATGGGCTTTCCAGATTTTCCATTTGAAGCTTCACCCACCTCTTTCATTCATCACACTGATGTCAAATCATATCTGGAAAAATACACGGAACACTTTGAAATTCAGAGGCACATAAAGGTACAGGGAAAATGTAAAAGGGTTAGCTCCTGATAGATTATTTTTCTGAACTGTAAGATCATGAGAATTTCTACTGAGAAGAGGTTTAGTTCAGCCTGGAAATACAACATTGTTAATGAAGCCTTTGACGTTTAACAGTTCTATAGCTCTTGGTAAAGGCCTGGAGTTTGCAGATTACTGTAATGAATGTAAAATTGTTTAAAATCACTGTCATTATATTTCAAAACATTTCAACTTTAGGATTTCCACACTTTCACATCTAAGCAGCTTCATGCGATCTAACAGGCCATTCGGCCCAGCTTGTCCTTGCTGACCAAATTTATAAATCACAGGAGCAGAAGTAGGTAATTCAGCCCATTGAGTTTACTCTGCCATTCAATCATGGCAGATCTATCTTTCCCTCTTGACGCCATTCATTTTTTATAGTCCTTCGTCTTACGGTTTTTAATGGTTTGTAATGCCTTGTCCATGAGTTCTCATGTACAGCACTTTGTGGTAACTGTAGTTGTTTAAAGTGCTTTATAAATAAAGTTATTATTATTATTATTATTATTCTCCCAACTACCCCTTGGTACCGTTACTAATCAAGGATCTGTCAGGCTCTGCTGGAATATTGGGCTAGTTCCATTGGCCCTTGAGCCTCTAACCCCTTTCTATCAATATATCTGTCCTAATTTCTTAAACATCATTATTGCAAATGCTTCTATAGATTTATCATTCCAGATACTGTGTTCTATTTGAGTGAAAAAATTGTTCTGATCTCTCTTAAATCTCTCCCCTCTCACTCTAAGCCCATGCCCTGCAGGTATAGAACCCTCTTCCTTGGGAAAAAGGCACTGTATTTGGCTTATCCATGCCCTTCATGATCTTGTGCACCTCAATAAGGTCACCCCTCAGCCTCCTGCACTCCAAAAAAGAAAGTCCTAGCATATCCAATCATTTCCTATAACTCGAGTCTGGAAGCACAGATAACATCTTGGTGAATCTCTTTTGCACCCTTTTGCAAACTTAATGACATCAGTCCCAGAACTGAGCAGTGCACTCCGAGTGTGAATTCACCAAAGATTTATACTGCTGCATCGTGATATCCCAACTTTCATACTCAATGAATCATCTCAATGAAGATAAGCTTCACCACACTGTCCAGCTGTGTTACAGAGGGAGTGGTCTCTGTGGAAGGTGGAAAGGGGTAGAGATAGAAAGATGTGACTGGTGGTGGGATCACATTGGAGGTGACGGAAATGTATGGATGATGATGTGTGGTTGAGGATAGGTGGGTTTGAGATACACATTAGCCACGAGTTATTAATTGACTCATGGATAACTTATTCCAGTCCTTGGACTTTTTCCATCTCTCTTTCCAGTTTTTTATCAATTTCACAGTCATTAAAAGTACCAAGCAAGTCATTCCAGGTATTTGTTCAAACTATCCTGAATCAGTTAAGAAAGGTGACTGATTTCTTCTCTCTCTTGGAAGTAGCAATCGGGCGTATTCATTTCCCCATGATGGTTGGTAAGATTTTACAGTCAATTATAAAGGCTGAGGTTACGCATGACTTGGAGGTCCACGGTAAAATAGGCCAAAGTCAGCATGGTTTAGTGAAGGGAAGATCTTGCCTGACAAATCTGCGGGAGCTCTTTGAAGAAGTTCATAGCAGGACAGACAGAGGGGAGACTATGGATGTTTTTATCTAAATTATCAGGCGACCTTCGATATGGTGCTGCACGTCAGGCTGGTAGGGAAATGAGAGTCCGTGGTATTAGAGAGAAGACACTCGCATGGATAGACACTAGCGTGTTGGCCATGTAGAGTTAGGCAAGTAGGTTATAAAGTCATTTAGAGTTTCTCTACAGTTTAGTCCTATTTTTTTAAACTAAGCTGAAGTGTTTACATCCACTTCATGTGCAAGTTTAGTCTGGCTGCAGAACTAATCACTGGTCAACATAAACAGTCCTTTGCATCACAATGAATAACATGCTGTATTATTCAGTGTCTCTATATGGAGAATTGCTAACGACTGACCAAATATATACAATCTTAAGCCCATGGAAGGTTAATAGAAATGCTTTTCATTGCATCACTGATTACATCAATGACATGATGAAGAAGTTTGCAGATGACACCAAAGTTGGTGGTGTCGTAGAGAGCAAAAATATATCGGACCCAGAGAGAGCTAGACAACTGGATTGAAAATTGGCTTCTTAGTAGGACGCAGAGGGTGATGGTGGAAAGTTGTTTTTCGGACTCAAAGCTGGTGTGCTTCGGGGATCAGTGTTGGGCTCATTGCTGATAGTAGTTTGGATGAGAATATAAAAGACCTGATTAGTAAGTCTGCAGATGACACAAACATGGGTGGCATTGTAGACAGTGAAGATTGTTATCAAAAATGACTACAGGATCTCAATCAGTTGGGCAGGTGGGCTGAGAAATGATTAATGGAGTTGAATGCAGATAACTGCGAGGTGTTGCATTTTGGGACGGGCAAGACCTTCGTATTGAATGGCAGGGCACTGGGGATTTTGTAGATACGAGGGGTCTACGAGTGCAGGATCACTGTTGCTGAAAAGTGGCATCATGGATACATAGTGACACTCAGTGATCAAGATGGCTTAATGTACATTGGCCTTTATCAGTCAGGGTATTGAGAAGAGAAGTTGGGATGTTCTGTAACAGCTGTACAAGATGTTGGTGAGGCCGCTTTTGGAGTATTGTCTTCAGTTTTGCCTGCTATACGAAGGATGTTGTCTAGAGTCATACAGCGTGGAAACGTGCCCTTTGGACCAACGCCCATGCTGACCAACATGCCTCACCTGCCTGTGATTGGCCCATATCCCTCTAAAATGATCCTATCCATGTACCTGAGCAAATGTCCTAAATGTTGTGATAGTACGTGCCATGATCACAATGAATGGCTGTGCTGTCTCGAAGGACCGAATGGCCGCCTCCTGCACCTATTTTCTATGTTTTCTATGTAACTACAGTGCCCTCCATAATGTTTGGGTCAAAGACCCATCATTTATTTATTTGCCTCTGTACTCCACAATTTGTGATTTGTAATTTAAAAAAAACACATGGGGTTAAAGTGCACATTGTCAGATTTTATTAAAGGGAATTCTTATACATTTTGGTTTCACCATGTAGAAATTGCAGCAGTGTTTATACATAGCCCCCCCATTTCAGGGCACCATAATGTTTGGGACACATGGCTTCACAGATGTTTGTAATTGCTCAGGTGTGTTTAAATGCCTCGTTAATGCAGGTATAAGAGAGCCCTCAGCACCTAGTCTTTCCTCCGGTCTTTTCATCACTTTTGGAAACTTTTATTGCTGTTTATCAACATGACCAACGTTGTGCCAATGAAAGTCAAAGAAGCCATTAAGAGACTGAGAAACAGGAATAAAACTGTTAGAGACATCAGCCAAACCTTAGGCTTACCAAAATCAACTGTTTGGAACATCGTTAAGAAGAAAGAGAGCACTGGTGAGCTTACTAATCGCCATGGGACTGGCAGGCCAAGGAAGACCTCCATAGCTGATGACAGAAGAATTCTCTCTAAAATAAAGAAAAATCACCAAACACCTGTCCGACAGCTGAGAAACACTCTTCAGGAGTCAGGTGTGAATTTGTCAATGACCACTGTCCGCAGAAGACTTCATGAACAGAAATACAGAGGCTGCACTGCAAGATGCAAACCACTGGTTAGCCGCAAAAATAGGATGGCCAGGCTACTGTTTGCTAAGAAGTACTTAAAAGAGCAACCACAGTTCTGGAAAAAGGTCTTGTGGCCAGATGAGATGAAGATTAACTTATATCAGAGTGATGGCAAGAGCAAAGTATGGAGGAGAGAAGGAACTGCCCAAGATCCAAAGCATACCACCTCATCTGTGAAACACGGTGGTGGGGGTGTTATGGCCTGGGCATGTATGGCTGCTGAAGGTACTGGCTCACTTATCTTCATTGATGATACAACTGCTGATGGTAGTAGCATAATGAATTCTGAAGTGTATAGACACATCCTATCCACTCATGTTCAAACAAATGCCGCAAAACACATTGGCCGGCGGTTCATTCTACAGCAAGACAATGATCCCAAACATACTGCTAAAGCAACAAAGTCGTTTTTCAAAGCTAAAAAATTGTAATTTCTTGCATGGCCAAGTCAATCACCCAATTGAGCATGCCTTTTATATGCTGAAGAGAAAACTGAAGGGGACTAGCCCCCAAAAAAAGCATCGGCTAAAGATGGCTGCAATACAGGCCTGGCAGAGCATCACCAGAGACGACACCCAGCAACTGGTGATGTCCATGAATCGCAGACTTCAAGCAGTCATTGCATGCAAAGGATATGCAACAAATTACTAAACATGACTACTTTCATTTATATGACATTGCTGTGTCCCAAACATTATGGTGCCTTGAAATGGAGGGAACTATGTATAAACACTGCTGTAATTTCTACATGGTGAAA
Source organism: Okamejei kenojei (assembly GCA_035221665.1). Taxonomy (NCBI): domain Eukaryota; kingdom Metazoa; phylum Chordata; class Chondrichthyes; order Rajiformes; family Rajidae; genus Okamejei; species Okamejei kenojei. Next base: position 51,795,238 of record CM069147.1, read on the forward strand.
CCAAAATGTATAAAAATGGCCTTTATTAAAATCTGACAATGTGCACTTTAACTGAATGTGATTTAACCAATTTTTTTGTTACATATCTCAAATTGTGGAGTACAGAGGCAAATAAATGAATGATGGGTCTTTGTCCCAAACATTATGGAGGGCACTGTACCTCTCTGGCAGCGTGTTCCATATACCCACCACCCTTTGTGAGTTAAAAAAAAAAATTGTCCTTTAGGTTCCTATTAAACGTAATTAAGCCTGTCCCCCTCACCTTAAACCCCATGTCCTCTGGTTCTAGATTCTCCTACTCTGGGTAAAAGACTGCATTTGCTGTATCTATTCCTCTCATGATCGTGTGCACCCATATAAGATCACCCCTCTTCCTCCTGTTTTCCAAGGAATAAAGTCCTTATCTGCTCAACCTCTGCCGAGAGCTCAGGCCCTCAAGTCCTGAAAAGATCCTTGTAAATCTTCTCTGTACCCTTTCCGGCTTAACAACAACTTTCCTATAACATTGTGCCAGGAACTGAACACGATACTCCAATTGCGGCCTCACCTATGTCTCATACAACTGTAACATGACCTCCCAACTTCTGTACTCAATACTCTGACTGATGAAGAAGTCCAATGTGCGTAAAGCCTCCTTGATCACCCAATCTACCCATGACGCCACCATCTAGGAACTATGTACCTGCTCCCCTAAATCCCTCTGCTCTACAACCCCAGAGCCCTACCATTCACCGTATAGGTCCTGCCCTGGTGTAACTTCCCAATATGCAACACCTCACACTTCTCTGCATTAAATTCCATCAACCATTCCTCAGCCCACCTGCCCAACTGATCAAGATCCTGCTGCAAATTTTGACAACCATCTTCACGATCTACAATACCACCCACCTCATTGTTATCTGCAAACTTGCTAATCATGCCTTGTATGTTCTCATCCAAATCATTGATGTAGATGACAAATAGCAACGGGCCCGCACTGATCCATGCGGTTCACCACTAGTCACAGGCCTCCAGTCCGAAAAGCAACCTTCCTCCATCTGCTTATTTCCATGAAGCCAATTTTCTATCCAGTCAGCTATCTCTCCTTGGATCCTAGGCGATCTAACCTTCCAGAGCAGCCTACCATACGGAACCTTGTCGAATGCTTTACTGAAATCCATTTGTACAATGTCTGCCTTCTGACGTCAGCAACCTATTTTGTCACATTTACAAAAAACTCAGATTTGTGAGACACGGTCTCCCATGTACAAAACCATGCTGACTGTCCCTAATCAGTCCCTGTCCATCTGAATGCACATATATCTTATCCCTCCGAATACTTTTGGATCATAGATGTTAGACTCAACGGCCTGTATTTCCAAGCCCTTTCCCTACAATTTTGGCTAGGACTCCTGCAGTTTCCCCTCTAGCTTCCCACAGTGTCCTCAGATATATCTGATCAGACCCTGGAGGCTTGTCTACCTTCACAAACGTTAGCTTGTCTACCTCCATAAGCAGTCGGCATCTGCTCGATCGTAATACTGACCACTCTCAAGACACTTCCATTGACTTTCCCAAGTTCCTCAATTACTCTGTGGTTAAGAACCAAGGAAAAATACTCATTGGAACCTTGTCCATCTCATGATCTCATATAATGCTAGGGTATTGCTTCCCCTCCTGTTGAGGTGCAACCCATCTCTCTCATACAGGTCACCTCTGCCCCAGAGGAGATCCCAGTGTTACGGAAATCTGAATCCCTGCCACTTGCACCAACTCCTCAGCCACACATTCTCTCCCCTATCTTCCTGTCCCCACCCTTACTAACACATGGCACTGAAAGCAATCCCAAAATTCCCACAGGTGTGGTCATCAGGGACACCAGCAGCTCCCCGAGTCCCACATCCTGCAGCATGAGCAGTGTGTTTATTTACCTCCTATCTCCACTGCAACTGAACCAAGAAAGAGAAATAAACAAAAATAACAAGACTCGCACACAAGAGCAAACTGTACCTTATCCCCGTATCAACCTCGGATAGCCTCAGCCTTCACACTGAAGAGTCCTGAGCCAGAGACTAATAGCTGACCTCCACACAGCACACCCAAAGTCTCCCATTTGACCTCAAAACAGCCACTCGCAAAAGGTTGCTCTGCTACACATTAAATAGACTTAAAAAGCTGGAGTAACTCAGCGGGACAGGCAGTATCTTGAGAGAAGGAATGGGTGACATGTCGGGTCCAGACCCTTTATCAGGCCACCTCTCTCTGCTACACCTTACCTTGTTTATGTTTGCTACTATCCCTTTTGGATACTGCAAACAATCAATGGGCTTGCTTCTGAAAGCTGCTGCTCCTGCTCTGACCTGACACTGACCCAAAGCTGGATAGGGCTGCAGAGAAGATTTTCGGAATGGAATATTGGAATGGAATAAGTTATTGTCACATGTGACAAGGCACAGTGAAAGTCTTTGCTTGTAGACCCAATGTAATCAAACAATAGCCACCTATAGTGCTGACAAAGTTACAAAGTACGCCAGTCCTCCTTTCCTCTCCCCTCCCCCCACTGCAGTTCCCCCACGCTGGGGTCCCCATTGTTCTTCCCCTCCCCGCTCTCATCGACCATGGGTCAGCCCACAGGAGCCGTTGGAAGAGAAGGAGGGGGAGGAGCGACACCCGACCGGTAAGGTTAAAAATCAAGCGCGGAGCTTGTTTTTTCAGAGGCCCACAGGAGCTTGCCGAAATCCATAACATTCCATTTGGAGAAGTGGGTTTTTTTGAGGAAGCCGCTGATTGGTGGGAAGTGGACAAGGTAACCAGCTGATTGGCAGTCAGATCCCAGCAGTTTGTTGTGTACTTTATATTGTATCCTGTGTAAGGGGGGAGTATGAAGGCCAGGGCAGTGTACTGCTCTGGATGTCAGATGTGGGAGGTCAGGGAATCTGATAGCCCTCCAGACATCCACATCTGCGCCAGGTGTGTTGAGATGGGGCTCCTAAAGGACTGTGTTAGGAACCTGGAGCAGCAGCTCGATGACCTCCGTCTCCTGAGGGAGAGTGAGGAGGTAATAGAGAGGAGCTACAGGGAGGTAGTCACTCCCAGACCACAGGAGGCAGACAAGTGGGTCACGGTTAGGAAGGGCAAGAGGCAGGGGCTAGAGAGTACCCTGTGACCGTACACCTGGAAAATAGGTACTCGGGTTTGAGTACGATTGGAGGGGACAGCCTAGCTGGGGGCAGCAACAGCGGCCGGGCCTCCGGCACAGAGACCGGCCCTGATGCTCAGAAGGGTAGCAAAAAGAGGAGGGCAATTGTAATAGGGGACTCTATAGTTAGGGGGTCGGATAGGCGATTCTGTAGACGCAGTCGGGAGACCCGGATGGTAGTTTGCCTCCCTGGTGCCAGGGTCTCACATGTGTCAGAACGTGTACAAAGATTCTGATAAGGGAGGGAGAGGAGCCTGATGTTGTGGTACACATAGGTACCAATGACATAGGCAGAAAAAGTGATGAAGTCCTGAAGGGAGAATTTAGGGAGTTGGGGGGAAAGTTAAGGAGAAGGACCAAAAGGGTAACGATTTCAGGATTACTGCCTGTGCCGCATGACAGTGAGAGTAGGAGTGAAATGAGGTGGAGGATAAATGCGTGGCTGAGGGACTGGTGCAGTGGGCAGGGATTCAAGTTTCTTGATCACTGGGACCTCTTTTGGGGAAGGCATGATCTGTACACAAAGGACGGGTTGCACTTGAGCCCGAGGGGGACCAATATCCTGGCAGGAGATTTGCAAAGGCTACTGGGGAGACTTTAAACTAGAAAGGCTGGGGGGAGGGGACTCGGGTAGAGGGGGCTAGGGGTCAGGGTGTGGGGCAAGAGGCAGAGAAGGGGAAACACTCGGATCCAAAATGTAGGCGAGAAAGATGAAAAAGATAATAGACAGAGAATAAGGGATGGTGCGTTTCTAAAATGTGTATATTTTAATGCGAGGAGCATTGTAAGTAAGGTGGACGAACTTAGAGTCTGGATTGACACCTGGAAATATGATGTTGTGGCAATCAGTGAAACATGGTTGCAGGAGGGCTGTGATTGGAAACTAAATATTCCAGGATTTCGTTGCTTCAGGTGTGATAGAATTGGAGGGACCAGAGGGGGGAGATGTTGCATTGCTTGTCAGAGAAGATATTACAGCAGTGCTTTGGCAGGATAGATTAGAGGGCTCGTCTAGGGAGGCTATTTGGGTGGAACTGAGAAGTGGGAACGGTGTAGCAACACTTTTAGGGGTGTATTATAGACCGCCAAATGGGGAGCGTGAATTGGAAGAGCAAATATGTAAGGAGATAGCAGATATTAGTAGTAAGTACAAGGTAGTGATTGTGGGAGATTTCAATTTTCCAAAAATAGACTGGGAAACACATTCTGTAAATGGGCTGGATGGTTTGGAGTTTGTAAAATGTGTGCAGGATAGTTTTTTTGCAGCAGTACATAGAGGTATCGACCAGAGAAGGGGCAGTAAGTATGCAGATGATACTAAGATAGGTGGTGTTGTGGATAATGAAGTAGATTTTCAAAGTCTACAGAGAGATTTGGGCCATTTGGAAAAGTGGGCTGAAAGATGGCAGATGGAGTTTAATGCTGATAAGTGTGAAGTGCTACATCTTGGCAGGACAAATCAAAATAGGACGTACATGGTAAATGGTAGGGAATTGAGGAATGCTGTGGAACAGAGGGATCTAGGAATAAACTGTGCATAGTTCCTGAAGGTGGAATCGCATGTAGATAGGGTAGTAAAGAAAGCCTTTGGTGTGCTGGCCTTTATAAATCAGAGCATTGAATATAGGAGTAGGGAAGTAATGTTAAAATTGTACAAGGCATTGGTAAGACCAATTCTGGAGTATGGTGTACAATTTTGGTCGCCTAGTTATAGGAAGGATGTCAACAAAATAGAGAGAGTACAGAGGAGATTTACTAGAATGTTGCCAGGGTTCCAGCAACTATGTTACAGAGAAAGGTTGAACAAGTTAGGTCTTTATTCTTTGGAGCGCAGAAGGTTAAGGGGGGACTTGATTGAGGTCTTTAAAATGATGAAAGGGATAGACAGAGTTGACGTGGATACGTTTTTCCCATTGAGGGTAGGGAAGATTCAAACAAGAGGGCATGACATGAGAATTAAGGGACAGAAGTTTCGGGGTAACGTGAGGGGGAACTTCTTTACTCAGAGGGTGGTGGCTGTGTGGAATGAGCTTCCAGCAGAAGTGGTGGAGGCAGGATCGATTTTAACATTTAAGAGTAAAGTGGATAGGTATATGGACGTGAAGGGAATGGAGGGGTATGGTCTAAGTGCAGGTAGATGGGACTAGGGGAAAACAAATGGTCGGCAGGAACTGGAAGGGCCGAGAGGGCCTGTTTCCATGCTGTAATTGTTATATGGTTATATGGTTATATGGTTATAACCCGGCCGGGAAGCTTCACCGCCGCCAAGGCCTCACTGCTGTAGAAGCCCCACTGGGCTGGGGCTCCATGGTGCCGACACGGGCCCCAGCCGCGGGCTCCGTCAGCCGCTCCGCCGACCCAGACTCCGACCCGCGAGGCCCGGCTCCTCCGCCCGACCCGAGAGGCCACGACCCGGGCTTCCACGCGGCGATCAGGAGGCATCGAGACAGCACGCCTTGATAAAGGCCTCGATAGGGTGGAATAGATAGGGTGAATGCACAGTCTTTTACCCAAAGTACGAGAATAAAGAATCGGAGGATCAATAAAGGTGAGAGGGGAGAAATGTATTAGGAACCCGAGGTGGGTGGGTATATGGAAGGTGTTGCCAGAGGAGGTAGTTGATGCAGGTACTATAACAACAGTTATAGGATATTTGAACAGGTATGTGTAGGAAAGATTCAGAGGGATATGAGCTAAATGTGGGCAGTGGGACCAGTATAGATGCCGCGCATTGGTCAGCATGGACAAGTTGGGCCAAAGGGCCTGTTTCCATGCTGTATGACTATTACAATTTGATGGATCCCCCCTGAAGCCAATTAATCTACAAACCTTTGGAGTGTGGGAGGAAATGGAGCACCCAGAGAAAAAGACACACGGTCACGGGGAGAACATACAAACTCCGTACAGAAATACGATACACAACTTAAAATGATCCATCTGTTTCATTATAGGGGCCATTATAATTTTGCAAGCATTTTTCTATATTTCTTGTGCATAAGAAGTCTGTTTGATTAACAATTATCTGTTGGACTTGCAGTGTCGGTGAAGTTAACTTGTGGCTCCTGTGATGTGTGCTATAGGCTTGGGTTTGTGCAGCAATTATAATGGCTGTATTTAGCAGGATTATTATACAAAAATGAGTTTCATTCCTCACATAATTCTCGTCTTTACACATCACAGTGTCATCTTTCACTGCTTACAGCGGCACAGTGGTAGAGTTGCTGCCTTGCAGCGCCAGAGACCCGGATCCAATCCTGACTACGGGTGCTATCTTTTACGTTCTCCCCGTTACCGAGTAGGTTTTCTCCGGGTGCTCCTGTTTCCTCCCACACTTCAAAGACGTGCAGGTTTGTAGGTTAATTGGCTTTGGTTTAAAAAAAAAGTAAATTGCCCTTAGTGTTTAAGATAGTGCTAGTGTACCAGGATCACTGGTCAGCGTGGACTCAGTGGGCCGAAGGGCCTGTTTCCGTGCTATATCTCTAAATTAAACCAAAATAAGCTCTTGGAGAAAACAATTTCTTATTGGGCTTGCCAGGATAAATGAGCAATGGACGTTTCTGCTAACTGGGTCATAAGGGATTGGCCAACCTTAAAGAAGATTATCTTTAAAAGTGTAAAAAAATTTCACTGAGTCTGGAGAATCTTTGGTATTCACTTTTAAAAAGGGCAGTGAAATTTTGTGGATGAGTACTGTATTTCCCGGTGAAGAAGACACTATTTTTTACCCTAAAATAAGGCCCGAAAATTTACTTGTGTCTTGGAGTGCTGAAGGTTAGGTTGTTAGAACATAGAAACATAGAAACATAGAAACATAGAAATTAGGTGCAGGAGTAGGCCATTCAGCCCTTCGAGCCTGCACCGCCATTCAATATGATCATGGCTGATCATCCAACTCAGTATCCCGTACCTGCCTTCTCTCCATACCCTCTGATCCCCTTAGCCACAAGGGCCACATCCAACTCACTCTTAAATATAGCCAATGAACTGGCCTCAACTACCCTCTGTGGCAGAGAGTTCCAGAGACTCACCACTCTCTGTGTGAAAAAAGTCTTTCTCATCTCGGTCTTAAAGGATTTCCCCCTTATCCTTAAGCTGTGACCCCTTGTCCTGGACTTCCCCAACATCGGGAACAATCTTCCTGCATCTAGCCTGTCCAACCCCTTAAGAATTTTGTAAGTTTCTATAAGATCCCCTCTTAATCTCCTAAATTCCAGAGAGTATAAACCGAGTCTATCCAGTCTTTAGCCAAGAAAGATGGACTTGGCTATCCCTCAGTACAGCAACATCGTTCTTGATAGCCAAGTCTATCCCCCATTGTTGACAGCTGATTTACATTCTCTGGCTAGGTGGCAAGGTGGCTAGGTCCAGTGTCACCCTTGCAGACACTTTGCTAATGGCGACATTGTACCAGGACTCGGGTCCGGTCCCCAGGGTGGGAAGACAGAGGAGCTTTCCGCCGGGGCAGCAGGCCGTCTGCTGGAGTGGAGTTGGCCGAGCAATGCCAGTCTCGTAGCGACTGCTCCACGGAACCTGCCACGCCATCGACCCTGGAACTGTGTGAAGTGGGAAGTGGCTGTAAAAGGACAGCGCCGCTGGTGGAGGGGGGGGAAGAGTTCCTTTCACAGCGTGTGGGAATTCTGGCCCGAGTCAGCACGGTCTGGGCTGCACAAAGTAGTAAACTTAGCTAGGCCGCCTGGGGTAAAGTTGCGGGGAGGGCAGGAGCATTGAGAAGGAGGGGGTCGGGTGCGTCTTCTTTGCCGGGTGATACGGTATATTGATGAGGAAGATTGAAAAATATATAGATGTTAAAGAAACCAAGGAATATTGAGGTAATGGTTTTTGAAAGGCTAGCCATGATATTAAATGGAGTTAAGGGCATTCAGGTCCAATAGAACAATATTATGTTCTAATCTGTGTTGATAGGAAACTGGGCATTTTTTTAGAAATTACATGGCATTTGCATCTACAAAAGATATGTGAATCTTCGGTAAATCTTTTCACAGTTTCTCACATATGTTGAACTACTGAAACCTGTTTCCGGACCTACGGAAGATGCTCACAGTGCATGGGAAATAACATCTTTGAATCTGAAGAGTCAGAGTCGTAGTTTGGAGAGATATGATTCTGTTATTGTTTGTAATGGGTGAGACCATGCTGCATTTAACAGTTTTGAGAAGTTTCTTTTTTAATGTGATTATTTTTTACAAAAATTATTTGAGTAACTTTTCTTCACCATTCCTTTGCAAAATGTTGGTATTCCACTTCCTCATAGCCACTACTAATCAGGGATAGAGTTTAATGGCATAAAAAGTGTTAATTATTACCAACATACCATTTAATTTTATAACTGTAAACTTACAGACTTTTTAAATGTCGAAATTGAAAAATAAAAGCATTATTTAATCTTATGGTGTTGATTATCCAAAAAATAGATGCCATTTATCCTCTTTATAGCGTGGACTATTCTGGCCAGGTTTACTAATCAAGTAAAAATGTCACTCGCATCCCAACAGAATTTGAATTCTAAACCTGGATTAATTCTAAGACTGGATTGCAAGTCTCATTAGTTTGCCATTAACTGCAAATTCCAGGCCATGATTGCCTCAACTACAATTTTTTCAAGAAGAAAGCAACGCAAAAATTAATTGAATACAACATTACACCAAAAGTGAACATTTAGTTAACAAGATTTTGCAAATGAACTTTGAGATGTATTTGTTATAAATTAACAGCTTCCAAGTATTTTTAGTAAGTTATACTTTTATATTTTTAGCCACTACTCTGATCCTTTGATCCCGCATATTCCTGGAATTGAAAACTTCAAAGGGCAGTCGATGCATAGTCATGAGTACCGGTTTGCTGAGCCTTTCAGAGGGAAGAACCTTGTTCTGCTCGGTGCTGGTTCATCTGGAGTAGACATTGCACTGGAGTTGTGCTTGGTTGCAAATCAAGTTGTCTTGATATATAAACATTCATTTACATCCTCACCCTTGCCTCCAAATTGTCTATTAGTCAAGGGTGTGAACAAATTTACGCAGACTGGTGTGATTGGTAATGATGGAATAGAGTATCCTGCTGATGTATTCATGTTTTGCACTGGCTATAACTACACTTTTCCTTTCCTTGCAAAAGACGTGGGCTTAAATGTCAAAGATCACAGAATTACACCGCTTTACAAGCACATTGTAAACACCACATTTCCAACTCTCTTTTTTATTGGTATATGCAAAACCGTTTGCCCTTTTCCTTTGTTCCACAATCAGGTCTTGTTTGCATTAGCAACTTTGGATGGTACTTACAGACTACCACCTAAACCTAAGATGGATGCCACCACAGAACATGAATATCAGTCCTCTTTACAAAATGGAATTCCTCACAGACACTTTCATAAATTGGATAGTCTTCAATGGGAATATATTAATGAATTAAGCTCTTTTGCCAAAAGGGAACCTTTGCCACCTGTTTTTAAAGATCTTTATGAGACAAACAAGGAAATAAGAAAACAGGACCTGTGCAGTTATAAAAGATTTAACTATAAAATAGTGAGCCATGATACATGGATAAAGGTGAGCCCAAAACCACTTTAAATGGACTGCTACTCATTTAATTTGTGTCCTCTATTTCCCACAGTTGAATCCATTCGGCCAAAGCTTTTTTTTTGTTCCATCATTGAGGTCTGTGTCGCAAGAACATGAAGACTGGGGAGGAAAGATACCATATTGTAAGGGAGTCAATTTACTGTTCATTCATTTCAATGTATAGAAAATTAGATAGGCCTTCCTATATTTGTATCCTCCCTACTATTCAGTCATTCCCTCCACTCTACAACGAAAATGTGATCTCATTCAGCAGCTGATCTAATATCCAATAGTATCTGGAAAATGTGCTATGTGGAAAATATGCTGTATGTAAAAACTGTGATAACAATGTAGATAAGATCTTGTAGTTTCTGCACAAAACACATTCGTTTTGCAATTTGTTTTTCTTGTGCCAAAACATATTTTTGCTATTCTTGTTGCAAACGATGGGAACATATTCTTTAGCCTTCAAGCAGAATTATACCTATTTGGACCAATGATAAAGAAATAATGTTTTATTAATCAGAAGCCCAGATAATAACATTTGAGAAAAGGAAAACCAATTCCGTTTCAAATGGAATAAAAACTGTTTTCTTCACATCAAGCAATAACAGCAGTAATCAATCCCATGTTAAATGGACCATCCTGTAATGAACAAATAAACAAATTATTTAAAATAATCCATTGTATTTTATATGCTGTGAAAAGAGTAGGTGTCTGCTTGGAGTTTATATACAATGCCCTTAGTACCAATTCATACGTAAATAAATATCCCAGTAAACCAGCAATATCATCCTTAGTAGCCTTTAAATACTATCTAGGATGGAATCTGTGGAGAGAAGGAATAGGCGACGATTTCGGGTCGAAACACTTCTTCAGACTGATGTCGGGGGGGGGGGGGGGGGGGGGCAGGAAAAAGGAAAAGGCAGAGACAGTATGCTTGTTGGAGAGCTGGGAATGGGAGGGGAAGGAGGGAGAAAGCAATGACTACCTGAAATTGGAGAAATCAATGTTCATACCGCCCAGTCTGAAGAAGGATCTCGACCCGAAACGTCGCCTATTCCTTCTATCCATAGATGCGGCCTCACCCGCTGAGGTTCTCCAGCACTTTTTGTCGACCTTGGATTTTTGCAGAATCTGCAGTTCTTTCTTAAACATCCAGGATGGAATAATCTATTTGTTTTGGATTCTTTGTTTATTAACCAATATGTTTGCTGTTTACCAAATTTAGAGCCTCAGAATGTTAAGATGTGTTCTTGAGGAAATAATAAGCCATATTTCTGAATTTCCCTGAGGGGATCAATAAAGTATTTATCATCATCATCATAATTTCCTATTATATGTGAAACATCATAAAGAATCGGTTAATCCACTTCAGATACAAAATAAATTTAGAGCAGAAGCAGAGGTAATTCTCTGGGCTGAAAACTATAAACAATCAAATGTATGGTGCACAGGCTAAATGTGATAAATAACATTGCAACTTTAAAAATAATTTGAATACTGAATTAATTGATAATACTGTATGAAGAGTATATCTGTAACAATGACAGAAATTGATAAATCTGCCCTATTATCTGGCATACGTATTTTCTACTTATGGTACTATATTTGAGAATGATATGCAAAATTGGGATTTAATCTAATGATTGGTAAACACAACTGGTAATGGTGAGGTGTTTTGAATTTTGTTTAGAATCACTGTATTTTCAACAATAATAGAAATAAAAAAAGGTACCAGAAATTCAAGTTGTGCAGCTATTTCTGAATGATTAAACCATGATTAAACCACAGCAAATAAAATGCAATAAAGTGTCTAAAGTAAAAATATGTTTTTATTCTATTCATTATGTGTACACTTTTTCTTCCTATTTTGTTTCTCATTACTAGACATGAAGCCCGAAAAATATATATTGTGTAGAGAAGGTAAACATCTGGTCTATGGATGTGTAAGAAGGAACTGTACTGGTGTGCTGTTCTATGGATGTTTGGTTGCAATGGTTGAGGTTGCTATTTAATAATTATTTCCTCAACTCTTTGGGCAAACAATCTAAAATCTAATTCCCGCAGACGATAACTGAAATTAGACTTGCAGGAGATGGACACAAAATGCTGGAGTAACTCGGTGGGTCGGGCAGCATCTCTGGAGTAGTAGAATAGGTGATGTTTCAGGTCAGAATCCTTCTGTATGAAGAGGAGTTCCAACCTGAAATGTCACCTATTCCTTCTCTCTAGAGATGCTGCCTGACCCACTGAGTTACTCCAGCATTTTGTGTCTACAATATAAACTGGAATCTGCAGTTCCTTCCTTCACAGGTCAGTGGGGGTGCTGCAAGCAACCAGCGCTGCCAGCAGAGTGTTTGTTTTTCTACTTTTTTTAGTGTGTCTTAATGTATGTTTTTTATGTCTGTGTGTCTTGTGTGGGGGGGGGGGTAAGGGGGAAACCGCAGTCTGCAGAGCTCCAGCTGGTGCTGAGTCCGGAGCCTGGAATCCCTCGTTGGGGACCCCGGAGAAGAGCTCCGACCGCCAGCCCGCAGCCTACTTCTTTTTTTTGTAAAATATTTTTATTAGAAGTAAATACATATTAAGAAGGAATAACATAAAATCAAAAAAGAAAAATCATATTATTCGTCACATACATTCTTACTATTTTTAAAGTTTACAGTCGTTCTTATTTACACTTCTATATTTTTTATTATTTTATAACAGAAAGAAAATAGTAAAGAGAAATAATAAAAAGAAATAAAATAGAAGTAGAAAATCGATAAAATGAGTGGAGTATAAAGCAAGATATTCTTCATTGGAGATATATCAGTGGTCTATTGTATATAGTTCTTCATCTATTCCTTCATTCAGGTTTCAGTCAGGCCCTCGAACCGGACCTCCTTGACCCTTTAAGTATTCAATAAATGGAGACCATATTCCTCTGAATTGATCTAGCTTGTCCAAAAGGCAAGTCTTAGTCTTTCCAGATGAAGTGTCTCCGACATTTCTGTAATCCACATTTTGATTGTGGGGGATGTAGGACCTTTCCAAAATCTTAGTATTATTTTTTTACCAATTATTAAACTATAACCAATAAAAATTATTTGCTGTGTTGTTAGTAGATGATCCATTTCTATTATTCCTAATATGATTAATTTTGAGTCTGGAGTCAGATTTGCATGTAACTACTTTCGAGATTTGTTAACATAGTCTATCTAATTTGTAAATATGTAAAGTACTCTTGAAATGCTGTAATCCATAATAGCAGAAACATTTGAAAATTCTGTTGTAATTCCTGAAATGAAAGGAATAAACTTTCCCTGTAGAGATCACCCATCTTATTTATTCCATAGTTCTTCCATTTTAAAACTGTATTCTTTATTTAAGACATTCATCATTTCTGTCTTTCTATTTCTAAAATCTGGTTTAAAAGTCTCTAATTTGATGTAAAGTATTTGAGTGTAATCAATAATGGGAAGAGCCACTGGTATACTTTCTAATATTAATGTTTTCTTTAATTGTTTCCAAATACGTATACCACTTTATTATTGGATTTCCTCTAAAACTTTTTTAATGTATTTTAGTATTAGCAAATAAAATCGAGCTAATTTCAAAAGGTGAACAATCTTCCTTTTCCATTTTTAACCAGTTTGGTTGTTTATCTACTTCTTCCAACCAAAAGTTCATATTTTTAATATTAACTGCCCAATAATAAAACATAAAATTAGGCAATGCAAAACCTCCATTCATTTTTGATTTACATAGATATTTTTTATTTATTCTATGGCTCTTATAATCCCAAATAAAGTTGGTAACTATAGAGTCCACTTTCTTAAAAAAATTTTTAGGAAGATATATCGGGATCAGTTGAAACAGGTATAATAATTGCGGAAGAAAAATCACTTTTATCGCATTAATTCTACCTAGCATTGGAATAGGTAATGTTTTCCAATATGACATGAGAATTAAGGGACAGAAGTTTAGGGGTAACGTGAGGGGGAACTTCTTTACTCAGAGGGTGGTGGCTGTGTGGAATGAGCTTCCAGCAGAGGTGGTGGAGGCAGGATCGATTTTAACATTTAAAAGTAAAGTGGATAGGTATATGGACGTGAAGGGAATGGAGGGGTATGGTCTGAGTGCAGGTAGATGGGACTAGGGGAAAACAAATGGTCGGCACGGACTGGAAGGGCCGATGTCTCCGTGCTGTAATTGTTATATGGTTTAGGATATTCTTAAGTATTTATTCAATAGGGGGGAAATTATTCATATCTTTTTGTTACATGAATTCCAAGATAGTTGTTTTTTTCATTTGCTATCTTAAAAGGATATTGTTGTAATATATGTGAGTTATTTCCATTATTGGCATGTTCACTTTTATTCCAATTAATTCTATATCCTGAAATCAATCCAAATTGAGTTATTAAATCTAATAAGTTAGGAATACTAATTTCCGGCTTTGTAATATAAAGTAATACATCATCTGCGTATAAAGAGATCTTATTTTCAGTTTCTTTGGTTTCATACCCGTATATTTCAGGATGTAATCTGACGCGCTGTGCTAATGGTTCAATTGCCAGTGCGAACAGTAGTGGAGATAGAGGACAACCTTGTCTACAGCCACGGGATAAATTAAATTTAATTGTTAACATTTGATTTATTAATATTCTTGCGGTTGGCTTGGTATATAGTAGCTTAACCCATGTTATAAACTTCTCTCCCAACTGAAATGTTTCCATAACCGAAAATAAATAAGACCATTCAATCTGATTGAAAGCTTTCTCTGCGTCCAACGAAATAATTGATAAATCTTTATTAATGTTTCTTTTCGAGTATATAATATTGAATAATCTTCTCAGGTTGTTTGAGGAGTATCGTTTTGGTATAAATCCTGTTTGGTCTGAATGAATTATTTTATTAATCACTGTATTTAGTCTTTGTGCTAGTATTTTGGTTTATATTTTTTGATCAGTATTTAAAAGAGCTATGGCTCTATACGACCCTGGATCATCCAGATTTTTATCTAATTTAGGTATAAGTGTTATAGATTAATTTAATGTTTCTGGTAACTTCTGTTGTGCATAAATGTGTTCATAAAGTGTCTTCAAATGTGGAGCTATCATATAGAATGTTTTATAAAATTCCGATCCAATACCATCCGACCTACGTTTACCGTGGGCGCGGCGGGGACTTACCATCCCTCGCCGGGGATCCCTGGAGAGGAGAACCGACCGCCGGCCCTGCGGTCTGCGGTGCTTCTGGCTGCGGCGCGGCGCGGCGGGGACTTTAAATCTTCGACCGTCAGCCTGCGGCCTACACCATCTTGAAGCCGCAGTCTCCGGTGGGGAGGCACCGATTCAGGACTTACATAGACTTTATCTTGCCTGTACATCTGGACGCCCGCAGCGGCGACTGCGGAGGGTTGAGGTCCCGACCACGGGGGAAAATGGAGGAGGACTGGCCAAATTTTGTTCCTTCCACCACAGTGATGAATGCTGTGGTGTTTTTTTTTTGCTGCTGGCAAATTCAAGTGACGAATAAAACTTGACTTGACTTGACTTGATTACACGTGCTGTTTGTGGAAATATTGGCATGAGCTCATCCCATTGTATTATTAATACACTGAAACTCAAAAACTATTAACTGGTCCAGAAGAAACACAGATATTAATGGAGTGTATATTGTTATGAAACATAGAAAGATAGAAAATAGGTGCAGGAGTAGGCCATTCGGCCCTTCGAGCCTGCACCGCCATTCAATATGATCATTGCTGATCATTCAACTCAGTATCCTGTACCTGCCTTCCCTCCGTACCCCCTGATCCCTTTAGGCACAAGGGCCACATCTAACTCCCTCTTAAATATAGCCAATGAACTGGCCTCAACTACATTCTGTGGCGGAGGTTTCCAGAGACTCACCACTCTCTGTGTGAAAAATGTTTTCCTCATCTCGGTCCTAAAGGAATTCCCCCTTATCCTTAAACTGTGACCCCTTGTTCTGGACCTCCCCAACATCGGGAACAATCTTCCTGCATCTACCCTTAAGAATTTTGTAAGTTTCTATAAGATCCCCCTCAATCTTCTAAATTCCAGCGAGTACAAGCCGAGTCTATCCAGTCTTTCCTCATATGAAAGTCCTGACATCCCAGGAATCAGTCTGGTGAACCTTCTCTGTACCCCCTCTATGGCAAGAATGTCTTTCCTCAGATTTGGAGACCAAAACTGTACACAATACTCCAGGTGTGGTCTCACCAAAACACCGTACAACTGCAGTAGAACCTCCCTGCTCCTATACTCAAATCCTTTTGCTATGAATGCTAACATACCATTCACTTTCTTCACTGCCGGCTGCACCTGCATGCCTACTTTCAATGACTGGTGTACCATGACACCAAGGTTTCATTGCATCTCCCCTTTTCCTAATCGGCCACCATTCAGATAATAGTCTACCCTCCTGCTTTAGCCACCAAAGTGGATAACCTTACATTTATCCACATTATACTGCATGTGCCATGCATTTTCCCACTCACTCTGCCTATCCAAGTCATCCTGCAGCCTCCTAGCATCCTCCTCACACCTAACACTGCCCCCCCCAGCATTGTGTCATCCGCAAACTTTGAGATGTTGCATTCAACTCCCTTGTCAAAATCATTAATATATATTGTAAATAGCTGGGGTCCCAGCACTGAGCCTTGCGGTACCCCACTAGTCACTGCCTGCCATTCTGAAAAGGACCCGTTTACTCCTACCCTTTGCTTCCTGTCTGCCAGCCAGTTCTCTATCCACATCAATACTGAACCCCCAATACCGTGTGCTTTAAGTTTGTATACTAATCTCTTATGTGGGACGTCGTCGAAAGCCTTCTGAAAGTCCAGATATAACAAACACATCCACTGGTTCTCCCTTATCCACTCTACTAGTTACATCCTCGAAAAATTCTATAAGATTCGTCAGACATGATTTACCTTTCGTAAATCCATGCTGACTTTGTCCAATGTGCTGCTATCCCATCTTTAATAACTGACTCTAGCAGTTTCCCCACAACCGATGTTGGATTAACTGGTCTGTAATTCCCAATTTCTATTTCCCTTTTTTAGCTACCCTCCAATCCTCAGGAACTACTCCAGAATCTAAAGAGTTTTGAAAAATTATCACTAATGCATCCACTATTTCTGTGGCTACTTCCTTGAGTACTCTGGGATGCAGCCTATCTGGCCCTGGGGATTTATCGGCCTTTAATCCATTCAATTTACCCAACACCACTTCCCGGCTAAACTGGATTTCACTCAGTTCCTCCATCTTATTTGACCCCCGGTCCCCTGCTATTTACGGCAGATTATTTATGTCTTCCTTAGTGAAGACAGAACCAAAGTAGTTATTCACTTTCCCTTTGCGGTCCTTTTCCTTAACTCTCTTCCTAACTCCATAAATTTTCCTTTCAGGACCTCTTTTCTTTTTCTACCTATGTCATTGGTACCAATATGCACCACAACCTTAGGCTCCTCTCCCTCCCTTTTCAGGATATCTTGGACACGTTCAGACACATCCCAGACCCTGGCACCAGGGAGGCAAACTACCATCCGGTTCTCCGGACTGCGTCCTCAGAATCGCCAATCTGACCACCCAACTATAGAGTCCCCTATTACTATTGCCCTCCTCTTCTTTTCCTTACCCTTCTGAGCAACAGGGCCAGTCTCTGTACCGAGGCCCGGTCGCTTTTGCTACCCCCAGGTAGGCTGTCCCCCCCCATCAGTACTCAAACAGGAGTACTTATTGTCAAGGTATACAGCCACCGGGGTACTCTCTAGTCCCTGCCTCTGCCCCTTGCCCCTCCTAACCGTGACCCATGTGTCTGCCTCCTGTGGTTTTGGAGTGACTACCTCTCTGTAATAGTGTTCTCTGAAACATCTAGGAAAGGAATTCTATTGTCCAGTATTACCAAGTTAAAATGACATGTTGATAAAATTAGGTTATTCTGCTGAAGCATATCCTTAATTCTATTTTCCCCTTCCTTACTTAATTTTTGCTAGACGTTGCACCGGATGGAATCTTGAGCAAAAAACAAACTGCGGTGGGAACTCAGCAGGTCAGCCAGAATCATTGGAAGGAAATGGACAGACATTGTTTTAGGTTGAAGATAGACACATAAAGCAGGAGTAACTCAGCGGGACAGGCAGCAGCATCTCTGGAGAGAAGGAATGGGTGACGTTTCGGGTCGAGACCCTTTAGATTGGGACTTTTCTTCAGACCGATGGAGTAGAGGGGCAAGAGCTGGTAGAAAGGGATGAGGGAAGAGCTGGAAAGTGATAGGTGGATGCACATAAGGAGGGGGGGATGGGAAACCGAGGGGGGGGGGGAGAAAGCATCCAAGGGTGGGAGTGATAGGTGGAGAAGACAAAAGGGTGCAAATAGTGAAATCGGTGTGGGTGGTGGGCGAATAACGGGGGACCCAGAGTAGGAAGTGTGGGTGAGGAGCGGATGGAGGGGGAGGGGGGGGAGAGGGGATGTGAAAGGAAAGGTCTGAGAAGATGGGAAGGTCGGAGGCTGGGTTGTTTACCTGAAGGCGGAGAAGCCAGTGGTCATGGCATTGTACTGTAGGCTTCTCTGTCCATCGGGGGCGAGCTGGAGCTCCCAGCTGCTAGCTGCTCTACCAGTTCCCATGTCCACCCCTCTGCCCTCTGCCTCCCCCACTGCCAGAATGAGCCCATACACAAAGTGTAAGAACAGCACCTTGTATTTGTTTGCCTAGCCTACAACCCGATCAATCACAATCAAAATCAATCACAATCATGCCTTATTAGCCAAGTATGTTTTGCAACATACAAGGAATTTCATTTGCCAAGTCTTAATGTAATAAAAAGCAACGCTCTCATTTCATTCCTGCCATTGCGAAGAAGGTATAGGAGAACTGTAATGTCCAGATTCAGGAACAGCTTCTTCCCACAGCCATCAGGCTGTTAAAGATACGATATGATAGGACTTTATTTATCCCAGGAGGGAAATTGATCTGCAAACAGTCATAAAACGCTAAATACATGACACATTGAATTCAAGTAATGAGTGGAAAGTCCAGGATTAGGGATATGCAAAATTTGGGATTGGGGGCAGGGGAGTCAGTCTACCCCACGACATAAGGGGGAGGAGTTGTACAGTTTGATAGCCACAGGGAAGAAGGATCTCCTGTGGCGTTCTGTACTGCATCTTGGTGGAACCAGTCTGTTAGTGAAGGTACTCCTCGGGTTGACCAGTGTGTCATGGAGGGGGTGAGCTGTATTGTCCAGGATGCTCTGCAGTTTGAGGAGCATCCTCACCTCCAAGACCACCTCCATGAATCTAACTCCGCCCCCAGGACGGGGCCAGCCTTCCTGATGAGTTTGTTAATCCTATTGGCATCCGTGGCCTTCGTCCTGCTGCCCCAGCAGACAACAGCAATGATGATGGCACTGGCTACCACCGATTGATAGAACATCTGCAGCATCTTACTGCAGACATTGAAGGAGCGGAGCCTTCTCAAAAGGTACAGCCGGCTCCGTCCCTTCTTGTACAGGGCCTCAGCGTTTCTGGACCATAATTACTACTTTTTTCCACAACTTATGCAGAATCTAATTAAATAATCAGTTATGTTTGGTTGTCAGACATTCACAAGGCTCCGGACAAATCGGATTCATTATCAAAGAAACATAGAAACATAGAAAATAGATGCAGGAGGAGGCCATTCGGCCTTTCAAGCCAGCACCGCCAATCATTGTGATCATGGCTGATCGTCCCCAATGAATAACGTGTGCCTGCCTTCTCCCCATATCCCTTGATTCCACTAATCCCCAGAGCTCTATCTAACTCTCTCTTAAATCCATCCAGTGATTCGGCCTCCACCGGCCTCTGTGGCAGGGAATTCCACAAATTCACAACATTTTTTTTCTCACCTCAGTCTTAAATGGCCGCCCCTTTATTCTATGACTGTGGCCCCTGGTTCTGGACTCGCCCAACATTGGGAACATTTTTCTGCGAGACACTCCTTTTCAGTTGGCGCTGCATCCATTAGCTCAGTTAAGGTCTGTAAGTGGATTCACCAGCATCTCCTAGCATTGTGTAGCAATTGCAGTGCCATAATGTCACATCCAACACCAGATCTGTATGGTTATGGAGTTCTGCCAAACAGAAGGAACACGTATCGACTTCAGACCAGGTGTTCGTTAGTACCTGCAACGCAAATTGCACGATTCTCAAGAAGAATTTACACGGCGCAGTTTCATTAAAAACAATCTTTAACTTGTTTCTCTGTTTTTAATTGTCGCCACCGCTCTGAATTTCATGAATTTAAATAAAAGTATAATTGAAATTTGTTAATATGAAAGTAATTTGGGCATGCATGTGAAAATGTCATTGTGATGCGCAATAATAAACTTTCAATGGTGAAAATACACCATCCACTCCAGTGTGGTTTGAGGGGTCTCAGCTTCTTCCATTCTCTACCAAGCTCATTCAAATGGCTGAATTTGTCCACATTGAATAACTTATCCAATACCTCACTTCCTCCAGATCAAAGCTGTAGCTACCGCCCCAGGCTATGCCTTTCATTTTATGGGATATATGGAACAGTCTTTATTTGTCCCAATGGTCTCATCCCTCCATCCTTTTTCTGGTACATTTATGGCTGCATGGGTTGGAGTTGGAGGTGACCCTGCTTGGGTCACCTCTAGCTGTCACTGAGAAAGATGAGGAGATCAAGACCGTCCTCATGGATGTACAGATTCATGACGGCCCGTTCACCATGGAGGAGCTGCGAAAAGTGAAGACCTCTGAAGCAAAGGAAGACTCCAGGCCCTGATAACATCCCTCCAGAGGTGTTGAAAAACTGTGAGCTCAACGACATCATGCTCAAGTTCTGCAACACAGCGCTAATGACAAATGACAAGCCAACACAGTGGTCACGATCCAACATCATCCCGGTCCCCAAGTCTGGGAGCCTGAACAAGACTGACTGACGTGTGCCTTGGCCAAGGTCTACAACTGCTTGATTCTCAACCGGATTAGGGCTGCTATCCACCCGAAGCTACGTTACAATCAGAACAGCTTCAGAGAGAAGATGAACACGGTCACACAAATCCTTGCCCTCCGAAGAATCATTGAGGAGGTGAAGAATAACAACCTGCCGGCCGTCCTAACCTTCATAGACTTCAAGAAGGCATTTGACTCGATTCATCGATGCAAAATGATGAGGATCTTGAAGGCTTACGGTCTCCCACCTTGTCTCCTTAGAGCCATTGAGGATGTGCACCTGGGCATCACAGCCAAGGTTGTCACCCCGGATGGCGAGAGCAAAGCGTTTGAGATCCTCATGGGGGTCTTATAGGTAGACACGCTGGCACCCTTTATCTTCATCATTGTCCTTGATTATGCCATGAGGAGCATGGAACATGGGGACCTCGGCTTCACATTCACCCAAAGGTGTTCGAGAAGAATCGGGCCGGTCAACTTGTCAGACGTCGACATCGCTGATGACATCGTCCTGCTGTCAGACCAGATTAGGGAAGCACGGGAGCTGCTCAGCAGGGTCAAGACGGAGTGCGAGAAAGTGAGCCTCCACCTCAATGGCAAGAACATGGAGTACATGGCATTCAACGTTGGTGACCATGAGCTTCTCAAGACCAGTGGCGGTGCATCTCTCAAGAAAGTGGAGGACTTCAAGTACCTGGGAGCGAGGATGCAGAGCTTGGACAATGACCTCAAGGTCCGGAAAGCCCTCAATAACATGCGGAAAATCTGGATCTCAGATGTCTAAGGATCTCAAACTGAGATTCTTCCATTCAACTGTAGAGACCATATTATTGAACGGGTGTGAGGCAAGGTCACTCGAGCACTGTCCAAGTCTCTCAATGGTACCAACACCCGAATGTCAGTTGGGGGACCACATCGCCAACGCCCAGCTCTGGGGAGATTCCACCTCTGACCGAGAAGATCAGGTGGAGAAGGATGAGGCTCGCAGGTCACTGCCACCGCCACCCAGAAATGCCAGCAAACAAGGTTGTGCTGTGGGAACCCCACCCATGGAAGCCGTGACCCGGGACGGCCGACCAAGACGATGCTGAAGACGTTGATGGAAGACGCATGTGTAGAGACAAAAGAGGAGCTTGCCCGCTGCACGGAGGACAGAGATGTGTGGTGCGTCTGTCACCGTGCCCGTCAGAAACCAACACCACTGTGTCACTGACGTTTTCAACGATTTAATAATAATAATAAAAATAATAAAATGAATAATATTGCTACATCTTACATTTTGCAGGGCCATTCCCTTTGAGACTCGCTGATCCCCCCTTACGTTCCCACCAATCACCCTTTTCTCACGGCACTTTTCCTTATAACTGCAGGCAATACAACAGTTGACATTTACTTCTTTCCTTTCCAGGGACCATAACATTTTTTACATGGTATGGCAGCAAACCAATCTGGTGTACTACATGGGCTACGTGAACTATTGTGGGCTCCTCTAGTTTGGAGAAATGCATTGGGCATCACTTTGCAGAATTCCTATGTTCAGTTTGCAGTGGCAACTTTAATTTCTCATCCCACTCTCATCCGACCTATCATTCTATGGCCTCATTCTATTTCACAATAAGGCCCAAAGCAACCTCCAAGGACAGCATTTCATCTTCCTTGCGACTTTCCATTGCAGCTTTCTGGACTCAATATTGAATTCTACAACGTGATTTCTTGGTCAGTTTCGGTCATCCATCTGTGACGTGGGATCAGCTTGATTGTTTGTAATCTCTGCGAATGGAGGAACTGCTCAGCCCGACATACTGGACATTCCCAAAGGTAGACACAAAATGCCGGAATAGCTCAACGGGACAGGCAGCATCTCTGGAGAGAAGGAATGGGTGACGTTTCATGTCGAGACCCTTAGACTGAGAGTCGGGGAGAGGGAGACGCAGAGATAAGAAAGCGTAAGGTGTGGAAACAAGACATCAAAAGGGATGATGACCTTCAGTTCCACTTACATATCTCTGTGCTTCTCTCTCCTCTGACTCTCGGTCTGAAGAGGGGTCTCGACCTGAAACATCACCCATTCCTTCTATCCACAGATGCTGACAGTCCCGCTGAGTTACTCCAGCATTTTGTGTTTATCTTCGGTGTAAACCAGCATCTGCAGTTCCTTCCTGTACATACTGGACATTCCCTGCTGCTCTCAGTCTGCACCTCACAACTCCCGCATTATTGTATCAATGTTGTCGCTCTCATTCACGTATTGACCAGATGACCTTGTTTACAGCTCATCCCCCTGGTCTGCCCTATGGCGACAACGCCTGCAGCTTTCCACGCCTCTTTGTCTCCTTTTCAATTCAAGAGGGTGGGTTTCCGACCTGAAACGCTGGCTCGGTTCCTTCCCCCACAGATGCGGCACGATTGCTGGATATTTTCAGTAGTTTTTTGTTTTACTGTGTCCCACAATTGCTTAAAATGAACTTTTCGCCAGTTGCAAAGAAGACGGGCGGCCAGATGGTGTCTCCTGCTTACACGCCACCTCCGTTTCTAACAAAACAGTCGAGCAATCAGTTTGGATGATTGCCAGCACAGATTACACCCAATACCACAGGCTTTGAAAATGCACAGGGAAGGGGACAAATTGTACATTATTGACAGTAAAACGTGGAAAAAGAGGTGGAAATACACATGGTTGTATGTATGCCATTTGCGAGGAGTGTTCGTTATTTGAAGGCAGCAGTGTGATCTGCTGGCAATTGGCCGGGAGGGAATCTGTTGGGCTAATTAGACGGCGAGTTACAGGCGATACACCATCAACATATTCTTGTGACTTTATCCTCCATCACCCCTCCCCCAATAAAGCCGGTAAAGCTTCCGACGAAAATTATTATAATTATGTGTAGGCAAAGTAACTACCAAACAAGCTGGCCAACTAGAATAATATTATTCTGCCTCAAGGCTGCTTTGGCCTTATTGATTAATGCATCATTTTGTAACGTGCAAGTCACCACATACACATACTCCATTCAAAGCTTGTTTATGCAATCGACGAGTAAACCAGTCATTAAAATAAATATCCTTGTCCCGAAGCCGGCTATGCTACCCGCTGCCCTCAACAACAATGCTATCATTTGATGTTTGCATCGACAGCATTTCCTTCACTAACATCTTGCCGTTTATTGGACCCTCCCATCTAATTGATGCGAAGGCAGAGAGCGAGCAGCTCTAGAATCACAGAATATGGATCAACTCGACAACAACAATACTAAATATTAATTGTAAAGATGGGCTCAGTCGCTCATTTCAGAATACCAGCTTCGCGTTGTATCGTTCGATCTATCTATCGATCTATCTATATGTATGTTTATGTATATGCGTGTGCGTTTGTGTACATATAAATACATCGTTGATACAAGATGTAAGTATAATACCAAATTTCCGATGTAAATGATGACAGAGCCCCATTTCCGACATAGCTAGCTGGCGCTGATCATTTTCTGAATGCACAGAAGCAGGCTCGGCGTGGCTTTGAAACGGGCGAGTGTTGAGAGATTAGCCTGCTCTCTGCAGCAGTAACAGATCCGAGCAGTGGGATTCTCTAAGTGTGTGTGAACGTTACGCAAGCTCCTGCGCCTCCAGTTTATCGAGAAGGCTTGCGAGGAGCCCTGTTCCTTCCATCAGGGTTTTATAAACAGAACCACCAGGACTCGGGGACGGGAGAGAGTGTGCATCTCCGCAGATCCCTTGGTTCAGCAACATTCACTCCAGACAGCTGAGAAAACACAAGCATCCTCCCTTCAGCATTAGAGCAATGGTGCAAGATTGGAAAAAAACATCAGGTCTGTTGTTTTTCTCTTGAGGTGTAGAGACGCATTGCTGTGCCAAAAGGCGTAATCCTAACCAACTGAATCTCGTCGCTTCTCTAGAAGATTTCCCTACAAATATGCCAGCATTTCTGAATAATTATCGAAGACAGTCGGATCCCAGATGACTGGATTTTGTTAGCAACCAGCCGTCGGTTCATCTTTAGTGGATCCATCACGTTATTTGAAGGCGTTGCTCGCCTTTCGTGCTGTTTTGATTGTTTTTGTTTAATTCCGATTGAATAGCCCAAACGCCTTCTTGCTCTGAATTGTAATCCTCATTTCATGCATGTCCAGGGGTGGAAGGTTCGATTTTGATGATGGAGGCTCGTATTGTGGGGGCTGGGAGGATGGCAAGGCCCATGGATATGGCATCTGTACCGGACCAAAAGGGCAAGGAGAGTACGCGGGCTCTTGGAGCCACGGTTTCGAGGTGGTGGGAGTATACACCTGGCCGAGTGGTAATACTTACCAGGGAACATGGGCACAGGGGAAGAGACACGGCATCGGAGTGGAAAGCAAAGGGAAGTGGGTCTACAAAGGAGAATGGTGCCATGGATTCAAAGGACGATATGGGGCGCGGGAGAGCATTGGCACCAGAGCCAAATATGAGGGAACGTGGAACAACGGGCTTCAAGATGGATACGGAACAGAGACCTATAGAGATGGAGGTAGGATGTCAACTTCAATCTGCTTATTCAAACGGTGACATTTTTAATGAAATAAGCGCCTGGGCGAGTGGCATCTAGTCATGGTAATGGCAGCCACAGAGTAAACATTTGCACTCACATTCATCTTAAGCGAATTCCAGGGACAAATACAAATGTTTTTTTATAATCTGTAAATTAGTAATTAATTCCGAATGCTTTGACATTATAAATCCGAAATTCTAAAATCAGAAAGTGAGAGGTTTCCATTGACCAGAATATCAATGAGTTATGAAACTGAGGAAGTTGATTCAACGTCCAAACCAAAAGGATAGCCACAGCAGATAGGTAACTATAACAGGAAATATATACACTTATGAGCTACTAGAAGCGACGATCACCAACTATACTTAAGATGAAGAGGTGTAACTAAGGATACACCAACACATTTATCCTTGTTAGTTTGAAAGCCCATTTCTAAAAAAAAGTAATGGCGATAACCAGAGAAAACTTCCATGTGGCTTAATGCAGTGGACGCCTGATAGAAAGACATAACATGTATCAGATGCAGAATCGTTTCTTGTTAATAGAACATGCGATACAATGCCAGCGACAAGGCTGAGGATATAGACAATAGTGCACAAATATAGACAATATGTGCACAAATGAGTTTTGTCTGCAATGCCAGGTGTGAATAAGTGATTTTTTTTTTACTAAACGTAAAGCCAAACATTCTGCTGTTAAAATGTGCAGAGCTTTAAAAAAACATCGAAGTATAAATCAATAATCAACATGTCGACCGTTCCATAGGATGAAATAAGAGGGGAGGCCGCGTACACTGACTGCCAAGGGATCATGATAGGCTTGTGATGACTAGGCAACGCTCGCAAGTTAATACCCAGATCTGCTGACTTAGCAGAAATCTTATCATTATTGCATCGAAGGGTTCAGATTATTCAAATAAACTAGTTTGTGTCCTCTTGGCCATCGTACAAAACTTTTCCGCATTGTGGAATAAAATGCGGGTTTCACATTTAGTGGAGCCGGTGTTCAGCTGCAACTGGAGAACATGATGCACCAGATTTCACAGCGAAACAAGAGGACTTGCTTCAACTCTGCACGGGACGGACGGATTCAGGATTTCAATTCTATGGCGATGGCCTCAATAAAGTGCGACCATATAATATATATGTGGAACACGGGAGGGAAAGGAAATGAGCAGATAAAAAGTGGCCAGGAACGCGTTAAGAGGTGGATCCGACAAACAATATGGATCAACAAAGCACGGATTGTAGAGATAATGCCACTGATTTAAAGCATGTTTGGGTAGTACCGAGAAAAACACTAGGGTGCTAATAGTAACAGTCTCTTCAAACATGATATATTGTTTATTTCTCACCTATCGGAAACGATGTTTAGATTACCACAATTACATGACATTACATTTTTAAATGACCTAAAGTAGGATGGGAGCGGAAGCTGATATAATACAAAGCAAATCCGTCACCCATTCCTTCTCTCCACAGATGTTGCCTGTCCCTCTGAGTGACTCCAGCATTTTGTGTCTATCTTCGGTGTAAACCAGCATCTGCAGTTCCTTCCTACTCATTCTGGCATTTAAATGTGTCACCTTAAAACGCAACTATGAAAAAGCATAGTTGCGTTTTAAGGTGACACATTTAAATCAAAATCAAATGTCTGTGCTTGTTTTCCTGAACTCGTGTTTTTGGTGTTCAGTTCACGGAGCCTGCAGTGAGAATGTCAACAGATTAATGCAGTTGTTTTCCGCCCCCCTCTGGAACTACTCACACACCTGACACATTATTGTCAATTGTAGGAGTGTTGAGTGTTATATTTTCATGGTGTGATTTAAATGACTGAACTACTCATAAAACGGCCACTCAGCCCATCACGTCTGCCTATGTTGGCTTCCAGCAACGTTACTCCATCAGTCCGATCCCCCTTCCTAGTTGTCTGCAGCCTACTCTGTGTCACATTGCCCAGCAACTCCCACGATTTTCCTGCCATTCGTCCGCACTGGTGAAATGTTACAGCAGCCAACCAGCCTACTAGTGCATCTTCAGAGTATGAGATAAAAATCAGAGTATTCAAACTAGTCATCACAGCGAGAATGTGCAAACTCTAGATAGACACAAAGAGCCGGCGTAACTCAGCGGGTCAGACAGCATCTTTGGAGAAAAGGAATGGGTGATGTTTCGGGACAGGACCCTTCTTCAAACTCAAACCAAAATGTCACCTATTCCTTTTCTCCAGAGATGCTGTCTGTCCCGCTGAGTTACTCCACCTTTTTGTGTCTATCTTCAGTTTAAACTATCATCTGCAGTTCCTTCCTACATGTACAAACTCCACATAGACGGCATCCTTGTTCAGCAACAAACCCAGTTTGCTGTGTTATCATGATACCATTAATCACCATACTGCTACCTTTAAAGGGATTACTGGCACTTTTTAAATGATGAAGATGGGAGAATATTATCTATTTTTGGAAATGTCTTATATCCTACACACTGATCATCTAAAGTCCTGGACAAAAATGTGCCATCACATAATATCAGTTTCCACTGCTATGAAACCTAAAGAAAGTGCAAGCATATTGAAACACGTCACAACAACAATGAACTTGCCGTTGGCCCTAAGGTTCAGAAGTTCATAAGTTCTAGGAGCAGAATTAAACCATTGAGCCCATTAAATGATTCATTCAATCATGGCTGATCTATCTTTCCCTCTCAGTCCCATTCTCATACCTTCACCCCAGAACCCCTGACACCCGTACTAACCAAGAATTTGTCGATCTGTGCCTTAGAAAAAAAACAATGACTTGGCCCCCACAGGCAATGAATTCCACAGATTCACCACACTCTGACTAAAGAAATTCCTCCTAATCTCCTCTCTAAAGATACGTCCTTTTATTCTGAGGCTGTGCCCCTCTGGTCCTGGACTCTCCCACTAGTGGAAACATCCTCTCCACATTCACTCTATCCAGGCCTTTCACTATTTGGTAGGTTTCAACGAGGTCCCCGTTCATCCTTCTAAACTCCAGCGAGTACAGGCTCAGTGCTGTCAAACGCTCATCATATGTTAACCCAATCATTCGTGGGATCATTTCCATAAATGTCCCCTGCCAATGTCCCCCGTCAATGCCAGCACATTCTTCCTCAGATATGGGGCCCAAAACTGCTCACTACTCCAAATGTGGTCTGACTAGTGCCTTAGAAAGCCTCGGCATTACATCCCTGTTTTCATATTCTAGTCCTCTCGAAATAAATCCTAGCATTGCCTTTGCCTTCCTTACTATGATTTGACTTGCAAATTAACTTTTTGGGAATCCTACCCCAGCACTCCCAAGACCCTTTTCACCTCCAATATCTAAATCCTCTCCCCAATAGTCTACGCCATTATTCCTAGTATGACCACATTTTACTGCACTATTTTCCATCTGCCACTTCCTTGCCCACTCTCCCAACCTGTCCAGGTCCATCTGCAGAGTCCCTGCTCTCTCTACACTTCCTGCCCTTCCACCTATGTTTGTATCATCTGCAAACTTGGCCACAAAGCCTTCAATCCCCTCGTCCAAATCATTAATAATACAACGTGAAGAGTAGCGGCCCCAGCACCGAGCCCCGGGAACTCCGTTGGTCACTGGCAGCCAACCAGAAAACTCCCCCTTCATTGCTACTCTTTGTCTTCTGCCATCCAGCTAACCTGCTATCCATGCTAGTACCTGCCCTCCGAGGCCATGACTTCCCATCTTCTTAAGTAACCTCCCGTGTGGCACTTTATCAAAAGCCTCTGACAATCCAGATAAACCGCATCCATTAATTTTCCTTTGTCTATCTTGCTATTTACTTCCTCAATAAATTCCAACAGGTTTGTTAGGCAAGATCTCCCTTTCACACATTTTGTGAAAGTGTGGTCCTAATGACTTTTAATAGTGCAGTAAAATGTGGTCCTAATGACTTTGGCCTATTTTATTGTGTGCTTCGAAGCACTCAGGATTTATAATGGACTCTAAAATCTTACCAACCTCTGAAGTCAGGCTAACCGGCCTATAGTTTCCACTCTTCTGTCTCACTCCCTTCTTGAACATCTTGAACAATATTTGCAATGTTCCCATCGTCTACAACCACTCCTGGACTCTAGTGATTCTTCAAAGATTATTACGAATGCCTGCACAATCTCTAAACCTGCCTCTTTCAGAACCCTAGGGTGCAGTCCATCTAATCCAGGTGACTTATCCACCTTCAGACCTTTCAGTTTCCTTCTCCCCAGTAACAGCCGCTCCACTAACTTCCACCCCCTGACTCTCTTGAAATTCAGGCACGTTGCTGGTGTCTCCCACTGTGAAGACTGATGAACAACTTATTCAGTTCATCTGGCATTTCATTATTCCCCATTATCACGTCTCCTGCATCATTTTCCAGTGGTCCAATGTCCAATCTTGCCTCTTTCTTACTCTTTATATAATTGAAAAAACTTTTACTATCCTCTTTTATATTATTGGCTAGCTTACTTTCATATTTCATGTTTTCTCCCCTTAATGCCTGTTTAATTACCTTCTGTTGTTTTTTTAAAAGCTTCCTAATCCTGTAGCTTCCCACTAATCTTTGCAATGTTATAGGCCTTCTCTTTTAGTTTTATCCAGTCTTTGACTTCCCTTGTCAGCCACGGTCGCCTCATTCCCCCATTAGAATCTTTCTTACTCTTTGGAATGAAAAGATCCTGCGTCTTCCGAATTAGTCCCAGATAAACCTGCCATTGCTGTTCCACCTCATCCCTGCTAGGGTCCCTTTCCAATCAACTTTAGCCAGCTCCCCCCTCATGCCTCTGTTGACACATTTGCTCAACAGTAATACCGGCACATCTGATTTCATCTTCTACTCTCAAATTACAGGTTGAATTTTATCATATTATGGTCACTACCTTCTAGGGGTTTGTTTACCTTAAGCTTCCTAATCAAATCTGTTTCATTACACAATACCAAATCTGGAATTGCCTTTTCCCTGGGAATAGGCTCTACCCTGGCTGCTCAAATAAACCATCTGTAGGCACTCTTCAAATTCCCTCTCTCCGGGTCCAATTCCAATCTGATTTTCTCAGTTAGCTGCATATTGAAATCCACCATGACCACCGTAACATTGCCTTTCTTACATGCCAATTGTACCTCCCGATGTAATTTGTACCCTATATCCTGGCTACTATTCAGGGGCCTGTAAATATCCCTCATCAGGGTCCTTCTATCCTTGCATTTTCTTAGCTCTACCCGCAAGGATTTTACATCTTCTGATCCTATGTCACTCTTTAGGACAGGTTTGGAGGGATGTGGACCAAATGCAGCAGGTGGGCCTAGTGTAGCTTGGACATGTTGGCCGGTGTGGGCAAGTTGGGCCGAAGGGCCTGTTTCTGCACTGTATCTCTATGACTAATAAAACCATGCAGCAAAAATTACAGAAATGTTAAAAGCAATTTGCTATTGATTTTTACAGCAGCCATGCAGTGGCAGATTTTTCTAAATTCACAAAAATGCAGAGTTTTTATAAATACTTTGAATATAGATTTTCAGCGTTATTTCACTGGAGGATGACATTTCTGCAACAATTGCATTGGATACATCTATAAAGCATGAAACATTAAACACAAACATAATTAAAAATTTGTAAAAATAAATATTGATGTTAACATCTAAGGTCGTGGTTAAGGTGGAAATGCAACACGACATTTGGCCGATTATTTGTAACCTTTAACTCCCTACGTTGTGAGTCATGTACAGACTGAACATTCTCAAAGGTGTAGTCTTGAAGCAATTTCCTGGGTGATGGAGCTCACAAGCTCAGACAAATTTAAGCAAAATATGGGTTTTGAAGGAGCAGGAATTTCTCTAGGTGATGATTACTGCAGTCTTGGGCCTCCCTATATCCTCCAAATTACAAACCCATGCCTTCTTCTTCTTGCGTATGGCGTGCACAGCCTAAAGTTGTAGGACAACTTGTTCTGTTTGATCTTATTTGATTGTGCACACCGGGTTGATTGCATTCATCGAAACAGGGCGGACCACGTGAAGGTTGGAATCTTCCACCTCAAACCCATGCCGAGCCACACAATCCATGTCATTGGCAGTTTGATCTTGATGTCTGAATCCAAAGAGTGGGTTTGGATCATCCAAGTTGCATTTGCCGCATATGGCCCATATCCCTCGAAACCTTTCCTGTCCATGCACTGGCCCATGTGTTTTTAAATGCGGTTACAGTATCTACCTCAATTATTTTCTCTGCCAGCTTGTTCCAGAAAACCTGCCAACCTCGGTGTGAAAATGTTGCTCCTCAGGTTCTTGTCTCTCTTGTCCCTCCCACCTTAAACATAAATCCTCTTGTTTTTGATTCCCCTAGCCTGTGTAAAAGAGTCTGTGCATTCACCCTATTCATTTGCCTCATGACTTTAAACACCTCTATAAGATCAGCCCTCAGCAATGGATGATGGACATTTAGAATGATGTACAAAAATGTAAATATGGTTAGAAATCAAAAATGAGACAAAGGTCTATTTGCTCTGAGACTGGGTAGCAGGCGAACATATGGTGTGTGACTGAAATTAAAATATAGCAGCAGACTGAGTTTCTGATTAAAGTCACTGTTGGTTTTCACCAAATATTGTTATGGTTACAATGAAGATGATTTATGAGTTTGAACAAATACTTTGTGTCTATCTTCTTGGAAGGAGAGGTTAAAAACCTCCAAGACTTAATAGAGCAACAAAAATTTAGTACAATCTAGCATGTAAAAATAAATTAGTATTAGGAACAGAAACTACACAAAAGGTTAATGAACCCAACAACTCTTAAATTCCAGAGAGCTGTTGATATAAATCACAGAGTTTTGAAGGAGGTGGTCATGCTGCAGTTATCACTTCAAAATTCAAATGTTTCTGAAATAATTTGTGCAGATTGTGAGTAGCAAACGTGGCTCCACTAGTTGAGACAAGAACAGGGAACCATTGACAGGTGGGGTGGTGCAGCATTTGGTGCTTGACCCCAACTATTTTCAATCTTTGTCAATCATTTTCTAACATTGCTGATGACATGAAACTAAGTAGGAATAAGTAGTATGGATGCAAAGAGTCTTAAAAGGAATGGACACGAGATGAGTGAATAGGCAAAATATGGCCGATCGAGTACAATGTGGAAAACTGTAAGGTTATCCACTTCAGTGAAGAAAAACAGAGACGCTGAGTATTTTTTTAAATAGTGAATGAATGGGAAATATTAATGGCTAACTGGTCCGGAATGTCATTTTACATTAATCACTGAAAGGTAAATTGCAGGTGAAGCAGGCAATTAGGAAGGCAAATTTTAATTAGCTTTGAACACAAGAAGAAAAATATCTTACAATGATTATGTGCTGTTTTGAGGCCACATGTGGTGTCTTATCATGGCCTCCTTGCCAAAAGCCAGACGGACTTGCCACTAATCAGACTATTTCCTGGCACAGCTGATCTGTCATGCGAGAAGAGGTTGAGGAGGCGATGCCTCTATTCATTATAGTTTAGAAGAGAAAAGATAACCTAATTGAAATCGTATCAATCCCGATAGATGGAGGATATTTCCCATGTTTGATGTCCAGAAACTGGAAATCATAGTCTCACAATACATTGAAATGAGAATTGATAGAAAGATACAACATGGAAATAGGCCCTTCAGACCATCTAGTACACGATAACCATTCATAATCCACTGATCCTAGTCCCGCTTCTTTAATCAGAGGGTGGACAATCTTTGAAAAGTTCTACCCTAGAGTGTTGTGAATGCTCCATCATTGATTTCAAAATTGAGCTTGATAGATTTCTGAATATTAGAGGAATCAAAGGATATGGAGAAAATGCAAATAAAATGGTGTTAAGGAAAAAAAACACCAGGATGTAATTGAATATTGGAACATGCTTGAGGGCCAAGTAGACTACTCCTGATGTTGTTTCTGATATTCTTATGATGTTTGCGATATGAATGTTCAGGGTGTACCATGGACAATATTAGTGTGTTCTTCAGACCATGATTAGGATAGTTGTATTATTCTGTTTGTTGTACAAATATTAGATATAGCCATGTACAACAAAGAATGTACTGGCAAAAAAAGGCAAAAACAGGTAATTCAGGTTATGCCGGGTACACGTGCATTGTTGTACGTTTTGCAGCTGATCAATGAGTGGAGAAAGCTGCGGGTTACCTTATAAAATGATCAGCATCTTTTTCCAAGGATAAGGTTATCAAACACAAAAGGACAATATGAGAAGAAGGAGTTTTAAAGGGAATCAGTTTTTTTTTTAAAACACAGAGAGTGGTTGATATCTAGCATTTGTTGTCAAAGGAAGTGTTAAAGCCTGCCACAATTTCTACATTTAAGACCTATTTAGATAGGAACTTAAATAGTTTAAGTGTAAGAAGGAACTGCAGATACTGATTTAAACCGAAGATAGACGCATAATGCTGGAGTATCTCAGCGGGACAGGCAGCATCTCTGGAGAGAAGGAATGAGTGACGTTTCGGATCGAGACCCTTCTTCAGACAGTTTAGTTTAGTTCAGTTTAGTTTATTGTCACATGTATCACGTTTATAGGTACAGCGAAAAGCTTCTGTTGCGTGCTATCCAGTCGGCGGAAAGACAATACATGATTAAAATCGAGCTATTTGCCGAGTATAGATAAGGGAATGTAGACAAAAGTGCTGGAGAAGCTCGGCGGGTGCAGCAGCATCTATGGAGGGAGGGAATAACGTTTAGTGCACAGTAAAGCCAGTAATGTCCAATGAAGGGATGCCTGATGGTCACCAATGAGGTAGATAATAGTTCAGGACTACTCTCTGGTCTGGTAGGCTGATTAAGTCACCTGATAACAGTTGGGAAGAAACTGTCCCTGACTCTCGACGTGTGTGTTTTCACACTTCTATACCTTTTGTCCGATGGGTGAGAGGAGAAGAGGGAGTGGTAGGGCACAGAAGAACCCGGAGCAGACAATGAGATTAGTGTATACGGGTAAAAAGGTCAACATAAATGTGATGAGCCATCAGGCCTATTTCTGTACTGTACAATTCCATTACTTCACCTGTGACTATAAGATCCCTAGGTAGGGGTAACCTGGAAATTCCCATGATTATATGAACAAAGGAAGTAGCAGTGCTGGGTTTTAAAAATATTTGGGAGGTTTTAATAGTTATCGTTCACTGTTTGGAAATTTTGGTTTCAGAATCAAAAGTAGATGAAATCTCAAACTGCAGAAACAAAATGCACCATTTTGAAATACATTTTGAAATAATGTGCATTCTACCTAGTTTAGAATTGCTTTTGTCTACCATTAAATCAATGTAATGTCATAATATTTGTAAGAATAGACATGTAAATATTTTGAATTGTTCAAATAAGGAGAATCCAGAGATACTGGAACAAGGGTAACTTGAGAGAGAGCGGGGTCCCTCAGAAACTAAGCAGTCATCTACATATGGAGCCGCAGATGATGGGCAAGGTCCGTAATGAGTATTTCTCCTCAGTTTTTAATGACGGAGGCTAGGGAACTTAGAACAGTTAATGGAGAAATCTTGAGGACTGCCTGCATTACGGTCAAGGACGTACTGGATGTCCTAGGGCATATGGAAGTAAATAAATCTCGCTAGCCTGGCTTGTCTGCGGTACAGCTACAGCCGTACAGCGCTGGAGACCCAGGTTCGATCCTGCCTATGGGTTCTGTCTGTACGGAGTTTGTACATTCTCCCCCGTGACCTGCGTGGGTTATCTCCGAGATGTTCGGCTTCCTCCCACACTCCAAAGATGTACAAGGTCAAGGTCAATTGGCTTGGTGTAAATATAAAATTGTCCCCAATCTGTGTAGGATAGCGTTGGTGTGCAGGGATTGCTGGTCCGTGCGGTCTCAGTGGGCCATAGGGCCTATTTCTGCTCTGTCTCTCTAGACTGAACTAAATATGTATCCGGGGACACTGTGGAAAGCTGGAGAAGAAATTGCAGAAGCTCTGGTTGAGATATAGTAGCCACGAGTGAGGTGCCAGATTATTGGAGGATGACTAATGTTATGCCACTGTTTAAGAAGGGCTGCAAGGAAAAGCCTGGCAACTAGAGAACAATGACAGTAACATCTGTGGTAAGTAAGTCAATAGACAATAGACAATAGGTGCAGGAGTAGGCCATTCGGCCCTTCGAGCCAGCACCGCCATTCAATGTGATCATGGCAGATCGTCCCCAATCAGTGCCCCGTTCCTGTCTTCTCCCCATATCCCCTGACTCCACTATCTTTAAGGGCCCTATCTAGCTCTCTCTTGAAAGTATCCAGAGAACATGCCTCCACTGCCCTCTGAGGCAGAGAATTCCACAGACTCACAACTCTCTTTGAGAAAAAATGTTTCCTGGTCTCCGTTCTAAATGGCTTGCCCCTTATTCTTAAACTGGCCCCTGGTTCTGGACTCCCCCAACATCGGGAACATGTTTCCTGCCTCTAGCGTGTCGAAAACCCTCAACAATCTTATATGTTTCAACAAGATTCCCTCTCATCCTTCTAAACTCCAGAGTGTACAAACCCAGAGGCACCATTCTCTCAGCATGTGACAGTCCCGCCATCCCGGGAATTAACCTTGTAAACCTACGCTGCACTCCTTCAATAGTAAGAATGTCCTTCCTCAAATTAGGGGACCAAAACTGCACACAGTAATCCAGTGTGGTCTCACTAGGGCCCTGTACAACTGCAGAAGAACCTCTTTGCTCCTACGTGACTCCTCTTGTTTTAAAGGCCAACATTCCATTCGCTTTCTTCACTGCCTGCTGTACCTGCATGCTTACTTTCATAGACTGATGAACAAGGACCCGTAGATCCTGTTGTACTTCCCGTTTTCCCAACTTGATGGCATTTAGATTGTAATCTGCCTTCCTGTTTTTGCTACCAAAGTGGATAACCTCACATTTATCTACATTAAACTTCATCTGCCATGCATCTGCCCACTCCCCCAACCTGTCCAAGTCACCCTGCATCCGCATAGCATCGTCCTCACAGTTCACACTGTCACCCAGCTTTGTGTCATCTGCAAATTTGCTAATGTTACCATGAATCCCTTCATCCAAATCATTGATGTATATTGTAAATAGCTGCGGTCCCAGCACCGAGCCTTGCGGTACCCCACTAGTCACTGACTGCCATTCTGAAAGGGACCCATTAATCCCTAGTCTTTGTTTCTTGTCTGCCAACCAATTTTCTATCCATGTCAGCACTCTACCTCCAATACCATGTGCCCTAATTTTGCCCACTAATCTCCTATATGGGACCTTATCAAATGCTTTCCGAAAGTCCAGGTACACTTCATCCACTGGCTCTCCTAGTTACATCCACAGAAAATTCCAGAAGATTAGTGAAGCATGAATTCCCCTTCGTAAATCCTTGCTGACTCGGACCGATCCTGTTACTGCTATCCAAATGTGCGACTATTTCATCTTTTATGATTGACTGATTACTACCGATGTCAGGCTAACTGATCTATAATTCCCTGTTTTCTCCCTCCCACCTTTCTTAAAAAGTGGGATAACATTAGCTACCCTCCAATCCACAGGAACTGATCCTGAGTCTTTAGAACATTGGAAAATTATCACCAATGCATCCATGATTTCCAGAGCCACTTCCTTAAGTACCCTGGGATGCAGACCATCAGGCCCTGGGGATTGATCAGCCTTCAGTCCCATCAGTTTACCCAACACCATTTCCTGCCTAATGTGGATTTCTTCGTCCCTCCGTCACTCCTGATCCTGTGGCCACTACTATCTCAGGAAAATTGCTTGTGCCCTCCTTAGTGAAGACGGAACCAAAGTACCTGTTCAGCTCATCTGCCATTTCCTTGTTCCCCATAATAAATTCACCTTTTCGGTCTTCAAGGTTCCAACTTTGGTCTTAACTAATTTTTTCCACTTCACGTACCTTAAGAAGCTTTTACTATCTTCCTTTATATTTTTGGCTAGCTTACCTTCGTACCTCATCTTTTCTCCCCGTATTGTATTTTCAGTTATCTTCTGTTGCTCTTTAAACATTACCCAATCTTCCTGCTTCCCGCTCATCTTTGCTACGTTGTACTTCTTCTCTTTTATTTTTATCCTGTCCCTGACGTCCCTTGTCAGCCACGGTCGCCCCTTACTCCCCTTGGAATCTTTCTTCCTCCTAGGAATGAACTGATCCTGCACCTTATGTATTATTCCTAGAAATACCTGCCATTGTTGTTCCACTGTCATCCCTGCTAGGGTATCTTTCCAGTCAACTTTAGCCAGCTCCTCCCTCATGGCCCCATAGACCCCTTTATTCAACTGTAACACTGACACCTCCGATTTATCCTTCTCCCTCTCCAATTACAGATTAAACCTGACCATATTATGGTCACTACCCCCTAATGCTCAAGTTCCTTTATCAAATTCGGTGCATTACATAACACTAAATCCAGAATTGCCTTCTCCCTGTTAGGCTCCAATACAAGCTGCTCTTCTTATTTCACGTGGCGTGCACAGCCTAAAGTTGTTGGACAACTTGTTCTATTTGATCTTCCGTTTGTGCACGTCGAGTTGATTGCATTAGTCGAAACAGGGCGGACCACGTGAAGGTTGCAATCTTCCCCCCAACGAGCTGCTCTAAGAATCCATCACAAAGGCACTCAAAAGTCCCTTTCTTGGGGTCCAGTACCAAACTGATTTTCCCAGCCTACCTGCATGTTAAAATCTCCCATAACAACCACAGCATTACTTTTGCCACATGCCAATTTGCACTCCTGATTCAACTTGCACCCTATGTCCAGGCTACTGTTTGGGGGGCTGTAGATAAGTCCGACAGGCCAGGATTCTGAAGGATAAGATATATTTGCATTTGGATAGACAGGGGGGGCTGATTAGGGATAGTCAGCATGGTTTTGTCTGTGGGAGATCGTGCCTTACAAATTTGATCGAGTGTTTTGAAAAGATAACCAAAGAGGTTGAAGAGGGCAAGATCGTAGCTATTGTCTATATGGACCTCAGCAAGGCCTTTGGTAAGATTCCACATGGTAGGCTTTTCTGGAAGATTAGATCACATAGGGTTCAGGAGAGCAAACAAATTGTGTATGGAATTGGCTTCATGGTAGGAAACAGAGGGTATTTTTCGGACTGGAGGCTTGTAATGAATGCGTTGGTTAGGTGTAGGGCCCCTTTGCTGTGTGTGGTTTACATCAACCATTTGCATGAAGAATGTACAAGGCATGATAAGTACATTTGAAGAACATGCTAAAGCGGGTTGTTCGTAGATATTGGTTATCAAAAATTACAGCAGGCTTTTGATTAACTGGGTAAGCAGGCTGAAGAATGGCTGAAGGTGTTTAATGAGGATAGATGCAACGTGTTGCAGTTTAGGAAGTCAAACCAAGGCAGGACATTCATAGTGAATGGTAGGGCCTAGGGGAGTGTGGTAGAGCAGAAGGATCTAGGAGTGCAGGATCTAGGAAGGCTTTAAGTAAGAGTTTATTCCTTGGGGCGCATTAGGCTGAGGGGTGATCTTATAGAGGTGTATAAAATCATGAGGGGAATAGACAGGTTGAACGCACAGTCTATTATCCAGGGTAGAGGAATAAAAAACAAGAAGATAAAGTCAAGATTCAATATAAACCTGAGGAGAAACTTTTTCGCTCAGAGATGTTGGGTATTTGGAACAAACTCTCAGAGGAGGTAGTTGAGGCAGATAATATTGAAAAGACAGCTGGACAGATACATGGATAGGATAGGCTCAGAACTTCAACTCCCATTCCCAATCTGACCTTTCTGTCCTGGACCTCCTCCATTGTCAGAGTGAGGTCCAGTGCAAATTGGAGGAGCAGCACCTCATATTTCGCTTGGGCAGCTTACACCCCAGTGGTATGAACATTGACCTCTAATTTCACCTAGCCCTTGCTTTCTCTCTTCATCCGCTCCCCCTTCCCAATTCTCCCACTTGTCCCGCCACCTGCCCTGACATCAGTCTGAAGAAGGGTCTCGACCTGAAACGTCACCCATTCCGTCTCTCCAGAGATGCTGCCTGTCCCGCTGAGTTACTCCAGCATTTTGCATCCACATGTATAGGAAAGGTATTTGGGATATCGGCCTAGGACGGGCAAATGGGACTAGCATTGATGGTCGGCATGGACATGTTGGGCCGAAGAGCCTGTTTCCCAGCCGTTTGACCATGAATATGACTAATTTGCTTCCTTCACTTTACAATGATTTGTCTACTTTTTGTGCTGGGCTTTAATCAGGAATTGGTTATGTTTTGTTGTTTTGGCCAATAGAAAAGTTTCACGTGAGCTTCACTGGTGGTTTCCAGAGGGTATTTGGTTGTGAAGGGGTGAGCAATGTTATGTTGATCTAATCTGCCACATTGCAGGAAATGTAATCTGCACCTTTGCTTGACCTTTCCTAAACAAAAGATGCAGAAGTACATTGTACCGCTCTCAATGACTAAACAACAAGCAAGGTAGATTTTTATTCTCACTGTCTGGCTATTAATTTTCACTCAAACAGCACAGACAGAAGTTTTTAAAAATTCGATTTAATGGAATTGGTTCTATGGTGGCATTACATCTTTTTATTCAGAGTTTATTTGTGTTTTACTGAAATGATTATATTTGGAATAATGGAAGATGGGAATAAACTGAACTCATCTCAAAATTTATTTTAAAATGATGGGTTAATAACGGCAAAAAACTTATACTTAACTTTTGGAAAAATACATCCATACCAACGCTTAAAACGTGGATTTCAAACATGTTGGACACTGCACATCTTGAGGAAATGCGATTCCTCTTAATAGATAAATCAGACCAATTTTTAACGAGTTGGTCTCCATTTGTCGATTTTATGGAAGCATATGATGCAACAAAACCGTAGAAGCTAACTGTTTCAGGATTGGGTGAGGGATGGTCAAGAATATAGATAACGATCTCCTTAATCTCTCACTTTCTACTCTTCTTCTTTTCTCTTTTTTTCTTTTTCTTTCTCAACTTTCTTTTTTCACACTTTTTTCTTTCTCACACACTATATATCACATGTTTCTCTATCTTTTATTTTCTACTCTCTCTTTTTCTTTTTCATTATTAGACAAAATAGAGAGAGTACAGAGGAGATTTACTAGAATGTTGCCAGGGTTCCAGCAACTATGTTACAGAGAAAGGTTGAACAAGTTAGGTCTTTATTCTTTGTAGCACAGAAAGTTAAGGGGGGACTTGATTGAGGTCTTTAAAATGATGAAAGGGATAGACAGAGTTGACGTGGATAAGCTTTTCCCATTAAGGGTAGGGAAGATTCAAACAAGAGGGCATGACATGCGAATTAAGGGACGGAAGTTTAGGGGTAACGTGAGGGGGAACTTCTTTACTCAGAGGGTGGTGGCTGTGTGGAATGAGCTTCCAGCAGAAGTGGTGGAGGCAGGATCGATTTTAACATTTAAAAATGAAGTGGATAGGTATATGGATGGGAAGGGAATGGAGGGGTATAGTCTGAGTGCAGGTAGATGGGACTAGGGCAAAACAAATGATTGGCACGGACTGGAAGGGCCGAGAGGGCCTGTTTCCGTGCTGTAATTGTTATATGGTTATATGTTATATAGTTATTATTAAAAAAATTAAAAACTAAGAAGCTGTACATAAAATGTAATTTGTCAATATATATTAGGCACCTTGGTGCCATATTGCTGTACTTCTAATAAAATAAAATTAAAAAAAAAAGAAATAATATTTACGGTTTGGGTAGTAATGGCAGAAGCCTAATGCTAGAATTCAAATCGAAGGCCTATTTACATTTTTGTTTAGCAGGTTGGTGATTTGAAGATTATCTACTGTAATCTGCATTGAGAAGTTTAGATTGTTTGTGTAGGAAGGAACTGCAGATGCTGGTTTATACTGAAGATAGACACAAAATGCTGGAGTAACTCAGCGGGACATCAGCATCTCTGGAGAGAAGGAATGGGTGATATTTCGGGTCGAGAGTGTTCTTCAGACTGAAATGTCTCAATATGTGTTGCTTTACCATTGTAATTTAACACCGACTTTACATGGCAGTCAGTTAACTATTGATATCTTTCAGACGATTATAAAAACATGATCATATTGAATGGCGGTGCAGGCTCGAAGGGCTGAATGGCCTACTCCTGCACCTAATTTCTATGTTTCTATGAACATCGTCATGTTGATGTTTTTGAAACCTTTATGTATATTTCAACATATCTCAAAAGAGAACCCATTTTTTCTTCATCAAACACTGTTCTGTAACTCCTTAATATTACCACGATATAAGGCAACTTTTCCCAATGACGGGCAGGTTGGCCTGAAGGGGCCTGTGTCCATGCCATGTGACTATGATAATGTTGTGATTTTTATGTTTCAATATCATATCATGATGGATATGAAGAAAAATTAAACTTTCAGTTGGATACACAATCATTTATTTATTTTTCTAATGGTATAAAAATTATGAAAACACATGCAGACAAAAATTCTGAATAGATCCTTTAAAACAGGATTCAAAAGTCATTACACATGGCATGGCACTGTAAACATTTCCAGATGAAAATATACATTAAATTGCTGTGTAGTTGTATTCCTGTACATTCAGTAAGACCAGCTGGCATATAAATAAATACATTTGGGGCGGCACGGTGGCGCAGTGCTAGCGTTGCTGCGTTACTCTGCTTGCAGCGCCGGAGACCCGGGTTCGATCCCGACTACGGATGCCGTCTGTACGGAGTTTGTACATTCTCCCAGTGACTAACTGGGTTTTCTCCGAGATTTTCAGTTTCCCTCCACACTCCAAAGAAATACAGTTATGTAGGTTAATTGGCTTGGATTTGTGTACTTGTTATAAGTGTAAATTGTCCTCAGTGTGTGTCGTCTTGTGTTAATGTGCGGGGATCGCTGGTCGGCGCGGATCCGGTGGTCCGCACTTCATCTCTAAACTATACTAAACTAAACTACATTTAATAATTAAATTATAATGCCACTCATATTTCCCTTGGACTGTTCAAACAAAAACAATTAATTAATTCCTCAGTGACAGATCCATTCATGACTGAATTTTCACCATCCACATAAGTTGTCAAATGTTATTACTGCTTATTAGAGTCTGAAGCATCCACCTTCCTCTTTAGATTGAAGAGGGTCAGTAAAGGTATTTGATAGGAAGAGAGTGTTGGGCCCGTCAGAGTCAAGTGGATCGAATGCAGGAAATCAATCTTTGATCTTATTTCATACACTTGCATGGCATTAAAACACATGGCATTAAGTTACTCCAGCTACTTGTGTCTATCCTGGAGTACTGTGTTCAGTTTTGGTCACCCTGAAGAGTGGAAAAAGTGCAGAGGGATTTACAAACATGTTGCAAGACTCAAGGGCCTGGACTATAGGGAATGATTGGAAGCTCGGAAGCAGGAAGCTAAGGGATGATCTTATGGAGGCGTATGAACTGATAAGGTGAATTGATAGGGTAAATACACAAAGTCTTTTACCCAGGGTAGGGGAATCAAGAACCAGAGGAAAAAGGTTTATGATCAAATGGAAAACTTTATCACACAG
The DNA here is from genome assembly GCA_035221665.1 of Okamejei kenojei. Lineage (NCBI taxonomy): Eukaryota > Metazoa > Chordata > Chondrichthyes > Rajiformes > Rajidae > Okamejei > Okamejei kenojei. The sequence continues at coordinate 51,838,070 of CM069147.1, forward strand.
AGGGTGTTGGGTATATGGAATGAGCTGGCAGAGGAGGTAGTTGAGGCAGGTACAATAACAAGATTTAAAATACACAAGGATAGGATAGGATTAGAGAGATAAGGACCAAATGTGGGTAAATGGGACTAGCTTCAATGGAGCATCTTGGTCGGCACTGGCGAGTGGGGCCAAAGGGCCTGAGTTCATGCTCTAACACCAAATGACGATGAGAAGTAATGAACCTCAATGATATACAGCTCGATAGTCATCTGGTTGAGAAACTAAATATTATCAAAGTGTGTCTTCTTGAAGGACGTATATGGGAGGTTCCACGTGTCAGTTTTCATTGCCAATGGATGAATTGAGGATAAGGGAAAATGAATCACACAACTTTAATTATATTTACCAAAGTCCCCACATGTATTCTATCCCAGTAGACATCTTATTGATAGTTGGTTCTGAGCTATAGTCAATAGCTTCATCAGAAGAATTTCAGCCAATCTTTTCCTTCAGGAACTTTCCTAATATTTCTTGTGGTTAAATTATTTGTGGTATCAAAATCAGAGTATGGAAACTGACCTTTGGTCCACTGCGTTTATCAGACATCAAGTGCCTACTGTATATATACATTCATTTTTCCTGCTTTTAGAGCTTTATGCCATATCATTTCAAATGCTTATTGAAAATCTCTTTAAATGCCATAAAATTACTTGCATCAATCACTCCCTCAGGAACTAAGTTTCAGATTATAACCTGCTCTGGGTGAAAGATTTTCTTCCTCAAATCCTTTCATATGGCTCCACAAAACAATCAACCACATTACTTTTGGTTTCTCCAATGCGGACCATGCCTTTGGGATATCTAGCATCGCAGTTTAGGTCAGTTTAGTGTCTCGTGTACTGAGGTACAGTGTTTGCTTTTATTCAGCTTCAGTTCAGCTTTTGTTGTGTGATATCCAGTCAGTGGAAAGACAATACATGATTACAATCGAGCCATTTACAGTGCATAGATACATGTTAAGGGAATAACATTGAGAGCAATGTGAAGCCAGTAAAGACTGATCAAAGATAATCTGAGGGTAGATAGTATTGAGGTAGGTAGTAGTTCAGGACTGCTCTGTATTTGTGGTAGGATGATTCAGTTGCCTGGTAACAGCTGGGACTTCCCTGATGGGAGAGCGGAGAAGAGGGAGTGGCCAGGGTGCGACTCGTCCTTGATGATGCTGCTGGCCTTGCCGAGGCAGCGTGAGGTATAAATGGAGTCAATGGAAGGGGGGTTGGATTGTGCGATGGTTTGAGCTGCGTCCACAACTCGCTGCAATTTTCTGCAGCAATTTCTGACAAGATTTGTCCATGTTTTCCCCTCTCCTTCCATTCAGTGTTTCAAAGAGATCATTCCCTTTGTGGCTCCCTGGTCTGCTCTTTCAACAGCCACGGGCACGTATGTTATTTGCTACTTTCCCATAAAACTGTAGGAGATGGAACTTTCACCTTTTTCCTTCCCACCATTCCAAGATCTAGATCGGTGAAGCAGCAATTCACTTGCATTTCCAGTCTAATGTACTACACTCATTGGTCACAATGTGGCCTCAATAAAGTCAAGGTAGACAACAAATTCTGGATAAACTCAGCAGGTGAGGCAGAGAGAAGGAATAGGCGACGTTTCGGGTCGAGACCTTTCTTCGGACAGAATGTCAAGAGTGTTTTACTGTTGCACTAGACCAAGTGCAGACCCGTTGGGTCTGCTCCCCCAATGCACCCATTCCCTACCCGTACCCCTCACGGGAGGCGTGGTCCTCTAACTCTAGCCGTTCACAGACGTAAGATTCCAACACTCCCCTTGCCTCCCTGAGCAGTGCTCTTTAAAAATGTTTTAATTGTACTTGCCCTGCGTGTTGCAATACCAATTCGCCCTCCCCTGCTAATCTATCCATTGTGATATCATCAGTTGAAGCTGGTCGGTTTGAAATTCAAGTTAATAAGTCGAGAAACAAAGCATAAAATGTTCAGTGAAAGTGATCTCTGCCTCGAGGGGAAAAATGTGAAAGAATATGTAAAAATCCTGTGAAAGATCATTTTTAAAGCTTTAATCGTGAATAACGTCTCAAATATACAATGAAATCTTCATTCAGGCTGATCTCTGCTAGCTGAGCCATTGTGACATAATCAGTTAAAGTTGGTGGTTTTAATTTCAAAGTCTTTTGACAATCAGTTTTGAGTGGAGAATGTCGAGAATAAAGCATGAAATGTTCAGATAAGGTGATTCCGGCCTCGACGGGAAAAATGTCAACTGGAATATGTAAAAATGTAATAGTTAGAGTGTAGTGTTAGATACGCACACACACACACACACACACACACACACACACACACACACACACACACACACACACACACACACACACACACACACACACACACACACACACACACACACACACACGCACACACGCACACACGCACACACACACACACACGCACACACACACACACACACACACACACACACACACACACACACACACACACACACACACACACACACACACACACTCTCTAACAAGATCAGCGTTTTAATAAGATTCCGAAACAGGACAATGATATTCTTACTCACAGCAGCAGCAGCATAACAGGTTTATAAACACAGTACACAATAGATAATATCATAAACAAAATAAATTAAAAGTTTAATAAAAAAAACTCAATAAGTGCAAAACACAGCACAGCCCAAAGCTCCCAAGTGCAACCCCGGCAGTTCGTAGTCCAGAGTTTAGTTGGAGTTCGTTGTGTAAAATATCCTGATGGTTGGGAAGATGCTGTTCCTGAACCTGGACATTACAGTTTTCAGACTCCTTCTTCCCAATGGCAGAAATGAAATGTCAGCCTTCTCTACATGAAAGAAACTAAAGGCAGATTGGAGATGACTTTGCGAAGGCTTTGAGGAATGATCTTGGACCTGAACTATTAATTCTGTTTCTCCTTTCAACCTGACTTGCTGAAGTTTCAAGTATCTCTTTGTTTTTATATCAGATTTCCAATATCAGCAATTTTAAAATTCTATATTTTAACTTACTGATATTTTTAACAGCCAATGTGTATTCAGATGGATCCCTCATTTATTGAAAAGGTACTGCTCTAGTTTAACTTCCCAAAATGGCATGACATGAGAATTAAGGGACAGAAGTTTAGGGGTAACGTGAGGGGGAACTTCTTTACTCAGAGGGTGGTGGCTGTGTGGAATGAGCTTCCAGTAGAAGTGGTGGAGGCAGGATCGATTTTAACATTTAAAAGTAAAGTGGATAGGTATATGGAAGTGAAGGGAATGGAGGGGTATGGTCTGAGTGCAGGTAGATGGGACTAGGGGAAAACAAATGGTCGGCACGGACTGGAAGGGCCGAGAGGGCCTGTTTCCGTGCTGTAATTGTTATATGGTTATATGGTTAAAATGCAAAACCTCACACTTATCTTGATTAGTCATTCCACAGCACACAGCCCAGCTGATCACAATCCTGCGGTTATTCTTGATAATCATTTCATTGATCATTTACTATCAGCTGCAAACTTACTAGTCATGCCTTGGACATTCTCATCCAAATCATTGATCTATCTGACAAAGGTCAATGACTCAGCACTGAACCCTGAGGCAGGTCACAAATCACAGTGCCCCAGACCGAAAAAACAACCTTCCACCACTACCCTCTGCTGCAACCATGAAGCTAATTCTGTTTCCAGTCAGCTAGCTCTAAGGACAAAAGATTTTAAACATTGGTGGGAAGAAGTTACAGAGTTGCATTTTCAGAGTGCTAATTGTACAAGCGGGACATTAGAGTGAAGCAGGCGTCCAATAGGCTTAGCTGGAGATCGTTTGCAGCAGGTAAAAGGGAGGCCAGGCTTACGGAGCGGCCTGTTGGGAGTGGCGTTGAGGAGAAGTGCCGTGTGGAGGAAAAGTGCATCTTGAGGCTTTGGTCCGAGAGGCTTCAGTGAGAAGGGCTGAGGAGCGGACCTGTCAGACCCAGAGCAGCAGCAAGCAGGAAGTTTCAAGAAGATTTGTGGAGGCGTGCAGGATCACGTGACGTGTTGCAGCTGGTGGACCCCTTGGTCAATCATGGTGACCACATCTGCAGCAAGTATTGGTTGACTGAAGAACTCAGACTGAAAGTTGACGACCTGGAGTCTGAGCTTCAAACACTGCGACACATCAGGGCCCGGGAGAATTACCTGGACGCTGTGTTTCTAGAGGCAGTCACACCCGTTAGAGCAATTGCTTCCAACGTGGTCTGTGGTCAGGAGGAGGGTGTGACTGCAAATGAGGCAGGCAGTGGAATAGAGGCAAGGACGGTGTTAGAGGAGCCTCAGCCATTGAGCTTGTCAAGCGGGTCTGAGATTCCTGCTCCCTGTGCGGACGAGGGTGAAGACTGTAGGAAGGATGAGTAACTTAGCCAGGCCACCATGGTTCATGGAGCCATTCAACAGGGGAAAGTGAAGAAAAGCATAGTTGTTATTGGGGATAGTATAGTTAGGGGAATAGACACTATTCTTTGTCACGAGGATCAAGAGTTCTGAAGGCTGTGTTGCCTGCCTGGTGCCCGGGTTAAGGACATCTCGTCTGACCTGCAGAGGAACTTGGAGTGAGAGGGGAAAGATCCATCTGTCATGGTCCATGTGGGTACCAATGGCGTAGGTAGCACAAGGAAAGAGGTTCATGTATGAAAGGCAATGCTACGGTGGTCATGGGAGATTTCAATATGCAGGTAGACTGGGAAAAATCAGGTTGATACTGGACCCCAAGAGAGGGAATTTGTCGAGTGCCTCCGAGATGGATACTTGGAGCGGCTTGTAGTGGAGCTGACCAGGGAGAAGACAATTCTGGATTTAGTGTTGTGTAATGAACCAGATTTGATAAGGGAGCTCAAGGTAAAGGAGGTAGCGGCCACAATATGATAAGTTTTAACCTGCAATTTGAGGGGGAGAAGGGGTATTACAGCTGAGCAAAGGGATCTACGGAGTCATGAGGGAGGAGCTGGCAAAAGTTGACTGGAAAGGGAAGCTAGCAGGGATGACGGTGGAACAGCAATGGCAGGAATTTCTGGGAATAATCCGGAAGATGCAAGATATTTTCATTCCAAAGAAGAAGAAGGATTCTAGGGGAGAATGAGGCGACCGTGGCTGACAAGGGAAGTCGAGGACAGTATAAAACTAAAAGAGAAAGGGGTAAAAACATTGCAAAGATTGGGGGAAATCAGAGGATTGGGCAGCTTTTGAAGAACAACAGAAGATAACTAAAAAGGCATTACGGGGAGTAAAGATGAAATACAAAGGTAAGCTAACTAATAATATAAAAGAGAATAGCAAGAATTTCTTCAGTTATATAAAGAGCAAGAAAGTTGGATCGCTGGAAAATGATGCAGGAGCAGTGATAATAGGGAATAAAGAAATGGCAGAGGAGTTGAATAACGATTTTTGCATCAGTCTTCACAGTGGAAGACTCCAGCAACGTGCCTGAAATTCAAGAGAATCAGGGGGTGGAAGTTAGTGGAGTGGCTATTACTAAGGAGATGGTGCTTGGGAAGCTGAAAGGGCTGATGGTGGATGTCACTTGGACCAGATGGACTGCACCCTAGGGTTCTGAAAAAGGTGGCGTAGAGATTGTGGAGGTGTTAATAGTGATATTTCAAGAATCACTAGAGACAACAGTGGTCTCAGATGATTGGAAAATTGCCAATATTACTCCGCAGAATAGTGGGAACTATAGGCCAGTTACTCTGACTTCGGGTTAGATTTTAGAGTCCATTATAAAGGATGAGGTTACGGAGTACTTAGTAGTTCACAACAATATAGGCCAAAGTCAGCATGGCTTTGTGAAGGGGACGTCTTGCCTGACAAATCTACTGGAATTCTTTGAAGAAGTGAATAGCAGGACAGACAAAGGAGAGTCAGTAAATGTTGTTTACCTAGATTTTCGAAAAGCCTTTGATAAGGTGCCACATGTTTGGCTGCCGAAGAAGATGAGAGCCCATGGTATCAAAAGGCAGATACTAGCATGGATAGCAGGTTGCCTGGATGGCAGAAGGCAAAGAGTGGCAATAAAGGGGGCATTTTCTGGTTGGCTGCCAGTGACTAGTGGAGTTCCGCAGGGCTCGGTGCTGGGGCCGCAGCTCTTCACGTTGTATATTAATGATTTGGACGAGGGGATTGAACTTTGTGGCCAGGTTTGCAGGTGATACAAAAGTAGGTGTAATGGTGGGTAGAGTAGAGAAAGCAAGGACTCTGCAGAAGGACGGACAGGTTGGGAGAGTGGGCAGAGAAGTGGCGGATGGAATATAGTGTAGCAAAGTGAGGAGTCATGCATTTTGTTAGTAGGAATAAAGGCATAGACTATTTCCTAAATGGAGAAAAAAATCCAGAAATCGGAGGTGCAAAGGAACTTGGGAGTGCTGGTGCAAGATTCCCAAAAAGTTAATCTGCAAGTTGAATTGGTAGTAAAGAAAGCAAACTCAATGCTCGCATTTATATAGAAGAGGGTTGGAATACAAAAACAGGGATGTAATGCTGAGACTATTAGGCGCTGGTAAGGCCACATTTGGAATATTGTTGGCAATTTTGGGCATCATATCTGAGGAAGGATGAGCTGGCTCAGGAGAGGGTCACCTAGGTACAGTAAAATTCTTTTTTTGAATCTTTGGAATTCAATCCCTCAGAGAACAGTGGATGTTGAATCATTGAAGACTGAATATATTCAACACACAGTTTTTTTCTACAGGGGAATCAGGAGTTATGAGAGCAGGCAGGAAGTTGCATACGAGGCCAAGATCAGTTCTGGCACAACCATATTGAATGTCAGAGCAGACCCAGGATGCTACATGGCCTACTCCAGCTCATCTTTGGCATTACAGAATCAGGCAATGATTACAGCACAGGAAGATGCCATTCGGCCCATAAAATCAACACCAACTCTCCACCAGAAAAAAAAACATTGCTTCCACATCCTGGCCTTTCCACGACAGCTATGCTACTTTTTATTCACTATATATTTCCAAATTCCTCTCATGAAAACACCAAACTGGAATCTGTTTCCAGTGCACCTGCAAGCAATATGTTCGATTGCAATTATTCTCCTCACGCCACTCTTCTTTATATTTTGCAAATGGCCTTGAGTCCTTGACTATACAGCGAAGGGAACAGCCTATCACTATTAATCCACTAATACTGTCATTATTGTATGTATTTCTATCAAATCTCCCCTCCACGTCATTGACAAAAACACCAAACCCTTCTAATCTCTCCTTCCAACCCTTCTCATTTTCAACCTCATCTCAGAAAATATTCTCATAAACCTATAATGAATTCATATCATTGCATCCTTTCTATAATGTGGCATCCAGAATTGAACCTGACATTCTAGCTGAGGCTGGCCAGAGTTTTACAAAGGTTCAGCATGACTTCCTTGCCTTCATACACTTTGCTTCTTTTGAATAAGCCCAGGACTGTGTTTATTATGCCTTGTCAACCGCCTTCTCAAGCTGCGTTGTGATTTTAAATGATATTTACACAAATACCTCCAGGGCTTATCTGCTCCTGCACAGCTTTTGAAACTGTACCATTTATTTTACACAGCCTCACATTCTTCCTACTAAAATGCATCACCTCACATTTATCTGCATTAAACCTAATCTGCCTGTGTCTGCCCATTCCACCAACCTGGTTATTTGTAGCTGCATTCTATTAGTATCCTCCTGCAGTTCACAATACAATCAAGGTTTGTGTTATCCACAAATTCTGAAATTATAACTTGCAGCCCCAAGTCCAAATCATTCAAATAGATCACAAGAAGCAATGACCTTGACACTGAACCTGGGGAAACATCACTATCTACCTTCCTCTGTTCAAAAAACAACCATTCACCGTGGCCCTCTGTTTCCTTGTTAACTTTGTGTTTAGTTTAGTTTAGAGATACAGCCTGGAAACAGACCCTTTGGCACATGGAATCCTCACCAACCAGCGATCCCCGCACACTAATATCACCCGACACACACAAGGAACAATTAATAAATACACCAAGCCAACTAACCGACAAACTTGTACGTCTTTGGAGTGTGGGAGGAAACCAAAGAGTTTGAAGAAAACCCACGCAGGTCACGGGGAGAACGTACAAACTGCGTACAGACAGCACCCGTAGTCGGGATGGAACCCGGGTCTCCGGCGCTGTAAGGCAGCAACTCTACCGCTGCGCCACCGTGCCACCCTGATGTTTAAACAAGTATTGTTCATTTGCTCGTGAACATATTTTTTATGCGATCAATATTCCTTTTATGCCATCAGCTCCATTTTTGCTGATCAGTCTCATCAAAACCCTGGACGTCCACTTTACACAAGATAATTAACGACATAGCTCACCCTACTCTCATCAACTCTATCTGCAAACTCATCAAAATACTCTGTCAAATTGGTTGAATAAATGCACACTAGCTTGCCTTAATCAGCTATGTCCTTATGGATGATTGTGTGGTGTGGTATGTACTTACACAATAGCACAAGATCCCTCAGTATTCTCATCAAACGCCACAAGTATTATTAACGCTATATAATAAATTGGAAATTGGGCCACGTCAATGATTGTTGCCAGAGATTCCAGTGTTGAAATACTTGTCTAACATTGCCATGTCCCGAAAATTAATGCCATTCATCCACCAAATCAAAAACATATTGACATATGCAGATTCTAAAAGCTGTTATAAAACCTTATCACGCCATGGAGCACAGAAACAGGCCCTTCAGCCCACAGAGTCCATGCCAACCACCTTCACCACCCCATTTTATTCTCCCCATGCTCTGGTAAACTCCCACCTATACTATATTATATTATAATAAATAATATACTCATATTTATGACAACTTGCCGTAGCCAATTAATTAACTAACCTGCACATCTTTGTGATGTGGGAGTAAGCTGGAGCACCTGGGGCAAATGTCCACAATGTGAATGTGAAACTCCACATGGACAGCACCCAAGGGCAGACGTGTACTCGGGATGTTGGCTTTTGCCAAAGTGAATGTTAGAACAATGGTAATTTAAAGAAAGTTAAGTTATACATAAAGGGCATATGGACAGCACCCGAGGTGAAGCTTGGATTCAGATCACTGTAACTCCACCAGCTGCATTACAATGAGACCCAGGTTGTTAAATGCATTTTTGATTATGGCAAATCCAGTAATTACTTTGGAGTCATTTCTCACCAGAGAACTGACTTCCTTTAAAAAACATCTATCCCTCTAAAATACTTTCCCAGTGGCTTCCAAAATGCTGGTTGGAAAGTTGCGGTTGCTTCAATTGGAACTTATCCAATGTTTGTAACTAGTAACTTATGGGTGCTCAACATTGTGTGGCTTAGCTGCAAACTGTAAAACCATCGCTGTTCAGCGACATCTGGCCAAGCTGAAATCCTGGAACCATGTCATGTTGCAAAGAACAAAATGTGCTGATTTTCTGACAGGTTTTAATCATCCTTGTAGACTTGTCTAAATATGGATTTCCTGGATCTAGCTTTGAATTCAATATACTTTAATAATGATCTGAAGTTAGACACAAAATGCTGGAGTAAGTTGGCGGGACAGGCAGCATCTCTGGATAGAAGGAATGGGTGATGTTTCATGTTGAGACCCTTCTTCAGACTAACTGCAGAAAAGTATTTATATCTAAAATGCAAGTGTAAGTGGCTGGATGCAAGTTAATGTACAGTAAAGATGGCAAAATTGGTTCAATCAGTTTTAATAACCTTCTGACTAAATGCAAAGTAATCAGTAATAATTTCCATTCATAGGCCAGGGTTGGGAAAGCTAACGCTCATCAATGTATACGGACCACAGACCCAGTCAATCAACAATCAACATTTTGTCAAAAAAATCAGAGATGATCAATTGAGCAAATTAGATCATCAAGTAATTACTTGGCTTGTCTTCCTTTTCATGTTTGCGATTGCTCCAAGTGATGTTTAGAGATACAGCGCAGAAACAGGCCCTTCAGCCCACCGAGTCCGCACCAACCAGTGATCCCCGCACATTAACACACACTAGGGACAATTTACATTTATACCGAGCCAATTAACCTATAAACCTGTACGTCTTTGGAGTGTGGGAGGAAATCGAAGATCTCGGAGAAAACCCACGCAGATCACGGGGAGAACGTACAAACTCCGTACAGACAGCACCCGTAGTCTCTGGTTTGATCCTAAGGCAGCAACTCTACCACTGCGCCACCGTGTCACCCAATGTATTGATAAACAAATCCAATCTAAGTCTCTCAATCTTTATTTCTGATTTTTTGCAAGTAGATACATTTTTTCTATTTCAATTTTCTTTCTAATGCATGAAAAATCTCCATGACATTGGATTCAATTTGAGGTTGAAATTAGATAATTAGAAAACACTTCAAGACTTTGTAAAAAAAATAATTTGCTTGATTACAAACATGAACTCATCATAAAACAGAATGATCTGTCAGTATTGTCTATTGTCTATTGTCTCTAATAAAATTAACTAGTTTATTTTACTCTTCGTAATAAAAAATAGTTGTTATAACCTGAGTATTAACATGCAGTTGAAAATAAGTGTGTCACTAAATGTATATCTTTTCAGTGTTATCGGTTCCCTGTATGTAGCCCTATTTTAAAACTCTGAAAAGACTTAAAACTCAATAGAGTAATCGGTAATCGAATTTCCAACTTTGAATTCTTCATAAACATCATAAACGGGCAATACCTACCCCAAACCTGTCTTGATCATTGCTTCAAACGGGGGTCATGGTCAGTTTTGTGTGTGAAGCTTTGACTTAAATGATTTTTAGAGCAATGTGGAAAATTGAAGGAACTCAAGTAATACTTGAAGCAATTTGTATTTGATTTGTATTTATGCCTGAAGCAATTTGTATTTGCAGTGTGCTTATTCCAACACATTGATATTTTGAGTAAAGTAGATGGATTCAGAGCATGGATCAGTGGCTGGGTTATGATGGGGTGGCCATTATGGAGACTTGGTTGTGGGAGGGACCGAATGGCAGCTCATTGTGTGCAGTTTTGGTCTCCTAATTTGAGGAAGGACATCCTTGTGATTGAGGCAGTGCAGCGTAGGTTCACGAGATTGATCCCTGGGATGGCAGGACTGTCATATGAGAAAAGATTGAAAAGACTAGGCTTGTATTCACTGGAGTTTAGAAGGATGACGGGGGATCTTATAGAAACATATAAAATTATAAAAGGACTGGACAAGCTAGATGCAGGAAAAATGTTCCCAATGTTGGGTGAGTCCAGAACCAGGGGCCACAGTCTTAGAATAAAGGAGAGGCCATTTAAGTGATTGAGGTGAGAAAAATGTTTTTCACCCAGAGAGTTGTGAATTTATGGAATTCCCTGCCACAGAGTGCAGTGGAGGCCAAGTCACTGGATGGATTTTAAGCGAGAGTTAGATAGAGCTCGAGGGGCTAGTGGAGTCAAGGGATATGGGAGGAGGCAGGCACGGGTTATTGATAGGGGGCAATCAGCCATGATCACAATGAATGGCGGTGCTGGCTCGAAGGGCCGAATGGCCTACCCCTGCACCTATTTTCTATTAGTCTAATGTTCCAGGGTTTCAATGTTTCAGACATGAAAGAGAGGGAGGTAAAAGGGGAAGTGGGGTCACTCTTGAGGGGTCCAACTCAAGAAGGGACCATGCTGGACATTATGTTGGGTAATGTGTAGGAAGGAACTACACAGATTGGTTTAAACCCTGCCAGATACAAAAGGCTGGAGTAACTCCGTGAGACAGGCAGCATCTCTGGAGAAAAGGAATTGGTGACGTTTTTTGGGTCAAGACCCTTCTTCAGTCCCGAATCGTCACATTCCTTTTCTCCAGAGATGCACTCTGACCCGCTGAGTTACTCCAACATTTTGTGTTTGTTTTGTTGGCTAATGTGGCTGGCCAGGTGGTTGGGGTTTGAGTGGAAGAGCGTTTTGGAGACAGTGACCAAAACTCTCATTATTTTGAACAGTGGTAAGTCTGGACAGGGGAAGGTACTAAATTGGAGTAAGGCAGATTACAATGTCGTTAGGAAGCAGTTGTTATTCGGTAAGTCCACACGTGGAAGTCATTCAAAGGCCAGTTGACCTGGCATGTTCCTGTAAGGAGGAGGGATGAGGATAGGAAGGTAGGGGAATGACCAAATATACTTGGAGTTCTGGCTGGAGCTCTGTGACTAGTGGAGCGGTGCTGGGGCCTCTGTTCGTTGTGATATATATAAATGAGGAGGAAGATGACTGAACTTTATTGCCTTCCATCACAGTGAGGAATGTTGATTCCACTGTGGCGGATGTTTATGTTAAACTTTATTTTATGTGCTGTGTGTATTTTTGCTTTTTACTTAGTATGGCAGTATGGTAACTCAAATGTCTCTGTACCTTAATTGGTACATGTGGCAATTAAATTGAATCTTGAATCTTGAAATGACTTGGACATTAATATAGATGTGTTGGTTAGTAAGTTTGCAGACGACACCAAGAATGCTGGTGTGGCAGACTGAGAGGAAGTGTGCTAAGGTTTACAGCAGGATATAGATCAGCTACAGTCATGGGTGGTGAAATGACAGATGGAATTTAACCCAAGCAGTGCCAGCTGTTGCACTTTGGGACGTCGAATGTCAGGGTCTCGACCTGAAACGTCACCAGAGATGCTGCCTGTCCAGCTGAGTTACTCGAGCTTTTTGTGTCTATCTTTGGTTTAAACCAGCATCTGCAGTTCCTTCCTATGCAAGTTAATGGCAAGTTAATGGCAAGTTAATGGCAAGTTAATGGCAAGGCCCTATCAGCACTGATGTGCAGTGGGATCTTTGGATCCACATCCATAGCTTCCTTGGCAACAGTGCAAATCGAGTGGTCCAGAAAGCATATGGTGGGCTTGCCTTCAGTGAGCAAAGAGTCAGGAAATCATGATGCAGTGCAATAGGACTTTGGGTGTGGGCACCTTTGGAGTATTGTACAGTTCTGGTTTCACCATTACAGGAGGGACTTACACCATTCCCTGACTGACCTGCAGCAAGTTTCAAGTCAATTATCTTCTCCAAGTTTTGACAAAGATCATCAAAATCAAACAGTCACTGTTTTATTCTCCACAGATGCTGCTTGACCTGCAGTCATCCCAGCATTATTTATTCTTATTTCATAATTCACCGTTTTGTTTCAGTCCCGATTATTTCTTAATCACTGTTTTAGTTTGCATACTAACATACTAATGTGCAAATTAGGAGCAGGAGTAGGCCCTGTATCTGTTCTGCCATTCAATAAGACTAAGGCTTATGCGATTGTAACCTCATCTGTGCATTTCCACCTATCCCATTAACTCGCCTCTGCCTTGAAGCTATTTATAGGGTTTGCTTTGTTCAAACAGCCATTTGAGATAAAGAATTCCAAAGTCTCTCAACCTTTTGAGAAACATAAAATCTGCTGTCTTCCTCACACTCAACTCCATATTTTTAAAAGTAAAAGCCCTGTCCCACTGTACGAGTTCATTCCAAAGAGTTCTCCCGAGTTTGCCCTGAACTCGGAGATTTACAGTAATGGCCACTTGTTGGTACTCGGGGCTCTCGTGGACATTTTTCAACATGTTGAAATATCTTCACGAGTCTTCCCGAGTTTACCGCGTTTCCAGAGTACCTGCCGTTAGCGTTACAGCCGCTAAGTTACGTCCCCGAGCTCCGATGTACCCGCTACGTTCATTCTACGTGATTACCATGAGTTTGATTTTTTTTTTAACTCGGGAGAGCACTTGAATGAACTTGTACCGTGGGACAGGGCTTTAACTCCCAGTTCATTCGTTGATAAGTCATAGGAGTTGAAGTAGGCCATTTGGCCCATCGAGTCTACACCATTCAATCATGGCTGATCTATCGTTCCCTCTCAACCCCATTCTCCTGCCTTTTCCCCATAACCCCTGACACCTTTACTAAACAAGAATCTGTCAATAGACACTAGGTGCAGGAGTAGGCCATTTGGTCCTTTGAGCCAGCACCGCCATTCACTGCCTGCTGCCCACAATGCCCACTGCCCACTGCCTGTTGCCTCCTTGCCTGCTCTGAGGCAGAGAATTCCAGACTCACAACGTGTTGTCTTGTTCTATTTGCCGCTCTGTCTCTACCTCAGCTTATCGGATGCCTGCTTCATTCTAATGTCCCACTTCTTCAATCAGCAAGTCTGATTAGGGTCTCAACCCAAAACATCATCCACTGAGTTTTCAATGAGGTCTGCGTGTAGCCCAGTGCCCATTTATCATATGTGTAGATCTTTACTCTTCTACCTCTTCCCGCTGACAATACTTTCAGCATTACTTTCTGTTTTCTTTCCAGAGAAAGTACAAGCATGGCTGCTCTCCCACTGTCTTCCAGTTTTGACCCTTGCAGGAGAAAAATACCATCTCTCACTGGATTTTGTATAGTGCTTGCCTTTTTAATTGCCAATGTCCCAATGTTGCCTGATCTTAGACTCTTCTTAAACATTCTGTCCTGCTACTTCTGGAGAATTCAGTACTGCACTCTCCTTCCCTTCATCCATACACCTCCAAGTTATTGAGACAACTCCCTACTATTTACTATTGCAGTCACACACTCCTGACCACGGCCCGCATTGGAAGCAGTTACTCCAACAGGTGTGACTGTCTCCAGAAACACAATGTCTAGGTAATTCTCCCTGTCCCTGATGCAGCGTATGAAGCTCAGACTCCAGGTCATCAAGTTATTCGATTACCCATCACTTGCGGCAGATGTGGTCACCAGGAACCTCGAAAGGGTCCACTAGCTCCCACGGTGCAGCTGCAGCACATCGCCTGGCCCTGCATGCCACCTTCATGTGTTGCTAACAGCACCTATTTACACTTCCCACGTGCTGCGCTTCTGCTCTGGGCTTGACAGCTCAGCACTTCCTTCCTGCACCCTACTCACTGAAGCCTCCCAACCAAAGCCTCACATCACACTTTGCCTCAACATGCCCACTGCCTGTTGCCTCCTGCCCGCTACCCACTGCTCACTGGCCGCAGCCCACTGTCTGTTGCCTCCTGCCCACTGTTCACTGCCCACTGTCTGCTGCCCACTGCCCACTGCCCACTACTGCCCACTGCCACTGCCCACTGCCCACTGCCCACTGCCCAACTGCCACTGCCCACTGCCCACTGCCCCCCACTGCCCACACTGCCTGCCCACTGCCCACCCACTGCCCACTGCCCACCCCACTGCCCACTGCCCACTGCCACCCCCGCCCACTGCCCACTGCCCACTGCCCACTGCCCACTGCCCACTGCCCACTGCCTGTTGCCCACTGCCCACTGCCCACTGCCCACTGCCCACTGCCCACTGCCCACAGCCCCTGCCCACTGTGCCCACTGCCACTGTCCCCCACTGCCACTGCCACTGCCTGCTGCCCACTGCCCACTGCCCACTGCCTGTTCCCCACTGCCCACTGCCCACTGCCCACTGCCCACTGCCCACTGCCCACTGCCCACTGCCTGCCCCACTGCCCACTGCCCACTGCCTACTGCCTACTGCCTGTTGCCTCCTGCCTGCTCTGCAGTAGATTGTTGTCTTGTATTTGCCGCTCTGTCTCTACCTCAGCTTATCGGATGCCTGCTTCATTCTAATGTCCCACTTCTTCAATCAGCAAGTCTGAATAGGGTCTCAACCCAAAACATCATCCACTGAGTTGCTGCAGCTTTTAGTGTAGATCTTTACTCTTCTACCTCTTCCCGCTGATCTTTTAGCATTACTTTCTGTTTTCAGCAAGATGGCTGCTCTCCCACTGTCTTCCAGTTTTGAAGGTAGAAAAATACCATCTCTCACTGATTTTGTATTGTGCTTGCCTTTTTAATTGGTACTTTGCCTCTAGCTCAGTGATCAATGTCTGCTTCAATCTAATGTTCCACCTCCTCCCTCTCCACATCCACCCTCTCACGGCTCCTCACGATCTTACATTCTGCAACCAATCCCCCACCTGCTCTTCTGAACAGTGGCGGGAAGCCTAGCCTGTCCAAAGTTCCCTCAGCCCTCCCACACCTGGTATCTGTTCATCGCTTCCAATACTGACTGGTTGCACGCAACAAAAAGCTTTTCACTGTACCTCGATACACGTGACAATAAAGTCAGCTGAACTACATTTCAATTGTGTAAATAGGGAGTTAATTACAAAGTTTTTACTTAATTCCTTTTCACTTCAAACTTTTCATGGATGTCTCGTGATTGATCAGTGTCAAAAATTAATACGTTATATTTCTACCTATGAATGTATTCAACAATGGAAGCGAACATGACTCATTTAATGGGTGCACTATGTTTTTTCTGTTACAGGTACCTACCAAGGTCAATGGGTGGGCGGAATGCGACACGGGTATGGTGTCCGCCAGAGTGTTCCCTATGGGATTGCTGCTGTTATCAGGTCGCCTCTTAGAACTTCTATTAACTCTCTGAGAAGTGAACACAGCAATGGCACAGCCATGCACCCGGACACGCCAGCAGGAAGTCCTGCAGGATGCAGGGGGGGCTTTGTTCTCACTATGCACAGCAACAATGAGCTTCTCTCAGCCAAAAACAAAAAAAAAGGAATCTTCCGCAGGTCCCTTTTGAGTGGACTGAAACTCCGAAAGTCCGAGTCCAAAAGCTCCTTGGCCAGCCAAAGAAGCAAGCAGAGTTCATTTCGAAGTGAAGCTGGAATGAGCACCGTCAGCTCCACAGCCAGCGATATCAACTCCACTATTAGCTTTGGTGAGGGGGAGACAGACCTGTCCGTTATTGAGGATGACATAGACACCACCACAACGGAAATGTATGTCGGTGAATGGAAGAACGACAAGCGCTCTGGGTTTGGCTTAAGCCAACGGTCTGATGGTCTGAAATTTGAAGGGGAGTGGCTGAGCAACAAGAGGCATGGTTATGGATGTACAACATTCCCTGACGGAACTAAAGAAGAAGGCAAATATAAACAGAATGTGTTGGTGAGTGGGAAAAGGAAGAATCTGATTCCTCTACGGACAAGTAAGATTCGAGACAAAGTGGATAGGGCAGTGGATGTAGCCGAGCGAGCCGCAGCTATTGCCAAACAGAAAGCTGAGATTTCTGCATCCAGGTAGGAAGATGTCTGTTCATTCATTTCAGATTATAGAATTTACCATTATGTTTGATATATACAAGTTCATGTCGACAATATAGACATTGAATGCAATGTAATGGCATATTTAATTATGCCATATAAGGATTATGTACATAATAAATGTATCAGGACCGAAGACCTTGTTTAAAAATGGTAGATGAGATGCGCTTACAGTGATTGCAGCGCCGGAGAACCGGGTTCGATCCCGACCACGGCTGCTATCTGTACGGAGTTTGTACGTTCTCCCTGTGACTGGGTTTTCGCCGAGATCTTCGGTTTCCTCCCACACTCCAAAGACGTACTTGTATGCAGGTAAATTGGCTTGGTAAATGTAACAATTGTCCCTGGTGTGTGTAAGACTGTGTTGATATGCGGGGATGGCTGGTCGGCATGGACCTGGTGGGCCAAAGGACCTGTTTCTGAGCAGTATCTCTAAAACTAAAACTAAATGACACTATGTAGATTCTAAACACTGGTAGAGGCTGTGGGGGTGAGAGTAGATGATGGGCAAGGAGTCTCTTTGTTCAACTGTTAGTGGTATGTTGACCATATGTAGGCCTGGGCACATTTTTACTTCTGGATAGGCTCAAAAAAGATAAGGAAATGCCAAATATGTTCAGGAATTTGGCCAGGAATTGCAATGGAGAATACAGTGACTAATATTGGAAAGTGGAAAAAAGCAGCAACATTTCAAAAATTCAAAAGTGCCCATTGTGCGAATTTTAGTGCAAAACATGTAAGTCGGCATAGAAACATAGAAACATAGCAAATAGGTGCAGGAGTAGGCCGTTTGGCCCTTCGAGCCAACACCGCCATTCAATATGATCATGGCTGATCATCCAAAATCAGTACTCTGTTCCTGCTTTTTCCCCCATATTCCTTGATTCCATTAGCTCTAAGAGTTGTATCTAACTCTCTTGAAAACATCCAACGAATCGGCCTCCACTGTCTTCCGTGGCAGAGAATTCCACAAATTCACAACTCTCCGGGTGAAAACGTTTTTCCTCATCTCAGTCCCAAATGGACTACCCCTCATTCTTAAACTGTGACCCCTGGTTCTGGACTCCCCCAACATCGGGAACATTTTTCCTGCATCTAGCCTGTCCAATCCCTTAAGAATTTTATATGTTCCTATAAGATCCCCTCTCATCCTTCTAAATTCCAGTGAATACAAGCCCAGTCTGTCCCGCCATCCCGGGAACTAACCTGGTGAACCTACACTGCACTCCCCCAATAGCAAGAATGTCCTTCCTCAAATTAGGAGACCAAAACTACACACAATACTCCAGCTGTGGTCTCACCAAGGCAGAAGGACTTCCTTGCTCCTTTACGCAAATCCTCTTGCAATGAATGCTAACATGCCATGTGCAATGTGGGTTAATGCTAGCCATGAGAAAGATTCTGGCATCCAAGTAAAGAAGAACACTAAAATATATTTAGCTGTGATTTTACTTTCAGCTACCATTGACCCAACTCCCAAATCACGGGACAAAATCAAGGGTAATCACTCTGCTTACCCTTTCACCTTAGCTCCAGCCCAGTTTGAACCTAACGTTAAATTGAACTTAAGTGAAATTTGTATTTGATCGGTATCTGTTTGTTTTAATTGATGTTTGTTAGAGAGAGTCACATATGAATCATTCACTAACTTTTACATCATTCATTAATTTTTCCCAAAGCTGTCATCAGGTTAAACTACGAAAAGAAGCCAAAACCATATGTAGTTACTTGGTTGAAATCTCAACACGACTGAAACATTTCAATTTGGGTCCTGGAAGTATTAGGTATTTTATCAGTCTCCAAATGAGTCATTTGAAAGGTTATTTCATGTGGAGTAGATCAGTCTTTTGTTATAAAATTACATGTTTCTTGTTAGCTAAGCACAGAATAATGCAAGTCAGGTTGACTTGTTCATCTAAAGTTGCCTTCTCCAAAAGAATGAGGTCCACGGCCATCAAATCTATCGTAACTATCTGCAGCTCAAGGAATTTCAACTCACTAGATAAACTGGAATCCAAATTCTCATAGAAACATAGAAACATAGAAATTAGATGCAGGAGCAGGCCGTTCGGCCCTTCGAGCCTGCACCGCCATTCAAAATGATCATGGCTGATCATCCAACTCAGTATCCTGTACCTGCCTTCTCTCCATACCCCCTGATCCCTTCAGCCACAAGGGCCACATCCAACTCCCTCTTAAATATGGCCAACGAACTGGCCTCAACTACCTTCTGTGGCAGAGAATTCTAGAGATTCACCAGTCTCTGTGTGAAAAACGATTTTCTCATCTCGGTCCTAAAAGACTTCCCCCTTATCCTTAAACTGTGACCCCTTGTCCTGGACTTCCCCAACATCGAGAACAATCTTCCTGCATCTAGCCTGTCCAACCCCTTAAGAATTTTGTAAGTCTCTATAGATCCCCTCTCAATCTCCTAAATTCCAGCGAGTACAAGCCGAGTCTATCCAGTCTTTCTTCATATGAAAGTCCTGCCATCCCAGGAATCAGTCTGGCGAACCTTCTCTGCACTCCCTCTATGGCAGGAATGTCTTTCCTCAGATTAGGAGACCAAAACTGTACACAATACTCCAGGTGTGGCCTCACCAAGACCCTGTACAATTGCAGTAGAACCTCCCTGTTCTTGTACTCAAATCCTTTTGCTATGAATGCCAACATACCATCATATTACAATGTAAGAAGGAACCTAGCTGAACCCTTCTTAGAATTATCATTGCAGAATTGATCAGGCAAGAGGAACAGGAGGTTGTGACTGTGAGTGATATTTTTAGAGGAGCCTTGAACTTGCCCAGCAATACACAATTCCTACAACCTGTGTAGATGATGGCAGGGACTATAGGGATGACGCATGCATGAACTGACTGTGAGATGGGTGGGGGTCGGGGTGGATGAAGGTGTTCGATTTGGGAGAGTGAAAAAGTGTAGGGAAATGGAATTAGAGGACTACATACTTACACTGCAAGAGTGAGTCCAGAAAACTGCATTGTCTGCCTTAAGCCCAAAAATCAGGGCTGGACAGGAACGTGGTTGGGAAATATCCAGTCACAGATGTCCATGTGGGAACCAACAGCATAGATAAAGAGTGACATTCTGCCAAAGAGGTACAAGCAACTTGTGTCCGAATTAAAAAGCAGAACCACAAAGGTAATAATGGTTGGATCACTGCTTGAGCTCTGTGAGCATTGAAACAGTGCATGTAAGGGGTTTCACTCCATTAGCATTGGGACCGGTGCTTGGACAGAGCGAGCTGTTCCATTGGCAAGGTCTTTACTTGGGCTGGAGTAAAACTGGGCTAGAGTAAGAACAAAATAACTGAATTAAATAACTGAGGCTGTAGATAAGGATAAAGTAAGTATTGGGTGGGGTGGACTGTGGTTGGGGAATGGTTATGTAAAGAATGGATCTTAGTGCAAGATAACAAAATGGGGAATGATAACAGAATACGTCAGGAATAGACAGAGTGCACACTTTAGCCCATCAGTGCACAAATATACGAGTCATAAGAATATAGCTTCAATTAGGGTCAGAAGAGGAAAAAGGAATAAAAAGACAACATTGAAGACTGACTGAATTCACATACCATTTGTAATTCGACGGGAAAATTAGTAGCAGACTCAATGGGCTGAGATGGCCTGCATAGTTATGAAATATAAATAATCTTGTACTTAATGAAGAGAGATGATATTAGGTTGATCAATTTCCCATTTGTGCTGTAGATTAGCTCCATTCAAGCAGGGAGTTTAGTTAAGATGACAGATGAGGATGCAGTTAAAAGAAAATGAAGGAAACTGTTGGGCTAAAGATGCAATCTTACTTGACATCAGTCTGCATTGTTACTCTACATGTTGTGAACTTGCTGGGTTAAGATCATAGAAACATAGAAAATAGGTGCAGGAGGAGGCCATTTGGCCCTTCGAGCCAGCACCGCCATTCATTGTGATCATGGCTGATCGTCCGCTATCAATAACCCGTGCCTGCCTTCTCCCCATATCCCTTGACTCCACTACCCCCTAGAGCTCCATCCAACTCTCTCTTAAATCCATCCAGTGATTTGGCCTCCACTGCCCTCTGTGGCAGGGAATTCCATAAATTCACAACTCTCTGGGTAAAAATGTTTTTTCTCACCTCAGTCTTGAATGACCTCCCCTTTATTCTAGCTTAGACCCCCCCTTTATCGCAGCTTAAATACCATCCGATGTAAAACTACTAGCCACATTTTCCCAACTCCACCCCTTTCCGCCATCTGCAGAGATCATTCCCTCCGCAAATCCCTAGTTAACTCTCTCTTCCCACTCAAACCACCCTCTCCCCAGGCACCTTCCCTGCAACCGGAGAAGATGCAACACCTGTCGCTATATCTTCTCCCTCGACTCTGTCCAGAGACCCCGACAGTCCTTTCAGGTTAGGCAGAGGTTCACTTGCACCTCCTCCAACCTCATCTACTGTATCCGTTGTTCAAGATGTGGACTCTTTTACATCGGCGAGACCAAACACAGACTGGGCGATCATTTTGTGCAACACCTTCGCTCAGCGCCTGAACCTACCTGATCTCCCAGTTGCTGGACACTAATTCTCCTTCCCATTCCCACCCTGACCTTTCTGTCCTTGGTCTCCTCCATTGTCAGAGTGAGGCTAAATGCAAATTGGAGGAACAGCATCTCATATTTTGCTTGGGCAGCTTGCAGCCCAGTGGGTGAATATTGATTTCTCTCAGTTCAGGTAGCCCCGGCATTCTCTCTCTCTCTCTATCCCTCCTCCACCCAAGTTGCACTAGCTTCTCATTTTCACCCTACAAACTGCTAACAATGGCTTGTTTACTTTATCATCTTTACTTTTTTGCATATCTTTCATTCATTGTTCTTTATCTCTCCACATCACTGCCTATATCTCTCATTTCCCTTATGCTTAACCAGTCTGAAGGAGGGTCTCGACCCAAAACATCACCCATTCCTTGTCTCCGGAGATGCGGCCTGTCTTGCTGTTACTGCAACTTTTGGTGTCTATTTTCTCGAGTTGTTGTGTATTGAAGATCAAGGCCCTTGTGCTGTAGAGGGTTGGGGTCCACACTACCATCCCGAGAGTAGACCTCGATCATGACGAGGA
The DNA here is from genome assembly GCA_035221665.1 of Okamejei kenojei. Classification (NCBI taxonomy): domain Eukaryota; kingdom Metazoa; phylum Chordata; class Chondrichthyes; order Rajiformes; family Rajidae; genus Okamejei; species Okamejei kenojei. The sequence continues at coordinate 51,860,319 of CM069147.1, forward strand.
AGCAGTGGGGAGAACACCGGCAATAACGTTTCCTCTGGCAGATAGTAGTTATCATCATCATATATTTCTTCATCCGTGTGAATAGTAACAATGATGGAGTTTCTGAAAATTCTGACATGTTCTTCTTATCCCTCATGTTGGAGATGGGGTTGCGGTTCCTTTCTATAAAGTTTAGCACCTTAGCCAAAATATTATCGTTTCCCAAAGCCTTCTTTTTCAGTGTCCATTTTCATCCTTGTCCATTGGCTTGGTCCCGGGAGTGAACTGGATAGATTTATGAAGATGGAATCAAGGGCACTGACATCAAGGACAGAGTTTAATTTAGTTTAACTTTAAAGATACAAATGCTCGAGGGCAAATTTTAAGGTGAGAAGGGCATTTAAATTTAAAGGAGACGTGTGTGGTAATATTTAAAACAGAGGGTGGTGGGTGTTACTAGGGGTGGTGGTTGAGGCAGATACAATAGTGGCATTTAAGAGACTTTTGGATAGCTATATGGATATGCAGGTACTGGGGGGATATGGATTATGTTCAAGCAGATAGGGGTTGATCTGGGCATCTTATTCAGCACTGTCATTGTGGGCCAAGGGGCATGTTATTGTGCTTTACTGTTTTATGTGCTCTGCACACAGCATGGAAATAGACCCTTCAGCCAACCAAGTCCACGCCAACCATCAATCACCCATCCATATTAGTCCTATGTTATCCCATTTCTCATCCACGCTGTAAGCACAAGGGGTAATGTTACATAGGCCAATTAACCAGCAAACCCGCACGTCTTTGGGATGTGGGTGAAACTGGAGGAAACCCATGTTGTCACAGGGAGAACATGAAAGCTCCACACAGAATTCCACACACTGAAGGTGAGGATGAAACCCAAGTCTATAAGGTCAGCAGCTCTACCAGATGCGCCAATGTGCCGATGTTGCGGTCGAGATATTCTTTGGAGTGTTTTATTTAGTGGGTAATGGACTCTGTCCTTGACATGGCCACCTTTGCTGTTGGATAATGGGCCAGAGATAGCTGCGACTGTGCAATCAGATTCATGCATGTCATGGATTTGCTGCACCTCCAGTACTCTTTCCATTTGCTCTTTCAGCCTCTGGGCCTCAATGTTCAGATGGTTATCAAGTTGCATCTTGAGGTTTCAATCTAATTAGCTCCTGATCACCTGGTCATTCTCAAAGCATTCGTGGCATTTTATGAGATAAACTACTCTCTTCATAAGTAGCAATTATGGTGGACCTAAGATGGACAGAAAATGCTGGAGTAACTCAGCGGGAAAGGCAGCATCTCCGGAGTGAAAGAATGGGTGACATTTCGGGTTGAGACCCTTCTTCAGACTCTGAAGAAGGAAGGTCTTGACCCGAAATGTCACCCATTGCTTCTCTGCAGAGCTGCTGTCTGTCTTTGGTGTAAACCAGCATCTGCAATTCCTTCCTACACATAACCCTTCTGTGTTCTATGTTCTATGTTATTACATAAAGTTCATTCTGTTGATTCCTGAAATAAAGGTTTGTTATATGAAGAGAGGTTGAACAGGTTGTGCTTACACACTTTGGTGCTTAGAGAAATAAAAGGTGATCAGTGAAAGATTGAAGATTGCGAGAGAACAAGACAAATTAGATGTAGCGAGGATGCTTCCCCTCATGGAGGAAGCTGGAAATAGAGAGCAGTTTCAAAGTAATTAACCTGAAACCAGGAAGGATTTCTTCTCCTAGAGGATTGCTCTAAAGGGCCTGTCCCACTTAGGTGATTTCCTAGGCAACTACAGGCGACTAGGTTGTCGCCACATGGTCGCCGGGGTGTCACCTGTATGGTCGTGAGTCGTCTCCTCAGTCGCCCAAAGAGTCGTAGCGTTTTTCTGGTCGCCGCTGGATTTTCAACATTTGCGGCGGCAGTCGGCGATAGTGGGTTTGCGCCAATGAGCGTAGTTTGACTTCTCCTGACGTAGGTGCTGTCGTAGTGGTCGCAAGGTGACGCAGGTTGTCGCCGGTGCTAAGTTTGTTTTTTTTTGTTGTTAAAGTAATGATTCTATTTTAAATTTTATATCGTAGGGGGGTCCAGTCGCCAGTTTTTCAACGACCTGCTATGACTCTGACAGTCGCTGGCAGTCGCCTAAAAATAGCCTGTGGGACAAGCCCTTTATTCATAAAGTTGTGGTGCCTGAATATGTGAGTATATTCTAGGCTGAGATTTAATGTCTATTGCAGAGCAGGCAGGAAAGTACTGAAGCCAAGATTTGATCTGCCGTGACTTCATTGAATGGCAGAGAAAACCCGGATAGCCAAATGGCACAAGACTGCTTATGAATCGTAAATCCTCAAAAATGCTCTGCAATGAGTCATATGTTATATATCATGGAAACGTGCCTTATGGCCCAGCTCATTAATGTTAGCCAAGATGCCCCATCTAAGCTAGTCCCATTTGTCCACGTTTGGCCCATACACCTCAAATCCTTCCCTAATCATACTCTTGTCCATATATCTTTTCAATGGTGTTTCTGCATCTGCCACAACTACTTCCTCTGGCAGCTTGTCCATATACCCAGCACTTCCTGTGTAAAAATGTTGGCCTCAGGTTCCAACTAAATTTTCCCCTCTCATCTTAAACCTACGCCCTCTGGTTGATTCAGATAAGTGTGAGATGTTGTTTAGTTTTTAAGTTTAGAGATACAGCATGGAAACAGGCCTCCAGCCTCCAACGCCAACCAGCGTTCCCCGTATACTAACACTATCCTACACGCAAGGGACATTTTTTACCAAAGCCAATTAACGTGCAAACCTGGGCGTCTTTGGAGTGTGGGAGCACTTGGAGAAAATGCACATGGTCATGGGGAGAATGTACAAACGCTGTGCAGACAAGCACCCATGGTCAGGACCCAACTGGTTCTCTGGCGCTGTACGGCAGCAACTCTACCTCTTTTCCTCCGCGCAGCCCTGTTGTGTTTTGTCTGACCAGAAAAAGAAATAAAAATAAAAAGATTCTGTGCCTTCACCATATCTATTCCCCTCAGGATATTATATACCTCTATAAAATGATCACAGTCGCCGACACTCGAAACAAAAGTCCGAGCCTAACCTGACAGCTCAGGCCCTGGAATTGTGGCAGCATCTTTATTAATCCTATCTGCACTCTTTCTGACAATGGCATCTTTCCTATAGCAGGATGACCAAAACTAAACACAATACCCCAAGCCCTGTCTCGCCAATGCTTTGTATAACTGTAACATCTCCCAAAGTCCATACTCAATTCAACCAATGAAGACCAGCGTGCCAAAAATCTTCTTCATCACCTTCATCGACTTGTGACACCATTTTCATGCCAATGTACCAAAAGCTCCTTGCCACCCAATCTACCTGTGATGCCATTTTCAGGCAACTATGTACCTGAACTCTTACATCCCTCTGCTCTACAACTCTTCCCACAGCCCTACGGTTTACGGTATAGACCCTGGTTTAACTCCTCAAAACGCAATGACTCCATTAGTCATTCCTTGGACCACTTGCCCTGCTGATCAAGATGCCGCTGTAATTGAGGTGCATAAGAAAAGGGTGATGTTTTTCTGGGAATTCTTTTACGCCGGGAGGATTGGGGAGGCTAGATCAATGGCAGTACTTGAGGAAGAATTTTTGGACAGATCAGAGAATTGAGGCTGGTGGGAAAGTGACATAGTAGAGAAGATGAGGCTTGGGGCGGATCTGCTGTGATCATATTGGATGATGGACATTGGGATGAAGGATTAAAAATGAACTATTTCTTTCTTATATACCTATAAAGTAGTTTTACCCAAGTCCCTGAAGTAACTCATTGGATGGTAACCCTTCAGTAATACTGGCTGAAGGACTGGTACACATTAGTCAACTGTTGCTCTGCTTTTTTTTGTGTTTTTCTTGTAACTTTCTGCTTCGAGTTGTACAGGAGCTGTGCTAATAATGGCTGGTGCCAAAGCAGTTTCATTCGGATCACTGCCAATTGTTGATGCTGCCTTTACATCTGCTCTTTGTGTAGCACCGTGGCGCAGCGGTAGAGTTGCTGCCTTACAGCACTTGCAGCGCCCGAGTCCTGGGTTCGATCCCGGCCACGGGTGCTGTCGGTATGGAGTTTGTATGTTCTCCCCGTGACCAAGTGGGTTTTCTCCGAGATCTTCAGTTAACTCCCACACTCCAAAGACCTACCGGATTGTAGGTTAATTGGCTTGGTGTAATTGTAAATTGTCCCTAGTGTGTGTAGAGTCGTGTTAATGTGCGGGGATCACTGGTCGGTGCGGACTCGGTGGGCTGAAGGGCCTGTTTCTGTGCTGTATCTCGAAACATTACTTGGAGCGATGGGAAACAGGAAAAGGCAAAGAAGCATAGTAATTATTTGCTGATTTGATTTGCTAATGTGATCATCTCAGATTTTTTTCACAAAATGGAGATTGACTGGTTCTATGGTTCATGTTTCCACACTGTATCTCAAAAATAAACAATCCTGGGCTGTTTGTAGCCCATTTCTGGTCAATATGTATAGGCCTGTGACTAGTCTGTGCCTCGTCACACTATTGCTGTTTGTCACCTATACCAATGAATTGAATGAGAGGTTTGGCATTGTGCTGTCGTCACTGGGATTTTCTGAGTGGCGGCATTTGCTTCACCACAGAGCTACCTCACTGGCTCCAACTTTATCATGACTTTCAAATCCAAACTACTGCATTTTTTTCTTCACTTCTAAATTCGAATGTGTAGGAATTTGTACTTTTGGTAAATGAGACAGAATGTCCGAAACAGCAGGACATAGCATTTTCCAAGTAGTGATTCAGTGATCATATAACTTGGCCTCACCCTCACCCACAAAGGGATTTGATTGTTGGTTATAACTCTCTCTCTCTCTCTGGCACCAATGGATGAGATTTCATCAGACGTGAGGGGCATGTTGGAGGTAGGGAAGGGAGGATGGGAACTGCTGGGAGACAGAAATGGATGACTGGTTTGCAGGTTAATTGGCTTGATTTAAAAAAAAGTGAAATTGTCCAAGTTGGCGATATGCAAAGTGAAATTGTCCAAGCTGCCGACTACAAAATTCAGAAGGTTCAGAAGGTTCAGAAGGATTGGAAAACTGAAATTAGGAAACTGATTACTTTCCTCATTTCTCTGAGCATTAAATCCACACTGGCGTTACCTCTGTTAAACCTGTTCACTTTCCAGTTTCCAGTTATGCAATGTTTATTATTCATCCCAAATTGCCTCTGAACTTGATTTTGTTTTTTGAGGGACATTAGTAACCAGATGGGGTTTTACAGTCATTACATTATGAATGTAAATATATTTAAATTAATTTAATTGAATTTAATTTGTATTCCTTCGACTGCCAGTATGGGTGTTGAACTCACAGCTATGTCTCAAGATTCAAACTGCTACACCAGTATTTTAACAATATGCCGGTTTACCATGTTCATGGTATTTGGTTATACCGGTCCTCTTTATTATTTTTCTGCTGTACATCCTCTGAGTCCCGGAATACAACACAGTTCTCCAGGTTTGTTATTGGAGGATAGATGAAGCAGACTAGGTCTACATTCACTTGAGTTGTAATGTAAGGGATGTAACATTGAGGCTCTATAAGGCGCTGGTCAGCCCGCATTTGGAATATTGAGAATAATCTTTGGCCTCATATCTGAGAACGAAGGCGCTGGCTCTGGAGAGGGTCCAGAGGTAGTTTATAAAAATTATCCCAGGAATGAGTGGGTTAACATATGATGAGTGTTTGACGGCACTGGGCCTGTACTCACTGGAGTTTAGGATGAGGGGGCCCTCATTGTAAATTACCGAAAATTAAAATCTTGGATTGAGTGGATAAGGAAAGGATGTTTCCACTACTGGGAGAGTCTAGGACGAGAGGACATAGCCTCAGAATAAAAGGACGTTCTTCAAGGAAGGAGCTGAGGAAAAATTTCTTTAATCAGAGTGTGGTGAATTTGTGGAATTCATTGCCACAGAAGGATGTGGAGGCTAAGTCAATGGATATTTTTAAGGCAGAGATAGATAGATTCTTGATTAGTATGGGTGTCAGGAGTTATGGGGAGAAGGCAGGAGAATGGGTTTAGGAGGGAGATATAGATCAGTTATGATTGAATGGTGGAGTAGACTTGATAGGCCGAATGGTTTAATTCTGCTCCTATCATATGACCTTGGACAAATGAGATGCAGTGTTATCGAAATTCTTAGCAAACAAGGTTTGTGTTTCTCCTTGTTGTGGTATCCAGAGCTGGGTCGCAGTCTCAATATGAGAAGCCAGCCATTCACGACAAAGATGAGAAGAAATGTCTTTACCCAAGGGGAGTGCTGTAATTGTTATATGGTTATATGGTTATATGGGAGTGAAACTTTGTAATTCACTAACAAAGGAGACTCGGGTATCAAGAATATATGTTTAAAAAATTTAGAGGATCAAGGAATATGGGATGAGGAACATGGAGATAATAAGATATAGGGATAGTACAAGAAAGATGTGCAGAGCCAAAAGATCAGCCCTGCTTTCATTGAATGACGGGACAGGTATGAGGGGCTGAATGGCCAGCTCCCCGAACAGCTGGCACATCTCCCAATGCGATTTCCTCTTCACAATTGTTTTTTCGGTTCCAGAACTACCAATGGCCTGCTCCTGTGTTCTGTCGTGTTGCGGTAACTCTGAGCCAGGGAGGTCTGTTTGAAGACAGACACAAAGTGCTGGAGTAACTCAGCGGGACAGGCAGCATCTCTGGAGAGAAGGGATGGGGGACGTTTCGAGTCGAGACCCTACTTCAGACTGAGAGTCAGGGGAGAGAGGGAGACACAGAGATAAGGAAGTGTAAGGTGTGAGAACAAGACATCAAAGAGGACAAGCAGCTCACCAGCAGAATGCCGATGAAGCCCAGGCCCAGAAATAAACTGGGCTTCCTGCTGGGAATGTTGGCTGTCCAGTGTCCAAGTTCAATTTCATGTTACATTTATTATCACATACTTTGCCTATAAACCAACATCCTAATGATGAAATCACCTTTATTGTCTGTGGAAGTAAGAAGGTAAATAAGGTAGAGAAGGTAAGATTCTTTTCTTGACATTATTCACGAGCTTTTGCAGCTTCTTTTAATAGTCTCCCCAAGGAATATCCTGACTGACAATTGATGACCTTTATCAATTATTTAGGATGAGTGTAGAGCGCCCAGGCTCAGTGAACATCTGGACCATTATTACACCATAGCTACTGCTTAGGGCAAAGTCATTTTAATGTAAAAGTTAAAAAATTGAATTATTTTGATAAGCGGGAACACGCTATCCCAGAAAGACAGCTTGGTGGCACTGGCTTTTCCAGCACAATGCAAGTGAAAATCAATGATTCCCAATGAATGTGGAATTGTGACTCTCCAGGAATGTTGCTGGGCACATGCCGTCGAGCATCTGTTTTCTAGTGCAATAAGGACATTTAATATTAGTGTGTTATTGGCAGATTGTGCATGCATTGATTGAAAGGAAGTAGGATAGATACAGAATGCTTGAGTAACACAGCGGGACAGGCAGCATCTCTAGAGAGAAGGAATGCAGGATGTTTTGGGTCGAGACCCTTCTTCAGACTGAGAGTCAGGGGAGAGGGAGACACAGAGATAAGGAAGGGCAAGGTGTGAACACGAGACATCAAAGAGGACGAAGGTCAAGGAAAATGTAGAATAGTTCATTGTTAGTTAGGGGACAGTGACAATGAAGCGTACAAAGATAAAATTAAAATTTAATCAAGGGGACAGTCAGATTGGTCAGAGAACAAGGATGGGGAGGGGTGGAAGGAGAGGGAAAGCAAGGGGTACTTGAAGTTAGAGAAGGCAATAATCATACGGAAATGTATTCTTGAAATGCTGCTTGCTTTTCAGTTATATGATTTAAAAGAGATTTCTCTGTGTGCACTCCAGCTTTGAATTGTGAGCCTGATGAAGGTCACAGAATCATAGTCATAGCAGGGCTGCCAACTCTCACCCTTTGAGCGTGAGAATCACGCATTTGGAGAAACTCTCACACCCTTACGCTGATCAGAAATTTCTCACGCTCTGTGCTGAGCAATTCTGTGATTAACGAAAATTTCAAAACTCAGATAAACTGCATGGTCCGCGGGTGTTGGAGAGCCGGCGCTGAGGGAGGGATGGGAGCAGAACCAGCGGTGGGAACAGATGCGGAGAGCTGGGGCTGGCGAGTGTTTGCGGGGCCTGCTAGTCGCTCGCTGCAGCTCCGGCCATGGAGCAGCCTCAGTGGAAGCCTCAGATTCCCGGGCCGATCGGAGGCGTCGGAAGCGTTGCGCCGCTGCCGCGAGAGTCTCTGTTCCTCAAAGGGAGGTAGAGAGAGAGAGAGGGGAGGAGACAGGGAGACGGGGGGGGGGGGAGAGGGCGTGAGAGGGGGTGAGAGGAGACAGAGGGGGAGTGAATGGGGAGAGAGAAGAGGGAGAGGGAGAGGAGAGAGAGTGGTAGGGAGAGATAGGGAGAGAGAGGGGAGATGGGGGAGAGTGAGGTGGGAGAGGGGGTGAAAGAGAGAGGGGTTAGAGGGAAGAAATAGGGAAGAGAGAGAGGGGGTGGAGAGGGAGGAGAGGGTAGGAGAGAATGGGACAGAGAGGGGTGGTAAAAGAGAGGAGGAAGAGGGAGAGAGGGGGAAAGAGAGAAACGAGGGAAAGAAAGAGAGAGCTCGGGGGGGGCAAAGAGAAAGGAGATAGAGGAGAAAGAGAGGGGAGAGAGAGCAAGGAGAGAGTGAGGTGGGAGGGAGAAATGGGGGAGAGGGAGAGAGGGAGAGGGGGGAAGAGAGAGGAGAGGGTGAGAGGAGTGTGAGGGGAGAGAGTGTGGAGAGGGAGCGAGAGGGTAGAGAGGGGGGAGAGAGAGAAGAAAGAGTGTGGGAGAGAGAGCGAGGGATGGAGAGAGGGGGAGAGAGAGTTAGGGGAAAGAGAGTTAAGGAAAAGAGAGAGGAGAGAGAGAGGGAGAGGGGAGAGAGGGGGGTTAGAGGAGAGACAGATAGAGGAGAGAGAGAGGGGAAAGAGAGAGAGGGGAGAGAGAGAGAAGTGGAGCGAGAGGGGAGGGAGAGAGTGGGAGAGAGAGAGGAGAGAGAGGGGGGACAGAGAGAGGAGAGAGAGGGGAGAGAGAGAGAGAGAGAGAGAGAGAGAGAGAGGGAGAGAGAGAGGGGGAGAGAGAGAAGGGGAGAGAGAGGGAGAGAGAGGAGGGGAGAGAGAGGAGAGAGGGGGATAGAGAGGCAGGGCTGCCAACTCCCATCCATTGAGTGTGAGAATCACAGATTTCGCCACATTCTCACGCTGATCACAAATTTCTCTCGCTCTGTTGTGAGAAATTCAGTGATCAACGAAATTTTCAAAACTCATATCATATGGAGTAGCCTCAGTGCAAGGCGTCGGAAGCGTTGCGCCGCTGCCGCGAGAGTCTCTGTGCCAAATTCACCCAGGTGACCGGCATGCATCAGGCTGCAGCTCGGTGCATCCTGGAGGACAACCAGTGGCTGCTGGAAGTAAGTACCAGGCACTGGGTAGAAACGGTGGAAGATAGTGGACTTCAAATGGGGGCGGTTGGAGAAAGCATCCTGCTTGCCTGCTCGATTTTCACTTACTGTAACTGCAGGAAAAATGTTCCTGATGTTGGGGGAGTTCAGAACCAGGGGTCACAGTTTAAGAATAAAGTTAGGACGGAGATGAGGACAAACTTTCTTCACGCAGAGAGTTGTGAATCTGTGGAATTCTCTGCCACAGAAGGCAGTGCAGGCCAATTCACTGGATATTTTCAAGAGAGAGTTATATTTAGTTCTAACAAAATCAAGGGCAATGGGGAAAAAACAGGAAAGAGGTACTGATTTTAGATGAATAGCCATGATCATATTGAATGGCAGTGCTGGCTCGAAGGGCCGATGGCCTATTCCTGCACCTATTTTCTACGTTTCTATGCTTGAGTATATGGCAATAAAACTCGATCACTTGATTTGAAGCATTCATGCATGGTGGGAGTATAATGTGGTCATAGAGTGATACAGTGTGAAAACAGGCCCTTCAGCACAACTTGCCCACACCCGCCAACATGTCCCAGCTACGCTACCTGCTTTGGTCCACACCTCCAAACCTGTCCTATCCATGCATCAGTCTAACTGTTTCTTAAATGTTGGGATGGTCGCTGCCTCAACTACCTCCTCTGGCAGCTTGATCCAAACACCCACCACCCTTTGTGTGGATAAAGTTACCCCTTAAAAAGTTACCTCTTAAAAATACTTCATAAAAAAAACATTGAAATCATACTTCTACAATGCACTAAAACATGATTTTAATACATCAAATTTCAAAAAGTTCCTACCCTAGGAAGGGACACACCCTTCTTCCACACCCTCTCCCCACTCGGTTGCTCCACTCCCTCACCGGGTACCCCCAAGGCCAGTGATCAGTGATCGCTCAGCCTCCCCTCTTTCAAAAACGCTCCATGGAGAACACTGCCAGATGTGAGCAGGTAACTGAGGCCAGTTGTCCATGATGTCTGGATCCCAATGCTCAGCGCTTCATGTTTCGGAGTTGGCTAATGTTATTGATTTGTAATTAGCCTGATTTGTAATTAGTTGACAAAACCTTAATTTATTAATCCAGAATATCCAAGGAGATGGGATAAGTGTAATATTAAATGACATGCAATGTGTCAGGCTGTCTGTCACAACATACAACCCTGATAACCCATTATTTCCTTCAGTTAAATATTGGGAAGGTAGCACTATTGTCATTTGCCACTCAATTATGATGTTTGTGTACCTCATTGACTATTTCTAACCCCCCCCCCCCCTCAATTCCTTTGACAGGTTGTATAGAAATGTCCCCAATCTCATTGTTTTATTAATCGAACACTTAGATGATCATCCTCAAGGAGTGTAATCAGATGGAAACTGATTCAGATACGATGTTTAAGAGCTTGTTCAAAGAAGGGGCATATTTTAAAGGAGTGACAGAGTTACTTGCAGGGGAATGTGTGAGGAGATTATTATTTGTCTTTAGTTTTAGCTTGATCCAGGACATCTGAAGAATCAAAGTTTAGTATAGTAATTGTGCTGATACTGACCCCAACCAACCAGTAATGAATATCATCCATTCCGGAGGTTTTACTTTTATGATGCCATTTAAACTTCACTTGGATTGCAATCACTTCAATATAGAAATAATTGGGAATGGGGAGCATTGGAACAAAACTTTGTCCTCGGTACATATTAGCTGTAATGTAATAATGTATGCATGTTGGTAGGTACAATCAAAACAAAGATCCTTTTATCATTGTTGTGTTATGAATACCACAGAAAATATTATGTACTCTCAAGATCACATTTAATAGAATACTATTGTTTAAATAATAGTTATTGATCTTTGCATTTTGGAAAAGTCCCAGCTGAGAGGAAGGCAGCAACATACTGAAAATATTGGGGGTGACAATGACTTCAGGACAGTTTGTTACAAAAATGAAAGAAATTGTATCAGAATACTTATACTGCTGAGTAAGTATAATATAATGGATGGGAATTGTGTTCAAGCAACTGAAGACTTCTTTGATAAAGTAACTAGCATGTTAGATAACAAGGAAGCCAATGAATGTAGCAAATTTTGTTCTCCATAATTTGGTCTGTGAAGTGCCCCATAAAAGGTTACTGCATTAGAGGAGTCCCTGTGGACTTGAAAGTAATAGGTTAAGTCCAGGGGGTCAGAAATGGGGCTTTATGTGTGGGCCAGATATATTGTCAGTGCAAAGGGGCTAGGAGCAAGGCCAAGTTTGCATCCAGAGTCAAGGTCTGGAATAGTACTAGATGTGCAGTCAAAGCTGGGACTAGGGGTGTGTTCAGCACTGGGAACCTAAGCAGGTAAGCAGCTATGATCAGGTTAGAATAGGGGGCAGGTGTAAGGCTGGACTCGGGGACAGGAATGAGAGAAGGTATGCAACTGGAGTCAGGGCCAGGAGTAGTACCAGGTGTGCAGTGAGACCCAGGTTGGTCAACATGGGCCAAGTGCTTGATTATAATCTGATTTCCATACATGAATACACAAAATCATTGATGTGCTGCACCTGTTGATCGGAGCCTGCGCTCTACTGTGGAATGTAATTAGGAATGTAATTTACTCTAACCTTATTCATAGCTAATCCAATTTAAAGCATATATATTGCATTCAAGTGTAAGTTAAAAGACTCGCTACAGTATGCACCATATTGCACAATTTATTGCTGAAAAATGCAAAAGTTCTGTACTAATTGGACAACTATTGGACTGCACTACTAACACCCTCCTCCCCCCCCCCCCCCCCCCCCGGTCGCTACGCTCCCTCAGGCTTGGTCTCTCGCAATTTCTCACTCCCAACTCTCACCCAGTGTTGGCAGCCCTGGTCATAAAATCATAGTGATACAGTGTGGAAACAGGCCCTTTGACCCAACTTTCCCACACCAGCCAACATGTCCCAACTACACTAGTCCCAGCTCACTGCGCTTGGTCCATATCCCTCCAAACCTGTCCTATCCATGTACCTGTCTAACTGTTTCTTAAATGTTGGGATAGGCCCTGCCTCAACTACATCCTCTAGCAGCTTGATGCATATATCCACCACACTTTGTGGGAAAAAGTTACTGCTCAGATTACCAGAGGAGCCCCTTTATTTTTTTTTAATCGATCGCTTTTGTTTCGAATTCATCTTATGCATACCTCTCCTCCAGGGTACTAAATACCAAAGCTAGAAATTCAGTTGACAGCTCTGAACGTCATTGCAACCCTGACCTCCAGTGTAGCCCTCTAGACACACGAGTGGCGATCACTAATATCAGTGAAGGCCAGTTGCTGACTGCACCCAATCTTCCAATGTACAATACTTTCTAGTTCTGGCCTCTCTCCCTGACCAAATCATGCGTTTCCAGACTAATGTTGTTTTGATTTTGTTGTTAAAGTCAGGGAAATAAAAATCATAACGTCCATAATAATGCAATATCAAAAATTTTACTTTTTTTAGAGAAATGGGGATAATTTTTACACTCATCACTTCCAGTTAATCACTGCTTGTGAATAAATGCTTTAGTAGAAAATCCTTGCAAATCACAGTAGGTGCACCCACAATGAACTAAAATAACAAGTAAATTATTAAAGCACAGAAAGAAAAGATGCTATCTGACAATCATTGGCTGGAAATTCAGTTATATTACATGTTTCATTCAGCATTATACAATTGAAAATTGATTTCTTTCTCATCTCTGAAGCAGGAATCATTTCCAGGTCATTTCACTTTGAAAATTCAATTGGGCACTTCCTGCCATTGGTATCTTTCTGCAACACAGACAGAGATTTAACATCAGGGACGCATGGGATGATGGTGTTACTTGTGCATTATTCCTTTTAAAATATCATAATGGGTTTCACATCAGATAGTCCTGGGGGTATCACTTTCAGGAAAGCACAATCCTGTTTAAACTAATTTAAACTTTAAACTAATATGTTTCACTGATGTCCTGGTGAGTTTCATTGTTTGTATAACTCGTTTTCACCAACCTCACAGCTAACAATAAACCGTTTCCTGAATCATTGTTTTTTGTTTGCATATCTTTCATTCATTTGTTTCAGATCTCTCTATGTCATCGTTGATATCTTTTGATTCCATTTTCTCCGACTCTCATTCTGAAGAAGGGTCTCGACCCGAAACATCACCTATTCCTTTTCTCCAGAGTTATTCCAGCATTTTGTGTCTATCGTTGGTTTAATTCAGCATCTGCAGTTCCTTCCTACACAGTACTACTTTAAGCTGGAAAGAGTGCAGAGAAGATTTACGAGGATATTGCTAGGGCTCAGGGGCCTGGGCAAGAGGAGACATTAGGTTCAACCACACTTTCACTTTGGCCTATCTCACTGATCGCCTCCATACACCCACTTGTTCCATACACCCACCACCCTTTGTGTGGAAAAAGTTACCCCTTAAAAGTTACCTCTTTAAAATACTTAAAACAAAAAACATTGAAATCATACTTCTACAATGCATTAAAACATGAGTTTAATACATCAAATTTGAAAATGTCCCTACCGGCCCTCCCCCCACTCAGTTGCTCCACTCCATCGCTGGGTACCCCCAAGGCCAGTGATCAGTGATCGCTCAGCCTCCCTACTTTCAAAAATGCTCCGTGGCCCTTGGTTCAGACAGAGAGCACTGCCAGATGTGAGCAGGGAACTGAGGTCAGTCCGTGACGTCTGAATCCCAATGCTCAGCGCTTCGTGTTTCAGAGTTGGCTAATGTTATTGATTTGTAATTAGCCTGATTTGTAATTAGTTGACAAAACCTTAATTTATTAATCCGGAATATCCAGGGGGATGGGATAAGTGTAATATTAAATGACATGCAAGGTGTCAGGCTGTCTGTCACAACATACAGCCCCGATAACCCATTATTTCCTTCAGTTAAATATTGGGAAGGTAGCACTATTGTCATTTGCCACTCAATTATTATGTTTGTTTACCTCACTGACTATTTCTAAATCCCCCCCCCCCAAATTGGGGATAGGTTGAATAGAAATGCCCCCAATCTCGTTGTAGATGAACATGTAGATGAACATCCTCAAGGAGTGTAATCAGATGGATACTGATTCAGATGCAATGTTTAAGAGCTTGTTCAAAGAAGGGACATATTTTAAAAAAGTGACAGAGATACTTGCAGGGGAATGTGTGTGGTGGTTATTATTTGTCTTCAGTTTTAGCTTTCATCAGGACATCCGAAGATTCAAAGTTTAATATAGTAATTGTGCTGATACTGACTAACCAACCACTTAATGAATATCATCTATTCCGGTGTTTTTATTTTTCTGATGCCATTTAAACTTCAATTGGATTTCAGTCACTTCAATGTAAAAGTAATTCGGAATGGGGAGCATTGGAACAAAAATTTGCCTTCGGTACATATTAACTGTAATATAATAATGTATGCATGTTGGTAGGTGCAATCAAAGCAAAGATCTTTTTATCATGGTTGTGTTATGAATACCACAGAAAATATTTAGATCACATTTAATAGAATAATATTGTTTAAATATATAGTTATTGGACTTTGCATTTCAGAAAAGTCCCAGCTGAGAGGAAGACAGCAACATACTGAAAATATTGGGGGTGCAAATGACATCAGGATAGTTTGTTAGGAAAATGAAGGAAATGGTAATATATACTTATACATCTGAGTGAGTTTAATTTTATGGATGATAAATTGTGTTCAACCAACTGATGGCTTATTTGACAAAGTAACTAGAATGTTAAATAACAAGGAAGCCAATGGATGTAGCAAATTTTGTTGTACAAAATTTAGTCTGTGAAGTGCCCCATAAAAGATTACCAAATTAGATAAGTGGACTTGAACGTAATAGGTTCATGTTTGATTTTTTCACGAGTCAAATTTACAGTTCAAGTTAAAAATTGAAACATTTTAAACTCGTTTATAACGTGGTGGCCCGTGCGTTTATGTTAGTGATTCGTGAGTCTACCGTGGGAACTCTTTTAACACAGCGGGCAGGCAGCATCTCTGGAGAGAAGGAATGGGTGACGGGATGACATTTCCAAATTTCTCCAGCCCCATGTGTTCACTTTTTTCAACTAGCATCTGCCCTTTCTTGTGTAAGTCATTATTTGTATCTACAGTGCCTTGTGTCTTGGCAATTCATGATTCACACACACACACACACACACACACGCACACACACACACACACACACACACACACACACACACACACACACACACACACACACACACACACACACACACACACACACACAATGCTGGGGTAACTCACACACACACACAATGCTGGAGTAACACACACACACACACACACACACACACACACACACACACACACACACACACACACACACACACACACACACACACAATGCTGGGGTAACTCTCACACACACACAATGCTGGAGTAACTCACACACACACACGAACAATGCTGTCGGGTCCCGGCGGCCGCTCAAAGTCAGTCACCCGAGCTGCTTCCTTCCTCGGAAGTGGCGGCCAGTTCTGCTGTCCGTGCCCGGAGCGCTGCGGCAGCCACCCAAGCAAATTCACTCCCTGGCCACAATAAAACCATATAGCAATGATAGCACGGAAACAGGCCATCTCTGCCCTTTTACTCCGTGCCGTTTACTGTCACCTAGTCCCATCTACCTGCACTCAGACTGGAGCGTGGCAAGTGGGTTACTGACCCCAATCCCCTCCTTCACAACGCCAGACTCCCCAAATACTATGAACTGAGCTCTCCCCCCACCCCGGGAAATACAGTATTTAAAAATATAAAGCACCAAGAAATGCACTTACCACGTTATTGGTTACTGGAGGCTGCGCATTTTCCCTTTGTAGGTCGTATCAATAGATGCGGCCGCGCTGAAATAACTCAAAGCCACAGGATGGAGATGTATTTTAACATTGTTGCTTTATTAAAACATACCTTCATTCACGGTTGGCTCAAGAGTAACGGGAGCGAAACTTGGTAACTCGGAGGAGGAACTTGGAACATCGCAGAAATGACATACTCGTGGGAACTCGGTTACACACTTGAACATAAACTTGAAGTCTCGTGCACAACCACGAGTCTTTCACTCGGGGTACCTCGTGGGTCAACTCGCACGGTGAGACAGGGCCATAAGTCACGGGGAGAACATACAAACTCGGTACAGACAGAACCCGTTGTCGGGAATGACCTCACGCCACTGGCACTGTGTGGCAGTAGCTCTACCGCCACACCACCGTGCCACCCTAGCGGAGGCGAATGGATGGGGTTCGGCCCGCCTGGGTATCCTAGAACTCGATGGTAAGAACAGAACATTTTCCAATTTGAGGTAACCCACAGATGGTCCTGATTCCCTTCCTCTCTATCTCTGTCCTATCCCCCGCTGATTGTTCATTATGGTCACCTTTCATCATCACTCCTCCAGACCCCCACCATCATCATGAGTGTTTAATTGTCACATGTACCAACAGCAGAACAAAGACATTCTTACTTGCAACAGTTTAGCAGGCCCATAATCGCAATGCACACAGATAAATATAATTGACAAAAAATATTCAATACGTTTGTAACTGTAATAGTGGTGCAAATTAAACCCCAAAGACACAGTCCGTAGAAATTCATTGCTATTGAGGTTCATGTTGTGTAGAGGGGAGTGTTCAGGAACCTGAGGAAATCATGATTTTCAGGTCTCTGTCGCTTCTTTCCCAATAGTGGGGGTGAAATGAGTGCAGTGTGGGTGATGTGGGTCTTTGATGAACTGTCCTGCCTTTCTGAGGCAACACCACTCATAAGTATCTGTGGTGGGGAGATCAGTGCCTGATAGACTGTATCTACCACTTATGCAACCAGTCAGTAGGCCAAGAGAGAGTCAAGAGTGGTTTATTGCCATATGTCCCACGTAGAACAATGAAATTCTTACTTGCTGCAGCACAACAGAATATTTAAACATAGTACACTGTAACCAATATAATAAATGAGAAAAAAAAGTTCAGTGTGTGTGTGTGTGTGTGTATATATTTTTGTTTGTTTATTTTATTAGAAGTTAATACAGTGCAAAACAACACAGTGGCACCTAATTTTAGATGTCAACTATGTCACAACGTAATACATTCTATGTACAACTTCTGGTTTTATGTTTTTGAAAAGGAAATTAAAAAAAGACAAGAAATAGAGAGAAGAAAAAGAGGAAAAATAGTAGAAAATAGAAAAACGTGAAGTGTGTATATAAGAAAAGAAAAAGTAGAAAGCAGAAATAGGACCCTTAAAAAATAAAAATTTCAAGTCTTTGTTCGGAGATGTAATCCCACGACCTGACCTGAAATCAGTAATCTTTACGGTACTGCTGCATCACATGATTCCAAAAAGTCGATGAAAGGGGACCAACTCCTTAAGAATTGGTCATATTTATTGATTAGGCGGAGTCTCATTTCTTCAAGGTGAGCTATGTCCGTCATATTACTAATCCACATTTTAATAGTGGTATAGCTGTATTTGTCAAATTTTATGTATCAATTTATTTCCTATTATTAACCCATAATTAAAGAATACTTTTTAGAATTAGTTTAACTTGATATCTTCTACTATTATTCCAAATATAATCCATTCCGTATTTGGTTCTTGAAGAGCTTTTTAAATATATCAAATCTATCGCTCCAAAATTAATTCAACTTTATACATCCTAAAAATGAATGTGTTTTATTGGCATTTTGAAACAAACATTTATCGCATCTAGGAGAAACATTTGAGTAGAATTTAATCAACCTCATTTTTGAATAATATAGTCTATGTAATAATTTAAATTGAATTAGATTATGTCTTGCATTAATGGAACAATTATGTGTGTTCATCAGATACTTTTCTGATATATATATATATATATATATATATATATATATATATATATATACATGTGTATATACATATACACACATATAAGTATAAACACACATTAAAAAAAACAATAATGCTGCAAAAACACATAACCAATGCCCCCACGTCAATGTAGTTCATAGCTTATTTCAGGTTGTTGTGTTCAAGAGCCTGATGGCTGCAGGGAAGAAGCTGTTCCTGAACCTGGACGTTACAGTTTTCAGGCTCCTGTACCTTCTTCCTGATGGCAGGAGTGAAATGAGTATGTGGCCAGGGTGGTGTGGGTCTGGGATGAAGCTGGCTGCCATTTTGAGGCAGCGACTCCTGTAAATCCCTTCGATGGTGGGGAGGTCAGAACCCGTGGTGGACTGCGCAGTGCTCACCATGTTTTGTATTTCTTTATCATACATCTGTAGAATGTCAATAGTGAAGTGAGGTGAAGTGAGGTGTTAGTGAGGTTTCTTTGTGATTGCATCAGCGTGCTGGGCCCAGGACAGATCTTCACAGAAATGTAGGCTCAGGAAGTTGCTGTCTCTCCCCAACATTGTCTGAAGAAGGGTTTTGGCCTGAAACGTTGCCTATTTCCTTTGCTCCATAGATGCTGCCATACCCGCTGAGTTTCTCCAGCAATTATGTCGTCCTGTCAATGAAGACAGGTTCATGGATGCTCGGCTTTCTCCTCCTGAAGTCAACAATCAACTCCTTGTTGACATTGAGAGCAAGATTGTTGTTCAATCTGATTCAACCTGATTTTCAATCTCCGTCCTGTACTCTGCCTTACTTTTTTGACCAATAACAGTGGTATTATCTGCAAATGTAAAGATGGCATTGAAAGTGTCTGGCTCTAATGTCATGGTATAGATGGAGTAGAGCATGGCACTGGCCACACAGCCTTGAAGGCGCTCCTGTGTTGATAGTTATTAAGGAGGATGCGTTGTTGCCCATTTGTAGTGATTGTGGCCTGCTGATGAGCAAGTCGAGGATCCAGTTAAATGGGAAGAAGCAGAGGCAGAGTTTAATGATTTGAATGGTGTTGAAGGGCAATTTGTAGTGGATGAACAACATAGACACAAAAAGCCGGGGTAACTCAGCGGGTCAGAGACCCTTTCTGAAGAGAAGGAATAGGTGACATTTCAGGTCGAGACCCTTCTTCATTTACCAACCAGCGTTTGGACACATTTCAGACCCGCAAACCCTCTGCATAGGAGCACCGCAAGGCTGCATACTCTCCCCTCTCCTCCACTCTCTCCATACCAACGACTGCACCTCCACAGACTCCTCTGTCAGGCTTCTCAAGTTTGCGGACGACACAACCCTGATTGGACTGATCCAGGATGGGGAGAAATCTGCCTGCAGACCGGAAGTGTCACAGCTGGCATCCTGGTGCCATCGCAACAACCTGGAGCTCAATGCTCTTAAGACAGTGGAATTGATTGTAGACTTTAGGAGAGCTAACTAGTAACGAGTAAAGTTAGTAACTTTAATAACTTTGCTGTACCATTCCACTGTTTTTTTTAAATTGCTGTTTTTTCCCTTTTTCTTCCCTCCCACAATATGTAATATGTGAATATGTGATTCTGTTCCATTCTGTTTGTAGTTTGTTTGTTTGTTTGTTTATTTGTTTTTTGCACAAAGTCCACGAGCATTGCCACTTTTCATTTCACTGCACATCTCGTATGAGTATGTGACGAATAATCTTGACTTGACTTGAGCTCCCCCTCACCTCACCCCACTCACCATCAACAACACAACACCCACATCTGTGTAGTCTTTTAAGTTCCTGGGAACCATCATCTCCAAGGGCCTTAAGTGGGGGGCTACCATCGACTCCACAGTCAAAAAGGCACAGCAGAGGATGTACTTCCTGCAGCAGCTGAGGAAGCACAATCTGCCACAGGCAATGATGGTCCAATTCTACACGGCCATCGTAGAATCTGTCCTCACCTTCTCCATCATGGTCTAGTTTGGATCAGCCACCAAGCACGACACCTGGAGCCTGCAGCGAATTGTCCGATCAGCTGACAAGGTTATTGGCTGCAACCTTCCCCCTATTGACGAACTGTACACTGCAAGGGCCAGGAAGCGAGCGGGCAAGATCGTCTCTGACCCCTCTCACCCTGGCCACAAACTCTTTGAATCACTTCCCTCTGGAAGGCAACTCCCGAATGTCAAAGCTGCCATAACCAGACATAAAATCTGTTTTTTTCCACGAGTAGAGATAGGCAAGGTCCTCAATGAGAATTTCTCCACTGTGTTTAGTATGGAGAAAGATGTGAAGTCTGGGGACTTGGGACAGTTAATGGAAGTGTCTTGAGGACAGTGTTACAGTGGAGGTGCTGAACGTCTTAAGGCAAATGATCTCACAGACCAGAAATATCTTACAGGCCTGATCAGATATAGCTGAGAAGACCCTGGGAAGCTAGAGAAGAAATTGTGTGAGCCCTGGCTGAGATTTGGGATCATCATTAGATATGGGTGAGGTGCTGGAAGATTGGACAGTGGCTAATGTTGTGTCTCTATTTAAAAAGGGCTGTAAGGAAACCTGGGAACTGTAGACCAGTGAGCCTATGGTAGGTAAGTTACTGGGGAGTGTACTGAGAATATATATGATTTCTATGCATTTGAAAAGATGGGCTGATTAAGGATAGGCAGCATCATGTTGTACGTAGGGGATTGTGTCTCACGAACCTAATTGCTTTTTTTTAAAGAAGTACCGTAATAGGTTGATGAGAGCAAAGCCATAGATGCTGTCTGTTTGAATTTTGGAATTTGATAAGGATCCACAAGGTGCAGCGCTCTGGAGGGTCCCTTTGCATACGAGATTTGCAAAGGCTACTGGGGAGACTTTAAACTAGAAAGGCTGGGGGGAGGGACTCGGGTAGAGGGGGCTAGGGGTCAGGGTGTGGGGCAAGAGGCAGAGAAGGGAAGCACTCGGATCCAAAATGTAGGCGAGAAAGATGAAAAAGATAATAGACCGAGAATAAGGGATGGTGGGTTTCTAAAATGTGTATATTTTAATGCTAGGAGCATTGTAAGTAAGGTGGACGAACTTAGAGCCTGGATTGACACCTGGAAATTGATGTTGTGGCAATCAGTGAAACATGGTTGCAGGAGGGCTGTGATTGGAACTAAATATTCCAGGATTTCGTTGCTTCAGGTGTGATAGAATTGGAGGGACCAGAGGGGGAGGTTTTGCATTGCTTGTCAGAGAAGATATTACAGCAGTGCTTTGGCAGGATAGATTAGAGGGCTCGTCTAGGGAGGCTATTTGGAACTGAGAAGTGGGAACGGTGTAGCAACACTTTTATGGGTGTATTATAGACCGCCAAATGGGGAGCGAAAATTGGAAGAGCAAATATGTAAGGAGATAGCAGATATTAGTAGTAAGCACAAGGTAGTGATTGTGGAAGATTTCAATTTTCCAAAAATAGACTGGGAAACACATTATGTAAATGGGCTGCATGGTTTGGAGTTTGTAAATGTGTGCAGGGATAGTTTTTTGCAGCAGTACATAGAGGTATCGACCAGAGAAGGGGGCAGTGCTGGACCTCCTGTTATGGAAATGAGGCATGGTCAGGTGACGGAGGTATGCGTTGGTGAGCACTTCGGGACCAGTGATCACAATACCATTAGTTTCAATATAATTATGGAGAGGAGTCAGAACTGGACCTAGGGTAGAGATTTTTGATTGGAGAAAGGCTAACTTTGAGGGAATGCGTAAGGATTTTAAAGGAGTGAATTGGGACAACATTGTTTCATGGGAAGGATGTAGAAGAGAAATGGATGGACATTTTAAAGGGGAAATTGTAAGAGTACAGAATCTTTATTGTCCTGTTAGGTTGAAAGGAAATAGTAAAAATTGGAAAGAGCCATGGTTTTCAAGGGAAATTGGACACTTGTTTCGAAAAAAAGAGACATATCTACAATAATTATAGGAGGCATGGAGTAAATGAGGTGCTAGAGGAGTATAAAGAAATGTAAAAAGAATTCTTAAGAAAGAAATTAGGAAGGCTAAAAGAAGATATGAGGTTGCTTTGGCAAGAAAGGTGAAAGTAAAACCCAAAGGGTTTCTACAGCTATATTAATAGCAAAAGGATAACGAGGGATAAAATTGGACCATTAGAGAACCAGAATGGACAGCTATCTGCAGAGCCAAAAGAGATGGGGGAGATATTGAACAATTTCTTTTCTTCGGTATTCACCAAGGAGAAGGATATTGAACTCGGTGAGTTAAGGGGAAAGAGTAGAGTAGCTATGGAAACTATGAGATTCAAAGAGGAGGAAGTACTGACACTTTTGAAAAATATAAAAGTGGATAAGTCTCCAGGTCCTGACAGGATATTCCCTAGGACATTGAGGGAAGTTAGTGTAGAAATAGCAGGAGCTATGACAGAAATATTTCAAATGTCATTAGAAACGGGAATAGTGCCGGTGGATTGGTGTACTGCGCATGTTGTTCCATTGTTTAAAAAGGGTTCAAAGAATAAACCTAGCATCTTGGCAGGACAAATCAAAATAGGACGTACATGGTAAATGGTAGGGAATTGAGGAATGCTGTGGAACGGAGGGATCTAGGAATAACTGTGCATAGTTCCCTGAAGGTGGAATCGCATGTAGATAGGGTTGTAAAGAAAGCTTTGGTGGGCTGGCCTTTATAAATCAGAGCATTGAATATAGGAGTAGGGAAGTAATGTTAAAATTGTACAAGGCATTGGTAAGACCAATTCTGGAGTATGGTGTACAATTTTGGTCGCCTAGTTATAGGAAGGATGTCAACAAAATAGAGAGAGTACAGAGGAGATTTACTAGAATGTTGCCAGGGTTCCAGCAACTATGTTACAGAGAAAGGTTGAACAAGTTAGGTCTTTATTCTTTGGAGCGCAGAAGGTTAAGGGGGGACTTGATTGAGGTCTTTAAATGATGAAAGGGATAGACAGAGTTGACGTGGATACGTTTTTCCATTGAGGGTAGGGAAGATTCAAACAAGAGGGCATGACATGAGAATTAAGGGACATAGGTTTCGGGGTAATGTGAGGGGGAACTTCTTTACTCAGAGGGTGGTGGCTGTGTGGAATCAGCTTCCAGAAGAAGTGGTGGAGGCAGGATCGATTTTAACATTTAAGAGTAAAGTTGATAGGTATATGGACGTGAAGGGAATGGAGGGGTATGGTCTGAGTGCAGGTAGATGGGACTAGGGGAAAACAAATGGTCGGCACGGACTGGAAGGGCCGAGAGGGCCTGTTTCCGTGCTGTAATTGTTATATGGTTATATGTTATATGGTTATATCCAGGGACCGCTAGCCAACTGGAATTGGTTTCATGAAAGGAAGCAGAGGGTGATGGTGGAAGGGTTTTTTTTCAGACTGGAGACCTATCCAGTGGTGAGCCACAGGGATTGTTGCTGGGTCATCTTCTGCGCTGGGGCAGCAGGGCGAAGGCTGCGGTCGCCAACTGGATTAACAAACGCATCCTTGGGGTGGAGTTGTATTCATGGGAGGTGGTCTTGGAGGTGAGGATGCTCCTCAAACTGCGGAGCATCCTGGACAATACAGCTCACCCCCTCCATGACACGCTGGTCAACCTGAGAAGTACCTTCAGCAACAGACTGGTACCACCAAGATGCAGTACAGAACACCACAGGAGATCCTTCTTCCCTGTGGCTATCAAACTGTACAACTCCACCCCCTTCTGTCATGGGGTAGACTGACTTCCCCCCCCCCCCCCCCCCCCCCCCCCCCCCCCCCCCCCCCCCCCCCCCCGCACCCCCCAATCCTTTCCACTCTTCACTTTAATTTCATGTATCTTATGTGTTATGACTGTTGGCAGATCGATTTCCCTCCTAGGATAAATAAAGTTCTATCGTTTCATATTGTAGGATTGTTACAAAATTTTGAGATTTCAAATATCAAGCCTGTAATTCACTTTCATATCTTCAGTATAAAAAATGATGGTCATTTTATTCTTGGAAATTAGCACCTTGTTCCCTATTGGTTCTCCATTAACTTAACTCAAAAGCTGTAATCGCGAGCAGCCAATTGGCATAAAAGCCCATAACTTTCTTAAAAATTAAGAGGACTGAATGAAACTTTCAGTAATTATAGATTGAAGCATTCTGAAACAAATATAAAACATCTTACTTGGATGACCTGAAATTAAAGCATATAATTAGTTAGTTACCTAATTGCAGCCAATTACAAAATTGACCGTTGTGACGGAAATAGTAATAAATACCCAGACTGCCTTGAAAATTCAAAAATGGATATTCTCAATATCAAAGCGTTAATATTATTGTAGCGTTAAAACAAATAATAAATACCCAACAAAACATTCATATTCATGTAAATTCAATTACTAGGTCTAAACATCTATCCCATTCTAAAAAGGGTAAAAATATTTTTGTAAACAGCCAACTTTTTAAAATAAACAATAACACAAAATATAGATGAGTTAGATGTTCTTATGACATGATTGTGAAAAAAAATAATGAATGTAGTTATCTTGAGAGTGGATTGTGATAGATCGGAATGTGGCCGCTGCCATAAACCCGCGATATCGGCAGGCAGGACACGGCCGATATCGGGGCCTAAATAACATATTTTGAATCATCAGATTAAAATGAAACCACACCAAAAAGCAAGGTAAGATGTTCAATAAACAATATAACTTTTGTTTTGTCCTGATGTGGAAGTCTTTGATGTTGATTTTGATCCATGATGTTGAAGGCGTTAGAAGCCACGTTTAACTTCACTCAAGCGATGAAGTTAAACGGACTCGCACGTAGAGGCAGTGGCAACTGTGGAGCACCGCTGATGGTAGGTTTTGTAGCAACGCTACATATTGTGCCCATTGCTGTTTGTGGTTTCTATCAGTGATTTAGATGAGAATATACATCATGATTAGTAAGTTTGCAGATGACATGAAAGCCGGTGGCATTGCTGATAGCAAAGATGATTATCAAAAACTGCAGCAGGGTCTTAATCAGTTGGGCAGGTTGGTTGAGGAATGGTTAATGGAGTTTATTTTATCGTCACGTATACTGAGGTACAGTGAAAAGCTTTTGTTGCGTGCTAACCAGTCAGCGGAAAGGCAATGCATGATTACAATCGAGCCATTCACAGTGTACAAAATACATGATAAAGGGAATAACGTGAATAACGTTTAGTGCAGGATAAAGCAAGTAAAGTCCCATCGAAGGTAGTCTGAGGTAGGCTCAGAACTGCTCTCTAGGTGTTGGTAGGATGGTTCCATTGCCTGATAATAGCTAGGAAGAAACGGTCCCTGAATCTGGAGGTGTGTGTTTTCACTCTTTTACAAATGTTGCCTGATGGGGGAGTGGCCAGGATGTGACTCGTCCTTGATTATGCTGCTGGCCTCGCCGAGGCAGCGTGAGGTATAAATGGTTAATGGATGGGAGGTTGGTTTGTGTGATGGTCTGGGCTAAGTCCACAATTCTCCGCGATTTGTTGCAGTCTTGAATGGAGCTGTTCCCAAACCAAGCTGTGATGCATCCCAATATCCCTCTAAACCTTTCCTATCCATGTACCTGTCCATATGTCCGAAATGTTTTCATAGTACAACCTGTCAATAACAAAATTAAATATTGATACATGGTCAAAACGCGAATATTGACCATATCACAATATATTTTAACTATTGATGTGAAGAATTCTTTTGTAACCAAAGTTTTTATTTCAATTAGTTTTATGTAATGATCATTGGTAGCAAATAATAATTCAATAATCCGTTCCAAAATGCTCTGAAAACGATTTGGAAGAAAACGTTTAGAACTTTTTCCAGCAATCCTGAAAATACGAAAGAAGCGTCTTGACCCTTTCCTTCTCTCCAGTGTTGCTGCCTGTCCCGCTGAGTTACACCAGCACTTTGTGTCTATCATCTGAGGATACGAACTGTCTTTTGTACATTGGAAACAATCCTTCCTTAAATCTCAAAACCTCCAATAGTTTGATGCAAACTCTGGATATCTGCAAGAGGTATTTTAAATGCAACGCATTTGGCTTTAGCTCCAAAGGATTTAAGTGAGGACAAAGGCTTTTGCTGAGATATGATCCTTCTAGAAGCGAGTGCTCGTGATTCACAGTTTAATATTCAGTTCCGTTTCAGTTTAGATTATTGTCACGTGCTATCCGGTCAGCAGAAAAGCAAGACATGATTACAATCAAACTATTTACAGTGCATAGATACGATAAGCGAATAACACTTTGTGCAAGTTAAAGCCAGTAAAGTTTGAAGTGTCGCTGTAAGAGTAGAGATTTAGGAGTGTAGAGCGATTGTAATATATGATGGTAGATCTGCTTCTGTGGCTAGTACGCAGCTAGTCACCTTGGTTGGGCACCATCTCCATATAATAGATCTCTATATAATAGATATGACTATTCTGCCCCTTGCAGTTAAGCAGATGGTAAAGGTTTACTACAATGGCTCATAAATAAAGGATCCCTCTTTGGCTCACTGCCACTAAGCTGCATCCTAACAATAGGACAGTATCTTAAGGAAAGCTGGAGAGAGAGTTTGAATAGCTCCAATGCACACAATATTCATTTTGAAGTGATACAGCATAATAAAGAAAGAATTTGTTTTGCAATCCTTTCAACAATATCATTGTTACAGTGCAGCTCATTCCCAGCACAATCCAAAATGAGACAAAACACTTCTTGATGTCCAGATTTTATGTATGAGTTGATGGAAGAACATGACATACAATGGGAATTAATTGTTTAGAAAGTAAAGCAAATGTGGACTCCAATGATGCCAGCAAGGAAGTAGGCAATAGGCCTATTTTCTGGGTACGACCGGGGCCTTTAATAATTAATTAGCATCACAACTAACAAAAGGAGGCTTAATGCCACATTGGAGAATAAACTTATAGTTTAAAAAGTGCTATGTGATGTCTGGTGACAAATTATCTATAATAAATGATAATATCACAGTTAAATACGCAGGCATAAACGCTTTTTAGGATTTTATTCCTGTTTTACTGAATATATGAATAACATCTATACATAACATACATATACATAACTCAGATCTTGTGCTCATCCTGTTTGCGTGGTTTTTCTATTTATGCAAAAACAGTACATGATAGTGCAATCATTTTTTGCCACCTTACTTACCATTCTCCTGTGCTCAAGAGCAACAAGATTTGTTCCGATTGATGGTATAGTTTAAAAGTTATTAAGGTCTAAATATCTTTAAAACGCACATGTGCAGATTGGTCTCCTCTCATGTGAATCAGCGAAGCCCAGGCCGGGACGGCGCAACATCGCCGCATTGATTGGCCAGGTCCTCTGTCACTCACCGGCGGGAAGAATAAAGCTAAAGGAGTGGAATGAGCAGAGCCTGGATGACCCCGAGTCGGACTCCAAGGCTGGCTCCGAGGCCGACTCCGGCAACCTCGTGATCCTGGGGAGGCGACGAGGGAGAGTGGGAGGATTGAGGGAGGGGAGGGGGTAGGGAGGGAGATGGGGGAAGTGGGGGAGGTGAGGAAGGAGAGAGGGGGAGGAGGGGGAATAGAGGGAGAGGAGGGGGGAGTGGGGGAGATAGGGAGTGGGGAATAGAGGGCGAGGAGGGCAGTGGGGGAGGTCAGGAGGGATAGTGGGGGGTGATAGGGGAGGTGAAGAGTGGGGAGTGGTGGGATAGAGAGATAAGAGGGGGGTAGAGAGGGGAGATGCGTTATGGAGGGAGGGAGTGATTGAGGGTAGGGGAAAGGAAAAAAGAAAGGTGAGAGAGGGATTGGGGAGGGGAGGAGGAGAGGGGTAAGAAGAGGGAGGATGAAGAGGAGGGGGATGGAGTGCTGGGGATGGGGGGGAAATGAGCCGCGCCTGTGCAGTTAGGGGCTATGGGTGAGTGGTGGAATATTGTGTTGGGGGAATGGGTTGCGTTGGGGGAATGGGTGAGTGGTGGAATATTACTTGGGTCCCAGTCACACGGGAGGCCTGGTTCCCAAACACAACCTGTTCCCCCAACGCAAACCCATTGCAGATTGGTCTCCTCTCATGTGAATCAGCGAAGTCCCACTTAGTCTTGTAATGTATAAAAGTGAGAATGTTTTTCTGCATTATTGTGGGAAAGTTCAATGTCCCATGTCCTACAAACACTTAAAACTGTGTTGCAGCATGTTGATTTCTGCACACATTTAACCCGTGCATGATATTAGATTAGAGTTGATTTTTGCCCTTGACGTAAAATGATTACTTCAAAATCAAAACGGATTTGAGGCTCACTTGGTCAACCCCAGAAGTCCCCTGAAAGTGGGACATATTTTTAAATGTACAACTGTGAAATATGGGAAGTGGTCCACAATTTTCCAATCTTACCAAGAATCGTAAATGTTGTAGAGTGGTGCTCCAGGGGCAGGCTGATGGAAGACATGTGTCTTGCAGATATTGATGTGATGTCTATCTGTTGTATTCATCAATGAAACAGCAAGCAATGCCTAGGAGCTCAGCCCTTTATGAATTTGTCTTTGGTGCTGAAGACTCTAGCAAACTTCTTGTGGTGAAACCGCGTCTGGACCAGTGCTTCTTAAACTAATTCAGTGTCATTCAAACTTGAGTCTTTATCACAAAATTTCATTCACCCTCGACGAAATTTTCTTATATTTTTTGGTAATGTTCATCTTATTCTCCCTTGTGTACAATTATATATATAATTTATTTTGTCACATGAGCAAAAAACATAAATTAACTCATTTCTTACGTTTATTTTATTTACATTTTTTAACATCCTAAAAATATGAAAGAAAACAGAGTGAAAAAAAAGAAGTTTGATTACCACTGGAGTTGGAAAATCATTTGATTCGAATGATAAAAAAAATGATTGCAACGTCTAAACACTGGGCTTCAGCCCCATCCTACCCTTTCAGGCTTTGATTACTGCAGTTTTTTTCTTGGAAAACTAGCTCAAAAAAACATGGTCTTCCCTAAAAGGTTAATTTGGTTAAAAATCCTGTTACTTTAAAATAGTAAGATTAAACGAGAACTTACCAGTTTGAAGTTTTATCTTGATTTTATGAAGAGTTACGTGAAGAATCCCGTTCAGGCCGCATGCGCGTCAATCTTCAAAGCAGCGGTATGAAATCACAAATAACAATCACCGAAGTGACATAGTAAGATGCGTGACTCGAGAACTACCAGATGATCTTTATGAGAGAGGGTTGGGCGTGGCGGGCACGTAATCACCAACATAACTCCTCATAAAATCAAGATCAAACTTCAAACTGGTAAGGTCTCATTTAATTTTACTATTTTACTTCGGAGTCACATGAGTGATTCCGTGAAGAGTTCGAAGCTTTGTGATTTCATGCCGCAGATCAAAATCTCGGCGTCTCACTGCATCGATTGACTCAGGATGAGTGAATAATCAAAATGCATTAGCATGATATTGATTCAAATGTATTAATGGTTTTCGTTAATAAAGAAATCAATAGCAACCCCTGTAAAAACAGAATGGGCAAAACCCCGGGTCAGTAACCGGCCTATGGAAAATGTTTTTAAATCAATTTAGTTGACCATCCTGTGGTCGCGAGAATATGGTCGATGGGCATGTCCATTTTCCTGACCGCTGACGTTGATGCTGACCTGGTGGAATGAGATATACAATCGTCAGTGCTAATATCTGCATAACCCAGAACCTGCTGCAGCCACCTTGAAAAAGTCTGAACTGACCTTCCTTTGTGTAGTTGTTTGTTGATTAATAAACAATGCTGATTCCACACTTCTTAGGATTCTGGTGGCCTTGATAACATAGACGTGAGACTGTGGGGTATCTGAAAAATGATCTTAAATCATGCCACCCCTGGTCTGCCCTGCTTGTGTAGATCAGAATGTAAAATGTAATGGCACCTGCAGCCAATTCCATCCTATCTAGCCACAGCGTTTGCAATGTTTGCCATCATTGTGCTGATATTAGTGTCATAACTAAGGATGTAGCTGGAACCCCTTGGTGAAGTGATGTTCACACATTTTCAATAACCAACTGCATATTCTTGTGTTGGGAGAACTTGTGTCAAGATCTCTTTAACAACTCAATATCCGGGTTGAACCCGACAGAGTAGTTCCCATTTGTTGCAGCTGTAGTGTAACTGAATAATTGTCAAATACCATTTAAGAATGAACTGGAAGATGTCAGTAATCTGTACCGTATTAATATAACCTAAACATTTAAACAAAATCACTTCCGATCCCCTCAATAGGAATGTACTGGTTTTTAGGGTGCTAACCCTGCACTTTGCAGTGAGCACATTCATGGCTTGATGTGACAACCTGAGCCATGTCAATCCATTTAAAATGTGTATGTCAATAATTGTTTTATTATGCGAAGGCCGGTCTCCTGAACCACAGTTTGAACCAGCAGGTTTTTGTTTTTTGGAATAACCGTATACCGTTGTATTATTATGCCTGATGAAGCGGGCAACATGGCTGCTTAGCCAGTCCGATAGTACAAACCCAAGCGAGGACTTGCTGACTGTTTTAAGACCCGGCTAATGAGGCACAAAATGGAGGAAGACATAAAAGACCATTCCTCCTTTTGTAGCGAGAATGTATTTCTCCGCACTGTGTGCCACATATTTGTGCAATCAGTGAATAAACATGCACCAACATGTCGATATTCGATGTAGCATCGAACCATACTTTCATAATACTTTGAGATCCAATACCTATTCTGTGTTGTCATCGATCTGAACTGAATGATACACCAGTGGCAAAGGAGATTAGGTCATTATTACAGGATACTTTTACTTGATTGCCATGTGACTAACATATGTCACCATCATAGAGTAGCAACTTGAAATTGAGCATGTAGAATATGTATATTCGCTCAATAGCCTCTTACCCATGGGGTGCATCAAGTGTATATAGTTAGTTGATACCAACAATTGAAGAATTGGTAATTCATGCAAATCTCCAATACCTCCAACTAGAGATGGTATTCGGAACTTCTCACCTTAGCTCAGCCCTCGGGCCCTGGCATTCCCTCTATCTCTATCACCCTCCCCCACCTTAGTCGCACTAGCTTCTCATTTTCACACCACAAACAGCTTACAATGGCTTGTTCCCTTTATCATCGATACTTTTTTGCATATCTTTCATTCATTGTTCTTTATCTCTCCACATCACTGTCTATATCTCTCGTTTCCCTGATCCCTGACCAGTCTGAAGAAGGGTCTCGACCCGAAACGTCGCCCATCTCCTTCGCCTCTTAGATGCTGCTGCACCCGCTGAGTTTCTCCAGCTTTTTGTGTAACCTTAGAGTCCTTAACATCAGTTTGTAATAACTGAATTCGACCGACCAAACTACTGGAGCGAGTTTCAAGTTCAAGTTCAAATGAGTTTATTGTCATGTTCAACAATGCTGAATACTGTTTTTTTTTATCATTGTGACTGAGGTAGCTTCAGCTGACAATAGCATAAGGTTGTTAACAATGGTCTAATTGTCCTTTGAGAGGTTGCTACTTACACAATATGTTCCTTGATTTACTCAGCTGAAACACAGCTACTATATTGCCAATTACTCTTGATGAAAATAAAAGTCAGTTTTATAACAGGTTGCTATTAACTCCAATCTCTTGTCACAGGGCGGAGTCAAGGCTAATTAATAATTAAAGGTAAATCCCAATGACCAACGAACAATTTATCCCATTCCGCAATGTTTTACTGTTCTTAATACAGTTATATTGTCTTTGATAACCTATGTAATGGGAATTGCATAGCATGGATCTTTGAGACCCTTATGAATCTGTTGTTAGTCAGGAAAATAAGTTTTCATATTCGGAAAGTTCATATGCCCAACACTCTCCATTTTTCATAATAACATGCCACTCCTGCCTTATTCCATGGGTGGTTTGCATGAGAACTTTGGCCCAATTTCCGAACCTTAACTTTAAAATATAACCCTGACCATAATCCAAACTTGCTTGGAATGCTACTACTGTGCCTCAATCAGATGTTTTTATCCTTGTGTGTTGTACAAACAAATGTAAATATTACAACTTGTGAACGTTGCACTTACCCATGTTTTGGAAGTGCTAGACCCATTTTGTTGAGTAGGGTTGGTAAGGTGCATGGAGTTTCTGAGCTATCATGCTACCCCCAGCTCCAGTGAACCACCTACTGCCAATGAGCGCCTGGGGTGCGTTCTGAAACGATGACCTTTGCCCGCCGTTGGCCTTAATTGATTCGTCTGCCAGGTTTTCTTCCCCTGTTGAATAGGCCTACCTGAATAACAGATTCGGCGGCTGGCTCTCACCTCACACCAGAGTCGGATTCAGAACTAATCCTCATCTATGAAGGTACTATCACACAGTTCTCTACTAGATACTGCTGGCGCCTTTTTGTTCAGGATGTCGCTGACACTCCTGTTGACGTGTGCCCTGCTGTTGCACTGTATGCAACAGTTGCTGCATTTGAGATAGTCATTCCAAATGCACTATCCAGCCCCGGTGAGGAATCATCCCCCAACACCGTGGGCCTTGCTATCCAGCCCCGGTGGAGAATCATCTCCCGACTCCGTGGGTGTAGCAGACTTACAGTGGCTTGCAAAAGTATTCATACCCCTTGAAGTTTTCCACATTTTGTCACGTTACAACCACAAATGTAAATGTATTTTAGTGGGATTTGATGTGATAGACCAAAGTGGTGCATAATTGTGAAGTGGAAGGAAAATGATACATGGTTTCCAAATTTTATTACAAATAAAAAAACTGAAAAGTGTGGCGTGCAAAAGTATTCAGCCCCCCTGAGTCAATACTTTGTAGAACCGCCTTTCGCTGCAATTACAGCTGCAATTCTTTTGGGGTATGTCTCTACCAGCTTTGCACATCTAGAGATTTAAATTTTTGCCCATTTTTCTTTGCAAAATAGCTCAAGCTCAGTCAGATTGGATGGAGAGCGTCTGTGAACAGCAATTTTCAAGTCTTGCCAGAGATTCTCAATTGGATTTAGATCTGGACCATTCTAACACATGAATATGCTTTGATATAAACCATTCCATTGTAGCTCTGGCTGTATGTTTAGGGTCGTTGTCCTGCTGGAAGGTGAATGTCCGCCCCAGTCTCAAGCCTTTTTCAGACTCTAACAGGTTTTCTTCCAATATTGCCCTGTATTTGGCTCCATCCATCTTCCCATCAACTCTGACCAGCTTCCCTGTCCCTGCTGAAGAAAAGCATCCCCACAGCATGATGCTGCTACCACCATGTTTCACAGTGGGGATGGTGTGTTCAGGGTGATGTGCAGTGTTAGTTTTCCACCACACATAGCATTTTGCATTTAGGCCAAAAACTTCAATTTTGGTCTCATCAGACCACAGCACCTTCCTCCACATGTTTGCTGTGTCCCACACATGGCTTGTGGCAAATGGCAAACAAGACTTCTTATGGCTTTGTTTCAACAATGGCTTTCTTCTTGCCACTCTTCCATAAAGGCCCGATTTGTGGAGTGCACGACTAATAGTTGTCCTGTGGACAGATTCTCCCACCTGAGCTGTGGATCTCTGCAGCTCCTCCATAGTTACCATGGGCCTCTTGGCTGCTTCTCTGTTCAATGCTCTCCTTGCCTGGCCTGTCAGTTTAGGTGGGCGGCCATGTCTTGGTAGGTTTGCAGTTGTGCCATACTCTTTCCATTTTCGGATGATGGATTGAACAGTGCTCCGTGAGATGTTCAAAGCTTGGGATATTTTTTTATAACCTAACCCTGCTTTAAACTTCTCCACAACTTTATCCCTGACCTGTCTGGTGTGTTCCTTGGGCTTCATGATGCTGTTTGTTCACTAAAGTTCTCTAACAAACCTCTGAGGCCTTCACAGAACAGCTGTATTTATACTGAGATTAGATTACACACAAGTGGACTCTATTTACTAATTAGGTGACTTCTGAAGGCAACTGGTTGCACTGGATTTTATTTAGGGGTATCAGAGTAAAGGGGGCTGAATACTTTTACACGCCACACTTTTCAGTTTTTTATTTGCAAAAAAAATTGAAAACCCTGTATCATTTTCCTTCCACTTCACAATTATGCACCACTTTGCGTTGGTCTATCACACAAAATCCCAATAAAATATATTTACGTTTGTGGTTGTAATGTGACAAAATGTGGAAAATTTCAAGGGGTATGAATACTTTTGCAAGCCACTGTATGTGTGAACTTGAGCAACACTGTCCCAGGCATTGCTGACGCCGCTTCTCGTAGAGGCCGGCACTTTTTTGACATGAAACAGCCCTGTACCAGGCGCTGCTAGCACGGCTCTCCCGTAGGCCGGTAATGTCACAAATGAAACAGCCCTGTATCAGGTGCTGCTGGCGCAGCCTGTCCCATAGGCCCGCGCTATTACAGTGTAGCCTCATTAAAACAAAATTTTAGTGTACAGCTTTACCTGTGAAGAGTTAAAACAATTTTTAACCCTTCACAGCAACTTGTGCTAAACAACAAGGATTTCATTGTCAGAGACATATGACAATAACTTTTTATGACTTTAACTTTGTCCTTAAGCTTTTAACTTTAAGAAAAACACTATAGCATACATTAAACTTTATTATTAAGAAAACCCCTTGTATCACGACTCACCTGAGTCCAAATAGGACTGAACGAGTCCTTTCTCACCAATTTTATTCCCTGCCAGGGGACGGACGTCTGTGAGCCGCTGACCGCCTTCAGCGACTCTGGCGTTATTTCCTTGCCGTTTTACGGCATCCCCGCAGGCTGGAAGCCGCTGACTGCCTTGTTAGCGGCTCCTTATCTCACAACCCGATCTTTTGCCGCAGTTGGACTGGGTTTCCCCACGGTCCATAACCGGTACACTCGTCGGGCTGTGAAACTGGCAGGAAAACCTCTGTGAAGAGAGGCTCCTGCCTGAAAAAACCCCTGGTAAGTAAAAACAAACTTACCTTCTAGGTTTAATTTACCGCCGGTAGGAGCGCTGCCCTGCCAGTCTGGTGCTTGCGCCCGTGCGGCTGACGTACTGACACGCATGCGGCCTGGACGGGGTTCTTCACGGAATCACTCACGTGACTCCCAAGTAAAATTAGAAAACCATAGGGAGAGAGAAAAAAACATATCAAATTAACAGCTACACTGCCATTAAAACCAATAAGAGCTTACTAAAGGCAAAGCCTTTTTTAAGTATAGAAAAAAATGTATAAATATCTGAATAAATTGTCATTCACCCCTCAAGTTTCATTCACCCCAAAATAATTTTATTCACCCTTGGGTGAACCATTCACCATTTTAAGAAGCACTAAACCAAGATCTAGACGACTGCTAAAATATTTGGTCACCATAGAAGCTGTTTAGAGATATGAAAATACAAAAAAAAACCTACAGGATGCTGGTAACAAAAAATGCTGTAACAGGTCAGGCTTCTTTTGTGGGAAGAGAAACATAGAAACATAATTAACGTTGCAAATTGAAGGCCCTGTCTTGCCATGAATATGGCCTGATCTGCTGTGTATTTGCAGCTTTTTCTGTTTTATTTCAGCAGTTCCGAGATGTACTGGATTGATTGTGTGATGAACGAGTTGTGTTATGAGGAAAGGCTGAGCACATGGGCCTATACGCCAAATTATTCTATATTCCAACAATTGTATTGAAAAATGTCAGATTCTAGAACGTGAATCGTGGGGGGACATTTGCCTTGTTGGGGAATGTGGCATCAGGCAGCCTCATTTCACAGAAGTGGAGGGATTTCCTCTCTCAGCAAGTGATGACGTTAGAATTCTTTACTCCAGAAGCTGTGGAACTGGAAGAATTGACATTATGGCAGGCTAAGATAGATAAATCCTCAGGGTATAGGGGAGATATGAGACAAGGGAAATGTGGACCAACCAAGCAGCACAATAACACCTCTACATCCCGAGTAGAATGAGGAAATTTGGCATGTCTCCATTGAAACATAGAAACTAGGTGCAGGAGGAGGCCATTCAGCCCTTCGAGCCAGCACTGCCATTCATTGTGATATTGGCTGATCGTCCCCAATCAACAACCCGTGCCTGGCTTCTCCCCATATCCCTTGATTCCACTAGCCCCTAGACTCTTACAAACGTCTGCAGAAGCACCATAGAAAGCATACAGTATGCTGTTGGGTTGCATCACAGCTAGGTTTGGGAAAAGCTCTGCCCAAGACTGCAAGAAATTGCAGAGAGTTGTAGAAAGAGCGCAGACCATCACACAGAACAGACTTCCCACCATGACTACGTCTACATTTCACTCTGTCTTGGAAAAGTAGCCAACATCATTAAAGATTGGTCTCTCCAAGGTCATTGCTTCTTCTCCCTGATCCCATCCAGCAGAAGGTACAGAAGCTTGAACGTGAGCACCACCAGGCTCAGGAACAGCTTCTTTCCCTCTGTTATCAGGCCTTAGAACAATCCTTCCATAAGCGAGGGTATTGTCTGATTTTCTCTTTACCTGTAGCTTTCTAATTTCAAAGTAGCAGGATATTTCCCAAATTTACTGCAATATAACCTTTTAGGGAAGACCATAGTTTTTTGAGCTAGTTTTCCAAGAACAAAACTGCGGTAATCAAAGCCCGAAAGGGTAGGATGGGGCTGAAGCCCAGTGTTCAGACTGATCTGAAAAGGTCTCAACCCGAAAGTCACCTATTCCTTTTCTCCAGAGATGCTGTCTGACCCGCTGAATTACTCCAGCTTTTTGTGTCTATTGTGCGACAATGTTGAGAACTATATTCTGCATTCTGCATCTTTCCCTCTGCCCATAAAACTTGAGTTTAATTTGATTGTATTTATTTATAGTATATCTGATCTGTTTTGGCAACATGCAAAACATAGTCTTTCACTGTACATTGATAAACCTAAACTAAGTTATGGGAAATGATGATGATGCTGGGCAGTATTTGTGAGACTTGCATGTGCATGGAACACTCCTGAATGTGCTGGCAAATTACCTGAGAATTGCTGGTCGCAGCAAAATCCAGGCCAATTTGTCAGGCTGCGGCTCCAGACAGTACATGTATTACTGTATCGAGGCACCTCCCATTTTCTCATAAAAAGATAATCACAAAATATAAAGTGACATTTATTTTGATCCGTTTTCTGTCTTCTTCATTTCCTGTTTTCATTCCACACTTTCATTCCAGTATTTGATGGGTTTTGTTTCAAATATCTCTCCATAACTCAACTCCTTTCCAAACATGAAAGATTGAAACGGTTTTGTTCTATTCTTATGCTGTACTGACATTGGCAGCTTTTGCATGTTTGACATACTGCATGGTCAAATCCTGAGCATTGCAGTTAGTGACAAAGGGAAACATGAGATGACATACAGGCCAGTATTGTGATATTCATGGAGTTATGTGTCAACATGGCACGTACATCCTCCAAGCTAATCATTGCAACAATTTGACATCAATGCAGAAACATGTGATTCTGGCAGTCTAACATTACTACATTTTAATGAAATGGTAGCCCATCAGTCTGAGATTTGTGTATGTAAGATGGGGTATATAGTACTTCCAGAATAATCTTATGTAGATCATTTTTAGCCGAACAGCATAAATTCCGAGTGGTGGCGCCATCGAGTGTGGCAGCCTCGCCATCAGCTGTCTGTCCTTTCATCCTTTTTGTTATTTTTAGTCTGTCAAAAAGTTTGTTTTTGGAGGTCTTTAGTCTTTTTTATGTGGGGTGTGGTGGGGGGGGGGACCATTTTTCTCAGTCACTACCTGGTTGAGGATGCGTCTTTCCACCGAGCCGCATCTTCGCCGCCCCCCCCCCCCCCCCCCCCCTCGCGGCCTACCATCTGGATTGGCTCAGCCTTTCAGCAGGGGCGCAGTGCTGAATTCCATTGCGGAGTGGGCGATGCCTTACTGGGAACGTTGGTGTGTGCCGACTTGTACACCGTGGAGCTGTGGTCTGCAGAGCTTCCAGCCGCAGGCAGCGCTGACTTTAAACATTGCGGAGGCCTGGGATCTTTTTCCAAGGATCGCCAGTGTTGGAGCTCCGCCCAGCTCAGCCTGTGGACTTCAGAAGCCGCGGTCTCCGGTAGGAAGTGGCCGATTCAGAAAATCCAAGCCGCTGGGAGTGTTCTTCCGTTCCCACGCCCGTTCCATCATTCCACGCCGTTGTGGTGACCACGGAGACCTCAATAGGCCCCGACCACGGGTGAACAAGGGAAAGAGGCTGAACTGTGCTGCCTTTCCTCTCAGTGGGAAACGTTGATTCTGCTGTGGGGGGATGTTTTTATGTTTTATGTTAAATTCTAGAGTGTTGTTTTTATCACATTTGTGTGCTGCATGGTAACTCAAATTTCACTGCACCAATTGGTGTATGTGACAATAAATGTCATTTGTCCTTTGTACTTTGTCCTACATTTGTAAAACTGATAATTGTATTTTAGGCAAATAATTACCTTTTC
The DNA here is from genome assembly GCA_035221665.1 of Okamejei kenojei. Classification (NCBI taxonomy): domain Eukaryota; kingdom Metazoa; phylum Chordata; class Chondrichthyes; order Rajiformes; family Rajidae; genus Okamejei; species Okamejei kenojei. The sequence continues at coordinate 51,899,099 of CM069147.1, forward strand.
GTGAATAAAAAATTTAAAACAAATCGTAAACAAATTCAATTTTGTGGGGTTACTTACACAATGGAAGTTGGCCGGTGTGGGCAAGTTGGGCCAAAGGACCTGTTTCCACACTGTATCACTCTATGACTTCATGAGAAGTCACATATAACTGTGGATCAAGTAAATGAAATGACCTGAAAGCAAATTTATTTTCTTCACTGTGCTTGGATGCATTTCCATTAATAGTGAACTGTGGTTTATGGAAGCTGGAGTGTGGATTAAACAGCTTTTAAATTAATCCCTGTTTTTATGCAATTTGTATCCAATCACACTTTGATTCTATTGCTGAATAAAAAGGAGCAGAAATGTCTTCCCAGCTGGATATTGTATGACCACTCCAAACCCAATTGCATTTAATTAAATAGAAGCAAACAATTTGGAAGTGTGTTTTGTGCAAATGACTAAAGAATAAATAGCTTACTTTCTGGCCTCCACACAAAAGGGATATCTTTCCACATACTGTCCTTCAGATCTCCATCCCAACATCCTGTCATGTTGTAGTATTGTAGACAATTGTTTATTCTTTGATGTGGGAATCTATCGTTGAAGTTAGCTGGAACAGTACAGCACGGAAACAGGCCCTGTGGCCCACAATGTTTTTATGCTGAACATGATGCCAAATTAATGTGAAGGAAGGAACTGCAGATGCTGGTTTACACCAAAGATAGACACAAAATGTTGAAAATAAATGGAGTAAGGGTCAGGCAGCATCCTTGCAGCCCACAAACAGAAACAAAAGATTAGCCACCCTCCATGACATGTTAAACTGATCTCATCTGCCTGTACATGATCCATAATCTTCCCTGCACTTCCATATGCTTATCCTAATGCCTCTTATATGCCACTATCATATCTGCCTCCACTACCACCACTGGCAGTGTGTTCCCTGCCCCCACATCTGTGTGTAAAAAAAATTGCCCTGGAGGATGGCTAATCTTTTGTTTCCATTTAAGATTGGTTGCGAGGAAAAGCCTGAGTAATATAAACCAATGAACATTATTGTAGGGTATTCTGAGCGATAAGATATATATATATTTGGATAGACAGGGACTGATTAGGGATAGTCAGCATGGTTTTGTACGTGGGAGATCGTGCCTTACGAATCTGAGTGAGCTTTTTGAGGAAATTACTGAAATGGTTGATGAGGGCAAAGCAACAGCCATTGCCTATATGGACTTAAGCAAGGCATATGAAAAGGTTCTGCATGGTAGGTTCCTCTGGAGAGTTAGGTCACCTGGGATCTAGGGAGAGCTAGCTGACTGGATAAAGAATTGATGATAAAGGAAACAGATGGTGATGGTTAAAGGTTGTTTTTCGGCCTTGTGGCCTGTGACTAGTGTTGTGCCTCAGGGATTAGTGCTGGGCCCTTCGCTGTTTATGGTTTACATCAATGATTTGGATGACAATGTACAAGGCAGGATTAGCAAGTTTGCAGATGACACTGAAGTCGGTGATATCGTAGATAGTGAAGATTGTTATTAAAAATTGCGGCAGGATCTTGATAAGTTCGGCAGGTGGGCTGAAGTATGGTTAATGGGGTTTAATGCAGAGAAATGTGAGGTGTTGCATTTTTGGAAGTCACCCAGAGCAAGACTTTGACAGTGAATGGCAGAGTTCTGGGGAGTGTTGTTGAGCAGAGGGATGTAGGAATGCAAGTACATGTTTTCCTGAAAATGGCATTACAAGTAGTTAGGGTGGTCAAGTAGGCTTTTGGCACATTGGCTGCATCAGTCAGACTACTGAGTATAGAAGTTGGGAAGTTATGTTACAGTTGTACTGAATGTTGGTGAGGCCACATTTGGAGTATTGTTCAGTCTTTGTTACCTGTTGTCAAGCTGGAAAGGGTGTAGAGAAGATTTACGAGGATGTTGCCCGGACTCGTGGGCCAGAAATATAGGGAGAGGTTGGGCAGGCTAGGACTCTATTCTCTGGAGCACAGGAGGATGAGGGTGACTTTATAGAGGTGTATAAGATCATGACAGGAATAAACAGGCAACATGTTCAGTCTTTATTCCAGAGTAGGGGAATCAAGAACCAGACAATATGTTTAAGGTGAGGGGGAAAGGAGTTAATCGATTTTTACACAAAGGGTGGTGGGTCCTAGAACGAGCTGCCAAAGAGGTAGTTGGGGCAGGTTCCATCAGAATGTTTAGAAGACATTTGGACAGGTACATGGATAAGATAGGTTTAGAAGGATGTGAGCCAACTGCAGGCAGGTGGGACTCGTGTAGATGGGGCATGTTGGTCGACATGAGCAAGTTGGGCCAAAGGGTCTGTTGACTGATTCTCTGGCCAATTAAATTGAATCACAATATCAGTCAGGGAATAAAGTGATAGACTGGCTCATGTGAGCTTCTGTGTGGGACGCTGCAAAGTATCTGGAGGGGTATGGTCTGAGTGCAGGTAGATGGGACTAGGGGAAAACAAATGGTCGGCACGGACTGGAAGGGCCGAGAGGGCCTGTTTCCGTGCTGTAATTGTTATATGGTTATATGGTTAAAGTGTGCAGAGACCACTTTAGGGTGGCTCAGCGGCACAGAGGTAAAACTGCTGCCTCACAGTGCGGAGACCCCGGCTCAATCCTGACCACGGGTGGTGTCTGTATTGAGTTTGTACGTTTTCCCTGTGATCCCGTGGGTTTTCTCTGGGTGCTCCGGTTTCCTCCCGCAGTCCAAAGACGTACAGGTTTGTAGGTTAATTCACCTGGTATAAATGTATAAATGTAAAATTGTCCCCAGTGTGCGTAGGATAGTGTTAATGTGCAGGGATCACTGGTTGGCGTGGACATAGTGGGCCGAAGGCCTGTTTCCACGCTGTATCTCTAAAGTCTAAAAGATTCAGCCATTACTTGCACGATCAAAGGACAAAATCTTTGTATGGAATGTAGCTGGAACACTATTTGCTGCATTGACGGATGTGGAGAATATTGTTTTGTTCCAGGGTATAGAATGGAGGGCAAATTTGCAGCCTTTTGTTGCAAAATTAGTCCAACACATCCAAGCCAATGTGCAGCATCATGCTGGGATATTTGGCAGCCATCCTATCTTCTGAGAACCTTCAGTGAGAAAAAAGGTAACCACATCCAAGATTTAACCAGGACCGACCTGCCTTATTGAAGTGTACAAGATCACACGGGGGCATGGATAAAGTGAACACTCACAATCTTATTCCCAGCGCAGAGAATTCAAAAACTCGAGGCCAGGGTTAAGGTGAGAAGATAGTTATTGAAAAAGGACTGCTGCGTCAACTTTTTCCACTCGGAGGGTAATCTGTATCCAAAAAGAGCAGCTCGAGGAAGCTACAGAAGCAGATTCAATTATGACTTTTAAAATACATTTTGGGAAATATGGATAAGAAGGATTTAGAAGGCTTTAGGCTAAATACAGGTAAATGTGACTAGCCCAATATGCCAACTTGTTTGGCGTGGACAAGATAGGCCGAAGGGCCTGTTTCTGTGCTGTACAACTCAATGACTATATATTTAAAAAAATAATGGATTTCAAACCAAATGCTGCTAACATATCTAAAATGAGTTACAAACATTGTATTTTATAAATTTGTTAAAATTGTTTTTGCATCTTTTCCTTATCTGGCACGACATGCCACAGTTATGGATCTGCGGTGCAGGCTCGAAGGGCCAATTGGCCTCCTTCTGCACCTATTTTCTATAAAGGTGCTTTATTGTCACATGTGTGAAGTGTAAATGCTCAGTCAAATTCTTTTCTTACAAACTGTCCAGTTGGATATCACCATACCATCCCAAATTAGCGATTGCACAGAAATAGTCTACTGACCACATGCAAGAGGCGCCATGTTTTGCCGCCATTTTCCAAGTCCAGCCAACGCTCCAGTTCTTTAAGCAATGCCTGATTCAGGCAAGTCCCAGGCTGCCATGGACCTTCAGCCATTGCCTTCCTTGATCGACCCTCTCCTCGCCTGTCCACCTTTATTCCCAGGGGAGTCTCCTGCAGCCGACCTTGAGGGCGTAGCTGACCAGACCCAGGTCTCCTCCTGGTCTCTGGTCTTCGGGGGACGAGCAGCGATGGCTCGGTGGGCTCCACCTCCTGTCCATGGACTGCCAGGTCCTCCAAGCATGGGCCGGTTTGACTGCTACCCTCATCAGGCCATGGTCCACTGCATCTTGTGGTCAGCCACGCTCCATCGGGTCTTACAGTCGACTGCAGCCCGGAGAGTCTTGCCTTTGCCCGTTATCGCGGAGTCTTGCGTTCCACAGTGATCCATCTGATTACCGGCAACAAAATATTTCCCAGGCACGAACAACCATTTTCATTGTCCTGCTGCATTTGCTGAGGTGCAACACAGCCTCTAATCGGCCTTGAAACTACTGCTCACATCAACTTGTGATTGGAATTGAATCTGCAGCCCACATCAGGAACAGAGGAAAGAGCATCACACCCAGATCTGACTGTGGACAATAATACTCCAGTACTCATTACTTCTACAACACTGAGCTTTTCCAGATTGACATTGTTAATTTTGAATTCATTGACTATGAAAATAAATTCAAAACTTGCTGAAGTTTTATTGACCAGATCAACTGGTTGGTTGGACAATTATAGATTAGATAATGGAACATGTTTATAAAATTGAAGGTTTTGAGGCAACAATCAGACTGAACAATTAATCAAAGACTTGAATCAGTGGTTAAAGTCCACATCTACTGCCACCCAAATGTACTGATGAGGAAAAAGCTAGTTGTGTTTTCATGAGTTTGTAATGATCAGTGGTGAAAATCAATGCTTGGGACAACATCAGCAAATATCAACTATAAAGGATGCATCGGACAGGAGATTGCAGGGAGTAAAGCGACAATTACCTGTCAGAAATGTAGTTTAGTTTAGTTTATTGTCATGTGTACCAAGGTGCAGGGAAAAGCTTTTGTTGTGTGCTAACCAGTCAGCGGAAAGACAATACAGTACATGATTACAATCGAGCCATTCACAGTGTACAGATACATGATACTCCAATAGCTCAAATGATACCTCATATTTCACGGGCAGTTTACAACCCAGCGGTATGAATATCGACTTGTCTAACTTCAAGTAACCCTTGCTTTCCCTCTCTCTCCATCCCTCTCCATACTAATTTTCCAACCAGTCTGGCTGTCTTCCTGATTACATTTTATCTTTATACGCTTTGTTGTCATCTCCCCCTGGCTGTCAATGATCTATTCTAAATTATCCTTGAACTTCGTCCCCTTTGCTGTCTCGTTTTCACACCTTACCCTTCCATATCTCTGTTTTGCACTCTCCCTTGACTCTCAGTCTGAAGAAGGGTCTCTACTCGTAATGTTATACATTCCTTCTCCAGAGATGCTGCCAGTCCGGCTGAGTTACTCCAGCATTTTGTGTCTATCTTCAGTGTAAACCAGCATCTGCAGTCCTTTCCTGTACATGATAAAGGGAATAAGAAATGAAACACTATTAAAGCAAGCTTATATGCAGAAGCAGTGTTTTTTAATTAGAATAAAATATAATGCCAGTTTGGATTTGTATGGTATTTCACAATGCAAACAAAGTTTTTTTAGTAATTCCCAATAATTGGTGATCAGAGGAAAGAACATTGTATTAACCATATAACCATATAACAATTACAGCACGGAAACAGGCCCTCTCGGCCCTTCCAGTCCGTGCCGACCATTTGTTTTCCCCTAGTCCCATCTACCTGCACTCAGACCATACCCCTCCATTCCCTTCACGTACATATACCTATCCACTTTACTCTTAAATGTTAAAATCAATCCTGCCTCCACCACTTCTGCTGGAAGCTCATTCCACACAGCCACCACCCTCTGAGTAAAGAAGTTCCCCCTCACGTTACCCCGAAACTTTTGTCCCTTAATTCTCATGTCATGCCCTCTTGTTTGAATCTTCCCTACCCTCAATGGGAAAAACGTATCCACGTTAACTCTGTCTATCCCTTTCATCATTTTAAAGACCTCAATCAAGTCCCCCCTTAACCTTCTGCGCTCCAAAGAATAAAGATCTAACTTGTTCAACCTTTCTCTGTAACATAGTTGCTGGAACCCTGGCAACATTCTAGTAAATCTCCTCTGTACTCTCTCTATTTTGTTGACATCCTTCCTATAACTAGGCGACCAAAATTGTACAATTGTATTAATGTTAAACTACTGTTTATTTTGCCAGTTGTAGTATAGCTTGGATATTAAGTAGGTTGGTAAATATTATAAATTGATCAGAGCAATTGCAAAGGGGTAATGAAACTCAAGGGGTAGGAATGAAGTGCGGAAAGGTGGCGCAGTGGTAGACCAGAGACCCATGTTCGATCCTGGCTATGGGTGCTGTTTGTACGGAGTTTGTGCGCTCGCCCTGTGACCTGCGTGCATTTTCTACACTTACTACAAACCGAGATCTTCGGTTTCCTCCCACACTCCAAAGATGTAGAGGTGTGTAGGTTAATTAACATAGAAACATAGAAAATAGGTGCAAGAGGAGGCCATTCGGCCCTTTGAGCCAGCACCGCCATTCATTGTGATCACGGCTGATCACCCCCAATCAATAACCAGTGCCTTCTCCCCATATCCCTTGACTCCACTAGCCCCTAGAGCTCTATCTAAAGCTCTCTTAAATCCATCCAACGATTTGGCCACCATTGCCCTCTGTGGCAGGGAATTCCACAAATTCATAACTCTCTGGGTGAAAATGTTTTTTCTCACCTCAGTCTTAAATTCTAAGACTGTGACCCCTGGTTCTGGACTCGCCCAACATTGGGAACATTTTTTCTTCATCTAGCTTGTCCAGTCCTTTTATAATGTTATATGTTTCTATAAGATTACCCCTCATCCTTCTAAACTAGTGAATACAAGCCTAGTCTTTTCAATCTTTCCTCATATGACAGTCCCGCCATCCCAGGGATCAATCTCGTGTGGCTTGGTGTAAATGTAAAAATTATCCCTAGTGTGTGTAGGGTAGTGTTGGTATGTGGGGATCGCTGGTTGGTGCGGATTCGGTGAGCTGAAGGGCCTGTTTCCATGCTGTATCCGTAAAGTAAACTAAACTAAACTAGTGGCACAAAATAGGTGATATAAATCTCTGCTCATTTACACCTGATATAATCAGTCCCAAAGCAGAATGTAACGTTGCTGAAATGGCACCTATGCTGCACCACTTCCACCTATAGAAACCAAAGCTTCAAGTATAAATAGGAAGCTCAAAGAATGTTAGACTACTGATTAATGAAAGAAATGGATTTATAGTCACGGACACTAAAAAAGACCATTCTTCAGATCAGCAAATGAAAAATCAATTGTAGGACAAATTAAGGAATCCCTCCACCAATAGACTCACATACTTGGGAGAAAACTCCGGATATGGAGCAGAGCAGAGACGTAATTTCTGTATTAAATGCCTACATATGATTAAAGAGCTGCCTGACTCTCAGAACACATTGTACAGCCTGCAAAAAAAGGCAAAAGGGTAAAATTTAACTTTTTAAAAGTTGGTACAGAAAGCTGCTGCTGGACTTGTGTCCTGGTGTCGAGACAACAACCTTTCTCTCAATGTCAGCAAGACTAAGGAGATAGAGATCGACTTCAGGAAGTGAAGCGGTGCACAAACCCCACTTTGCATTGACCGCACCAAAGTAGAGATGATTGAATTCCTAGCAGTAAATATCACCAACGATTTCTCCTGGACCACTCATTTTGAAGCAACAACCAAGAAAGCACATCAATGCCTCAACTTTCCAAGAAGGCTTAGGAAGTTTGGCATATCCCCACAACTCTCACTAACTTCTACAGGTGCGCCGTTGAAAGCATTTTATCAGGATGCATCAAAACTTGGGTTGGGAACAGCTCTACCCAAGAACGTTAGAACTTGCAGCAAATTATGAACCATCACACAATCCTACCTCTCTTCCATAAACCCTCACGATGCCTCGGCAGGGCCAGCAGCATAATCAAGGACGAGTCGCACCTGGCCACTCCCTCTTCTCCGCCCCATCGGGCAAAAGGTAAATGCACACCCTCCAGATTCAGGGACAGTTTCTTTCCAGTTGTTATCAGGCAACTGAACCATCCTCCCGCAACCAGAGAGCAGTGCTGAACTATTATCCCCCTCATCTGGGACCCTCGAGCTATGAGAGAATGGTGGAGAGATCATAGTGGAAACTGCAAGATATCAAAACCTAATGATAACACCATGGCCACCTAGCATGGGATGAAAGGAATGAAGATATCTAAGATCAGGAAGAGAGCTGATGATTCATGACTGGGATTATTCAACAATGGGACGGTGGTGGGGAGAGTCAACAGCAACAAGTATCTGATCGTACAGATCTTTGATGATTTGTGCTGGACCCAAAATGATATTGCCTGCCCTTTTTAGGCAGTACAATCAACAACAGAAAGCTCATCAATACCTTTAGATAGACACAAAATGCTGGAGTAACTCAGCAGGGCAGGCAGCATCTCTGGAGAGAAGGAATGGGAAAGTTATTGCACACCCAGGGTGGCTAAAAGACTCTGTACAATAACTCTATCTATTCCCAGATGAACCAGATGAACGTGTAGGAAGGAACTGCAGATTCTGGTTTACACCAAAGACAGACACAAATTTGCTGGAGCAACTCAGCGGGACAGGCATCATCTCTGGATAGCAATTTCTTTACTTCCTTTGAAGGCAGAGTAGGTTTGGCATGCTTATGAATATTGTATGAAACTTCTACAGGTGTATACTAGAGAGCTTACTGTCAGGTTGTATCAAGGCCTGGTTCAGTAACTCAAACGCCAAGTAACAAAGATGGTTTGCAGAAAGTAGTGGATATTTCCCAGTCCATGACAAGTATTGACATCACTTCCATCAAATTGATCATATGGGCAGTAAATATCATTAAAGGCCTCCTCCACGCTGGCCACGTTCTCTTCTCGCTGCTACCATTGGGCAGAAGGTACAGGAGCCTGAGTACAATCACCTCAACATTCAAGAATGGTTTATTTGCATCAACTTCAACAAGCACCTTGAAACTCACGGCACAGGCCTATGTCAGCAACAATCTACTATGGACCTTGTTTTGTTTGCAGCATGTACCTCGGTTTCCACTATTATGGTCTGCCTACCTAGTAGTACTGATAATTTATTGCATTATTGATTGTTTTATATTTATTTGTTAATATTGTGTTAATAGGCATGTTAGGCTGCAGTCAGTAAATCATTTAATTGTTCTCTTCCTTATGATAATTCAACACTCTTGACTCTTGAGGTCACATGATCTCGAGGCAAGATAAGGTCACAGTTATAGGACAGGGCATCTCTGCACTTGTTACCTCATATCAATTCCATCAGCAGGTAATGGTGACATACTCTTCTTTAAAAGTGTGGTAAGGGGGTTTGCTTCTTAGGTATAGGATGGGGCTGCAGATGCTGGTTTAAACCGAAGATAGACACAAAAAGCTGGAGTAATTCAGCAGGTCAGACAGCATCTTTAGACAAACGGAATAGGTGACGTATTGGGTCGAGACACTTCTTCAGACTAAGGGCCTTGATCCGAAACATTACCTATTCCTTTTCTCCAGAGATGCTGTCTGACCCGCTGAGTTACCAACATTTTGTGCCTATTCTTTGCTTCTTAGATGGCAGTGAGCCACTGCTCTATGTGTTTTGGGAATTGATCTATTTAAGTTTTCCAGCATTCTCAAGAATCAAACAGCAGTTCATTACTAATTGTGAAGCACATCATGGCTGTTTAAAATGACCCAGATAATGTTGTGCCAGGTGGGCTCGGTGGCCAAAAGGTGGACACCAGAAAAGGTGGACACCGTTGAATATTCCAATTTGTTCATTTCTTATCCCTACTTTGTGAGAACGTCCGCCCTTCTGAAGACGTATGACGGAGTCATAGAGTGATACAGTGTCGAAACAGGCTCTTCGGCCCAACTTACACTCACAGGCCAACATGTCCAAACTACACTAGTCCCACCTGCCTGAGTTTGGTCCATATCCATCCAAACCTGCCCTATCCTTGTACCTGTCCAACTGTTTATTAAATATTGGGATAGTCCCTGCCTCAACTACTTCCTCTGGCAGCTTGTTCTGTACACCTACCACCCTTTGTGTGAAAAGGTTGCCCCTCAGATTCCTATAAAATTTTTCCCCCTTCACTTTAAACCTATGTGCTCGTGTGTGTGTGTGTGTGTGTGTGTGTGTGTGTGTGTGTGTGTGTGTGTGTGTGTGTGTGTGTGCGTGTGTGTGTGTGTGTGTGTGTGTGTGTGTGTGTGTGTGTGTGTGTGTGTGTGTGTGTGTGTGTGTGTGTGCGTGCGTGCGTGCGTGCGTGCGTGCGTGTGCGTGCGTGCGTGTGCGTGTGCGTGTGCGCGTGTGTGTGTGTGTGCGTGTGTGTGTGTGTGTGTGTGTGTGTGTGTGTGTGTGTGTGCGTGTGTGTGTGTGTGTGTGTGAGATGTATTACTGATCACTCAGCTGCAATCATGCTCTTTAGCTCTGTTCATCAGATATTGCTGAGACACGGAGCACACATCACAAAATCCCATTCCTGGGCTCACAGTCACATTCTGTGCATTCTGTGCCTTGGCAAGGAGGAAAATGGTGTCCCGTCTTGCAGAGGGATCACAGCAGCCATTGAGAACAGAATGAACTTGTGATCACTTTCTCTGTCAGTGTCAGAAGTTTTTGAGTCTGACATTAACTACAAGCTTTGCAGTGATCCTGCTGGATGGAGAGTGCTGGAAATGTCGAAATCTTCTCCAGTTCTACCATATGACTTTGCCTCTTCATAACCAACTGCTGCTCCTCTTCCTCCAAGAATATAAATCATGTCAAGTATGATTTTAAGTGGGAAATCCTAAATACAATGCTCTGATCAATAATTATGTTGAAATAAAAATGCTTTTCAACGTTATTACAAACTTTAAGGTTCCTTAAGTAAAAATTCCAAACATGACAAGGATTTCGCAGGTTGTGTTAGTTGAACACCATCTTTTAACCAACTACTTCCATTGTGAAGAATGGGTCATTCCATCTCTTAATTTTCTGTATTAATTTGAATGAACATCAATATTTTAAATACAATAAAAAATAAATTTTGTTTAACATGAATGCCCTTTTTATCTCACTGATTTATTGTGATTTTGTAGTTGAATTATCAATAGTTACATTTAACAGATGGTAGCATTCTTTAAAAACGTTTTGAAAAACCTCATTTAAATGTCTTTGTAATGGGAAGCCTGAGGTTTGAGATATATCTCATGATTCAACAACAGATGAAGAAGACATTTGAGCAACACGAGGGCACAATTAGTAGCTTGTCACCTGGGTTCATATCTGAGTTTGGCTGGTCTTTGTGAGGAGCTTGAATGTTTGAGTCTTCTGACTGTATGAGTTTCCTCTTCTCAGGTACGCTTTGGTACTTCCCACATTCCGAAACATTGGTAGATTACTTAGCCTCTGTAAATAGTAAGGGTGTAAGGGTGCCGAGGGTCAGGGGTTATGGGGAAAAGGCAGTAGAATGCGGTTGAGAGAGAAAGATAAATCAGCAATGATTGAACGGTGGGGTAGACTTGATGGGCCGAATAGCCTTATTCTGCTCCTAGAACTTACGAACTTATGAACATATAAATCGCCCCTAGTGTGTAGGTGAGTGGTAGAATGGGTGAGCTGGACCATTGACAGGTAGATAGGGAGAATAAATATAGGATCAGTGTGAAAATGCATGCTTATGGTTGGCACAAAAAGCATGTTTCCTTTCAGCTTCCCAAGCACCTTCCCCTCAGTAACAGCCACACTTGAACTTCTGGCACCTTGCTGGTGTCTGCCACTGTGAAGACTGAAGCAAAAAACGTATTCAATTCCTCTGCCATTTCTTCATTCCCCATCATTTTCCAGCAGCCCAACATCCACTCTTGCCTCTTTCTTTCTCTTTAGGTATCTGAAAAAACTTTTACTACCCTCTTTTATATTATTGGCTAGCTTACTTTCACATTTTATCTTTTCTCCCCCATTTGGCTTTTTTAGTTCCCATCTGTTGTTTTTTCAGTGAGAGGCCAGAACTTCCCAATCCTCCGGCCTCTCACTAATCTTTGCAATGTTTTATGCCTTCACTTTTACTTTGTCTTTGACTTCTCTTGTCAGCCACAGTCAGCTCAGAATCTTTCTTCCTCTTTGAAATGAAAAGATCCTGCATCTTCCGAATTGTTTCCATAAATTCCTGCCGTTACTGTTCCACCGTGAATCCCACTAGGGTCCCTTTCCAAGCAATTGTAGCCAGCTCCTCCTTCATGCCTCTGTAGTCACCTTTCTTCAACAGTAATATCAACACATCCAATTTCATCTTCTTCCTCTCAAATTGCAGGTTGAATTTTATCATATCATGGTTACCACCTCCTAGTGGTTCCTTTACCTTAAGCTCCCTAATCAAATCAAATTTGGTATTTCATTGAACAATACCAAATCCAGAATTGCCTTTTGTCTGTTAAGGGCCTATCCCACTTGGCCGTCATTTGCGCGCTATTTACACGACCTGGTAGCATGTTGGTAGTGTGTGGATGGCGCGGGATGGGCGCATGGAGTGGCGTGGAGGAGTGTGGAGTTGCGCGCGGTATCGCGCAGCTCGCCAGGATTTTGTGCTGCACGGCCAAGTGGGACACGTAAATGACGGCCAAGTGGGACAGGGTGACATTTCAGGTCGAGACCCTTCTTCAGACCGAAGCATCATCCATTCCTTCTCTCCGGAGATGCTGCCGGACCCCCTGAGTTACTCCTGCATTTTGTGTCTATCTTCAATTTAAACCAGCATCTGCAGTTCCTTCTCACAGATTAATTTGGTCTGTAGCTTGCTACTTTTCATTCACCTCTTTTTTTGAATAAGGGCATTACATCTGCAGTTTTTCCAATTGCTATCACCACTCAAGAAACTGGCACATTTTAGAAAATCACCATAAATATCATAAACTGGGTAAACATCATAAACTGGGTATTCAAGTGACGTCACCGCTCCAGACGGCTGTGAGAACGCATGATGACTCGCGACGGCAATCACTAACTGGCCTGTCGCGTAAATGACAGCCAAGTGGTACAGGCCCTGTAGGCGAAACTATAGGCTGCTCTAAGAAACCATCTCGTAGGCATCGAATATATAGAACAAAGAATTGTACAGCACAAGAACAAGCCCTTTGGCCCGCAATATCAGCGCCAATCATAAAGGCAGGATCAACTCTTATATGTCTGCACTTAATTCATATCCCTCCATTTCCTGCTTATCCGTATGTTTATCCAAAAGTCTATTAACTGCTCCTAACATATCTGCGTCAGCCACCACTCCTAGCAGCGCGTTCCAGGCACTCACCACCCTCTGTGTAAAAAACCTGCACCGCACATCTGCTTTAAATTTTGCCCCTCCCTCCTTAAAGCTAGGCCCTCTAGTATTTGATGTTTGTATCCTGGGAAATAGTTTTGGACTGTCGACCATATCTATACCACTCAGAATTTTAAATACTTCTATCTGGTCTCTACACAACCTCTGGCATTGCAGACAGAATCATTGGTGGATACGGGTGAGGTACCAGGCATGACTTATGCTGTAAGGCTAATGCTGTGATTCTATTTAAAAACGGCTGCTGGGAAAAGCCTGGGAACTATAGACCAGTGAATATCTGTAGCTACTGGTGAGGTATTTATGCATTTGGATAGACAGAGGGTGATTAGAGATAATCTGCATGGTTTTGCATGTACCAGATTGTTTCTCTTCAATGTGATTGAGGTTTTTGAAGATGTTGATGAGGGCAAAGCCATAGATGTTGACAACATAGACTTCAACAAGGCATTTGATAAGGTTCTGTATTATAGCGTGCACTGGGAGGTTAGATCACATGGGTTCCAGGAAGAGCTATCTAAACTTGGAACAGGCTTGGATTCATGGAAGGAAACACAGCGTGGTGGAGGAAGGTTGTTTTTTGGACTGGAGACCTGTGACTAGTGGTGTGCTTTAGGGATTGGTGCTGGTCCCGTTGTTGTTTATGCTTTATATCAGTGATTTGGAGGAGAATGTAGAAGACATGATTAGTAAGTATGCTGAAAACTTTAAAGTGGATGGTATCGTAGATAGCGAAGATGGTTATAAAAAATTGCAGCAGGATCTTGATCAGTTCGGCAGGTGGGCCGAAGAATCTACCAGGAGCGCAGCACGATTGGCAGCCCCACCAACAGTCTTTTTTCATCTTTTAACATTTTTTTAGTGTGGTAAAAGTTTGTGTAAATATTCTCTGGTTTGTTTTATGTGGGGAGAACCGGGGGTGGGGGGGGGGGGGGGAAGGGCACGTTTTTTTCATTTTTTTACCTTGCCGGAGATGCGATTAATTTTTGGATCGCATTCTCCGGTCGCTCTGCGGCCTACCATCGATGGAGCTGTAGATCTTCTCGGACTGAGCTTGGGCCCCACTGTGGGGCGTGGACTTACACCGGAGTCCATCCCTTGCCTGGGATTGCTCCAACCGCGGCCTGCGGACTTTACACCGAGAGCTCGCAGTCTCAGGAAAGGCCGCGGATGTTGCGAGCTCCAATGTTGCGGAAGGTTCAGCCAGCGGGGTCCGATCGCCGGCTCTGGGGAGCTGACATCCCCCCCCAATGCAGGAGCTGATCGCCTCAACGTGGTGGGCCCAAATGCCGCTGACTACGGGAGTCAAGATCATCTCGTCAACGGAGGGCTCGAGGCCCCTGACCGCGGAAGAGCAAAGGGAAGAGATTTAAACTTTTTTTCACCTTCCATCACAGTGAGGAATATGGAGTAGTAGCTATGATGGATGTTTATGGGAGAAAAGACCTACCTGCTGCCTGCTGTTTCTGCACCAGCTGCCGTGAGTGACGTCATCAGGCGTGCGACTCGTAATGGCAACACAGCGCAGCCCACCCATGGATAAATCAAAACTTCGATATACAAGACAAAAAACGGCAGAACAAGAACAAGGCTCGACTGAAGCCTTGGGCTCAGGTAGGACACTATCCCAAGAAGATGTGTCGAAAAAAATCGAAGAAAAAATCAGAAATTGAAGAACTTAAAGTTTTTTTTTGGCAGAGTTAAAGAAAGAAATAAAGTTGGAATTAATGAATTTTAAGGAAGAAATAGAAAAAATCAAGGAGATGAAAGAGTTAAAGTCTGAAATCAATATCTCGGCAACGAAATTGTTAATACCTTTAACATTCCATCAAGACCATGGAAAATTAAATCGCATTCCAGTGATCTAATAAATGCATATACAGATACTAGTAATATTAAAGATGTTTGGAGAATGCAAAACCTAGCTGGATGAGAATATTCATTTTACTCACCTGTGCATAAAACTTATTCAAGAATAGATTATTTTTTGGTAGATTTAAAACTTTTCCCATTCACATAATTCAAAATATCATAATATTATAATCTCAGATCACGCACCTTTAACTTTTATGATTAAAATAACTGGTAAAAGGGAAAAACAGGGACAATGGAGATTTAACCCACAAATTTTAAAAGACAAAATAACTCAAAAATACATCACAAAACAGATTAAGATTTTCTTTGAAATAAATGATAAGCCAGAAATACCTTCATCCCTATTATGGGAAACTTTTAAAGCGTATGTTCGGGGAATTATGATATCCTCTCAAGCATTTTATAATAAAGAGAATCGGAGGGAACAACAAGCATCAAACAATTAGACACAGAAAACGCTGCTAACCCAACCATGATAAAACATAATAAAATCTCTGCATTGAAATATAAATTAAATTAAATACAGTCAGACCAAGTTGTAAAACTCTACCAATATACTAAACAATTTGAATTTGGAGATAAACCACAAAAATTATTGGCTCGTCAATTACGAAAATTGGAGGGAGAAAAATTAATCCATAGGATTAAATCAGACAAAGGTGAATTACTAGTACAAACTAAAGATATAAATGAGAGATTTTTGCAATATTATAAAAATTTATATTCAGCCAAAACGACAGAAAATCGGACAGGAATAGAAACATTTAAAAAAAATTGTAATCTAAAAGGACTGGATTTAGAAAATAGAGAATTACTAAACGCTGAAATAACTACTAAAGAAATCGAAGAATCTATTAGGTCATTAAAAAATGGTAAAACTCCAGGACCGGATGGTATTGGTTCGGAATTTTATAAAACATTCTATAATCTGATAGCACCACGTTTGAAGACACTTTATGAATATATTTATGCACAACAGAAATTACCAGAAACATTAAATGAATCAGTTATAATGCTTATACCTAAATTAGATAAAGATCTGGATGATCCAGGGTCGTATAGAGCCATAGCTCTTTTAAATACTGATCAAAAAATATTAACCAAAATACTAGCACAAGGACTAAATACAATGATTAATAAAGTAATTCATTCAGATCAAACAGGATTTATACCAAAACGATACTCCTCATATAACCTGAGATGATTATTCAATATTATATACTCGAAAAGAAATATTAATAAAGATCAAGCAATTATCTCATTAGATGCAGAGAAAGCTTTTGATCAGGTTCAATGGTCTTATTTATTTTCGGTTATGGAAACTTTTCAGTTGGGAGAGAAGTTTATAATATGGATAAAACTAGTATATACCAATCCAACAGTTAGAATATTAACAAATCAAATGTTATCAACTAAATTTAATTTATCCAGAGGCTGTGGACAAGGTTGTCCTCTATCGCCACTATTCTCCCCTTCGTGCGACCTTTTCTTGTCACTGGTGCAATTGAACTTTCCAGCAGCAATCCGTGAGATGGCGCTCTCCTCCAGCGGGTGTTCCATCCTCTAGCGGCTCCAGCAGCTATACGGCGTATGGCGCTCTAAACCAAAGAAACTGAAAAGGTAAAAATCTATTTAGTACGCAGATGATGTATTACTTTATATTACAAAGCCTGAAAACTAGTATCCTGAATCTAACTTATTAGATTTAATGACCAAAGAAACTCAATTGGCTTGTTTTCAGGATATAGAATTAATTGGAATAAAAGTGAACATGTCAATAATGGGAAATAACCCACATATACTACAACAATTTCCTTTTAAGATAGCAAATGAAAAAATCAAATATCTTGGAATTTATGTAACAAAAATATATGATTCTTTATTTAAATCTAATTTCCCACCCCTACTGAATAAACTACTTAAGAATATCCTATATTGAAAAACATTACCTATTCCAATGCTAGGTAGAATGAATGCGATAAAAATGATTTTTCTTCCGCAATTATTATATCTGTTTCAACTGACCCCGATATATCTTTGGTAAAATTTTTTTTAAGAAAGTGGACTCTATAGTTACCAATTTTAGTTGGGATTATATGAGCCATAGAATAAATAAAAAACATCTATGTAAATTAAAAATAAATGGAGGTTTTGCCCTGCCTAATTTTATGTTTTACTACTGGGCAGTTAATATTAAAAATATGAATTTTTGGTTGAAAGAATTAGATAAACAGCCAAACTGGCTAAAAATGGAAAAGGAAGATTGTTCACCTTTTGAAATTAGCTCAATTTTATTTGCCAATACTAAAATACGTAAGAAAATTTATAGAGGAAATCCAATAATAGAAAGTGGGATACGTATCTGGAAACAATTAAAGAAACCATTAAAATTGGAAAGTATACCACTGGCTCTTCCCATTGTAAACAACATTATTTTTAAACCCTCAATGATGGATAAAGGTTTTTTTACAATGGAAGAACTATGGAATTAATAAGATGGGTGATCTCTACAGGGAAAGTCTCTTTCTTTCATTTCAGGAATTACAACAAAATTACCGATTACACTCAAAAGAGTACTTTAGATATTTACAAATTAACTATGTTAAATCAAACACACAGGATTTTAGAAATAGAAGGACAGAAATTTTAGATGAATGTCTAAATAAATATCCGAACACAGAAAAATTAATATCATATATTTATAATATTTTATTGGAAAATGATGTACCAATGTCGGAAATATATAAGCAAGTATGGGAAAACGAATTAGGTCTAACAATTAGTCTAGAAGTATGGAATGAAAGTTTACAACATATACACCACTGCTCATTGAATGCCAGACACTCTTTGATACAATTTAAAGTTTTTACATAGATTGCACTTTTCAAAATCCAAATTAAACAGAATTTTTTTCAAATGTTTCTGCTATATGTGATAAATGTCAGCATTTAGAAGCTAATCTAACGCACTCATTCACAAAATGTATAAAAATTACTAACTTTTGGACAGAAATTTTTAAGATATTCTAAAATCTCGAATGTAGTTAATGCAAATCTGACTCCAGACTAAAAATTAATCATATTAGGAATATTAGAAACGGACCAACTACTAACAACACAGCAAATAATTTTTATCGATTATAGTTTAATAATTGGTAAAAAATTAACATTAAGATTTTGGAAAGGTCCTACATCCCCCACAATCAAAATGTGGATTACAGAAATGTTGGAGACACTTCATCTGGAAAGATTAAGACTTGTCCTTTTGGACAAGCTAGATCAGTTCAGAGGAACATGGTCTCCATTTATTGAATATTTAAAGGGTCAAGGTGTTCTGGTTTGAGGGCCTGACTGAAACCTGAATGAAGGAATAGATCAAGAACTATATATAATAGACCACTGATATATCTCCAATGAAGTATAGCCTGCTTCATACTCCACTCATATTATTGATTTTTTACTTTTATTTTATTTCTCTTTATTATTTCTCTTTACTATCTTCTTTCTGTTATAAAATAATAAAAAGCATAGGTATAAATAAGAATGATTGTAAACTTTAAAAATATTAAGAATGTATGTGACTAATATGTCTCTTTCTTTTTATTTTATGTTATTCCTTCTTAATATGTATTTACTTCTAATAAAAATATTTTACTACAAAAAAAAAACTGTTTGGTGTGTTCTGTTGCTGTTGTATGACTGACTTGGCAAATTAAATTCCTCGTATGTTGCAAAACATACTTGGCTAATAAAGTATTATTGTGATTGTGAAGAATGGTTAATGGTGTTTATGTAGATAAGTGTGAGGTGTTGCATTTTTGGAAGTCAAACCAGGGCAAGACTTTCACAGTGAATAGCAGCGTTCTGGGGAGTGTTGCTGAGCAGAGGGATGTAGGATGAAAGTACATTATATCATATCATATAACTTATAAAACTATGATCTTGGATGTGTGTGTTTGTGTGTGTGTGCGTGTCTTTTCATATGTGATTCACATCTCCTCGACAACCAGACGTGGTAACGATGACATTTTTACATATTCCGGTAGTGATTTACCACATGATTTCAAAAATCCCCTCATCTGAAAATTTGATTAATTATTTTCCGAATTTTGTACTAAAATTGTTCACCAATTTGACATCTTTTAAAAATCTAACTGCTGACCTCGAAAACCCGACACGGTAACGGTGAAAATGTTACATATTCCGGTAGTGATTTACCACATGATTTCAAAAATCCCCTCATACGAAAATTTGCTTCATTATTTCCCATGTTTTTTAATAAAATTGTTCACCAATGTGTAGTTCTTTACTAAATTTGTTCACCAATCTGACATATTTTCTAAATCTAACTGCTGAAGCGAGCTGATGACGTCGCAATGCCTTTGCTCCTCACAGCCAGCTGTACAGAGTTTTCAACGCTCAGCCACGAGCTGCGAGTTTCGTGGCCCACCTACCCTTCGCCCCACCCGGCTCTGGAATTTAAGCCATTGAACACGTGATCAAGTTGTGCTGCGCGCTCCGCTGGGCTTCTTGATGTTCTACAACATGGCGGCGGTGGTCGTTATCACAGCACGGCCGCGGACAAGCCAGGTTGAAAAGTGGCAGTCACGCCCGCCACAGTGGACAACCTCCTTTTTGTCTCTCCTGCCCGATCGTCTGTCACGCTGGTAGGTGTGCTTACCCTCGCGGAAGCCACGATCGGCCGGCCCTCCACTGTTTTTCCCGTCCTCAAATCGCTCCAGGCATCGTTCTGGTCCATGACAGCCGCAGTCTAACTCGGGCTTGGCACCTGATGGAGAGGCTTGTGCTCTATGACTTTTTTCTCACCTCAGTCTTAAATGACCTCCCCTTTATTCTAAGACTGTGGCCCCTGGTTCTGGACTCACCTAACACTGGGAACAATTTTCCTGCATCTAGTTTGTCCAGTCCTTTTATAATTTTATATGTTTCTATAAGATTCCCCCTCATCCTTCTAAACTCCTAAAAGTGAATACAAGCCTAGTCTTTTCAATCTCTCCTCATATGACAGTCCCGCAATCCCAGGGATCAATCTCGTGACCCTATGCTGCACTGCCTCAATCACAAGGATGTCCTTCCTCAAATTAGGAGACCAAAACTGTACACAATACTCCAGATGTGGTCTCACCAGAGCCCTATACAACTGCAGAAGAACCTCTTTACTCCTGTACTGAAATCCTCTTGTTATGAAGGCCAACATTCCATTAGCTTTCTTCACTGCCTGCTGTACCTGCACGCCAACTTTCAATGACTGGTGTACAAGGACACCCAGGTCTCGGTGTACCTCCCCCTTACCTAACCTAACCTCATTGAGATAATAATCTGCCCCCTTGTTTTTGCCGCCAAAGTGGATAACCTCACATTTTATCTATATTATACTGCATCTGCCACGCATCTGCCCACTCACTCAACCTGTCCAGGTCCCCTTGCAACCTCCTAACATCCTCTTCACAGTTCACACTGCCACTCAGCTTTGTGTCATCCACAAACTTGCTAGTGTTGCTCCTAATTCCCTCTTCCAAATCATTAATATATATGGTAAACATTTGCGGCCCCACCTCCGAGCCTTGCGGCACTCCACTCGCCACTGCCTGCCATTCTGAAAAGGACCCGTTCACTCCTACTCTTTGCTTCCGGTCTGCCAACCAATGTTCTATCCATGTCAACACCCTACCCCCAATACCATGTGCTCTAATTTTAGTCACCAGTCTCCCGTGTGGGACCTTATCAAAGGCTTTCTGAAAGTCTGGATACACTACAACCACTGGCACTCCTTCATCCATTTTACTTGTCCATTTACTTGCCTCAAAAAATTCCAGAAGATTAGTCAAGCATGACTTCCCTTTCATAAATCCATGTTGACTTGGACTAATCCTTTTACTGCTATCCCAATGCTCCATTATTACCTCTTTAATAATTGACTCCAGCATCTTTCCCACCACCGAAGTCAGGCTAACTGGTCTGTAATTCCTCGTTTTCTCTCTCGCTCCTTTCTTCAAAAGTGGGATAACATTAGCTATCCTCCAATTCACAGGAACTGATCCTGATTCTATTGAACATTGGAAAATGATCACCAATACATCCACAATTTCTAGAGCCACCTCCCTTCTTCACTGCCCCTCCCCCCTCCATCTCTGTCCCCCTCCATCTCTAGGGAGTGGTGAATATTGTGACCTATGGGTGAGTGGTGGAGTATTGCGTTCGAGAACCAGCCCTCCCCAGTGACACCACGCCCCCCCAACCCTTAATTTCTACCGCCCTCCCTCTCCCTCTCTACCCCCCTCCCTCTCCCTCTCTACCCCCCTCCCTCTCCACCTCCCCCCCTCATGGGGGTTATGCGTGAGTGGAATGGGCGGGGGATGGAGTAAAAGGAGCGAATTAATAATATTAGTATAATATTAAGGGGGTGGGGTAGTGGGTGTGTGTGGGGAGTGATTGGTGTGTGTGCGTGCGTGACGCCGAAGGCCGCCCCCCCCTCCCCCCGTCAACCGCGCGTTGAGGGGACGGGACCCAACGGGTCCCCCTTGGTCTATTGTTCCCTAAAAATTGAGTCACATGTAGTTAGGGTGGTCAAGAAGGCTTTTGGCACATTGGCTACATCAGTCAGAGTACTGAGTATAGAAATTGGGAAGTTATGCTACAGTTGTACGAAATGTTGGTGAGGCCACATTTGGAGTATTGTTCAAATGTTCAAATTTTGTTACCTGTTATAGGAAAGATGTTGTCAAGCTGGAAAGGTGTGAAGAAGACTTACGAGGATGTTGCCAGGACTCGAGGACCTGAAATATAGGGAGAGGTTGAGCAGGCTAGGACTCTGTTCCTTGGTGCACAGGAGGATGAGGGGTTGATCTTATGAATATGTAACCATATAACCATATAACCATATAACAATTACAGCACGGAAACAGGCCCTCTCGGCCCTTCCAGTCCGTGCCGACCATTTGTTTTCCCCTAGTCCCATCTACCTGCACTCAGACCATACCCCTCCATTCCCTTCACGTCCATATACCTATCCACTTTACTTTTAAATGTTAAAATCGATCCTGCCTCCACCACTTCTGCTGGAAGCTCATTCCACACAGCCACCACCCTCTGAGTAAAGAAGTTCCCCCTCACGTTACCCCTAAACTTCTGTCCCTTAATTCTCATGTCATGCCCTCTTGTTTGAATCTTCCCTACCCTCAATGGGAAAAATCATGAGAGGAATCGATGAGGTAAATGCACAGAGTATCTTGCTCAGAGTAAGGGAACCGAGAACCAGAGGACATAGATCACCATAAGTTGAAGGGAAAAAGATAGGAACCTGAGGGGATAACTTTTTCCACCTGCACTGCTAGATCCCTCTGCTCCCTACAGCCCCCAGAGCCCTGCCACTCACTGTGAAGATCCTGCCCTGGTTTGACTTCCAAAAATAGCATGCCTTGCACTTATCTGTATTAAACTTCACTAACCATTTCTCAGCCATCTGCCCCAACCGATCAAGATTTGGCAGCAATTTTTGGCAACCATCTTCGCTATCTACAATAGCACCCACTTTAGTGCCAGTTGCCACCCACTTAAGTGTTCACAGATAGGTGGGGTGGTCAAGAAGGCCTTTGGTGCATTGGCCTTCATCACTCAGGCTATTGAGCATAGATGATGAGATACAGCTACAGTTGTACAAGATGTTGGTGCGGACTTCCTTGGTGTATCGTGTTCAGTTTTGGCTCCTGCTATAGGAAGGATGACATTAAGCTGGAAAGAGTGCAGAGACAATTTACGAGAATGTTGCCAGGACTTGAGGGACTGTGCCATAGGAAGAGATTGGGCTGGGTTGGACTTGATTCCTTGGAGCAGGAGACTAAAAAGTGATCTTATGGAGGTACAGTATATATAATCATGCGGGGAATAGATTAGATAGGGTTAATGCACAGAGTCTTTTATGCAGGGTAGGGGAATGTTTGAGGTGAATGTACGAACCTGAGGGGCTACATTTTTCACCGAGAGAGTGGTGAATTTATGGAACGAGTTGCAGATGAAATAGCTGAGGCAGGTACTATAACAGCAAGTGTCTGAAAAGACACTTGGATAGATTCATGGATAAGAAAGGTTTTAAGGGATATGACCCAAACAAGTGCAAATGGAACTAACTTAGATAGAGCATCTTGGCTGGCATGGATGAGTTGTGCTGAAGGGTCTGTTTCCATGCTGAATGATTCTATGACTGATTCAAGAGTGTTTATTTTTCATATGATATGAACTGGAAAAAAATAAATTATTATTAGCTACAGCTTTACAGAAACATTAGATGCAACAACAACAAAAGACAATAAAATATCAATTATTCTCACATGGTTTCCTCATCACTTATAGGTGTATATTGATTTGTTGGAACTCATTAAAACATTTTTCAGACAGGATATTAAAAATATGTATTGAAAGAATTTCATGTTACATTCTGTGGAACAAGAGGCTAGTTTTCGAAAGTACTTTTCAGCACAAAGTATATAGTACAATAGTGTCTTATGAATCCTTGCCATGTGTTTCTTTGTCACCACCTCCGCTGTGTACCAGATTGTGGGGAATTAGCTGTAGCACTGTGTGAGCTTAATGATATTATGTTATGAGTTCCCCTTGTGTTGTTAGATAAGAAGTTTCTACATTCTGACCTTATCATGATGAAGAAATAGTTCTACTGTGTGTGAGAGAAGGAGGTTTTGGTAAGTCCATGAGGCCCTTCATCTTCCATGCAACAGAGATCATCTGTCGAGAAGAATCCATGATGAAATGTAACAGTGCAATTGAAACCACTTTGTGTTGGTAGTGCGGGGACTGAATGTTTACGACGATGAATACGGTGGTAATCATGAGGGCAGCTTTGCTTGGGATGTTGCCACAATACTGTAACCTGGGAGTTCAGCACCCACATGATTAGGAGCTCCATTCATCCTGGCAAGTGGAGAGTATTTTACCTCATTCCCACCTCGTCTTGTAGAGGCTTTGGAAAGCCAGGAGATCAGTCACTGCAGAATGTGCAGGAAGGAACTGCAGATGCTGGTTTAAACCAAAGATAGACACAAAAAGCTGGAGTAACTCAGCGGGTCAGCTAGCATCTCTGGAGAAATGGAATTGGTGACGTTTCGGGTAGAGACGCTTCTTCAGACTGGGAGTCAGGAGAAAGGGGAACATTTCCCTCTACTGAAACATCGCTTATTCCTTTTCTACACAGTCACTGTAGAATAACCAGATCTGTCCTGCTCTTACAACCAGGTAGTTTGGCCTAGTTAAGTTCATGGAATATTGTTAGCTTTCAAATAGTTATTGTGGGAGATTCAGCAATGGCAATGCTGTCAAATATCAAGGGGAGCTAGCTGTGATCAGTGTTGTGCAAAATGGCCATTGCCTTGCACTCAAATTTCATAAAGCACACCTTAAAACCCAAGCCTGAATGTTGATCGGATCTTGTTGCACATGGGAAGACTGTTTCATTATCTGAGGAGTTTTAAAATTGAATCAATATACTGCAAACATCTGTCAACGTTCTCACCTCTGAATCCATGGATTCATTGATAAAATATTTGAAGATGGATTGGTGTGTGGAAAAGAACTGCATCAATATCCTATGGTTGAGATATCAAACTCCCCACAACAATAACAATATTCCTTGATATGAAGTGCATTTCCAGCCAATTTCCTTCCATTTCCCATTGACTTCAATGTTCCTTGGTCTTCTTAATACAGTACTCAGTATCAAGCCGAACGCTGCCTTCATGTCAAAAGCATTTACTCTGGAATGCAGCTCTAGTTTTGCCAACATGTTGATCAAGCTTTTGTTCAGAGTTGGAGCTGAGTGGCCCTGCAACAATCCAAGCATAGAGTCAATGAGGAAGATAGTGATGAGAAAATGCACTTGATCGTCTATGACACAGTTGATCAATGTTTTTGATAATCTAGTAGAGTGATTGGCCAGTAGTTGGCTGCATTAGATGCATTGGGCATGTTATCACTTTGTCTGATGGACGCCTGTTTTGCAGCTTCGGGGATAGCTTGACCAAAGGCAGAAGCAGCTCTTTGTCCAATTGGTTTAGGACTAGTTCTATTTTCCCACCCATCCCAAAGGCATCGGCTTCAAGTTTGGTTATTGTTCCATGTGTGCCAGTATTGATCCCTGATACAGATATGATGGTAAGAAGTCATTCAACACACTTGACTTAATTCGTCAGCGCATTAAGTGCAGGAGTTGGGACATCACGTTATAACCGTACATGTCACCAATGACCATACTTGGAGTATTGTGTGCAGTTCTGGACAGGCAGCATCTCTGGAGAGAAGGAATGGGTGACGTTTCGGGTCGAGACCCTTCTTCAGACTATTTGGATGTTACAGTTTTCAGGCTCCTATATTCTTCTTCCCAATGGCAGAAGTGAAATGAGAGCGTGGTCAAGATGGTGTGGGTCTCTGATGATGCTGGCTGCCTCTTTGAGGCATGGACTCTTGTGGATCCATTTCATGGCGGGGAGCCTGGTATCAGTGGTAGACTGGGCAGTGTTTGCAATCCTCTTCGTTCCTGAGTTGTCGAACCAGGCCGTGATGCAAACAGTCAATATGCTCTCTACTGTAGTAGTTCAAGAGAGTATTCGAGAAATACTGAATCTTCTCAAGTAGAGGCATTAATGGGCTTGATGATTGACAGATGAGGTAGAAGAGGTAGAGAGGAGGGTGTGGGTAGTGTTCTTGGAGAAACAGTGAATGGTGTGTGTGTGTGGCTACTATTGTATAGTTTACAGCCATTTTTGAGAGACAAATGGAACAAATTTTAACAAATAAAACTCCTTCACTAAATAAAACAACATCAACATCTGATAAATACAACATCAACATCTGATGGAAACAACATCAGATAAATACTTTACAATGATAATCACAAAACTCAATTCAACTTTTCAGTCATAGGTATGCAATAAAAGTCCAAATCACAAAAATGATGGAACAAAATTTGATTAGTACGGGCGTCAGGGGTTAATGGTGAGAAGGCTGGAGAATGAGGTTAAGAGGGAAATATAGATCAGCCATGATTGAATAGCGGACTTGATGGGCCAAATGGCCTGATTCTGCTCCTATCACATGAAAATGTTGGCACAGAGCAGTGTATTTATAATGGTTTCTGTCGCTTAAAACTGTCCATGATGATGGTTCCTTTTCGCCACTTGTAATGGTAAAGAATATTATCATACAATTTGCCAATGGAAGTATTTGTTCAATACACAAGTTAGGCTTGATTTTATTTTAAAGGGTTGACCCAGTCAAGTTCAACACAGTAATCTATTATTCATCCAAATTGTATTTAAGCTACACGATGAAAAGCTTGTATCTGGCAGCCGTGTACTTTAGAGATACAGAGTCCGCAGCACTCTCGTACACATTAGGGACAATTTACAATGCTTATCAAAGCCGATGAAAGGGCATCACGCAAATGGCGCACAAAGATTATGTACATCCCCAAATCCTATGGAGCTGCGCGTGACTGCGTGTCACTGCCTATGTCACCACGCACCTTGTGCGCGTAATGCGCGCATCACGTGCACGTCACGACACACACGGCGTGTGGCATGACGCTTAAATTATGTCTCGTAAATGATGCGCAAATGACCCCAAGTGGGACAGGCCATTGGCCTACAAACTTGTACGTTTTTGGGATGTGGTGGGAACTGGAGCACCCGGAGAAAACCTGCGCAATTGTAGGGGGGACATACAAACTCGGTACAGACAGCACCCGTTGGCAGATGCTACTTAAGTTATTGACACTGTAAGGCAGCAAGCAACCCTACCGCTGAGCTGCCACGCTGTGTAGTGGGCAAATGCCTGGGATTTCTGAGAGCAGAGTGAGGTGCAGTGTTCTGATGTGCTCTGTGTGGCCAAGGGGCATCTGTGACACAATATTGCACTTCCATTGGAGTCCAATGAGGGAGTGGAGACGTATGGAAATGTGGACGTTCTTCGGCCGAGCATATGTCTGCTGAGCTGTGCCAAGCTAGTCTTGGAACAAATGCAGCATTCCCACTGGGATTGGAGCAAACAGCTGCAGACAGAGGGTGAATAGGCATTGCATTTGATACCAGTCAAAACATTTCATCTAGTTAATTATTTTAACTTTTTTTATGATTTAATGTCTTCATTTTATTTTCAAAAACATTTGTATTTCTTACAGTTCCCCGAACATAATGAATGCTTGTACATATGAAAAGACATTCACACACATTAGAGTTCAGTGATGGCTTTGACAGCTGGTGGACCTGGTCATGGGGTCTTTGCAACCGTCTAAACCATTCTGGGAATGCAGGCAGCTACTTACAGTTAGGGAACAGCTCCATTGCACTGCCCTGTGAAGCTGGGCTTCTCCGACCAGTTGCAGTGCAAAACACTGTCTGAAAGAAAGCTTAAGCTTCAAAGGCAGGCGATTAGTGGAAGCTCTGTCCTGTTTTCTCTGTGACCATTCACTTGGAGACCTGTGCAGTTTTATTTTCCGTGACACGTTACTATATTTGGGGAAGAATACAGCAGCATGGTGGCGCAGTGGTAGAGCTGCTGTCTTATGCCCCCTGTCCCACTTAGGCGATTTTTTAGGCGACTACAGGGGACTAGGATGTCGCCACATGGTCACCGGGGTGTATGGTTCCCTCAGCCACCCAAAGAGTCTACCTTTTTTTCTGGTTGCCGCTGGATTTTGAAATTTTCCAAACTTTTCGGCGAGAGTTGACGTCGGTGGGTTTGACGGCGATGATCGTAGCCTGACGTAGGTGCTGTCGCCAGGATGACGTAGGTTGTCGCGGGGTGATGACTTTGGTGAATTCCATTGGCGACTACCTACATCAACCTATGTCAACCGGCGACAGGTACTGGCGAATTGTCGTACCTTGTCGCGGGTGGACGTAGCTTGTCATTGGTGAGGTCGTAGGTGGACGTCCTATTGGGTCGGTAGCTTGCAGTAGCTTGATGTCGACTAGGAGGTCGGTTGTTGTAGACATTGTCGTAGGGGGGTCCAGTCACTGGTTTATCGGCGACCTGCTACGACTATGACAGATCCGGTTTTGATCCTGACTATGGGTGCTGTCTGTACGGAGTTTGTACGTTCTCCCCGTGACCTGCATGGGTTTTCTCTGAGAACTTTGGTTTTCTCCCACACTTCAAAGACGTGCAGGTTTGTAGGGTAATTGACTAGGTATAAAATGTTTAAAAAATATTGTCCCTAGTGTAGGATAGTGTTAATGTGCGGGGATCGCTGGTCGGTGCGGACACGGTGGGCCGAAGGGCCTATTTCCGTGCTGTATCTCTAAACTAAACTAAAAATATCATTTTTGTAATTGGCAGAAAAACCAAAGGCAAGGGTGCAATACTTGTATCATCATACACTGCTCTCTCAAGGTCTTCAAGTTTCTATGGGATATGGGGAGAGGGCAGGCACGGGTTATTGATTGGGGATGATCAGCCATGATCACAATGAATGGCGGTGCTGGCTCGAAGGGCCGAATGGCCTCCTCCTGCACCTATTTTCTATGTTTCTATATTTCTATGTCACTGTTCTTCTGCATTATGATAACTCTACAGAGCAATTAACTGTGTCTCATGTGTCAGAAGGAACTACAGATGCTGGTTTAAACTGAAAATAGAAACAAAAAGCTTCTTCTGAAGAAAGGTCTCAACCCATTCCTATGCCTTTTTTCCAGAGATGCTGTCTGACCCACTGAGTTACTCTTAATAGTTGGTGTAATAATAGTACATTAACCGTGAAGCAGAGCTGTGAAGTACTGCCTTCAGTATATTTAGATCCTTGTTATCACTTCTTTCCATCAATGTACATGCTTGTAAGGTTAAGCTGCTCCAGTGAGAATTGTGATCTGATCTTCTTAAGCAGTAGGTCCACAGACAACACATGGGAGTCATTTAAAGGCCAGCTGATCAAAGTGCAGGATCCACATATAAGGTGGACAGATAACGACAGCAAAGTGAGGGAACTGTGGATGGCCCAGAGGGTTGTAAACTTGGTCAGGAAGAAAATGGAAGCGCATGTCAGGTTTAAGAAGGTGACATCAGACGGGGCTGATGAGGAAGATAAAGCAAGGAGGAAAGAACTCAAGGGGGGCGATTAGAAGGGACAAAGGAAGCCATGAAATATCGTTGGGGAGTCAGATTAAGGAGAATCCCAAGGCTCCCAGAGGACTAGAGAGTAGCCATTGTTGTTCTTTTATTTAAGAAGGGAAGTAGTGGAAATCCAGGGAACTGATGAGCCTCACGTCAGTGGTAGGGAGACTACTAGCGAGAATTCTTTGAGATAGGATTTACTCCCAATTCTAAGAGAATGGGCTTGTACATGGCAGGTCATGTCTCACTAATTTGATTGGGTTTTTTGAGGCAAAGGAGATTGATAAAGATATCATGCTGGATGTTGTATACATGGATTTTAATAAGGCTTTTGATAAGGTTCCTCATAGTTGGCGGACTTCAGCCTGGCGTCGTTTCGGGTCAATATCCTTCTGGTCTGAATAAGGGTCTTGACCCGAAATGTCTACCATTCCTTCGCTCCAGAGATGTTGCCTGTCCCGCTGAGTTACTCCGGCTGTTTGCGTCTATCTTCGGGATGGAGGGCATAGCTCTAAGGTGAGACGGGGTATGTGTGGGGCATTATCTTTGACACAGAGTGAAGGGGGATGGGTGGAGGTGGGGGCAGATACAATTATGGTGTTTTACAGGCTGTTAGATAGACACATGGAAGTGCGCAGATAGAGGGATATGGATCATGTGCAGGCAGATGAGATCAGTTTAGCTAGGCATTGTTTTCGGCACAAACATTGTGGGCCAACGGGCCCATTCTATGTTCTTTGTATGTTCTAAGATCATTCCTTGCTCGCCTTATGCCATGATTAAGAAAGGAATATACTAGATTAATTATTAGGGAATCGCTCTGCAGCTAAAATTGCTGAAACAATAAAGGCAGATAATTGCAGACCAAGATTAAATAGCTTTAAAAACAAATGTGCAGATCACAGAAGGACAAAGTATATTACTTGGAAACTAAACTGGGGAAATCTGCAGGAGGGAAAAAGTATGTGTTTTTTGTTAGATAAAACAATTTTCACGTTTAAAACCCATTGTAACAGTGTTAATTATCAGAAAATTAACTAATTGTTAGTAGCAAGTGGCTTTTTTCTTTATTATAGAAACATAGAAAATAGGTGCAGGAGTAGGCCACTCGGCCCTTTGAGCCTGCACCACCATTCAATATGATCATGGCTGATCATCCAACTCAGTATCCTGTACCTGCCTTCTCTCCATACCCCCTGATCCCTTTAGCCACAGGGGCCACATCTAACTCCCTCTTAAATATAACCAATGAACTGGCCTCAACTACATTCTGTGGCAGAGAATTCCACAGATTCACCACTCTATGTGTGAAAAATTATTTTTTCATCTCGGTCCTAAAAGACTTCCGTCTTATCTTTAAACTGTGTCCCCTTGTTCTGGACTTGTTCCCGAACATCGGGAACAATCTTCCTGCATCTAGCCTGTCCAACCCCTTAAGAATTTTGTAAGTCTCTATGAGATCACCCCTCAATCTTCTAAATTCCAGCGGGTACAAGCCAAGTCTATCCAGTCTTTCTTCATATGGAAGTCGTGCCATCCCAGGAATCAGTCTGGTGAACCTTCTCTGCACTCCCTCTGTGGCAGGAATGTCTTTCCTCAGATTAGGAGACAAAACTGTACGCAATACTCCAGGTGTAGCCTCACCAAGACCCTGTACAACTGCAGTAGAACCTCCCTGCTCTTGTACTCAAATCCTTTTGCTATGAATGCCAACATACCATTCACTTTCTTCACTGCCTGCTGCACCTGCATGCCTACTTTCAATGACTGGTGTACCATGACATCCAGGTCTTATTGCATCTCCCCTTTTCCTAATCGGCCACCATTCAGATAATAGTCTACCTTCCTGTTTTTGCCACCTAAGTGGATAACCTCACATTTATCCACATTATACTGCATCTATCCACTCACCCAACCTATCCAAGTCATCCTGCAGCCTCCTAGCATCCTCCTCACAGCTAACACTGCCCCCCAGCTTCGTGTCATCCGCAAACTTGGAGATGTTGCATTCAATTCCCTCATCCAGATCATTAATATCATTATGAACAAACCATGTGCGAGCATTCTCTGCTATGGAGAATATTAATAATTAAATCAATCTTCAAGAAAGAGAGAGATTAAATTTAGCAAGAAATTCACTGCATCTCTCTCAATGTTGAATATATATTATTTATGTCAAGATTCTCTTCCTGTTCACTGACCCTACTTTTATCAAATTGCATTTGTTTCGCTGAACACCTTTGCTCAGCCCTCCTGGACCTACCTGATTTCCTGGTTGCCAAACACTTTAATTCCCCTTCCCATTCCCACACTGACATTTCTGTCCTAGGCCTCCTCCATCGTCAGTGTGAGGTCAAACGCAAATTGGAGGAACAGCATCTCATATTTCGCTTGGGCAGCTTACACCCCAGTGGTATGAATTTGATTTCTCTAACTTCAAGAAACTCCTAGGTTGCTCTCTCCCCACCCCCACCCAAGGTGCACCAGCTTCTCGTTCTCACCTAGCAAACAGCTAACAATAGCCTGTTTCCTTTACCATCGTTACTTTTTGCATATCTTTCATTCATTTGTTCTATATCTCTCTACATCACCGTCTCTATCTCATCCTTTCCCTTTCCCCTGACACCTAGTCTGAAGGTAGACACATAAAGCTGTAGTAACTCAGCGGGACAGGCAGCATCTCCGGAGAGAAGGAATGCGTGGTGTTTCGGGTCAAAATCCTTCTTCAGACTTAAGAATGGTCTCAACCCAAAATGTAACCTCTCCAGAGATGCTGCCTGTCCCACTTAGTTACTCCAGCATTTTGTGTCTATCTTCTATTTAAATAATCATGTTCACACATTTTTTTGATTAAATCAATACTTTGAACCTACAACTATCTGGTAAAGCCTAAATCGTGACTTTATGTGTTTGTTTATTAATAATTAAGTGCGAAATAAAGATGATTTTGTACATTTATAAATAATAATACAGAATTGGCTTCATGGAAGGCTGGTGGTGGAGGAGGTCTGTGACTAGTTAGTGTCTCATGGATCACATTGTCATCTATATCAACAAATTGGCTGAGAATGACCAAGGCATGATTAGTAAGCCTGCAGAGTGGCAAGGTTGCGCAGTGCTAGAGTTACTGCCTTACACAACCAGATACCCGGGTTCGATCCCAACTACGGGTGCTGTCTGTACGGAGTTTGTACGTTCTCCCCGTGACCGTGTGGGTTTTCTCCGATATCTTCGATTTGTTCCTACACAGTGAATGGTGGGGCTTGTAGAGCAGAGAAATCCAGGAGTAGGGTGCATATTACCCTGAGGTGGTTAAGAAGGGTTTTGGTACATTGGCCTTCATGAGTCAGTGTATTGAGTATAGAAGCTGGGATGCTATGTTACAATTGTACAAGACGTTGGTGAGGCGGCATTTAGAGTACTGTGTTCAAGAGCAAAGGAACAATACTTTTTTGAACATCAGGGCTGCATGATGGCGCAGCGGTAGAGTTGCTGCCTTACAGCACTTGCAGCACCAGAGACCCAGGTTCGATCCTGACTATGGGTGCTGCCTGTACAGAGATTGTACGTTCTCCCCGTGACCTGCATGGGTTTTCTCTGAGAACTTCGGTTTCCTAGCACACTTCAAAGATGTACAGGTGTGTAGATTAATTAGTGTGGTATTAATGTAAAAATTATCCCTAATGTAGGATAATGTTAATGTGCGGGGATCACTGGTTGGGCCTGTATCTCTAAACTAAACTAAACTAAATCAGGTTAGGAATTTAAAAAAATCTAATTTGAAGCTCTGAATACGCATCATCATAACCGATGAAGGGTCTTCGACCTAAACCACTAACTCTATTGCACTAATGCAGCCTGACGTGTTCAGTACTACCATCATTATCTGTTTTTATTTTAGATGACCAGCATTTGCTGAGTCAGCTTCCCAGGTTAACAGCTAATAAAACCAAATGCAAATTATATTTGGATATTTGATCTATATTTGTTTCATTGGCTGCCATTAAACAGTGATTAGCTTTCATTAATTGATGATGTATTTATTCAAGTGTTTACTCAGAGCTCCCGTGGATTTTGAAGAAACAGGAACAAAGAGAAGCAGTAAAAAGCACTGATTGGACAAAGCCCGAGTGGGAGGAGAGTTAGAAGTGAGTCAGAGGAGGAAAACAGTTGAAAACTGAGGAATTTGGTTTGTAAATTGGTAAATTAGGCAATTTATCAGTCCATATAAGCAAGAAGGCTCTTAGGGAGCCGCAGTGAGGGAGGTGCCCTGTGATAAAAGTGCGAGTCTTTGGCTCGAGAGTCTTTGGCGAGGAGGCTGAGGAGAGAAGGCTACGCAAAACGCTGGAGAGGGAGAGACGAAAGAAGGAGATGTCAAACAAGCTGATTCAGTGTGATGCTTGCAGTATGTGGGAGGTCAAAGACACTGCTGGTGCCTCTGGCTGCTACAAATGTCAGAAGTGCATCCAGGTACAGCTCCGTGTTGGGGAACTGGAGAAGCAAGTGGACGACCTCAAGTTCATCCGAGAAACTGAGTCGTTCCTCGACGAGTCCTACATTAAGATTGTTACACCTACGATAATGGAAGAGAGAAGGTGGGTGACGGCGAGAAAGTGAGAGAAACATGGAATGCAAACGTCCCCGGGTGTTGTACCTCTTGTGAACAGGTTCACCCACTTAGAAGCTGTCGGGACAGAAGACGTTAACACACTGAGCGGCGACTAGCTTGCGAAGCAATAAGGGCTGTTGAGCCAAAACCAAAGAGGCTGACGTCAGGCAACGCCATTGCAGTTGGAGACTCCATTGTGAGAGGTACGGACAGGGGTTTCTGCTGAAACAGACGGGATTCGAGGATGGTGTGCTGCCTCCCTGGTGCCAGGATCCAGGATGTCACGGACAGAGTGGAGAAAATCCTCAAGGGCGAAGGTGAACAGCCGGAAGTGGTAGTGCATGTCGGCACAAACGATGTCGGAAAGAAGGGGATGAATATTCTGAAGCGTGACTTTAGAAAGCTCGGAAAAATGCTGAAAAGCAGGACCTCCAGGGTTGTTATCTCCGGTTTGCTTCCAGTTCCTCGTGCTGGCGAGAGACAGGGAGATACAGGACCTGAATGTGTGGCTGAGTAACTGGTGCAGGGGGCAGGGATTTGGATTCTTAGACCACTGGGATCTGTTTTGGAGTAAGGGGGAACTGTACAAAAGGGACGGATTGCATCTTAACAGGTGGGGGACCAGCATTCTGGCAGGCAGGTTTGCCACTGCTACACGGGTGGTTTTAAACTGAATAAGGGGGGTGGGGTGTCAAATGGGATAGTCGAGGACGGAGTTAAAGGGAAAGAGAGTAAAGGGATGGTTGATGATCCCAGAATTAACGGGAAAGAAAGCTCACAAAGGGATAGGAGAGTATGGCCAAGTGTAATAGGGATCGATGTGAAAGGTGAGATGCGTAAGGAATTAAAAGTATTGTATATGAATGCGTGAAGTATAAGAAGTAAAGTAGATGAGCTTGAGGCTCAGTTAGAGGTTGGTAGATATGGCATTGTGGGGATTACTGAGACGTGGCTGCAGGACGATCGGGCATGCGAACTTAATATTCAGGATTGTACATCCTATAGAAAGTACAGGCAGGTGGGCAGGAGGGGGGGTAGCTCTGCTGGTGAGGGATGGAATGCAGTGCCTTGCATGGGAAGACATAGGGACTAACGAGGTAGAGTCACTGTGGATTGAGTTGAGGAATTGTAAAGGCAAGAAGACACTAATTGGTGTTATTTACAGACCTCCAAATAGTAGCCCGGATGTAGGGTGTAAGTTGCAGCAGGAGTTAAAACTGGCATGTAACAAAGGTAATGCCACTGTGGTGATGGGGGATTTCAATATGCAGGTAGACTGGGAAAATCAGGTTGGTTCAGGACCCCAAGAAAGAGAGTTTGTAGAATGCCTCCGAGATGGATTCTTAGAGCAGCTTGTAATGGAGCCGACCAGAGAAAAGGCAATTCTGGATTTAGTGTTGTCCAATGAACCAGATATGATAAGAGAACTCTAGGTAAAGGAACCGCTTGGAGGTAGTGATCATAATATGATTAGTTTTAATCTGCAATTTGAGAAGGAGAAGGTTAAATTGGAAGTGGCAGTGATGCAGTTGAACAAAGGGGACTATGAAGGCATGAGAGGGGAGCTGGCCAAGGTAGACTGGAAAGGGATCCTAGCAGGAATGACAGTGGAACAGGAATGGCAGGAATTTCTGGGCATAATTCGGAAGACGCAGGTTCATTCCATTCCAAAAAGGAAGAAAGATTCTAAGGGGAATAGGAGGCAACCCTGGCTGACAAGAGAAGTTAGGGATAGAATAAAACTAAAAGAAAAGATATATACCACAGCAAAGAGTAGCCGGAAGCCAGAGGATTGGGAAACTTTCATAGGACAACAGAAGGAAACAAAACGGGCAATATGGGCTGAAAAGATGAAGTACGAAGGGAAGCTGGGCAGGAATATAAAGAAGGACAGTAAAAGCTTATTTAGATATTTTAAGGAAAAAAGAATAGCAAAGTCAAATGTGGGTCCCTTGAAGGCAGACACGGGTGAAATTATTATGGGCAACAAAGAAATGGCAGAAGAGTTGAATAGGTACTTCGGATCTGTCTTCACTAAGGAGAACACAAACAATCTTCCAGATGGAAACATAGAAACATAGAAAATAAGTGCAGGAGGTGGCCATTCGGCCCTTCGAGCCAGCTCCGCCATTCAATATGATCATGGTTGATCGTCCGCTATCAATAACCCGGGCCTGCCTTCTCCACATATCCCTTGACTCCACTAGCCCCGAGAGCTCTATCCAACTCTCTCTTAAATCCATCCAGTGATTTGGCCTCCACTGCCCTCTGTGGCAGGGAATTCCATAAATTCACAACTCTCTGGGTAAAAAAGTTTTTACTCAGCTCAGTCTTAAATGATCTCCCCCTTTATTCTAAGAATGTGGCCCCTGGATCCGGACTCACCCAACATTGGGAACATTTTTCCTGCATCTAGCTTGTCCAGTCCTTTTATAATTTTATATATTTCTATAAGATACCCTCTCATCCTTCTAAACTCCAGTGAATACAAGCCTAATCTTTTCAATCTTTCCTCATATGACAGTCCCGCCATCCCAGGGATCAATCTCGTGAACCTACGCTAGACTGCCTCAATCACAAGGATAGAAACATAGAAATTAGATGCAGGAGCAGGCCATTCGGGCCTTCGAGCCTGCACCGCCATTCAATATGATCATGGCTGATCATCCAACTCAGTATCCCGTACCTGCCTTCTCTCCATACCCTCTGAACCCCTTAGCCACAAGGGCCACATCTAACTCCCTCTTAAATATAACCAATGAACTGGCCTCAACTACCCTCTGTGGCAGAGAGTTCCAGAGACTCACCACTCTCTGTGTGAAAAAAGTCTTTCTCATCTTGTTCTTAAAGGATTTCCCCCTTATCCTTAAGCTGTGACCCCTTGTCCTGGATTTCCCCAACATCGGGGACAATCTTCCTGCATCTTGCCTGTAAAACTCCTTAAGAAGTTTGTAAGTTTCTATAAGATCCCCTCTCAATCTCCTAAATTCTAGAGAGTATAAACCGAGTCTATCCAGTCTTTCTTCATAAGACAGTCCTGACATCCCAGGAATCAGTCTGGTGAACCTTCTCTGCACTCCCTCTATGGCAATAGTGTCCTTCCTCAGATTTGGAGACCAAAACTGTACGCAATACTCCAGGTGTGGTCTCACCAAGACCCTGTACAACTGAAGTAGAACCTCCCTGCTCCTATACTCAAATCCTTTTGCTATGAAAGCTAACATACCATTCGCTTTCTTCACAGCCTGCTGCACCTGCATGCCTACTTTCAATGACTGGTGTACCATGATACCCAGGTCTCGCTGCATCTCCCCTTTTCCTAATTCGGCCACCATTTAAGTAATAGTCTGCTTTCCTGTTTTTGCCACCAAAGTGGATAACCTCACATTTATCCACATTATACTGCATCTGCCAAACATTTGCGCACTCACCCAACCTATCCAAGTCACCTTGCAGTCTCCTAGCATCCTCCTCACAGCTAACACTGCCCCCCAGCTTAGTGTCATCCGCAAACTTGGAGATATTGCCTTCAATTCCCTCATCCAGATCATTAATATATATTGTAAATAGCTGGGGTCCCAGCACTAAGCCCTGCGGTACCCCACTAGTCACTGCCTGCCATTGTGAAAAGGACCCGTTTACTCCTACTCTTTGCTTCCTGTTTGCCAGCCAGTTCTCTATCCACATCAATACTGAACCCCTAATGCCGTATGCTTTAATTTTGTATACTAATCTCTTATGTGGGACCTTGTCGAAAGCCTTCTGGAAGTCCAGATATACCACATCCACTGGTTCTCCCTTATCCACGCTACTAGTTATATTCTCGAAAAATTCCACAAGATTCGTCAGACATGATTTACCTTTCGTAAATCCATGCTGACTTTGTCCAATGATTTCACCACTTTCCAAATGTGCTGCTATCCCATCTTTAATAACTGACTAGCAGTTTCCCCACTACCGATGTTAGACTAACTGGTCTGTAATTCCTTCCTCAAATTAGGAGACCAAAACTGTACACAATACTCCAGATGTGGTCTCACCAGAGCCCTATACAACTGCAGAAGAACCTCTTTACTCCTGTACTGGAGGACAGAGGATCTAAGGGGGTAGAGGAACTTTTCATTAGGCGAGAAATAGTATTGGGTAGGCTAATGGGACTGAAGGATGATAAATCCCCTGGGACTGAAGGATGATAAATCCCCTGGGCCTGATGGTCTGCATCCAAGGGTCCTCAGGAGGTGGCTCTAGAAATAGTGGACGCATTGGTGGTCATTTTCCAATGTTCGATAGATTCAGGATCAGTTCCTGTGGATTGGAGGATAGCTAATGTTATCCAATTTTTCAAGGAAGGAGCGAGAGAGAAAACAGGGAATTACAGGCCAGTTAG
Source organism: Okamejei kenojei (assembly GCA_035221665.1). NCBI lineage: Eukaryota > Metazoa > Chordata > Chondrichthyes > Rajiformes > Rajidae > Okamejei > Okamejei kenojei. The sequence continues at coordinate 51,937,503 of CM069147.1, forward strand.
CCTTACAGACCAATTACAGACCAGACTTCGGTGGTGGGAAAGATGCTGGAGTCAATTATTAAAGAGGTAATAATGGAGCATTTGGATAGCCGTAAAAGGATTAGTCCAAGTCAACATGGATTTATGAAAGGGAAGTCATGCTTGACTAATCTTCTGGAATTTTTTGAGGCAAGTAAATGGACAAGTAAAATGGATGAAGGGGTGCCAGTGGATGTAGTGTATCTAGACTTTCAGAAAGCCTTTGATAAGGTCCCGCACGGGAGACTGGTGACTAAAATTAGAGCACATGGTATTGGGGATAGGGTGTTGACATGGATAGAAAATTGGTTGGCAGACCGGAAGCAAAGAGTAGGAGTGAACGGGTCCTTTTCAGAATGGCAGGCAGTGGCGAGTGGAGTGCCGCAAGGCTCGGTGTGGGGCCGCAAATGTTTACCATATATATTAATGATTTGGAAGAGGGAATTAGGAGCAACACTAGCAAGTTTGCGGATGACACCAAGCTGGGTGGCAGTGTGAACTGTGAAGAGGATGTTAGAAGGTTGCAGGGTGACCTGGACAGTTTGAGTGAGTGGGCAGATGTGTGGCAGATGCAGTATAATATAGATAAGTGTGAGGTTATCCACTTTGGCGGCAAAAACAAGGGGGCAGATTATTATCTCAATGGGGTTAGGTTAGGCAAGGGGGAGGTGCAGCAAGACCTGGGTGTCCTTGTACACCGGTCACTGAAAGTTGGCGTGCAGGTACAGCAGGCAGTGAAGAAAGCTAATGGAATGTTAGCCTTCAGAACAAGAGGATTTTAGTATAGGAGTAAAGAGGTTCTTCTGCAGTTGTATAGGGCTCTGGTGAGATCACATCTGGAGTATTGTGTGCAGTTTTGGTGACCTGATTTGAGGAAGGACATCCTTGTGATTGAGGCAGTGCAGCGTAGGTTCACGAGATTGATCTCTAGGATGGCGGGACTGTCATATGAGGAAAGATTGAAAAGACTAGGCTTGTATTCACTGGAGTTTAGAAGGATGAGGAGGGAATCTTATAGAAACTTATAAAAGGACTGGACAAGCTAGATGCAGGAAAAATGGTCCCAATGTTGGGCGAGTCCAGAACCAGGGGCCACAGTCTTAGAATAGAGGGGAGGTCATTTAAGACTGAGGTGAGAAAAAAACTTTTTCACCCATAGAGAGAGATAGAGTTGTGAATTTGTGGAATTCCCTGCCACAGAGGGCAGTGGAGGTCAAGTCACTGGATGGATTTAAGAGAGAGTTAGATAGAGCTCTAGGGGCTAGTGGACTCAAGGGATATGGGGAGAAGGCAGGCACGGGTTATTGATAGCGGGACGATCAGCCATGATCACAAAGAATGGCGGTGCTGGCTCGAAGGGCCGAATAGCCTCCTTCTGCACCTATTTTCTATGTTTCTATGTTTCTATTTTAATATTTTCTTGTCACGGATAAAAATGAATTTAATCAACATTCAGATATTAACTTGATTTTGGATGCCTGTAAATAACATTACTACATGGCCTGTACTGTATGGAACCACGAGCCTGCCAGTTCATACTAACGAATAATGCTGCAGGGAGCAAAGTAACATGAGAGCAGAAATAAAATGCCACTTGATCCCTAGGGGAGATTTCCTCTCCATCTGTTTGTGCCTTTAAAACTCAAGAAGCATTTCTACAATTGATTAATGCAGTGGTAATGAAATTGCAGGGCTTGCATGTTATATGCTTGCTGGGGAAATGTTACTGCAGTGTCTTTGTCAGCAACAGTTGCATTGCAGAAATGTGGAAAACCAGATAATACTGGTTTCCCATTCATACATACCAAGTCCTTTTGTGTAGGAAGGAACTGCAGTTGCTGGTTTAAACCGAAGATAGACACAAAACAATGGAGTAACTCAGCAGGACAGTAGAAACAGATTTCTCCAGAGATGCTGTCTAACCTGCTGAGTTACTCCAGCTTTTTGTATTTACCAAGTACCTTTTCCTGATTTATTGCTTCGTCTAAGCTTATATTTAAATAAAAATAATATTAGCTCACACTAGCATGAAGCAAGAGTCTGGACTGACCAGCAGTGATACAAAAAATCTTCAATTGTTGTCTGTATCTTGTTTTCACCTAAGCCACAGCCAACAATGACCTGTTCCCTTTATCATTGTTACTTTTTAGCATATCTTTCATTCATTTGTTCTATATCTCTCTACATCTCACCGTCTATATCTCTCGTTTCCCTTTCCCCTGACTCTTAGTCTGAAGAAGGGTCTCAACCCGAAACGCCAACTATTCCTTTCCTTCGGAAATGCTGATCCACTGAATTACTCCATCTTTAATCATCAGTTTAAACCAGCATCTGCAGTCCCTTCTTACACATTTCGTTTGTATCCCTTGAATTGGTTTGAGCCTTATTCGTGAGGTACTGGTCAGCATTGTCAGTTCCTGGGAACCATCATCTCCAAGGACCTTAAGTGGGGGGCTACCATCGACTCCACAGTCAAAAAGGCACAACAGAGGATGTACTTCCTGCGGCAGCTGAGGAAGCACAATCTGCCACAGGCAACGATGGTCCAATTCTACACGGCCATCGTAGAGTCTGTCCTCACCTTCTCCATCATGGTCTGGTTTGGCTCGGCCACCAAGCACGACACCTGGAGGCTGCAGCGAATCGTCCGATCAGCAGAGAAGATTATTGGCTGCAACCTTCCCTCCATTGATGAACTGTACACTGCAAGGGCCAGGAAGCGAGCGGGCAAGATCATCTCTGACCCCTCCCACCCTGGCCACAAACTCTTTGAATCACTTCCCTCTGGAAGGCGACTCCGGACTGTCAAAGCTGCCACAGCCAGACATAAAAACAGTTTTTATCCACGAGTAGTTGCTCTACTCAACAGCCAAAAATCTGTAGCCTCCCTTTGATCTGGTATTTGTTGGTTCACATGCTTGATCAATGGTATGTTATTATTAATGTTTAGTGTTTTCTGAGTCATTCGTAACTGTCACTGTATGTCATGTTGTTACTTGTGGGTGGAGCACCAAGGCAAATTCCTTGTATGTGAATACTTGGCCAATAAACTTACTTACTTACTGCATTGCACCAATGCTGAACAGTAGTTCAAATGCTCCATAAATTAGTTTGAATCTTTAAATGATTTTTCATGGTCAAAATGAAAGTGTCAGGCCTGGGAACTCTTGTTGTGTGGGAAGGATCTGCAGTTGCTGGTTTAGACCGAAGATAGAGACAAAAAGCTGGAGTACCTCAGCGGGTCAGACAGCATCTGACAGACAGGAATTAAATAGGTGACGTTTCCGGTCGAGACCCTTCTTCAGACTGAATCTGAAGAAGGGTCTCGACCCGAAATGTCACCATTTCCTTTTCTCCAGAGATACTGTCTGACCTGCAGAGTTACTGTAGCTTTTTGTGTCTATCTGGGAACTCATGATGTTTGTTGACACTGAGATCTAACTGGAGGCTGTGACTTGGCACTTGGGTAGCCGCAACATTGGTTGTACTAGTGTGGCTCTGAGTGGCAACCACTGATAATGGAACCCACAAAAGTTCCATAAATGTACAAAGGTTTCTCATTCAGTGCTGAGCATTCCAAGGAGTTACCTCAAAGCCTAATCAAGTTGGCAGGGACATACCCTGTAGAGGTCAGTGATTATTGTCCAGACACATATTTATACCTCAACTAATCTTATTAAAACAAAGATTACCGGTAGGTTATCCCTTAGTGGAAGCCTACTCCATGTAGGTTGGCTGCTTTGTTTCTTATGTTACAGTATATTTCAAATATACCTTGTTGTATTGTTAATATAAAATACAATAAAAAGCCACATATATCTTTTATTTGAACACAAACCTTTCAAGAATATACAAAAGGATTAATTAACCCACATTATGGAAACAGAGTAATATTACAGTTCAGGAATATTGATAATGTAATTATGTAATAAATTTGGACGGAAAGTATGTTGCTTTTGGAGCTAAATCTGGATTTTACTGTAGCAATCATTTCACTATGTTTTAACGGTCCAGTAGCCATTGAACTCTGCCCTGCCGACATACTGTAGAGTTCATGTGGTATTCCTCAGTGGATAATGGAAAATGGCCAATATTTAGCATTGCACTATAGCTAAACGCATACTGAACAGACATGTATAGGTTGTGGAAACCCTGTGAAATATACTGTATGTAGGAAGGAACTGCAGATGCTGGTTTACACCGAAGATAGACACAACATGCTGGAGTAACTCAGCGGGACAGGCAGCAAAAAATGAATAGGTGATGTTTTTGGGTCATGATCCTTCTCATGAGAGTCAGGGGAGAGGGCGTCCTGAAATATGGAAGGCAAGGAGTGAAAACGAGAGATCAAAGCAGATGATGCTAAGGAAATGTGGAATGGTTCATTGTTAGCTGATGGGAAGGTGACAACGAGGCGTACAATCAGTAATATTTAATCAGGAGGATAGTAGAACTAATCGGAGAACTATGATGGGGGAGGGATGGGGAGAGAGGGAAAGCAAGGGTTACTTGAAGTTAAAGAAATCAATAATCACACTGCTGGGTTGTAAGCTGCCTTTTGTGCCTTTTCATGGGCTTCTCCAAACATTATTTTATTATCAGCCTGACAACAATAGTCGCTGTCATGAAATTTAATATTTTTCAAACTTTTTCTGCCAGCAATTTCTCCAGGATGCTGGCTCTGCCACCCCATCGGTGTTGCACTTTCATTAATATAAAGTGCGTAGGTTTTGCCTGGTCTCAATCTTGCACCACCACCTCTCCATTAACCACACAACATCTGAGAGTGTTGCATCTTCCCATCTTCCCATCCTCCCCACAGCTTCATGTGGATTGGCCTCACCTGCGTTGATGCATTGACTATTAAATGTGCGGATGTGAAACCATCATTTTGCAGCTGACATCCCAATATGTGCAGAATGCTTCACGACTTAACAATCTGTGCTGCTGCCTGAGTCACGATGATCCGAGGAATCGACTGATCGTTGCGATAATCAGCTGTATCAATGAGTTATTCAGAAGTTCCAAAGTTCAAGAGTCAAGAGAGTGTTTTATTGTCATATGTCCCAGATCGGACAATGACATTCTTAAGGCCCTGTCCCACTTTCCCGAGTTACTCACGAACTCTCCCGAGTTTTCCCCTTGATTCGAACTCAGGTAATGTCGGTAGCGAGTCCGTAGATGTTTCGTAGCTGCACGTAATGCCAGCCATAGGATGCCGTAATGGTTCGGCGCGGGAACCTGACTGAGGCCTGGACATTTGAGTGGATGAAGAGATACGTATAATAAATCATGAATATATCTATAAGGACGGATTATTGACGAATATTTTATTCTCCATCAAACCTCTTCTTATTCTTTATTCTATTTTCTAATTTCTCTATTTTCTTATATCTAAATAAAAAATAAAAAAATAACATAGAAACACACTAGCTTAATATTAGAATGAATATAAATATCATTAGATTTATAAGAACATTGTTAGTATTATTAGCATTTCCTAGTATTTTATATTTTTAATTATATAAAATTATATGCTTTTAATGGTACAATAATTTTAAATTTAGCGATAAAATAAATATTGTTAACATTAGGAAGAAATAATAAGAATTATATAAGATTTACTAACTTTTTGTATCAATAATATCATAAAATTTGGTCTTATACTTAATAAAATTAGAAATAAAATGATAATTACTAATAGTACGAGTATAATGCTAATATTGTGAATGTATTAGTAGTATTATGTATCTTTAATTATATAAAATACATAACTCTGAAATCTATAACTAAGGATAATACAGTATAAATAATATTATTATTATGAATCAGTTATTAGGACTATGTATTTTTACTACTGAAATATAATGTAACTGGTTGTTATTTTGTTTCTATAATAAATAAATTATTAAAAAAAAAAAAAAAAAAAAAAGGATGCCGTTCGTAGGTACTCGGGGCATCAGGCAAGTCGGGACGTTTTTTCAACAACTTGAAAAATGGTTACATGTTAAAACAATAGCCCCGAGTACCTACGAACGGCTATTACTGTAATTCTCCGAGTTCGAATCAAGGGGAAACTCAGGTTAGGTTAAAATCATGGGATAGTTTAACTTTATTGCACCCATGTGACTAACATATGCCACCACCATGGTGTATCAACTTGGAGTTGAGCATGCAGATTATGCATATTTGCACAATAACCTTTAACCTATAGGATGCACCTAGTGTTATAGGTAGTTGATACCAAACTGCAAATTGGTGACTGATGCAAACTGTATCCACCTCCATAACTGGAGGTGGCAGTCGTAATTTCTCATCTTTGAGGACTAGCATCAGATTGTAATTACTGAGGATAACTGACCAAACTTACTGGAGCACTGCTGAATACTGCCACCATGTGACTTTGGTAGCTTCAGCTGGGATAGGCCTGGGTCTATCCAATTATAAAATAGTGACCGACAAAACAAAGACCGACATGGTACTTGACGGGTTAATTCTTTGCACGTAGTAGGTTCTGATAATGCAAAGGCCCAATTTGCACGGCTGGAACACTGCTGCTATATTGCCAATTACACTTAATGAGTAGATTGCTGCTGATAACAACGAGGTTGTTACAGGCTTCTGATAATTCCACCTCCTGCCCCCAGGTCCCTGTTAAGTTGATAGTAAAATGTAATCCCTACAGTCAATTGTTCTGATTGGTATCAACTTAAATTTAACTGGATGGATTAAAGGACCCCAATCCTCAAATATAGTTTGGGCTGCAACAGTTAATTTAGTAAAATACAGCATTTAAAAAAACATTATCCAGATAGGTAATGACAATGTTCTAGAGCTCTGAGCAGCCCAAGCACCGGTTTAACTAATTTGTGAATAAACCTGGGAGCTGAAGTAGCCCATTTGCAATGGTTTTACTGTTGCGTTGACCCATCCAGATAGATTTCAGATATCTCCGATGATCCCTGTGAATGGGAACTAAATAGCATGCATCTTTGAGATCGATGCTTGCCATAGCTCTTATAGAATCAATAATTGGACAGTAACGATGTATCCCATTTTGAAAAGTCTATACTGCACATAGAAAAACACAAGTGTAAATATTAACAACATGTAAATGGTCCACAAACCCATGTTTTGGGAGAACAAGACCCACCTACCTCCATGGCTACCGGTGGTCGTATGCTAAGCCGTTAGGCTTTGGTCTGAAAACTCTCATCATACTGAGCCTGCCTCGTAAGACAGCTCTGGCCATAATTCTGAGCCTGCCACAAAAGACCACACTGGCCATATTTCCGTGCCCAGCTTTCAAGCTGCCACCGGCTTCAATGGTCCGCTGCCCCCGATGGAGGCGTGGGGTGTGTCGTCGCCTGCCGATGAAGGTGTGGGGTGTGTCGCTGCCCCCGATGAAGGTGTGGGGTGTGTCGCTGCCCCCGATGGAGGCGTGGGGTGTGTCGTCGCCTGCCGATGAAGCTTTGCTTGTCATCGGCCTTGATTAGTCCGACAGCTTTTGCTTCCACATCCTGGTCCTACCTGTGGGAAAAGTCTTGCCTGCAGAGAGGATTCGGCGGCTGGATTCATTTCTTGGATTGTATGCTCTCCAATGTCACCCGGGCAGCGCTGTTCACCGCCGGCACTTGTAGCATTTGTGAGTATCTCTTGAAGCCATACGCATGTGCTCCAGTATGTTCCATGGACGTACTTTGAATTTGAAGTTAGTTCCATACTGATCACTCGCACTCCCCTCCACAGAGAGGGAGATTCGGAGGCAGCCCTGAACATGGGTGCTGATGCAGGCCCCTGAGGCTACCTGAATTTCTTGTAGCATGGTTACCACTAACCCTGTGATGTATAAATATTCAACAAAATGGATCACTATTTTATAATTGGATTTTTGCATGATTAATTAATGAGAAAGTAACAGTTAAATTATTGCCACAATTATATTGGCTTTATTGAGTGGGTGGCAGTTAAAATAATGAGCATTTGGTATTCCCATCTTTTCTGTGTGTGCCCAGATGTAAATGCACCTTCGAGCAGTATATCCATGTGCAGGAGATAGAGATAAAGATACACACTTTAACTCCCCCTCCCATTCCCACACTGACCTTTTAGTCCTGGACCCCCTCCATTGTCAATGAGGCCCAGCACAAAGTGGAGGAACAGCACCTCATATCTCGCTTGGGCACCTTACACCCCAGCAATATGACCTCTAATTACAAGTAACCCTTGCTGTCCATTCTCTCCATCCCTCCCCCTTCCCAGTTCTCTGACCAGTCTGACTTTCGCTGATTACGTTTTTTCTCTGTTTACTTTGTTGTTACCTTCTCCTGGCTAACAACGATCTATTGTACATTTTTCTTGATGTCCACCCCCTTTGATGTATCGTTCTCACATCTGACACCTCCTTATCTCTGTATCTCTCCCTCCCCTTCCCCTGACTCTCAGTTGGAAGAAGGGTCTCGATCCAAACATCACCCATTCCTTTCCTCCAGAGATGCTGCCTGTCCCGCTGAGTTAATCCAACATTTTGTGTCTATCTGCAGGAGATAGACAGTCTGGTTTTAAATGGTTGAAAAAGACACAATCTCCAACATCAAACAAATACTTTGACACCTTCATCAGGGTGCAAAATCATGGGCTGGAGGGAGCCAAGCCAATGTTACATTTTCTCAAGAATTCTTGTGGATTGGAAGGGACAGGAATATTCCTCTGGGTTTAATAAGGAGGCTAAACAGGCTGCAATATTCCAGTGCCTGCCATCCGAATCAAGAATGAGGGCATAGATTTAAGGTTTGTTTGGGGCTGACTAGGGATAGTCAGAAGATAGACACAAAATGCTGGAGTAACTCATCGGGCCAGGCAGCATCTCTGGAGAGAAGGAGTGGGTGACACTTTGGGTCTAGACCCTTCCTCAGACTGAGAGTCAGGGGAAAGTGAAACTAGAGATCTGGAAGGGTAAGGTGTTTATATGGCAGATCAAAGTAGAAGATCAAGAAAATGTAGAATGGTTCATTGTTGGCTGAGGGGAATGTGACAACAAGGCAACACGCAGTAAAATTAATCAGGAGGACAATGAAACTCATCGGAAACTAGGTGGGGGGGGGGGACGGAGAGCGAGGGAAAGCAAGGGTTACTTGAAGTTCGAGACATCAAAATTCATACTCCTAGGTTTTAAGCTGCCCAAGCGAGATATGAGGTGGGAAGGGATGAGTTAGCCGGGGACTTGTAGAGGGAACAGTCTCAGTGGAAAGCGGAAAGGGGTGGAGTTGGGATGATGTGAGGTGGTGGAGGTGGTGAAAATGTCAGAGGATTATGTGCTGTATGCGACAGCTGATGGGGGTGAAAGATGAAGACTAGGGGGATTCTGTCCCTGGGGGAGGGGGAGCAAGGGAGGAGCTGTACGATATCGAAGAGACCCGTGTGAGGGCCTCATCTATGATGGAAGAGGGAAATCTCCATTCCATAAAGAACGAGGACATCTCGGATGTCTTGGTATAGAAACCTCATCTTGGGCGCAGATGCGGCATAGACAGAGGAATTGGGAGTAGGTATATAGTCTCTGCAGGACAGCATGGTTTTGTAAATGGTTGGCTGCTCTGAAGGGTTAGATTGCATGGGATCCAGGGAAAGCTAATGACTGGATACAGAATTGGCTTCATTAAATGATGCAGAGGAGGGTGATGTTAGATTGCTTTTCTGGCCGGAGGCCTGTGTCTACTGATGTGCCTCGATCGGTGCTGAGCCTAGATTCCTGCAACTCCCTTTACACTGGCATCAGCCAATCTTCCCTGTCCCGCCTGCAACTGGACCAAAACGCCGCAGCGAGATTCCTGACGGGCACCCGAAAAAGGGACCACATCACCCCGATCCTGGCCTCTCTCCACTGGCTCCCTGTGCGGTTCCGAATTAATTTCAAGACCCTCCTCTTTGTCTACAAAGCCCTCAATGGGCTTGCCCCCACCGACATTAAAAGTTTTCTCACCCACTACACCACCTCCAGGTCCCTCAGATCGGCCGACTTGGGGTTGCTGAATGTCCCGGAGTCTCGGCATTAGCTCAGGGGCGACCGCGCCTTTGAGGTCACAGCTCCTAGACTGTGGAACAGCATCCCCCTCCCCCTTAGAACTGCCCCCTCCATCGACTCCTCCTGACGTCCTCTGAGTGAGGGCTATTTGTATATATGTATGTAGCCTGCTCGTGTATACTACTCTTATAACAAACTTTGGTCAATGAGAGTTGTTTTTTAAATGTGCTATATAAATACATGTGACTTGACTTGACTTAGCCCTTTGCTGTTTGTGGCGTATATTACCAATGAATGTACAAGGGTTGATCAGTAAGTTTGCAGCTGACATGAAAGCAGGTGGACTCGTAGACAGTGAAGATAGTTATCAATAATCACAGCAGGATTTTGATCAGTTGCGAAAAAGTTGGCTAAGAAACGATGAATGGAGTCCCATGCAGATAACTTCAAGGTGTTGCATTTTGGGAAGTCAAACCAGGCTACGATCTTATTCGTGAATGCTCTGTACCAGAGAATATTGTAGAGCAGAGGGATCTAGCAGTACAGGTACACAGTTCCCTGAATTAATGTCAGTGGTAAAGAAGGCTTTTGGTGCAACAGACTTCATCAGTCAGGGTGCTGAGTATAGAAGTTTGGATGTCATGTTACAGTTGGTGAGACCACATTTGGAATATTGTGTTCAATTCGGGTCACCCCAATATAGGAAGGATGTCACTGAGCTGGATAGAGTGCAAAGAAGATTTATGAGGATGCTGCCAGGACTTAGCTATAAGGAAAGGTTGGGAAACCTGGAGTTTATTCCTTGGAGCGCAGGAAAATTGTGACGTTATGGATGTGTATAAAATCATGCAGGGAATTGATAGGGTGAATGTGTAGTCTTTTTCTTAGGCAGGGGGATCAAGAACTAGAAGGCCTAGGTTTAAGGTGCATGGAAACATAGAAACATAGAAAATAGGTGCAGGGGGAGGCCATTCGGCCCTCCGAGCCAGCACTGCCATTCATTGTGATCATGGCTGATCGTCCCCAATCAATAACCCGTGCCTGCCTTCTCCCCATATCCCTTGACTCCACTAGCCCCTAGAGCTCTATCCAACTCTCTCTTAAATCCATCCAGTGATTCGGCCTCCAGTGCCCTCTGTGGCAGGGAATTCCACAAATTCACAACTCTCTGGGTGAAAACGTTTTTTCTCACCTCAGTCTTAAATGGCCTCCCCTTCATTCTAAGACTGTGGCCCCTGGTTCTGGACTCGCCCCAGATTGGGAACATTATTTCTGCATCTACAATGCAATACAATACGGTTTTATTCGTCACATTGCACATAAAGTGCAAGTGAAATTAATTTGTCAGCAGCATACAATAATAAAGAACACACAAACACACAATAAAAATGTAACATAAGCATCCAGCACAGCATTCCTCACTGTGGTGGAAGGCACAAACATTTGCCGGTCCTCCTCCACTTTCCCCCGTGGTCTGGACCTTAACCCTCCGCAGCCGTCGCTGCAGGTGTCCAGATGTGCAGACAAAGTAAGTCCAGGGTCGGCTCTTCCCCACCGGAGACCGCGGCTTCAGGTTGGTGTAGGCCGCAGGCCGGCGGTTGAAGATTTAAAGTTCCCGCCGCAGCCAGGAGCACCGCAGACAGCAGGGCCGGCGATTGAAGCTCCCCTCCGGGGGTGATGGTAAGACCCGCGGTAGAAGTAGGCTGCGGGCCGGCGGTGGTGGCTGCTTCTTCCCCCGGGTCCCCCACGAGGGATCCCGGGCTGCCGACGCCGCTCCCAGCTGGACCCTGCATACCGCGGCTTCAGGCTGCCGACTGCCGTGGGCCAGCGAAACGGAGCGCTCCCCTCCGGCGAGCCCCAGCGAGGGCTCGCCCGCTCCCCGCCGAGTGTCCACACTGCGCCCGCCGCTGAAGTCCCGGGCGCGTCTCCGGGAAAGGCCGCGCCGATCCTTGTTGTTAGGCCACGGGGGAGGCGACATGGAAAAAATCGCCCCTTACCCCCCCACACCACCCCCCACACAAGACACACCAAGAAACATTTAAACAGTACACTAAAACATACTAAAAGCAAAAAAAAAAGTAGAAAAAAGACAGAAAGCTGCTAACAGGGCTGCCGGCTTGCAGGGCCCCCACTGACCAATGATCTAGCTTGTCCAGTCATTTTATAATTTGCAAGGGGAAAGATTAAATAAGAAACCGAGGGCAGCATTTTTTACTCAGAGCCTGGTGGATATATGGAACAAGCTGTTAGACGAGGTAGTTGAAGCAGGTACCATAACAACATTTAAATGACATTTGGACAGATAAATGAATAGAAAAGGTTTGGAGGGTTTTGGGCTAAATGCGGTCAGACGACTAGTTTAGATGGGGCAAGTTGGTTGGCGTGAACGAGATGGGCCAAGATGCCCGTCTCTGTGCCGTTTGTCTGCATGTGTAGGGTTAAATTGTCTATTTCTCTCTCTCTTTCTGATGAGTTGATACATCTTGTTAGTTTAGTTTAGTTCAAAGATACAGCATGGAAACAACACATTGCTTATCAGTTATGGTACAGGATAGAGATGGGTTCTGTTCCATATTATCCATAGGCCTATCTTAGCATCTATGGTGTATATCTTTCATTATAAACTTTATTAAGTTGGAATCTACTGAAGTTTTCAGAACAAGGTTCGGTCCATACTCCATTTATTATCTCAAAAGTTCAGGCAATAATTGTGTGTATATTTGTGTGTTTGTTGTGTGATTTTGAGTTATTGTCTTTCTGTGGAGATATATTTTGATTATTGAAATAATATACCTTCTGCTTAGTTTAGTTTAGTTTAGTTTAGAGATTCAACACGGCAACGGACCCTTTGGCACACTGAGTCCACACCGACCAGCAATCCCCGCATATTAACATTACCCTACACACACCAGGGACAATTTATATTTATTCCAAGCCAATTAACCTACAAACCTGTACGTCTTTGGATTGTGGGAGGAAACCGACGATCCCAGAGAAAACCCACTCAGGTCACGGGGAGAACGTACAAACTCCGTACAGACAAGCACCCGTTGTCAGGATTAAACCCGGGTCTCTGGCGCTGTGAGGCAGTAACTCTACCGCTACACCACTGCCCATCGCAGTGATGTGCTGTGCCTACATCTACTGTGTGGTACCTCTTATGTTATGTTAATCTTAAGTGGTGTAGCCCAGAATGAGAGTAACGTAAGGTTTGTGTCTTTCTTTGTATGATGTATACATTTGATTCTTTGAAATTGTGTCCTCTTGGGTACCATGAGGATGAGATTATATGTTTGGTTGCCCTACGCCTATTCTCCGGTATTCTTGTGTTCTTAGATTCCTCACTGTTTCTCAGTCTCAGAATGAGAAGTTCTTTGATTTTGTGACTTGGAACATGCAATAATTCACTGACAGCTCATTGGAAGTTGTGGAATTTTGCTATCTCCACAAGCCATCAGTCTGACAACCGAGAATCAGATTTGGTCTATTTTTTATGTACCGGACATAAACAAAGTTGTTCTGTCTAATACCACTCTCTGGCACAAGGCCCATAGTCACAAGGGTCAACGGACCTCCAAGAACACATCACAAAGTTGTTTAAACATATCGAGGGCTTCTGCATTCACCAGTTCAGTTTAGTTTTGTTTATTGTTTATTTTCGCGTGTACGTGCTGCGTGCTAACCAGTCACCGGAAAGACAATACATGAGTATATTCAAGCCATTTACAATGTACATGATAAGGGAACAATGTTTAGTGCAAGGTAAAGCCTGTAATGTCTAAACAAAGATAGTCCAAGGGTCACCAATGAGATGGATAGTAGTTCTGGACTGTTCTCTAGTTGTGGTAGTTTGGTTTATTTGCCTGATTACAGTTGGGAAGAAACTGTCCCTAAATCTGGAGGTGTGCATTTTCGCACTTCTATACCTTCTGCCGTATGGGAGACCATACTTTTAGGTAATGAGTTCCAAATCTCTACCACCTACTGGATGTAATAAATTCTCCTTATCTACCTTTTGATTTAACAATTATTCTAAATTGTATTTTGCCTTCTCTGCTGAAGGAAATAGATCATTGCTGTCCAGTCCAGTCTACTCATCAGCCTTGATCTACTGGCAGGCAGGTTCACTAGTGCTACACGGGAGGGTTTAAACTAGATTGGTGGGGGGTGGGCTCTCATACAGGACAGTGGCAGGTGAGAGGTGAGAAGTGGGTGTGGAGGATGGTGAGAGAAAGTTAAGAGGACGGAATAACCTGGAGAAAGGCAGGGAGCGAGGAAGGCAGAAATGTATGTATTTAATGCGAGGGGCCTGACGGGTAAGGCAGATGAGCTTAGGGCATGGATAGGTACGAGCGACTGGGACGTTGTAGCCATTACTGAAGCCTGGTTAACGGAGGGGCAGGACTGGCAGCTCAATGTTCTGGGGTACAGGAGCTTCAGGAGAGACAGGGGTGAGGGTAAAAGAGGAGGGGGGAGTTGCATTATTGGTTAAGGAGGATGTCACGGCAGTGATCAGAGGTGACATTACGGACGGTTTGCCTAGTGAGGCTATACGGGTGGAGCTGAGGAACAAGAAAGGGATGATCACCTTGTTGAGGGTGTACTACAGACCCCCGAATAGTCAACGGGAATTAAAAGAACAAATGTGCCAGGAGATTGCTGATAGCTGCAGGTCAATAAGGTTGTTGTAGTAGGGGATTTTAACTTTCCCAATATTGACTGGGAAAATCAGAGTGTGAACGTTTCAGATGGGGTGTAATTTCTCAAAAGTGTTTAGGAGAGTTTTCTCCAGCAGTATGTGGAGGCCCCCACACGTGAAATGGAAACACTGGATCTAGTATTGGGAAATTGGGAAGGGCAAGTTAATGAAGTATTTGTGGAGGAGCTTTTTGGGACCAGTGACCACAGTTCGATTAAGTTTAAGATAGTTATGGAAAGAGACAGAGAGGGTCCACATGTTAAAATGCACAACTGGGGTAAGGCCCGCTTTGAGGGTATGAGAGAAGGTCTCGCTCAAATTGACTGGAGCAGGTTATTTGAGGGGAAAGGAACATTGGCCAAGTGGGATGTTTTTAAAAGTGTGCTGACAAAAACACAGGATATGTACGTCCCCATTAGAGTGAAGGGCAAAGCAGGCAAACAGAAGGAAGTTTGGCTGACGTGGGAAATTGAGGCATTGTTCAAAAACAAGAAGGATGCATGGGACAGGTATAGGCAGCTGGGATCAAGTGCATCCCTGGAGGAGTTTTGGAATTAAGGAGAGAATTAAAAAAGATCAGAAGGGCAAAAGGGGCCAGGAGAAAGCTCTGGCAGATAGCATTAAGGACAATCCCAAGATATTCTATAGATACATAAGGGGGAAAAGAATAACTAAAGAGAGAGTGGGACCCCTCAGGAATCAAAGTGGTCACCTCTGTGTGGAGACACAGGAGATGGGCAAGGTCCTCAATGAGCATTTCTCCTCTGTATTTACCGGGGAGAAAGACAGGAGGACGGAGGAACTTGGGGCAGTCGATGGAAGTGTCTTGAGAGCTGTCAGGGTTACCGTCGAAGAAGTACTGAAGGTACTGTCGTGTATGAAGGTAGACAAATCTCCAGGGCCTGATCAGATATATCTAAGGACATTGCGGTAAACTAGAGAGGAAATTGCGGGAGCCCTAGTTGAAATTTACAAGTCATCCTTAAATACAGGAGAGGTGCCGGAAGACTGGAGGCTGCTAAATGTTGTGCCTCTATTCAAGAAGAGCTGCAGGGAAAATGCTGGGAACTTTTGGTCAGTGAGCTTAACTTATGTAGTTGGTAAGTTACTGGAGAGTATTCTGAGGGATAGGAGAAATACAGGCATTTGGATGGGCAAGGTCTGGTTAGGGATAGTCAGCATGGTTTGTACGTAGGAGGTCGTGTTTCACAAATCGGATTGCCTTTTTTAAAGACGTGACCAAAAAGGTCGATGACGCCAGAGCTGTAGTTGTATACATGGATTTCAGCAAAGTATTCGACAAGGTTCCACATAGTAGGCTGCTCTGGAAGGTTAGATCGCATGGGATCCAAGGAGAGATAGTGAATGGATAGAAAATTGGTTTTACAGAAGGAAGCAGAGGGTAATGGTGGAAGGTTGCTTCTCGGGCTGGAGGCCTGTGACTAGTGGTGTGCCTTAGGGTTTGGTGCTGGGCCTGTTACTGTTTGTCATCTATATCAATGATTTGGATGAGAACATACAGGGCAAGATTAGCACATTTGCAGATGATACAAAAGTGAATGGTTTTACAGATAGTGAAGATGGTTGTGAAAGATTGCAGCAGGATCTGGATCAATTGGCCAGGTGGGCGGTGGAATGGTTGATACAGGGAAATGTGAGGTGATGCATTGTGGGAAGTCTAACATGGGCAGGAGCTACACAGTGAATGGTAGACCCTCGGGGAGTGATGTAGAGCAGAGGGATCTAGGAGTGCAAGTGCATGGTTCCTTGAAGGTGGAGTTGTAGGTAGATAGGGTGGTCAAAAAGGCTTTTGCCACATTGGCCTTCATCAGCCAGTATTGAGTATAGACGTTGGGAGGTCATGTGCAGTTGTATAAGATGTTGGTGAGGCCACATTTAGAGTATTGTCTGGGCACCATGTTATAGGAAAGATATTGTCAAGCTGGAAAGAGTACAGAGAAGATTTACAAGGATATTTCCAGGATTAGAGGGTGTGAGATATAGGGAGATCTTGTATTGTATAGGCTGGGACTCTATTCCATGGAATGCAGGGCGATGAGGGGTGATCTTAAAGAGGTGTATAAAACCATTAGAGGGATAGATCGGGTAGATGCACAGAGCCTCTTGCCCAGAGTAGAGGAATCGAGGACCAGAAGACATAGGTTTTAGGTGAAGGGGAAACCATATAATGGGAATCTGAGGGGTAACGTTTTCGTACAAAAGGAGGTGGGTGTATGGAACAAGCTGCCAGAGAAGGTAGTTGAGGCAGGGACTATCCTAATAATTAACAAGCAGTTAGACACGTACATGGATAGGACAGGTTTGGAGTGATATGAACCAAATACAGGCAGGTGTTACTAGTGTAGCTGGGACATGTTGGCCGGTGTGGGCAAATTGGGTCAAAGGAGCTGTTTCCACACTGTATCACTCTGTGACTCTATGACTCTATGCAGTTTGCCTACTGGCAAAACAGGTCCACGGCTGATGCCATCTCTGATGTCAAATAAAGATGAGACAGAGTACAGGAAGGAGATTGAGAACCTTGTGGCCTGGTATCAAGACAACAACATTTCTCTCAATGTTAGCAAGACAAAGGAGATAATGATTGACTTTATGAAGTGAGCGGTACGCTTACTCCGGTACACATTGATGGTGTTGAAATAGAGATAATAGACTATGGGCAATAGAAAATAGATACAGGAGTAGGCCATTTGGTTGATGGTTGATAGGTCCTCGGAGTAAATGTAACCAAATATGGACTACCCATATTGAAGCAATGGCCAACAAACAATGTCCATGCCTCTTCTTCCTTATTAGGCTTAGGGAGTTTGGCATGTCCCCAAGAACTTACATCAACTTCTAGAGATGCGCCGTAGAAAGCATTACATCAGGATGCATCACAGCAGAGTTTGGGAACAGCTCCATCCAAGACCACAAGAAATTGCAGGGAATTGTGGATGCAGCGCAGACCGTCACACAAACAAACCTCCCTTTCATTGACTCGATTTACACTTCAAGCTGACTCGGCAAGACCAGCAGCATAATCAATGATGAGTCGCACCCTGCTCATCAACTAGAGAGCGGTCCTGTGCTGCTGTCTACTTCATTGGAGTATCTGTAATCAGACTTTACTGGACTTTATCTTACTGGACTAAATGTTATTCGCTTTATCATGTGTCAGTACACGGTGGCCGGCTTGATTGTAATCTTGTATAGTCTTTCTACTGACAGGTTAGCTTGCAACAAATAGCCTCTCAGTGTACCTTGGTACACCTGACACTCAATTAAACTAAACTGTCTGGGCCCCTCATCACTTTATACCACTGAATTGCCCCCTCATTTGCTCCATAGAGGTAAATGGTAGTATTTTATATTTTCTCGTGACCACAGTTTTCCAGTAAGTGCCTACAATAACTTTGTAAATCCACCCTGCAACTTTGCTATAAAGTGGTTCTCAGACTGTAGCCTAAATAAGGTTGTATACAGCTTCCAACATAATTGACCTACTTTTATTTTATGCCACAGGTAAAAATGATAGCATCACGCATGTCTTTATTGATCTGCCATGCTACCTTTAAGAATCTTTCAGCACATGCTCCAAGGAGCATTTGTGCTTCACCACTAACTGGTTCTTATTCATGTTCAATCCTCCTGCCTTATTGCATATCCAGAAATGCATTACCTACCACTTCCTGGGATTACCTTCCATTTGCTATTTTCCTGACCGGATTGGGTACATTTTCTTGCCGCCTAATGCTTCCCATGGGCCAAATTTTGGTTCTGACATTTTCTGCAGATATATATATATTTTATTTCAATTTGATATGGATTCATGCAGCATGGAAACAGGCCCTTCAGCCCAACTCATCCATGCCAAAGAAGGTGGCTCACCCGTGTGCGGACATGGCGTCGAAGGACAAGAAGCCGAAGCGAAGATCTCGAAGCCAAATAACCGAATGGAAACTAAGCTGAAACGCCAAACAACCGAAAGCATAGGAAGCCGAAACATCAACGAACCCAAGGGGTGGGACGCCTAAATGCCAACTAACCAAAAGGCTGCATCGCCTTAAAGCAAACTCACCGAATGG
This sequence comes from Okamejei kenojei, assembly GCA_035221665.1. NCBI lineage: Eukaryota > Metazoa > Chordata > Chondrichthyes > Rajiformes > Rajidae > Okamejei > Okamejei kenojei. The sequence continues at coordinate 51,956,332 of CM069147.1, forward strand.
CTGCTCTGCCGAAACGCCACCTCACCGAAAGGCTGTGTTGCCTACAAGCCAACTAACGGAATGCCACTCTGCCGAAAAGTCAAATAACAGACACGATGGCGCCAGGAGGCGGGACTTGTCAGCGATTGGTCCAGACCCCCGCGTCCATCACATCACTGGCCGGTGGGGACGGGAGGGTGGGGGTCATTTTCCCACACAAGCCATAGGTCAGGGGGCACTCTGAACCCGAGCACCAAGTTGTAAGCGGCTGAAGGGGGGGGGGGGACACAAATTCCCTGGCTGGCCGATGACAAGTGTGCGTGACATCGAACAATTTTATCTCCTCCCATTCCCATCCCCTTCCCGGCCACTCGGTTAGTTTGCATTTAGGCGCCCCACCCTTTCGGTTCGTTGGCGCTCTGGCTTCGTATGTTTCCGGTTATTTGGCTTCGACTTCTTTGCTTCAGCTTCTCGTCTTTCGACGCCACGTCCGGGTACCGCCTCATCAAAGCTACTTCTATTTGCCCACATTTGACAGTGGGAATTAAGGGACCTGATGTGTAGTTTAGTTTAGAGATACAGCGCGGGAACAGGCGCACCGAGTCCACACCGAGCAGCAATCCCTGCACCTTAACACTATCCTACACACACCAAGGACAATCTTTACAGACAGCACCCGTAGTCAGCATCGAACCCAGGTCTCTGGCACTGTAAGCCGGTAGCTCTACCACCTGTAGGGAGATTGCAGATAATTATGGTAGGGCTAATTGGCACATGGAAGTGGTGGATAGAGGGATATTAATCATGTACCAGCAGATGAGAGATCAATTTTACTTGACATCATATACAGTAGAAACAAAGAACTGCAGATGCTGGTTTATACCAAAGATAGACACAAAGTGCTGGAGTAACTCAGCATGTCAGGCAGCATCTCTGGAGAAAAAGGATGGGTGACGTTTTGGGTTGGGACCATTCTTAAAGGTCTTGACTCGGAACCTCCAATCTTAAAACAACCTGAAACATACTGTAACCTATTCCTTTTCTCCAGAGATGCTGTCTGACCCGCTGAGTTACTCCAGCTATTTGTGTCTATCTTCCATAATGGTCACAGTGGCACAAATGCAGCGCCGGAGACCCGGGTTCGATCCCCACCATGGGTGCTGTCTGTACGGAGTTTGTACATTCTCCTCGCGATCGGTGTGGGTTTTCTCCAAGATCTTCAGTTTCCTCCCACACTCCAACGACGTACAGATTTGTAGGTTAATTGGCTTGGTAAATGTAAAAATTGTCCCTAGTGCGTGTAAGATAGTGTTAATGTGCGGGGATCGCTGGTCGGCATGGACCCGGTGGGCCAAAGGGCTTGTTTCCGCGCTGAATCTCTAAACTAAACTAAACCTATACTATTCTTCCTCCAAGCCAATTTTTAATTCAATCGGCTAGTGCACCTTGGATTCCATCCAATATAACCGTCCTGGAGAAAAAACATCCTTTTTCTCCAGATGCTGCTTGACCCGATGAGTTGCTCCAGCACATTGTGTGTAACTTGGCATCATGTCCGGCACAAACATTGTGGGCCGAAGGGCCTGTTCCTGTGCTGTACTGCTCAGTGTTCTACGTTTGGTCAAACAACCAAAAGTAGCGAATCAGATGGACATAGGATTGAGACGTTGTTTGACAAACCAGAGAACTACAGGTCAGTGAGCCTGACATCAGTTGAGGGAAAGTTGTTGGAGGGGATTCTAAGAGGCGGAATCCAACAGCATTGGGAAAACTATTGAATTCAAAAGTTGGGACATCATGATATTGCTGTGTTGGTGAGACGACACTTGAAATACTGCGTGTAGTTCTGGCAGCCCAGGTAGAGGGAGGATGCCATTAAGTTGTAAAGGGTGCCAAAGGGATTCACCAATACGTTACCAGGCCTTTATGGCTTGAGTTAGAGGGAAAGGTTTGATATGCTGGGGCTTTGGAGCGTAAAAGGTTGAGGGGATGTACAAGATCACGAAAGCATGGATAAGTTGAATATTAACAGTCTTTTTCCCAGGAGATTCTCACTTTGTTCGGGGAACTATGGATCTGTACGCTCAGATTTGTGTCTATTCAGAGCTCCGTCATATACTGTGAACGTCCTGCCCTGGTTTGACACACCACACACTTCACACTTGTCAATGTTTAATTCCATTCCCCTTATCGTGGGCCATCTTCCCAACTGATCTAGATCTTAGTTTCGTTTAGCCTAATTTATTATTGTCACATGTACCAAGGTACAGCAAAAGCTTTTTTTCCCCTGTGCTATCCTGTCGAAGAAAATACCATATAAGAATACAATTAAGCTATCCACAGATAAAGGGTTGAACATTTAGTGCGAGAACATTGAAATGCTGTAAACAAAGCTAATTGTCATCAAATCTTTGATGTATATAAATAACAGCAGTGAACTCAGCACTCCAGTGGTCACAGGCCTCCAATCTTAAAAACAACCTGAAACATCACCTATTCCTTTTGTCCAGAGACGCTGTCTGACTCGCAGAGTTATCCCAGCTTTTTGTGTCTATCCTTCATAAGTACCCTTTGACACTCTGCTAAGCCAATTTTGAATTCAATAGGCTAGCTCCCCTAGTATTCTATCCAATCTAACCTTCCAGTTGTCAAAGTACTTGCTAAGCTCCATGTAAATCCTCAGTGACTACTCTAAAGATCTCTATCAGATTTGTGAGATATGATGTCCCACATGCAAAGCCATGATGACTGTCCATATTAGTCCGTGCCTATCCAAATGGTAGTAGATCCTGTTCCTTGGTCAGTCTCCCTAATGGACGAAAGTGGTTTCCGTTTTAAAAATCGGTCATTTTTTAGTCGAAGCTGGTTGTGATGCTAGTTGAAGGTAGTTGCCAGAGGACAAAAACCTCCGGGAACCGCACGGAAACCTTGGGTGGGACGCAAAGTCTCCAGAGGTTTCCGTCCAGGTTTCCTAAGTGGGACAGGGGCATTAGAGTCCCCACCAACGTTCAGACTACTGACGTCAGTCTTACCAGCCAGGAGCTCCCTGACTTAGTTTAGTTTAAAGCTACAGCGCAGAAACAGGCCCTTCGGCCCACCCAGTCCGTGCCCATTTAGGATTTTAAGTTATAGGCGGTCCTATCCTTCTGCATAACTACGGTAAAACTAATGAAATTATGGTCACTGCCACTAACCAGTCGGCTTCGGCAATTGTCTACGAAACTGCTGACCGCGTTCCCCGTGGTTGTACGCCAGCCAGTCCTGTCACTGGCACGGGTTTCCAGTTCTTTAGGGGCTGGGCCTGCGTGCTGGAGGTGGGCCGTGATGCAGTCCTTGAATCGTTTCTCTGGGCGTTTCCCTGGGTTCCTTTGACCCTGTGACAGAACTCCATACAGAGGTTGACACGGCACGCAGGATTCATCCATCTTGATCACATGGCCTGTCCATGGAAGCAGGGCCTTTATGATCATTGCTTCGATGCTTGTGAAGCCAGGCCAGTCCAGCACTGCCACGTTAGTCACCCTGCCTTGCCAGCGAATGCCCATGATGGACTGCGGAGAGTCAGTGCAAGCGGCATTTCTCAAGCGGGCAGATGTGATTCCTGTACAAGGCCCATGTTTCACATCCATACAGCAAGCTGGAGAGTACTGCAGCTTTGTAGACTTTCAGCCTAGTTGGCTGCTTGATGCTGTGGTGGTTTAACACTCGAGCTCGGAGTCGACCAAGTGCTTGACTGGCCCTGCTGACTGGTCGATATTTCATTGCTCAGCGAGTCATCAGAGGATATTACGCTGCCCAAGTACTTGTAAGCATCAACTGTTTTCATCTGTGTCTCGTCAATGCATAGACCTGGAGCTGGCTCGCTGGTGGGGGACGTCTGTCTTACTGAGACTGACATTAAGACCAAACAACTGTGCCGCCTCTGCAAATCTGCACACCATTAATTGGAGGCCAGGAGAGCACAACCATCCGCAAAGGCCAATGCAGCATCAATGCAAGAAGAATGACTGCCAGCATAATCAATACACCAATGTTACATCAACGGAAATGGGTGGAATATGCTTTCCTAGCTACCCCATTTTCCCTCTTCATTATTCACACCTAGATGAATTCAACAAAATATTTAAATGACATAAATCTCAGAGCAGAACTGCATTAATTATCCTTGTGTAAGAAGGAACTGCAGATGTTGGTTCGAACTGCAGATATACACTAAAAGCTGGAGTAACTCTGCGGGACAGGCAGCATCTCTGGAGACAAGGAATGGGTGATGTTTCGCGTCGAGAAGCAGGGTCTCAACCTGAAACATCACTCATTCTTTCTCTCCAGAGATGCTGTCTGTGCCGCTGAGTTACTCCAGCTTTTTGTATCTATTTTCAATTAATTATCCTTGCATTTGCTCTGCAGAACAGTTTTCCAATGGGTGTTCTCGCCCTCATATTTGACAGTTCCCTCATCCTACCTCAATTAAAACAAAAAAGATGAAAGGTTACTTCATAAAATGCAGAACATAGAACAGAGAATGGCACAACACAAGACTTACAGGCCACAATGTCTATGCTGAACATGATACTAAGTCCATCACTTATCTACCTGCATATAACCTAGACCCTTCCCTGTATATCCCTGTGCCTATCCAAAGGTCTTTTAAATGCCACTAACAGATGTGCTTCATTCACTTCCCCCGCCAGTGTATTCCAGGCACTCACCATCCTCTGTGAAGAAAATGTCCCCGCACATCTCATTTAAACTTTGGCCCTCTCACGTTAAAACTATGCCCTGTTTTTGTGCAGTAACATAGAAACATAGAAATTAGGTGCAGGAGTAGGCCATTCAGCCCTTCGAGCCTGCACCGCCATTCAATATGATCATGGCTGATCATCCAACTCAGTATCCCGTACCTGCCTTCTCTCCATACCCTCTGATCCCCTTAGCCACAAGGGCCACATCCAACTCACTCTTAAATATAGCCAATGAACTGGCCTCAACTACCCTCTGTGGCAGAGAGTTCCAGAGACTCACCACTCTGTGTGAAAAAAGTCTTTCTCATCTCGGTCTTAAAGGATTTCCCCCTTATCCTTAAGCTGTGACCCCTTGTCCTGGACTTCCCCAACATCGGGAACAATCTTCCTGCATCTAGCCTGTCCAACCCCTTAAGAATTTTGTAAGTTTCTATAAAGATCCCCTCTTAATCTCCTAAATTCCAGAGAGTATAAAACCGAGTCTATCCAGTCTTTCTTCATAAGACAGTCCTGACATCCCAGGAATCAGTCTGGTGAACCTTCTCTGCACTCCCTCTATGGCAATAATGTCCTTCCTCAGATTTGGAGACCAAAACTGCACGCAATACTCCAGGTGTGGTCTCACCAAGACCCTGTACAACTGAAGTAGAACCTCCCTGCTCCTGTACTCAAATCCTTTTGCTATGAAAGCTAACATACCATTCGCTTTTTTTCACTGCCTGCTGCACCTGCATGCCTACTTTCAATGACTGGTGTACCATGACACCCAGGTCTCGCTGCATCTCCCCTTTTCCTAATCGGCCACCATTTAAATAATAGTCTGCTTTCCTGTTTTTTTGCCACCAAAGTGGATAACCTCACATTTATCCACATTATACTGCATCTGCCAAACATTTGCCCACTCACCCAGCCTATCCAAGTCACCTTGCAGTCTCCTAGCATCCTCCTCGCAGCGAACACTGCCCCCCAGCTTAGTGTCATCAGCAAACTTGGAGATATTGCCTTCAATTCCCTCATCCAGATCATTAATATATATTGTAAATAGCTGGGGTCCCAGCACTGAGCCCTGCGGTACCCCACTAGTTACTGCCTGCCATTGTGAAAAGGACCCGTTTACTCCTACTCTTTGCTTCCTGTTTGCCAGCCAGTTCTCTATCCACATCAATACTGAACCCCTAATACCGTATGCTTTAAGTTTGTATACTAATCTCTTATGTGGGGACCTTGTCGAAAGCCTTCTGGAAGTCCAGATATACCACATCCACTGGTTCTCCCTTATCCACGCTACTAGTTACATCCTCGAAAAATTCCACAAGATTCGTCAGACATGATTTACCTTTTGTAAATCCATGCTGACTTTGTCCAATGATTTCACCACTTTCCAAATGTGCTGCTATCCCATCCTTAATAACTGACTCTAGCAGTTTCCCCACTACCGATGTTAGACTAACTGGTCTGTAATTCCCCGTTTTCTCTCTCCCTCCCTTCTTAAAAAGAGGGGTTACATTTGCTACCCGCCAATCCTCAGGAACTACTCCAGAATCTAAAGAGTTTTGAAAGATTATCACTAATGCATCCACTATTTCCTGAACTACTTCCTTAAGTACTCTGGGATGCAGCCTATCTGGCCCTGGGGATTTATCGGCCTTTAATCTATTCAATTTACCCAACACCACTTCCCGACTGACCTGTATTTCACTCAATTCCTCCTTTGACCCACAGTCCCCTGCTATTTCAGGCAGATTATTTATGTCTTCCTTAGTGAAGACGGAACCAAAGTAATTATTCAATTGGTCCGCCATATCCTTGTTCCCCATGATCAACTCACCTGTTTCTGACTGCAAGGGACCTACATTTGTTTTAACTAACCTCTTTCTCTTCACATATCTATAAAAACTTTTGCAGTCAGTTTTTATGTTCCCTGACAGTTTTCTTTCATAATCTATTTTTCCTTTCCTAATTAAGCCCTTTGTCCTCCTCTGCTGGTCTCTGAATTTCTCCCAGTCCTCTGGTATGCTGCTTTTTCTGGCTACTTTGTACGCATCATCCTTTGCTTTGATACTATCCCTGATTTTCCCTTGTTATCCACGGATGCACTACCTTCCCCGATTTATTCTTTTGCCAAACTGGGATGAACAATTTTTGTAGTTCATCCATGCAGTCTTTAAATGTCTTCCATTGTATATCCACCGTCAACCCTTTTAGAATTAATTGCCAGTCAATCTTGGCCAATTCACGTCTCATACCCTCAAAGTTACCTTTCTTTAAGTTCAGAACCATTGTTTCTGAATTAACAATGTCACTCTCCATCCTAATGAAGAACTCAACCATATTATGGTCACTCTTGCCCAAGGGGCACGTACAACAAGACGGCTAATTACCCCTTCCTCATTACTCAAAACCCAGTCTAAAATAGCCTGCTCTCTCGTTGGTTCCTCTACATGTTGATTTAGATAACTATCCCGCATACATTCCAAAAAATCCTCTTCCTCAGCACCCCTGCCAATTTGATTAACCCAATCTATATGTAGATTGAAGTCACCCATTATAACTGTTTTGCCTTTGTCGCACGCATTTTCTAATTTCCTGTTTGATACCATCCCCAACTTCTCTGCTACTGTTAGGTGGCCTGTACACAACACCCACCAGCGTTTTCTGCCCCTTAGTGTTTTGTAGCTCTACCCATACCGATTCCACATCCTCCAAGCTAATGTCCTTCCTTTCCATTGCTTTAATCTCCTCTCTAACCAGCAACGCTACCCCACCTCCTTTTCCTTTCTCTCTATCCCTCCTGAATATAGAATATCCCTGGATGTTCAGCTCCCAGCCTACTCACCCTGGAGCCATGTCTCCGTGATCCCAAACTATATCATAATCATTAATATCTATCTGCACGTTCAACTCGTCCACCTTATTACGAATACTCCTTGCATTGAGACACAGAGCCTTCAGGCTTGTCTTTACAACGCATTTACCCCTTATACAATTTTGCTGAAAAGTGGCCCTTTTTGATTTTTGCCCTGGTTTTGTCTGTCTGCCACTTTTACCTTTCACCTTGCTACCTAATGCTTCTACCGTCATTTTACACCCTCCTGCCTCTCTGCTCTTGTACCCATTCCCCTGCCACATTAGTTTAAATCCTCCCCGACAGCACTAGCAAAACACTCCCCCAAGAACATTGGTTCCATTCCATTCCAGGTGCAAACCGTCCTGTTTGTACCGGTCCCACCTCCCCCAGAACTGGTCCCATTGCCCTAAAAATTTGAATCCCTCCCCCTTGCACCACTTTTCAAGCCACGTATTCATTTGCATTATCCTCCTATTTCTACTCTGACTGGCCCGTGGTACTGGTAGTAATCCGGAGATTACTACCTTTGAGGTCCTACTTTTAAGTTTATCTCCTAGCTCCCTAAATTCACCTTGTAGGACCTCATCCCTTTTTTTACCTATATCGTTGGTGCCAACATGCACCACGACAACTGGCTGTTCACCCTCCCCCTCCAGAATGTTCTGCAGCCGTTCAGTGACATCCCTGACCTTTGCACCAGGGAGGCAACATACCATCCTGGAGTCTCGTTTGCGGCCGCAGAAACGCCTATCTATTCCCCTGACAATTGAATCCCCTATTACTATAGCCCTTCCCCTCTTTTTTCCCCCCTCATGTGCTGCAGAGCCACCCATGGTGCCATGAACCTGGCTGCTGCTGCATTCCCCTGATGAGCCATCTCCCTCAACAGTATCCAAAATGGTATACCTGTTTAGGAGGGAGATGACCGCAGGGGACTCCTGCACTACCTGCCTACTGCTTTGCTGGCTATTGGCCACCCGTTCCCTTCTTGTCCTCCTACCTTTTGCCTGCGGTGTGACCAACTCACTGTACGTGCTATCCACGACTTTCTCCGCATCGTGGATGCTCCAGTATGAATCCAGCCGCAGTTCCAATCGTTCAATGCGGTCTGCCAGGAGCTGCAGCTGGACACACTTCCTGCAAACGTAGTCACCAGGGACACCGACCATATCCCTGATCTCCCACATGTTGCAGGCTGAACAAACCACGGGGCCAATCTCTACTGCCATACCTTACTCCCAAATTACTCTGTATTAAATATTAAAAAAAAAAAAACACAAAAACTTATCCTTTAAACTTTACTACTAAATACTGAATCCCTAACTCCCAGAATCCCTCACTCCCAGAAGGCAGAAATGTAAAATAGTAAACCCGGGGTTGCACCCAATCAGCTGCTTCCTCGGGTCCTCTTCCACCAATCAGCGGCTTCCTCAAAAAAAACCCACTTCTCCAAATGGAACGTTATGGATTTCGGTAAGCCTCTGGAAACACAAGCCCCGCGCTCGATTTTTGACCTTACCGGTCGGGTGTCGCTCCTCCCCCTCCTTCACTTCCAACGGCTCCTGTGGGCCTCTGAAAAAACAAGCCCCGCGCTCGATTTTTGACCTTACCGGTCGGGTGTCGCTCCTCCCCCTCCTTCACTTCCAACGGCTCCTGTGGGCCTCTGCTATGCCCTGTTTTTGTGCAGGAAGGAACTGCAGATGCTGGTTTACACCAAAGATAAACACAAAATGCTGGAATAACTCAGCGGGACAGGCAGTATCTCTGCAGAGATAGAATGGGTGACATTTCAGGTTGAGACCTGTCCCGCTGAATACTCCAGTATTTTGTGTCATTTTGTGAAAAAAATTCTAACAGCAGTAGCTTCAGCCATTTCATTCCCTTCGTGCTAAATTTAATACATGTCCTAAATTACTTCATCACAATTTTTCTAAAAGTAATCCTTCTTTTGCAATGAATCAATAACAACTGCTGACTGAAATATTGTTTTCATTGATAAGTTTGATTTTAACCCACTTTACATTCCCTTGTTAGCTACCAAAGCAATTTTGATTTATCTTATTTGTTTCAGAACATCAGTTTAGTATATAGTCATGTGTACCGAGGTACAGTGAAAAGCTATAGGTCCAGTCGCAGAGAGACAATATATGATTACAATCGATCCATTTACAGAGCATAGATACAGGATAAGAGAATATCGTTTAGTGCAAGTTAAAATGGAGCCTCGGTGACAGTGGGAGCCTCACCGAGGGTAGGAGCCTCGCCGATGGTGAGACCCAGACGGCAGTCGATGAGGGCGTGGGGGAACTCCATGGGGAGGGGGAAGAACAAAGGGGGAGCTGGCAGGGGTACTTTGTAACCTTGTCAGCGTTGTTTATGTGACGACTATTTGCATACCATGCGTATACAAGCAAAGAATTTCACTGTGATTGTCACATGACAATAAAGTATTCAATTCCATTCCAAAAATTAATCAATATTGGTTAATCAATACACATCAAAAAACTGGAAAAATAATAACTTTCATCATGGAATGTTTATGATATTTATTGTAATTAAGAGCAATTAAAAACAATAAATGGGTAAAAGTTATTTTAGTGCAAAATGTATCGCTTGAGTGGAGTAAAGATGGCACAATATTCTCCAGGAGTTGCCATGAACTGAGACTGATGGTTCACTGTTTTCTTCTCACTCCTCCTTGATTACGAAGCAAACATTAATGATTTATGAAGCTCCAAAATGAACTGAGCCATTTCATTGAAGTTGGTCATTAAGTAAAAAGCTACCTAGTGCTGATGTCAACATCTCCTTTATTGACTTTAAGATAAAGAAACAGATCAATTAAATCGTTGAATGTTTCAAAATTAATTTGAAAATTCAAACTAAAATTACATTCTTCTCAATATTCCTCATTACAACTTAATCTTTTATCTAAATAGCTTTAAAAAGATAGTATAATAGAAAGTGTTGGAAGGAACTGCAGATGCTGGTTTACACCAAAAATAGACACAAAATGCTGGAGTAACTCAGCGGGTCATACAGCATTTCTGGAGAGATGAATGAGTGACCTTTCGGGTCGAGACCCGAAATTCAGACTCTGAAGAAAGGTCTCAACCTGAAACGTCAACCATTCCTTCTCTCCAGAAAAGCTGTATCACTCCAGCATTTTGTGCCTATTTTTAGTATAGAATAAAACAAGTTATCCGGTTTCCTCCCACACTCCAAAAAAGTACAGGTTTGTAGGTTAATTGGCTCGGTATAATTGTAAATTGTCTGTAGTATGTGTAGGATACCGTTAATGTGCGGGGATCGATGGTCGGCTTGGGCGGTGGGCCGAAGGTCCTGTTTCCGCACTGCATCTCTAAACTAAACTAAATGAAGTTTGGGAGAAGTACCTGCAGAATAAGGGGAGGGAAGGAGTATTAACTTTGTTAGGTCAAAAGTAACCCTAGATGATGAGGGGAATTGAGGGTCTGGACAACAAAAAAGAGACGTGGGTCAGGTATAGGCAGCTGGGATCATAGGCCTTTTGGCCCACATTGTCTATCATGATGCCAAGGTAAACTAATCTCAATTGCATGCACATGATCCATTACCCTGCAAAGGACAAAGAACATTTATTGACACATACCCCACCAATTGGTGCAGTGAAATTTGAGTTACCATGCAGCACACAAATAAGATAAACATAACACTTCAGAATTTAACATAAAACCATCCCCCCACAGTGGAATCAACGTTTCCCACTGTGAGGGAAGGCACCAAAGTTCAGTCCTCTTCCTCAGTTCACCCGTGGTTGGGGCCTATTGAGGCCTCCGCAGTCGCTGCTAAGGGCCTGATGTTTCAGGCCCTCGAACACTCTCAGCGGCCCGGAGCCTCCGAATCGGCTGCTTCCTACCGGAGACCACGGCCTCCGAAGTCCACAGGCCAAGCTGGGCGGAGATTCAACTCTGGCGACCTCGGCGAGAGATCTGAGGGCTCCGCGATGTTAAAGTCGGCGCCGCCCGCGGCTTGAAGCTCTGCACAACACAGCTCCACGATGTCAAAGTCGGCTGTCCCAGCACTCCGGAGCTCCAACACGGCAATTCCCAGCAAGGCATCGCTCGCTCTGCGATGGAATCCCGTGCTGTGCCGCTGCTCAAGCTGAGGCTCTGGCGGTCTCCGGCAGGAAAGGCCGCGCCAATGCAGGTGGTAGGCCGCGAGGAGGGGGGCGAAGATGCGGCTCAGAGAATTGTCGCATCATCGACCAGGAAGTAACCAAGAAAACAGTCCCCGTCCCCCCCACACATAAAAAGACTAAAAGATAACAAAAAAACAATAAAGGACAGACAGCTGCAGGCTAGGCAGCCACGATGGCACCACCACTCATTACCATTCCCCGAAAATCCATTTGCTTGTCTAAACGCCTGTTAATCTCCACTATCGTATCTGCTCAAATATATCCATGGAGGAGTAAAGGGGATTGAGGAGCATTCTTACGGGCGTTCCACTTAGGCGACATTTTAGGCGACTGGAGGAAACTATGCAGTCGCCACATGGTCACCACATGTTTGCGGGTGGTTGCGGGGACTCGCTTCATGGTCGTGAGGAGTTCCCGCATTCTGGAAACTAGTCACCGCCTCTTTGTGGTCGGCAAAATTTTTCAACATGTTGAAAAATTAGCAGCGACTAGAATGAAGTTGCCATGGAGAGTAGCGAGAATTCTCGTGCCGTAAGTGGGTCGCCAGGAGGTCTTTTTGGGTTGTCAGGGGTCGAAGGTTCTCGTAGGTTGTAGCAGGTGCTGACCGGTGAATTTCATTGGCTTATTGGGAAAAAAACGTAAGCAGTAGTTTTTAGAACCAAGGAAACTGATAATGTTAATGTCACAGCCGGTTATAGCTGGCTTCTTAAAAGTTGTCTGGCTTCTTAACAGTTGTCTCCACTCCTTCTCCCCCCCCCCCCCTCCCCAAGGACTTCCCGTACACTGTGCTTTCACCGTCTTAATTACAGCGCCGACCTTCCTGTTCATCGCGGTGAGTTTCTGTAACAGGGTGGGTTTGCACCGTGTGAATTTCACTCAGACAGCGCTTACCCCGCTTGCCCTAACCCCCGCCTGCATAATAGGCCGGTGAATGAAGGGGTGTGTTGTGCCGGTTTTCAGGCGACTGCCGGCAACTTGACAGTCGCCTGTAAAAATCACCTAAGTGGGACAGGCCCATTAAGAAATAATTCTGGAGGGCAGAAAGGGGGCATCAGATAACTCCGGTTGAAAAGATGATGGAGAATCCAAAGAGATATGAAGAGAAAACGGTAACATAGAAACATAGAAACATAGAAATTAGGTGCAGGAGCAGGCCATTCGGCCCTTCGAGCCTGCACCGCCATTCAATATGATCATGGCTGATCATCCAACTCAGTTTCCTGCACCTGCCTTCTCTCCATACCCCATGATCCCTTCAGCCACAAGGGCCACATCCAACTCCCTCTTAAATATGGCCAACAAACTGGCCTCAACTACCTTCTGTGGCAGAGAATTCCACAGATTCACCACTCTCTGTGTGAAAAACGATTTTCTCATCTCGGTCCTAAAAGACTTCCCCCTTATCCTTAAACTGTAACCCCTTGTCCTGGACTTATCCCAACATCGGGAACAATCTTCCTGCATCTAGCCTGTCCAACCCCTTAAGAATTTTGTAAGTCTCTATGAGATCACCCCACAATCTTCTAAATTCCAGCGAGTACAAGCCGAGTCTATCCAGTCTTTCTTCATATGGAAGTCCTGCCATCCCAGGAATCAGTCTGGTGAACCTTCTCTGTACTCCCTCTATGGCAAGAATGTCTTTCCTCAGATTAGGAGACCAAAACTGTACGCAATACTCCAGGTGTGGCCTCACCACGACCCTGTACAACTGCAGTAGAACCTCCCTGCTCTTGTACTCAAATCCTTTTGCTATGAATGCCAACATACCATTCGCTTTCTTCACAGCCTGCTGCACCTGCATGCCTACTTTCAATGACTGGTGTACCATGATACCCAGGTCTCGCTGCATCTCCCCTTTTCCTAATCGGCCACCATTTAAATAATAGTCTACTTTCCTGTTTTTGCCACCAAAGTGGATAACCTCACATGTATCCACATTATACTGCATCTGCCATGCATTTGCCCACTCACCCAGTCTATCCAAGTCATCCTGCAGCCTCCTAGCATCCTCCTCACATCTAACACTGCCCCCCAGCTTCGTGTCATCCGCAAACTTCGAGATGTTGCATTTAATACCCTCGTCCAAATCATTAATGTATATTGTAAATAGCTGGTGTCCCAGCACTGAGCCTTGCGGCACCCCACTAGTCACTGCCTGCCATCCTGAAAAGGACCCGTTCACTCCTACTCTTTGCTTCCTGTCTGCCAGCCATTTCTCTATCCACATCAATACTGAACCACCAATACCCTGTGCTTTAAGTTTGTATACCAATCTCTTATGTGGGACTTTGTCGAAAGCCTTCTGAAAGTCCAGATATAACACATCCACTGCTTCTCCCTTATCCACTACTAGTTAAATCCTCAAAAAATTCAATAAGATTCGTCAGACATGATTTATCTTTCGTAAATCCATGCTGACTTTGTCCAATGATTTCACCACTTTCCAAATGCGCTGCTATCCCATCTTTAATAACTGACTCTAGCAGTTTCCCCACTACCGATGTTAGACTAACTGGTCTGTAATTCTCTCTCCCTCCCTTTTTAAAAAGTGGGGTTACATTAGCTACCCTCAAATCCTCAGGAATACTCCAGAGTCTAAAAAGTTTTGAAAAATTATCACTAAGGCATCTGCTATTTCTGGGGCTACTTCCTTAAGTACCCTGGGATGCAGCCTATCTGGCCCTGGGGATTTATCGGCCTTTAATCCATTCAATTTACCTAACACCACTTTCCGGCTAACCTGGATTTCACTCAGTTCCTCCATCTCATTTGACCCACGATTCCCTGCTATTTCCGGCAAATTATTTATGTCTTCCTTAGTGAAGACAGAACCAAAGTAGTTATTCAATTGGTCTGCCATGTCCTTGTTCCCCATAATCAATTCATCCGTTTCTGACTGCAAGGGACCTACATTTGTTTTAACTAATCCTTTTCGCTTTACATATCGATAAAATCCTTTGCAATCAGTTTTTATGTTTCCTGTAGGTTTTCTTTTATACTCCATTTTCCCTTTCCTAATTAAGCTCTTTGTCCTCCTCTGTTGGTCTCTGAATTTCTCCCAGTCCCCTGGTAGGCTGCGTTTTCTGGCTAATTTGTACGCTTCATCTTTTGCTTTGATACTATCCCTGATTTCCCTTCTTATCCACGGATGCGCCACCTTCCCTGATTTATTCTTTTGCCAAACTGGGATGAACAATTGTTGTGGTTCATCCATGCAGTCTTTAAATGCCTTCCATTGCATATCCACCGTCAACCCTTCAAGAATCAATTGCCAGTCCATCTTGAGAGAGAATAGAACCCCTCAGAAACCAAGGTAGTCGTCTACATGTGGAGCCACTGGAGATGGGCAATCAATATTTCTCCTCTATTTTTATTGAGGAGAAACAGAAAAGACCTGGAAACTTGGGAACTTTAATGGAGTGGTCTCAAGGGCATTCTGCGTTATAGTCAAGGAGATGCTGGACACGTGTGAGTTATGAAGGTAAATAACTATCTAACTGGCGGCCTCTGCTGGGGGCCAACTTTGGGAGCTCCAGGTCGCAGGAGCTTCGACCGCCCTGACGTGGGAGCATAAAGAGGGAAGAAGATTAGACTTTATTGCCTTCCATCGCTGTGAGGAATGTGGGGAGTCCAGTGTGGTGGATGTTGATGTTCAGTTTTATGTAGTTGTGTGTCTTGTTGCTTTTTTTAGTATGGCTGTACGGTAATACGCATATCACTGCACCTTAATTTGTACACATGACAATAAAAGGACCTTAGGAACTATCCCAGGCCTGATCAGATATATCCAAGGACACTGTGGGAAGCTAGAGAATTGCAAGAGTCCTAGCTGAGATATATGAATCATCGTTCGATACAGGTGAGGTGCTGGATGGCTGGGGGATTACAAATGTTGACCCTCTATTTAAGAAGGACTGCAAAGAAAAACCTTATAACAATAGACCAGTAAGTCTAACACCAGTGGTAGGAAAGTTACTGGAGAGGATTCTGAGGGATAAGATATACGTGCATCTTGAAAGATATGGATAGTATCGTGGTTTTGTACATTGGAGATCGAGTCTCACAAATTTGATTGAGTTTTTTGAAGAAGTAACCAAGAAGGCTGACGAGGGCAGGGCCGGAAGACTGTAAGGACTTTGACAAGGCGTTTGATAAGAAGGTGATGTTTAGCCTGGAGGCCTGTAACTAGTGTGTGCTTCAGGGATCGGTACTGGGCCCATTGCTGCTGGTCATCTTTATCAATAACTTGGATGGGAATGTACAAGGCATGATTCGTTAGTTTGGGGATGACACTAAAATAAGTGGTATCATAGACAGTGAAGATGTTTATCAAGAATGACAGTAGAATCTTGATCAGCTGGGTAAGTGGGCTGCCGAATGGCTAACAGAGTTTAATTCAGATCAGTCTTAGCCAATGAATTAGAAATATAGAAAATAGGTGCAGGATAAGCCATTCGGCCCTTCGAGCCAGCACCACCATTCAATATGATCATGGCTGATCATCCAAAATCAGTGCCACATTTCCTGCTTTTTCCCCATATCCCTTGATTCTGTTAGCCCCAAGAGCTAAATCTAACTCTCTCTTGAAAGCATCCAGTGAATTGGCCTCCACTGCCGATGATTCTTAGGGATAAGATATACATGCATTTTGAAAGATTTGGGGAGATAAGGGTTGTGCATTGGAGACTGAGTCTCACAAATTTGGTTGAGTGTTTTGAAGAAATAACCAAGAAGGTTGATGAGCGCAGGGCTTCTCCAATTTTGGGAAGTCAAACCTTCATTGTGCATGGTAGGATTCTAGGTCATGTTGAGCAGAGAGATGTAGAATCTACGAGTTCAGTACATAGTTCCTGAAAGAGGCATTGCACGCAGATAGGTAGTGAAGAAATGTTTAGGCTTACAGGGTTTCATCCGTCAAGGATTTGAGTGAAGAAGTTGGGACATGATGTTGCAGTTGTTCCAGACATTGGTGAGGACATACGTGAACTATTCTGCTTAGTTTTGGTCACCCTGCTGTGGGGAAGATGGCACAAAGTTGGATATAGTACCGAGAAGATTTATGAGGATGGTGTCAGGACTTGAGGGCCTGAACAATAGGCACAGGTTGGGCCTCGGTATTTATTCTTTGGAATGCAGGAGGCTGAAGGGGTGATATTATATTTGTATGATTGGGTGATTGAGAATGGATTGGGTGAGGGAGGGGAACCAAGAACTAGAGGGCGTAGGTATAAGACGAGGGGAAAGATTTAACAGGAACCTGGGAGGGCAACCTTTTCAAACACAGGGTGGTGGTATATGGAACGCAGGGTGTTGGCATATGGAACGCACTGCCAGAGGATGTCGTTGAGGCAGGTACAATAAGAACATTTGAATGGCTGATCGGTGGTCGGTGTGCTGAAGGGCTTGTTTCCATGCAGTATCTCTAAACCTAACTAAACTAAGGGTTTCGGCCCGAAACGTTGCCTATTTCCTTCGCTCCATAGATGCACCCGCTGAGTATCTCCAGCACTTTTGTCTACCTTAAATTTAAAAGACATTTGGACAGGGACATGGATGGAGTTTTAGAGAAATATTGGCCTGGTGCAATCAAATGGGACTAACTTCGATAGGCCATCTTTGTCAACATGAATGAGTTGGGCCGAATGGCCTGTTTCCATGCTGTACAACTATGACTCAATGAAAGGGCAGTTTCTTATAAGAATGCTGCATTTATAGATGGGTGGTACGTTGATGAGGGTGCTAGAGCTAAAATGGGATTAGTGTAGGTGACCACGACGCCGACAATATGGGTGAAAAGTTTGTATCCTTGCTCTAGGTCTGAGCTACGGGCTCTTCATCTGTTCTGATGTAAGACATAGTTAGGAATGCTTTTTCTGTTATTAGTATACATTCACAATTTTTATGATTTGATTGTTTAATGTCAATGGTGAAAAGTTTGTTATTGTAAAATCAAGATTTTCAATTAGTGTAAAAAAACATGTTGATAGAAAAACACAAAATCAAACCTTCCTTCGATAATTTTGTGTGAGGTTATAGCACAGAATATATTTGTTCTGATAATTAAGATAAACATTAGATTTAGATCCAAAATTGGTGGACTGGTGACAAGGGATAGAGATGTTTGCAATCTAACTTTTAATCGTTAGAACACGTAAACGTTTCGGCCCAAAACGTTGCCTATTTCCTTCGCTCCATAGATGCTGCCTCACCCACTGAGTTTCTCCAGCATTTGTACCTACCTTTGATTTTCCAGCATCTGCAGTTCCCTCTTAAACAAGTAAACTAATAATGGGTTTATTCTTACAAAAACATAATGGCCAAACTACCTTTGTGCTTAGGATAAAGATAGGAATGACAACGTAAGGTGTGACTTATTGGCAATATGGTCTTCCATTCAAATGGGGAATGGAAGTTATAGACTTGGTCACAATAGTGCTTTGATTTTGACACATTGGTGAGTGGGGATGTCATTGTTGTTAAAGATCTGTAATTCTTCACCTTCCTTACAGGACATCTCACGCCAAATCAAAATCGGATGTGGCTGATACAGCTGCTCAAAAAGCTCAGGATGAGGCACAGCTTGCCAGGATCACTGCCAAAGAGTTCTCACCATCCACACAGCAACCAGGCAACGGTCAGTATAAAGATGTTGCTCAATTAGCTGCCGCCATCAGTATGGATAATGAGGTTGACACAATTTGTTTCAAGCAATGTATCTTTTGCTGCTAATTGGATAGATTTGGCTCATTTTCCCTGGAGTGAATGAGGCTGAGGGGGGTGAACTTTTAATGTATAAAATTGGGAAGTACGAATAGGGTTCATGGTTGAAAGCTTTTTCCCATGAGTATCAAAAGAATGCATAGGTTTAAGGTGAAAGGATTGCGAAGCAAGTATTTTTTTAATACTGAGAGCGGTTGATATCTAGTATGTGCTGGTGGAGAATGGTGGAATTGGACTCAATCAGAACATTTAAGGAGAATTTAGAAAAGCACTAGCATATGGTCCAGGCACCCACTGCTCTGAACAACAACCTGCCCCACACATCTCCTTTAATTTTACCCACAGTGACCTTAGTGAAAACTTGTGGTGTGGAGCAAGTTTCTTTACCATCCCCATTTTTTTTTTTGGTTGCTAGATTTCTGATGTACTTTGGGTTCCTGAGGAGGGGGATCTTGCATTTTTCCCGTAAGACTTGGTAATCCAAAACTACCTTGCTTTTGAGCTTAATTAACTATTGGATTTCTTGATGGCAAGTCTAATTACACTGTCAACATGCTCATCTTTTTGTCTATTTCGTAAAGTTATTATTTTTTTTAATATGCAGTTTGCTCAATAGGAGCATGTCATGTGACTATTTTTCAGCTCAAAAATAACTGGCATTTTCTGTCAATGTTGTCTCATTTTTGTCCCTGTTGTCATTAACTGCAATTTCATTTGCAAGGTGTATTCCAAATTATATGGATTTTTCAATAGATATGTTGTAAGAACCATTTTTTGTTGCTATGATTCTTGATCTCATATTTGCCTGTAATTTTTTGTATCAAATTGTCTATACATCATTCTAATTTGACACTTTTTATTTAGCATCAAACTCGTGACTTAGGGGAAAAAAGTTATATGATTGTCTGGTACAAACTGAAATTCTGGAGATTTGATGAATGGAAATGTTCCATTCAACATCCAGTATCAAATTATTAAAATATTGATAAAAGCTATGGAATTGACTGGCACAAGGACATTAAAAATATCCTTGATAATACACATCAGAAATGGCACCTCTGGAACGAGGTGTTGTTAGTGTTTTGGTGTTCCTCCAGGAGAAAAAGTTAGATATAGCTCGAGAGATGTGGGGAGAAAGCAGCAACGGGGTACTGATTTTGGAAGATCAGCCAAGATCATATTGAATGGCGGTCCTGGCTCGAGGGGCCGAATGGCCTCCTCCTGCATCTATTCTCTAAACCGCCTGTTCTGTAACTTAATGATAAATATATGGTCTGCTATTGCAGGATATGAGAAGCCTTTATCATAACATTTTATAATAACATTATACTCGGCAGAGGAGGTAATACTCACTTTGCATTCAAGATGTTTATATTCTGAAAAGATGCGCTCAACCAGATGAACTCACCTGTTAATCTTGTTGAGAATCGCAGATCTTATAGAAATGTGGAATAGAGGTGTAGCGGTAGAGCTACTGCCTTACAGCGCCAAAGACCTGGGTTAGATCCTGACTGTGGGTGCTGTCTGTATGGAGTTTGTACGTTCTCCCCGTAACCTGCATGGGTTTTCTCCAAGATCTTTGGTTCCCTCCCACACTGCAAAGACATACAAGTTTGTAGGTTAATTGGCTTGGTGTAAATGTAAATTGTCCCTAGTGTGTGTGGGATAGTTTTAATGTGCGGGGATCGCTGGTCAGCGCGGACCCGGTACACTTTCTTCTGTACATGTACATGAATTAAATATTAGCATAATTAATCTTACCCGAACTGCAGACGCTGGTTTGTACAAAAGGACACAAAGTGCTGGAGAAACTCAGCGAATACAGGGCCTGTCCCACTAGGCGCCATTTGTACCTCATTTACGCAACATAATTTACGCGTCGTGACGTGCAGGTGATGCGCGCAAGGTGCGTGGTGATGTAGGCAATGACGTGCGGTCGCGCGCGGCGCCCCAAGACTTTGGGATGTACAAAATCTTTGCGCGCCATCTGCGTGATGCGCTAATGACGCCCAAGTGGGACAGGCCCTTATTGAGAACATGAATAGGTGACATATCAGGTTGGGACGCATCTTCAGATCACAAGAAGGGTTCCAACCCAAAACATCACCTATCGTACTGCCAATTCCTCCGTCTATGCCGCATCGGTGCCCAAGATGAGATGTTCCATACCAGGACATCCAAGATGTCCTCAATCTTTAGAGAACAGGGGTTCCCTTCTCCCATCATAGATTAAGCCATCACATGGGTCTCCTTGGTATCCCGCAGCTCCACTCTTGCTCCCTCCCCACCATTTGCAACAGAGGCACAGTCCCCTTTGTCCTCGCCTTTCACCCCATCAGCCGTCGCACATACAACATATAATCCTCCAACATTTTCATCACCTCCATTGGGATCCCACCACTAGTCACATCTTCCCATCTCCACCCCTTTCCGGTTTCCGCAGAGACTGTTCCTTCCACAACTTCCTGGTTACCTCGTCCCTTCCCACCCAAACCACCCCCTCCCCAGGCACACCCCAGGAGAAGCAACACCTGTCCCTATACCGCCTCCCTCAAATCCATAAAAGATCGCGACAGTCCTTTCAGATGAGGCAGAGGGTCACTTGCGCCTCCTTCAACCTCACCTACTGTATCCGCTGTTCCAGGTGTGGACTCCTATATATCGGTGAGATCGTTGTATCGGTGTATATCAGGCTTGGCGATCATTTCGCTGAACACCTGCGCTCAGTCTGCCTGATCTTCTGGTTGCTAAACACTTTAACTCCCCCTCTCATTCCCACACTGACCTTTCTGTCCTGGACCTCCTCCATTGTCAGAGTGAGGCCCAAAACAAATTGGAGGAACAGCACCTCATATTTTGCTTGGGCCACTTAATCCTTCAGATTAATTTTACTGATTGTTTGCCTCATTGTCACCTTCCCCTCACTAACAATGAACCATTCTACATTTCCTGCATTGTCTGCTTTGATCTGTCATTTTCACACCTTGCCCTTCCATATCTCTAAACTCCCTCTCCCCTCAGTCTGAACAAGGGGAACCCGAAGCATCACCTATTCCTTCTCTCCAGAGATGCTGCCTGCCCCACTGAGTTAGTCCAGCACTTTATGTACTTTTATAACATAAGTAATTTTGCCAGCTAGTGATAACTCTTGAAATGTCATTGAGGATAAAAAGGAACAAATAAGGTCAAACTACCATTTCTTTTGTACCCATTTATTGTTCTCCTTACATATTGACACAGGCAACTTAAAAGATTCCCTGGCATTTTTTATAGCTTATGACATAAATTATATTGTGCATCACATAGTGTATCATTACAAGAAATATCCATAACCTTTCTGACCTATCTTCTTTCTGAATCAAATAAAGGTTTACCAAAAATATGTCTAAATAACTAAAAATGTAAGTAATAGGACTACAAAGTCTTTAAGGATATATGATATCTTAACCTGGCAAAAAATAAATAAATTATTATCTAAATATTTTCAAAGCTTGCGACCCAAAATGGAATATAAAAACACCAACATGTTGGTCCCTGCCCCACTTTCCCGAGTTACTCACGAATTCTCCCGAGCTTTCCCCTTGATTCCAACTCGGAGAATGTCCGTAGCAAGTCTGTAGATATTTCGTAGCGGCTCGTAATGCCAGCCAGAGGCACGCGGGGCATCAGGTAATTCGGGACGTTTTTTCAGCATGTTGAAAAATGTCCACGAGTAAAATAAATTAGCCCCGAGTACCTATGGCTGGCATCTCCGAGTTTGAATCAAGGGGAAAACTCGGGAGAATTCGTGAGTAACTCGGGAAAGTGGGACAGGGCCTTAACGTGAAACTAACATGGATTAATCCTTAATTACCTATTTCTTTTTTTAGGTGCCAGAAACCTTAAAATTAAATTAATGAAAATTAATAATTCAACACTTATTAAAGTAATATGTTCAATTTCATTACAGCCACGTGCATTAGCTCATAATTCTATCTATAGCATCCATCTTCCAAGTAGTTTTATAAAATCCCAATTAAAATCCTTACATCTACAAAAATGTCATTGTACACTTTCTTGTGCTGCTCTGCACAATTCAAAGAATATAATAGGTTAATTATACTGCAGGAATTGAAGAAAAACAGAACATGTTTAATGCAAGTAGAATCTAAATGCTAAAACAAAGCATGTTCCATTAATATAGTAAAAGTGAAATAATAGCTTCACAAACAGATGTATTCCAAACAAAACGAGTATCAAAATGCCATCGTACTGTGGGTAAATGTGTTCTGCTGTGATATTGTAGTGGTGTTTTCCCCCAGCCTAAATACAAAGCAATCAATAATCATTCAGCATATACCCATCTTCTCAAACCAAGTTAAGGTGTTAACTCATCGTCCTGACATATGACTGGTAGAACTTAGAAAGTGCCTGGGTGTCTGATTTTGAACTGCAGAACATTTAATTTCTGAGGTAGACAAAAGTGCTGGAGAAACTCAGCGGGTGAGGCAGCATCTATGGAGCGGAGGAATAGGCGACGTTTCGGGTCTCAAGCCAATTAACTTACAAACCCGCATGTCCCATCAGTAGTGAGACTCCCTGTTGAACATTACCATGGCCTGAAAAAGTGCATTGCACCATGTAGTACAGGATTCTCATGGAATAAAACTTTTCCAAAAATGCACTTAATCAGCGAGCTTGTGATTCTGCTGCCCCGCAGTTCCAGAGGATTTAGTTCTTTATTTATAGTTGTGTGCCGATATTGACATCTTGTTCACATCGATTATATTGCTGATTATGTGAAAACATTGATAATGCTTGCAACTTGCCAATCATATAACCCATGTTCGCAAGCTTTTAACGGATTGTTATTCTGTGCTTCATGGTATGTAGGAGCCATTACGTAGAAACTGCCATTACATGGGACATGGAACATAGAACAGCACAGCACAGGAATGGGCCCTCCGGCACACACATGATCCTCGTCCCTCTATTCCCTGCACTTCTGTGCCTATCTAAAAGCCTCCTAAACACCACTATCGTATCTGCTTCCACCACCTGGCAATACGTTTCAGACCACCCTCTGTGTAAAAATCCCTACCCCTCACCCCACACCTTCCAACCATTAAACCTTCTCTATAGTCTCTATACCCCTCATCATTTTATATCCTGCTATCATATGTCCCCTCGACCTCCGACGTTCTGGAGAAAACAATCTATCCAACCTCTCCCTGTAGCTGAAACCCTGTAATCTAGGCAGCACGCTGGTAAACCTCCTCTTCAATGGTTCAATTGTTCATTATTGTCACGTGTGTACTGCACGGTCAGATTCTTTTTGCATAGATCACACATGCATGTTGCAATACTTTGGTGGCATGTTTAAAAAGTCCAAAGTCCAGGCAATCAATATACTGTGGAGCCACCCTATCTGTATAAGCCCCAGGCTGCTGTTCCCTCATCATCATCGACCAGCTCGCCCAGTGAACCCACGTCCGTCTCCTCGCCCGACCACCTCTATGTCCCAGGGGCGTCGCCTGCAGCCGACCGTGAAGGTGGTGGATGCGACACCCCAGCCCCTCTCCTTGCATCTGTCGTTGCCAGTGGCTCCTCCACCTTGCCTCTCCAGTTTTCATGGACGAGCTGGGCAGCATCTCAGCTGCCCCCTGCAGCATCTCAGCTGCCCCCTGCAGCATCTCAGCTGCCCCCTGCAGCATCTCAGCTGCCCCCTGCAGCATCTCAGCTGCCCCTGCAGCATCTCAGCTGCCCCCTGCAGCATCTCAGCTGCCCCCTGCAGCATCTCAGCTGCCCCCTGCAGCATCTCAGCTGCCCCCTGCAGCATCTCAGCTGCCCCTGCAGCATCTCAGCTGCCCCCTGCATCATTGAGCTGCCCCCTGCAGCATCTCAGCTGCCCCTGCAGCATCTCAGCTGCCCCCTGCATCATTGAGCTGCCCCCTGCAGCATCTCAGCTGCCCCTGCAGCATCTCAGCTGCCCCTGCATCATTGAGCTGCCCCCTGCAGCATCTCAGCTGCCCCTGCAGCATCTCAGCTGCCCCCTGCATCATTGAGCTGCCCCCTGCAGCATCTCAGCTGCCCCCTGCAGCATCTCAGCTGCCCCTGCAGCATCTCAGCTGCCCCCTGCATCATTGAGCTGCCCCCTGCAGCATCTCAGCTGCCCCTGCAGCATCTCAGCTGCCCCTGCAGCATCTCAGCTGCCCTGCAGCATCTCAGCTGCCCCCTGCAGCATCCAGCTCCCCCTGCAGCATCTCAGCTGCCCCTGCAGCATCTCAGCTGCCCCTGCAGCATCTCAGCTGCCCCCTGCATCATTGAGCTGCCCCCTGCAGCATCTCAGCTGCCCCCCTGCACCATTGAGCTGCCCCCTGCACCATTGAGCTGCCCCCTGCAGCATCTCAGCTGCCCCCTGCAGCATCTCAGCTGCCCCCTGCAGCATCTCAGCTGCCCCCTGCAGCATCTCAGCTGCCCCCTGCAGCATCTCAGCTGCCCCTGCAGCATCTCAGCTACCCCCTGCAGCATCCCAGCTACCCCCTGCAGCATCTCAGCTGCCCCCTGCACCATTGAGCTGCCCCCTGCAGCACCTGAGCTTCCCCCATGCAGGATGCGGCCTGCTGGGTCTGTCTCCGTGGCAGTGAGCCCGATCTGCCACCGGCTCTTCCTGCGGCCTGCTCCGCAATGTATCCCGGCAGCCTTCTGCTGCTGCGAGACCTATCAAAGGGGTCTTCTGCCACTGCGCGAGGCCTCTGCACCCTTTCCAAAGCTTCCACGTCTAATGGGGTGATCAGAACAGAATGCAATACTCCAAATGCGGCCTAACTAACGTCCTATAAAGCTTTCATATTCAATGCCCTTAGCAATGAAGCCAAGAATACCATATGCCTTCTTTACCATCCCATGTACATGTGCTGCCACCTTTGGTGAACTATGAACTTGGACTATAAGTTCCATCTGCACATTAATGCTGTTAAGGGTCTTGCTCTCTCCTTACATTTAACCTCCCAAAGTGCAACCACCTCCACACATCTTCAGGTTAAATTCCATCTGCCATTTCTCCTCCAATTTCTGCAGTCATATCCCACTGAATCTTCTGACAGCATTCCTCACTGTCTGCAACTACTCCAATCTTGGTGTCATCATCAAATATATTCACCAACCCATCTACATTCACATCCAGGTCATTTGTATCACAAACAACAGAGGTCCCCGCGCAGATCCCTGCAGAACTCCACTGGTCACAGACCTACAGCCAGAACTTCACTCCACCTGAACCATCCGTCTTCTATTGAATAAGCTAGTTCTGAATCCATACGACCAAGTCATCGTGAATCCAGTACATCTTTTTAAACTTCTGGATCAGCCTACCATGACCAACCTTATCAAAAGCCTTCCCAAAATCCATACAAGATCCACCATGCTACCTTCATCAATCTCCTTAATCACCTCCTCAGAAAACCCAATCAAGTTACTGAGACACGACCAGCTGTGTACAAGCCGTGCCGGCTATCCGTACTTAGTCCATTCTCTTCCAAATGGGAGTAAATCCAATCTCGAAGAATTCTCTCCAATAGTTTCTCTATCACAGACATGAGGCTCACCGGCCTATAGTTCCCTGGATTCTCTCTACTTCCTTTCTTAAACAAAAGAACAACATTGGCCACTCTCCAGTCCTCTGGGACCTGGCCTGTGACGAGAAGAAACAAAGATCTTTGATAAGGCCCCCGGATTCTCCTCTCTTACCTCCCTCAATAACCTGGGATAGATTCCATCAGGTCCTGGGGATTTATCCACATTTAATGTTCTTCAAGAGTCTCAGCACCACCTCCTTATCCGTCTCAAATTGCCCGAGCATTTTTGTATTCTCCACACCGGTCTCGCCATCCTTCGCTCGGTGAATATAGATAAGTACTCATTTAGTTCCTCACCTACTTCCTCCAACTCCAAGTATAGATTTCCTCCTTTATCTTTGAATGTTTCTATCTTTTCCCTGGTCACCCTCATATTTTTTAATGTGTACCTAAGGATTTTCTTTAATCAGACACACCAATCACATTTTATGTCCTTTTGATCTTTTGGCCCTTCTAGTTGCCCGCTTGCATTCTTTCCAACTCGCTTTATCTGCATTATCAGCCACATCTGAGGCCACCTTCTTAAACTTGACATATGCTTCCTTCTTCCTGACCAAGTGTACCACCTCCTTGGTCATCCATGGTCCCCTTACCCTGCCGTCCTTATCTGTTATTTAAAAGATTTCAATCTAAGGTTGGAATGGTAATTTCACCAGATTTATTGGCATAAATTTCCCATTATGATTTGATGCGTATTACATTTATGAACCTAATTAACCTCTCTCTTGTATAATTTATTTGACGTCACGAGAACGTTAATTAATCATTCTTACACAGTTGGATATTTAAATTGGGACTAAGAAGTAAACACTACTTCGTCTAATTTTAGTTTGAGGCTGAAATTGAAAAGGAGAATAACATGAAGGATTTATACAAACATTAACAGGTTAGAATTGTTTCAAAAATGCCCGAGTGTAAACTTAAAAATAAGCTAACTAAACCTACATCTGAATGGATTTCACCCTCCTCCTTGAGGATGTCACACAGCCGCTCCGAGACGTCCTGGACCCTGGCACCAGGGAGGCTGTGCACCTTCCTGGATTCTCGACCGCTGCTGCAGATTCTACTCTCTGCCCCCCTAACTAGTGAATCTCCTCCCACTGTGGCTCTGCCTGACACCCCCCCCTGCTTGCTGTGTCTCAGAGCCAGGATCAGTGCCACAGCCCTGCCTACTACTGTGAGCGAGAAACGGGATGGGTGGGGTTGTTGGCAGTTATCTAAAATTGGCAAATTCAGCGTTCATAGCATTGCGTTGTAAGCTTCCCAAGCGGAATATGAGCTGCTGTTCCTCCAGTTTGTGTGTGGCTTCATTCTGGCAGTGGAGAAGGCCCAGGCCAGAAAGGTCAGTGTGGGAAGGGGAAGAGTTGACACCAACCTTTTCCTCAATATCAGCAGGACAAAGGAGGTAGTAATCCACTTCACGGTGGGAAGCAGTGCACATACCCCAGTATACATTGACGGTGCAGAAGCAGAGATGGTTGAAAGTTTCAAGTTTCTCAGAGTTAATATCACCAGCACTTGTCCTGGACTAGCCACACCGAACGGCCATGAAAGCACACCAATGCCTCTACTGCCTTAGAAGGCTTTGGAAGATTGCCGTGTCCCCAACAACTCACCAACTTCGAAAGATGTGCAGTAGAAAGCATTTTATTGGGATGCATCTCAGCTTGGTTTGCGAACAGCTCCATCCAAGACCGCAAGAAATTGCACAGGATTGTGGACGCAGCTCACACCATCACACAAACCAACTTCCCTTCCATTGTCTCCATTTATACCTCACGCTGCCTCGGCAAGACCAGCGTCAGACCCTAATCAAGGACGAGTCGCACCCTGGCCACTCTCTCTTCTCCCCACTCCCATCAGGCAAGAAGTACAGAGGTTTGAAAACCCACACCTCCAGACTTCACCTTGCACTAAACATTATTTGTTTTATCCGATATCATGTATCTGTACACTGGGGACTATTCTAATCATGTTTAATCTTTCTTCTGATAGCACACGACAAAAAGGTTTTCACCGTACCTCGGTACATGTGACAATAAACTAAACTAACTCACTCACTAAAAAAATGTGTAGGAAGGAACTGCAGATACTGGTTTAAACTGAAGAAAAACTCAAAAAGCTGGAGTAACTCAGTGAAGAAAAGGAATAGATGATGTATTGGTTCAAGACCCTTCTTCAGACTGAGCGTCAAGGGAAAGGGAAACGAGAGATATAATCGGTGATGTAGAGAGACATAGAACAAATGAATGAAACATGTACAAAAAAGTAATGATGATAAAGGAGACAGGCCATTGTTTGTGGGTTGTGGGTAGTTAGCGGCTGGCAGCGAGAGGGATAATTAATACTGGGAGAGGGGGGAAACAAACCATGGGCAAAAAGAACAAGAAGGACAAGAAAGGAAAGGGAGTTGAGGTCTTTAAAATGATGAAAGGGATAGACAGAGTTGACGTGGATACGTTTTTCCCATTGAGGGTAGGGAAGATTCAAACAAGAGGGCATGACATGAGAATTAAGGGACAGAAGTTTAGGGGTAACGTGAGGGGGAACTTCTTTACTCAGAGGGTGGTGGCTGTGTGGAATGAGCTTCCAGCAGAAGTGGTGGAGGCAGGATCGATTTTAACATTTAAAAGTAAAGTGGATAGGTATATGGACGTGAAGGGAATGGAGGGGTATGGTCTGAGTGCAGGTAGATGGGACTAGGGGAAAACAAATGGTCGGACTGGAAGGGCTGAGAGGGCCTGTTTCCGTGCTGTAATTGGTATATGGTTTTATGGTTAGCTGTGGGCTAGGTGAAAACAAGTTACAATGAGACTCAACAAGACGACTTTGACGCTGGTACAACAACTTGAATGTGATGGAGAGAGAGGGGATGCAAGGGTTACTTGAAATTAGATAAATTAATATTCATGCCGCTGGGTTGTAAGCAGCTCAAACATAATATGAGGTGCTGTTCCTCCAATTTGTATTTGGATGCCCACAGTCTGACCTGCTGAGTTACTCCATCTTTTTGTTTCTCACTAAAAAGATGGTTCGGTTGCATTTATGAAAAGAAGAAAAGAGTTAATGTTGCTTGAAGACAGGGCAACACAAATATTGATGATAGGATTGTCATGCACTGAAGATGTAGCCGTCCTGAGGTCAAAGGGGTTCAAAAGGTCAATTAGAGAGTGATAACACAATCAAAGAAACATGGCACTGCAGCGTATAGGGGGACCGCGGCCGATCACAATACCAGTGGACGGCAGTGAAAACGTAAGGCCCGACGGACCACGACCGACCATAAGACACGCCTGTAGGGTGTAGCTGCCAAGCTCACCCATGCTTGGAGGACCCGGTTGTCCGCAGCCTGGAAGTGGAGCCCATCCCGAACCATCGCTGCTCGTCCCCCGAGGCCAGGAGGATGGAGCCGGCAACGACGACGGATGCGGCGGGAGAGGAGCGAGGCCGGTAGGAGAGGAGAGGGAACCGGGATCTGGCCTACCACGCCCTCAAGGTCGGCTGCAGGAGACTCCCCTGGCAATAAAGGTGGACAGGAGAGGACGTTGCTTGCTGGTCGACCAAGGAAGGCAATGGCTGGAGGCCCACGGCAGCCTGGGACTTGTCTAAATTACCACCACTCAAAACAAATGGAGCGAGGACTGTACTTGGAAAAGGGCGTCAAAGCATGGCACCTCATGCATGCAGGCTCAGTAGACTACTTCTGGGCAATTGCTAATCGGGAGTATGCTTACTCTACTGGACTGTTTATAAGAAAAAAATGTCATAGTGCGTTTGCACATCACACACGTGATAATGAAGAACCATTGAATAGGTATGTTACAAAACTTACCTTTAGCGGCGCTGCAGTTCTGTCACTGCCCATGTGCGCAACTTTCGCGCCTTTCAGAGGGGGGCGGGTTTAAAATGCCGTTTTTCTCCAGACAATTCAAATCGATCCATCTCAGGGGATTTCGTTGCTAAAGAGAAATCGCTCCGACATTTATTTTATGAGGTATTTTTAAACTACGCTAGATCATTTATTAGCAAGAGTAATTTAAAAATTATCTTCTAAAGCCGTGAGCGCCGACAACGGGACGGACCTTACGTAGGGGATAAAAGAAGGTACACAGTTTATTTTTACATAAAAACGTGGTTTTTAGGAAGCCTTTAATCAAATTGTCATGTTGCGAAAAGGGGACAAAAAATATATACGAACCGGCAGTATTTTTCCTGCCGACTGTGGGTTAAATTCACCGCAAACTGCAAGGTTCCAATCCACCGCGTTCCACTAAAACCCACTCGCAAGTTGATTTAAATGGCCATTAATTTACGGGAATTAAACACCAAATTCCTTCCATTTGGCCTATAAATTAATGAAAAAGAGATTTAAAAATCATGTTATATTGTGAATTATTGTGTGAATGTTATTTGGACACTTGGGCAATTTAAAAATGTTTATCTTTTCTTAAGAAATGGATAGATGTTTAGATCTAGTAATTGAATTTTGTAATTAGCTACAATTAGGTAACTAACTAATTATATGCCTTAATTTCAGGTCATCCAAGTAAGATTGTTTCATATTTGTTTCAGAATGCTTCCATCCATAATAACTGACAATTTCTTTCAGTTCTCTTAATTTTTTAAAAAGTTATGGGCTTTTGACTGTCCTCGATCACAGCTTTTGAGTTAAGTCAATGGAAAGGCAATGGGGAACAGGATGCTAATTTCTGAGTATGAAAATGGCCATAACTTTTTTAATACTGAAGATATGAAAGTGAATTAGGTGTCAAATTAAACTTAATTTTATGCTTTATCTGATGGGATAAATTGCAGACTTGATTTTTTAAATCTCAAAATGTTGTAACATTGCTACATTGAATGTTCTAATGGCGACTGTACAAATGGATAACCAATATCACACACTTACAGCAGAAATGGTCAGCTCGGACACACCCAGAAAGAGCTTGTTGATGCACATCTTCAACCATATAAGTTAACTCTGTTTATCGTTGCACAGATGCTGACATGTTTCCAGCAGTCCAGTTACTGCTTTTGTTTCAGATTTCTTTTCATCTGAAGTTATCTGATTTTGAATGAGAAATGCAGACAATGCCGTTCCAATCAGGCAAGGTGGCACACACATGCAACACACCGACTTGTGGCTCAAAGCACAGGCATAAATTGCCTTCCTACCAAACCAGTCATTGAAGTGAAGATAGACACAAAAAGCTGGAGTAACTCAGCGGGACAGGCAGCATCTCTGGATAGACGGAATGGGTGATGTTTCGGGTCGAGACCCTTCTTCAGACCCAGATTCCTTCTCAAGAGTCAAGAGTGTTTTATTGTTATACTAGCCTAAATGCGGGTCTGCTCCCCCAACGCACCCGTTCCCTACCCATAGCCCCCATGGGTGGCGTGGTCCTCCAACTCAAGCCGTTCCAGAACGTAAGATTCCAGCACTCCCCTTGCCTCCCCCAGCAGTGCTCTTTAAAAAAAAATCCAATTGCACTTGCCTTGCGTGTTGCAATAGCAATTCGCCCTCCCCCTGCTAGTCTATCAATTGTGACGTCATCAGTTGAAGCTGCCATTGTGACGTCATCAGTTGAAGCTGGTCGGTTTGAAATTCAAGGTATTTTGATTTTTTTTTATTTTAATCACTAATAAGTTGAGAAACAAAGCATAAAATGCTCAATGAAAGTGATCTCTGCCTAGAGGGGGGAAATGTGAATCAGAATATGTAAAAATCTTGTGGAAGTTGGCATTTTCTAAAGCTTTAATCGCAAATAAAGTGTCAAATATAGGATGAAATCTCTGCTACCTGAGTCATTGTGACATCATCAGTTGAAGCTGGTGGTTTTAATTTCAAAGTCTTTTGACATTTTTCAACTTTTAATCAGTAATGAGTCGAGAATGTCGAGAAATAAAGCATAAAATGTTCAGATAAAGTGGTCCCGGCCTCGATGGGAAAAATGTCAATCAGGATATGTTAAAATGTAATCGTTACAGTGTAGTGATTTTGCAAATATGTAAAGACAACCACATACACACACACATATACACACGTACAAGATCAGACCTTTAATAAGTATATGATATCCCAGATAGAACAATGACATTCTTACTTGCAGCAGCACAATATGTAAACATAGTAACATGATAAACGAGAAATAGTCAGTGTGTCTGCCCCCCCCCGGCCGTGAGCGGAACGGCTCCAACCAGGGGGGCAGGGCCGAGAGGAGGGAGCGGCGCAGGCGCATTGCCCGAGAGAGCCGAGGGGAGGGGAGGGGCGCACGCACGCACGCACTGACGTTGACATCGAGCCTGAGCCCCACCACCCCGCCCCCGGCGGCCACAGCCCCTCCCCACGGGATTTAAATCGGAAGAATATTCTTCTGGGGCCCCTTTGGGATTAGGGGCCCTGAAGATTAAGCTTCATTCATTTCACAGTAGATCCGCCCCTAGGCCCATTTATGAATATTATTTTCTGTTGCAATTAGAGGAACCTAAGAGAAGTATTCAAGAGTTAGATAGAGCTCTTAGGGCTAAGGGAATCAAAGGATATGGGGAGAAAGCAGGAACCAGGTACTGATTTAGTATGATCAGCCGTGATCATATTGAATGGCGGTGCTGGCTCAAAGGGCCGAATGACTCCTGCACCTATTTTCTATGTTTCTATGAACTCCAACTGATTCCAATCTGATTGGAGAGTGGAAGTGAGGGAATTTCTGAAATTTCCATTCCACGGAGATCCAGAAGATACTCACAACTCCGTATTTTTCACAGGTATATACAGCCTCCTCCATCAGAATCAGCAAAAATGCAATAATCTAGGAATATATGAATATATATGATTCTTTGAATCTTTGATCTTTATTGCATAAAGTTCTCAGTTTTACAAAACCATAATTACAGGTTAACAATCACTTAGGTCCTAACACAACTAATTTTGCATGGCTGGATTAGCACTGATAATTACTTCGAAGTTTTGTTTTTTTTTAATCAATTTTACGTGACATCCTACATTTTTTCCTTCATCATAGATAGGGTAGAGAGTCAGAATGTAGACAGCCAGAGTCTTTTCCCCAGGTGGAGAATATCCAACACCAGAGGGCATAGCTATAAGGTGAGAAGGGGCAAGTTTAATGGAGATTCGTGGGGCAAGTGTATTTACACTGAGGTGGGTGGGAGCATGGAACACAGCACCAGTGGCGTTGGTGGAACCAGAGGTGTTTAGAGGCTTTTAAGTGAACATAGAACATGGAAGTGCAAGGAGTCGAGGGCTCATGTACAGGCAGATGAGATCAGTTCAACTTGGCATCATGTTCAGCACAAACATTGTGGGCCAAAGGGCCCACTCCAGAGCTGTACTGTTCGGTGCTACAGTATGTCCACATTTTAGTGTTTAGTGGTATTAAAGGAGCATTTTGAGCAAATGTAAGATTTAACAAGGCTTTGGGCACTAAAGATCATAGGCCACGTTAATCAAAGATCAATTAAGAATTTGATTCATAAACGCAATAATATCTTCTTTCATTGCCACTGAAGAACATTCCTGGAAGGCACAAATTGACCAAGTTCTCAATGTAACTATAATAAGTGTATTTACAACTTGAGGTTCAAGTAACGTTTTCGCTATATCTTGAATGAATGTAATAAATGGAGCAGCATCCCCCCCCAAGGATTGACAGTGAAGCTAAAACCTGTTTGGATCTCTATGGGGAGCTGAAAGATCTTTCTGTTCTGTTAGCCAGTGAAATTGCAAAGTGAAATATCCAAGAGGAGAATTGTACAAAGTCTTGCAATGGGAAGGTGACTGTCATGACTAAAAGGTTGTGCAGGAAGGAACTGCAGATGTCGGTTTAAATCGAAGATAGACACAAAATGCTGGAGTAACTCAGCGGGACATCTCTGGAGAGTAGCATCTCTGGAGAGAAGGAATGGGTGATGTTTCGGGTCGAGACTCTTCTTCAGATCTGAGGAAACGTCACCCATTCCTTCTCTCCAGAGATGCTGCCTGTCCCGCTGAGTTACTCCAGCATTTTGTGTCTATGAGTAAATGGTTACCAGGAATAACAGGACAGTTCAGTTCAGTTTCGTTTACTGTCACGTGTACCAAGGTACAGTGAAAAGCTTTTGTTGCGTGCGATCCAGTCAGCGGAGAGACAATACATGATTACATGATAAGGAAATAATGTTTAGTGCAAGGTAAAGCCAGCAAAGTCTGATCAAGGATAGCCCGAGGGTCACCAATGAGAATAAAGTAAAACAGTAAATGGAAATTACCACAAAAACTAGGAATGTTACAACATTTTGAGATTCTAAAAATCAAGCCTGTAATTTATCCCATCAGATAAACCATAAAAGGAACTTCAATTTGACACCTAATTCACTTTCATATCTTCAGTATTAAAAAAGTTATGGTCATTTTCATACTTGGAAATTAGCATCTTGTTCCCTATTGCTTTTCCATTGACTTAACACAAAAGCTGTGACTGAGGACAGTCAAAAGCCCATAACTTTCTTAAAAATTAAGAGAACTGAATGAAATTTTCAGTTATTATAGATTGAATCATTCTGAAACAAATATGAAATATCTTACTTCGATGACCTGAAATTAAAGCATATAATTAGGTAGTTACCTAATTGTAGCTAATTATAACATTGACTGTTGTGACGGAAATAGTAATAAACACCCATTTTGCCTTAAATCCAAAAATGTGATATTCTCAAGATCAGAACTTTAAGTTCGTAACAGACAGGTAAAGAAATTCTAGTAAAAGACCAAGTCTTTATGGAGAAGGTCAGTTGCTAGCTGGTACATTGGCATATCATGATCAGTAGCATCATCATACTCCTCAGATTGTAACCAATAAGTAACTCTGTACACCTTGTTTTTCCTCAACTTTTCAATTTTGGCATTGTAAAATACAAGTTTTGGCTCTTCAAACCACGCATGACATGCCTTTCTGCCCAAAACTTTCCCATTAAGAATGTCCTGTAGATCATCACATTTGGAGTAATCCAAATTCGCATAATCTCTGCAAATGCTGTCCAAATCAGTCTCTTTTGCTGGGCATCTGGATTGACAATTTTGCATTTCTTCTTCAGAGACATCTGTTTAAAATGTTAAGGAAAAAAACAGTGGACAGCATTAACAGAAGCAAGTTATTATTTGCAGTTTTAGAAAAAAAAGTAGAAATGATAAGTTAAAAGCTAAAACAAATAGTAAATACCCAACAAAAAAGTCATATTCATCAGTTTCATCAAATCAATTAAATTAATCTAATCAATTAAATTAATCTAAATTCTAGAGCTAGACATCTATCCATTTCTAAAGAAAAGGCTAACATAAATAGCCTAAGTATCCAAATAACAAATAACAAACTGATCCCATTCACACTTCTTCTGCTTCTTGTGTATGGCGTGCACAGCCTAGAGTTGTATGATAACTTGTTCTATTTGATGTTATTTGATTGTGCACGCCGGGTTAACTGCATTTGTTGAAACAGGGCGGACCATGTGAAGGTTGCAATCTCCCACCCCATCCCATTCACACAAGAATTCACAATATAACATGATTTTTAAAAGTAACTTTGCCATGAACTTATATGCCAAATGGAAGGAATTTAATGTTTAATTCCCATAAATTAATCCAGAAACATCCAGCCTCAGTATAATCAAAATCATTATTTTTTGCACAATACATCTGACTAAAACTGTTGTGGATATTTAATATGAAAATATTGATCATGGATGGAGAATAACAATATTTTATAGATGATTTAGATGTTCTTATGTCATGATTGTGCAAAAAAATAATGAATTTGATTATCTTGAGAGTGGATGTTTCTGGAATGTGATCGATTGGAATGTTGCCATTGCAATAAATTTTAAGCTCAAGGCATGACATGGCCGATTCATATGGGGCCGAAATACCATTTTTCGCAACATAAGATTAAAATGAAACCACATCAAAAAGCAGAATAACATGTTTAGTAAATGACATACCTTTTGTTTTGTCCTGATATTGCGATCCGTGAAGTTGAAGGCGTTGAGGGCATTAGAAGTCGTGTTTAACTTAAATCCAGCGATTAAATCATCCAGTAGATTTTTTTTTTAATAAACCGGGAACGGAAGCCCAAACGATTTTTCTTCATCAGCTAGCAGCCTGAGGAAATCCCTCTCCGACAACCAATACAAACCTGCAATTTAATCCCGCCCCCCCTCCCCCAAAGTCTCTGGAATCGCAGGCAGAGGCAGTGGCAGATCTGTAGCGCCGCCGATGGTAGGTTTTGTAACAACGCTACAATAACCTACCCAAGCTCTCAGGATTTTTTCTTTTCACTCAGTCGCTTAATAGATAGGGGATGCATGTCTATGGCAAAACATGGATTTAACTACATGTAATTGGGAAAAGTGATAAAATAAATAATTTTGAAAGTCTTACTAATGGTACGCAATGGTGTTGCCAATTCTTACGGGTCTGTCCCACTAAGGCGATTTTTCAGGCGACTGTCAAGTCGTAGGAGCGGCGACATGAACGCGACTGTCAGAGTGGAACACACACACACACACACACATCACTTCCTTCACCAGCCAGTTATGC
Organism: Okamejei kenojei; assembly: GCA_035221665.1. Taxonomy (NCBI): domain Eukaryota; kingdom Metazoa; phylum Chordata; class Chondrichthyes; order Rajiformes; family Rajidae; genus Okamejei; species Okamejei kenojei. Next base: position 51,993,005 of record CM069147.1, read on the forward strand.
AGGCGGGGGACAGGGCAAGCTGGGGGAGCGCTGTCTGAGTGAAATTCACATGGTGCAAAGCCAATGTGACACAGACACAGTCCACGATGAACAGGAAGGTTGGCGCTGTTATTAAGACGGTGAAAGCACAGTGTGCAGGAAGGTAGACAAAAATGCTGGTCACTTAAGTCCTTTAAAAGAGGGGGAGAGAGGAGGGAGAAGGGGGAGATGGGGTGGGGCGAAGGAGTGGAGACAACTTTTAAGAAGCCAGAGATACACGGCTGTGAACATTACCGTCGGTTATCCTTGGTTCTGAAAATGACTGTTTACGTTTTTTGTCCCAATGAAATTTACCGGTCAGCACCGGCGACAACTATGACAATCTACGACAACCTTCGACCTCCTGGCTACCCACTAACACTGCACCTACATCACCAGAATTCTCGCTACGCTCCATGCCATCAAAATTCTGGTCGCCAGATTGAAGGCTCGACTAGTTACGAGAATGTGGGAACTACTAACCACCTACCCGGCAACCTCCGGCTAACATGTGGCGACCTTGTTGCGATCTCATAGTCTCCTGTCTCAAAGTCACGTATGTGGGACAGGCCCATTAGTCATAGAGTGATACAATGTGAAAACAGGCTCTTTGCACAACCTGCCCACACCGCCCAACATGTTCCAGCTACACTAGTCCTGCCCGCGTTTGGCCCATATCCTTTGAAACCTGTCCTACCAATGTACCTATCTAACTGTTTCTTAAATGTTGGGATAGTCCCAGCCTCAATTACCTCCTCTGGCAGCTTGTTCCATACACCCACCACCCTTTGCGTGAAAAAAATTACCCCTCAGATTCCTATTAAATCATTTCCTCTTCACCTTAAACCTATGTCCTCTAGTCCTCGATTCACCTACCCTGGGCAAGAGAATCTGTGCATCAACCCGATCTATTCCTCTCATGATCTTAAACAGTGGGTGAACATTCTGAGAGGGAAGTAAGCTTGTTCTTTCTGCAGGAGAAAAAATGTCCATTGAAATCCAAGGGAAATTCCAGTAAATTTGCCTTATTTCAAAATCGCTAGCTAATTGTTAGCCAATCAAACTTCAGTTAGAGCTATCATGTGGTTCATAAATGATAGGCCATTCGGCCCATCAACCACCATTCAATCTATCTTTCCCTCTTAATCCCATTCTCCTGCCTTCTCCCAGTAACCCCTAACACCTGTACTAATCAAGAATCCATCTCTTCCTTAAAAATGTCTCTTCACTTGGCCTCTACAGCCTTTTGTGGCAATGAATTCCACAGATTCACCACCCTCTGACTAAATAAAATTCCTGCACATCTCCTTCCTGAAGGAACGACCTTTAATTCTGAGGCTATGACCTCTAGTCCTAGACTCTCCCACTAGTGGAAACATCCTCTCCACATCTACTCTATCCAGACCTTTCACTATTCGGTAAGTTTCAATGAGGTTTCCCCTCATCCTTCTAAACTCAGGCGAGTACAGGCCCAGTGCCGTCAAACACTCATCATATGTTAACCCACTCATTACCAGGATCATTCTTGTAAACCTCCTCTGAACCCTCTCCAGAGCCAGCACATCCTTCCTCAGGTATGGGGCCCAAAATTGCTCGCAATATTCCAAATGCGGCCAGACCAGCGCCTTATAGATCCTCAGCATTACATCCCTGTTTTTACGTTCTATTCCTCTCGAAATAAATGCTAGCATTGCGTTTGCCGCAATATGGTGATGGAGTGGAAGAAAAAGCCCAAGCATATTCTGTAGTCAGGGTGAAGATGATGAAGAGGGATCAGGTTTACGCTAAGTTCAGATTTGGGGGTTGGAGGAAACAGAAGGATCTGGGATGGCCCCCGGATTGCACATGTGGTTTTGTGTGAGGTAATGATGTAACTGTTGGAAGTTTTATTCTCCACTGTTCAATTCAGTTCAGTCTAGTTTATCGTCACGTGTACCGAGGTACAGTGAAAAGCTTTTGTTGCATGCTAACCAGTCAGCAGAAAGACAACACATGATTACAATAGAGCCATTTACAGTGTATAGATGCGTGGTAAGGGAATAGCATTTAGCGCAAGGTAAAGCCAATCAAAGATAGTACGAGGGTCACCAATGAGGTAGATAGTAGTTCAGGATTGCTCTCTGGTTGTGCTAGGATGGTTCAGTTACCTGATCATGTGGATCATTGTGGATCATGGGGTAATGTGATGGGGGGCTGGCATCAGCTGTGTGTAATATAGTGTATTACAATTCACTGCTTGGTTGATGAAATTAATGCTGCATGCAGTACTCTTCCAATTATATTCCTCAATGAAGCTAGTGTACTGGGCATTCACTGGGCTCTATCTCTGGAACGTTAGAATGCTGAGAGCTGTATTCTGCACGTTGTATCTTTCCCTTTGTTCTACCTATGTACTTAAAGTTGCCTTGATTGTGTCGATGTATAGTATCTGATTTGATTCAATAACTTGCAAAACAAAGTTTTTCACTGTACCTCGGTAATAAGAAACATAAACCTCTCCGTCATTATCTTTATGAAAACCAACGACTAAGGTCAAACGTGCTGAGAAATCAGGGAGCTAAAGATGATACTGAAAGTGTTTTCGTTGAACACTTTTTGAACAGTGCTTTTGTTGGATCTTACTGAAGCAGGGCAGAGAAGCATCAGTTACTGAGTTAAAGTTAAAGTAAAAAGTAAGCATCAGTTAAAGTAAACATTTATCTTCCATGGTTTGCACTAAAAGTTCTTGCAAAATAGCTGGTGTGTGCTGTACTACAACTGTATTTTATTAAATGTGGTGGAACTGGATAATTCCACATGTGTCCTCCTGTACCAAACATAGACTCTGTGACTGTTTCGCAGAACTCTTGTATTTGGTCCACCAGTGCCAACTGGATCTCCCGGTTGCCAACCATTTTCACACTGACCTTTCTGTCCTGGGCCTCCTCCATTGCCAGAGTGACACAAACTGGAGGAACACAAGTGGATGCAGCCCAGACTCAACCTTCCTTCCTTCGACTCCATCTACACCACTCGCTGCCTCAGCAAGGCTACCAGCATAATTAAGGAGGTCTCACCCCGGACACTCCCTCTTCCCCACTCTCCCATCAGGCCTGAGGTACAGAAGTGTGAAAATGTACACCTCCAGTTTCAGGGATAGTATTTCCTCAGATGTTATCAGGCAACTCAACCATCCTATCACCAACTAGAGAGCAGTCCTGAGCTACCCTTTACCTCATTGGAGATCCTCGGACTGACTATCTTAAATGAACTGCACTGGACTTTATCTTGCACAAAATATTATTCCCTTGATCCTGTATCTGTATTCTGCGGACAGCTTGATTGTAATCACCTATGGTCTTTCCGCTGACTGGTTAGCATGCAACAAAATGCTTTTCATTGTACACGTGACAATAAACTAAACAGCACTTCATATTATCTTTGGATATCATATAACCCTAGGGTATGAACATTGAATACTCCAATATTAGTTAACCTTTCCAACCCCCTCCCCCCCACCTTATCTTCCCCCCTCCCCTTTCCCCCCCCCCCCCCCCCCCCCGTGCCCCACCTGGACTTCCACCTATTTGTGCCCTTCACTCACCGCCCCCCCCCTCCCCTCCCGCTAATTTCCACCCTCTGGCTTGACAACCCACAACTCTTCAACCCTGTCTCACATCCTCCTTCCTGCCTTTCCTATCTTTGTCCTATTTTCCCCAAAGTGCTGCCTGTAAGCTCTTACTAGTGGCGAACCATCCCCTCCCCCGCAGACCCTGCTTCTCCCCTTACCCAGCTTTCTTCACCCCACCACAATCAGTCTCAAGAAGGATCTTGACCCAAAACCTCACCTATCCATGTTCTCCAGGGATGCTGCCTGACCCGCTGAGTTGCTCCAACACATTGTGACATTTTATTTATTAACCAGCATCTTGAGTGCTTTCTTTCTACATTCAAGAACAGGAATCCCGTTCAAATAACAAGTCTGGGCATTTTGAAAAAGCAGATCTTTTTTTTACTCTGCCATCTACGCTAACGTTGATTATTAACCATGAACCTGCACGGATGAACCATTTTTCCTGCCAAGTCCAATGTTTACACAATGAGTAACTTCCAGACCAAGACGTTCTGAGACACTTTCAATATCTACTCAAAAGTGAAGAGCCCAGCTGGTCAGAGGGCCTGAGCTTTCCAACTTTATACCAGAAAATGGCATTTGATTAGTCTTAAAAAATACCAACTCCAACTCCAAGGTAGTTCAGCATTACAATGATAGAGCAAACAGTGAACCCCAGGGAAATGTGGGAGGAAGTTGGCAATGCAGGTGGAAAGGCAACAATCTGCAATACTGAGATGAAGCAAGAAGAAGTGTTTGTGTAAGGTAAGTAAAATAAATAAACATACTCTTTTTCAATGTCCATTAACTGTCCCTAATTATCCTTTTGAAGACCACAATGGAATTGAGAATGAATCGGTTCATACTGAAGATGCCACAAGATATTAATTAAAGAGTCAGGCCAATGATCAATGTATTCAATGCAGTAATACAGCAATACAACTGCATTGTATTGTACAATGTTATACCACAGCTAGGACTAAGAAGACACTGCAAATACAGAAATTCCCACGCAATATGTCAGTCTCTGAACAGAATCTATGTCCACATAGCAGAGCTGGCTCCTACCCTCACCAACGTCTTCTTCAACTCCTCCCATTTCCTCCAAATCCAAGGCGTAGCTATGGGCACTCGCATGGGCTCCAGCTATGGCTGCCTCTTTGTCGGGTCAGTCGAACAATCTTTTATTTAAAAAAAAAAATCTTTTTATTGCTTTTTTCCCAAAGAAAACAAAAAATAAAACATTAAAAAAAACAGTGCAAGAAAAAAAAAGTGATAAACATAACAATGATAATGATACATAGGGATCAGGATTACATTAATAACAGGTATAACCTGATATGAGACCAATGTCACAATACACATTGAGTATGGACCTCCCGGTCTCTATGTAAATATAGTTAAATCTTTAAAAGAAAACTTATACATGTAGAAAAAAACACAAAAATAAAAAGACAAAAAGAAAAAAGGGGAAAGCAAACCCCCCACTAAACTCAATAAATAAATAAAATAAATACATAAATAAATAAATAATAATAATAATAAAATAAAACTAAAACTAAAGTAAGTAAATAAAAACTAAACAAAGCAAAACAAAATCTGAACTAAAAGTTTCAACAATTTAAGTCTGTATGACGTCAAGTCCGTTCCACCGTATAGAAGTGAAATAGTTTTTATAACGGATAAAGAGGGAGCTATTTATATTGTATGAAAGTGTTCAATAAATTTACCCTATCAAATTTAACCAAGGGTTCAACAATGTTCAAACAAGAGGGCGTGACATGAGGATTAAGGGACAGAGGTTTAGGGGTAACGTGAGGGGGAACTTCTTTACTCAGAGGGTGGTGGCTGTGTGGAATGAGCTTCCAGCAGAAGTGGTGGAGGCAGGATCGATTTTAACATTTAAGAGTAAAGTGGATAGGTATATGGACGTGAAGGGAATGGAGGGGTATGGTCTGAGTGCAAGTAGATGGGACTAGGGGAAAACAAATGGTCGGCACGGACTGGAAGGGACAAGAGGGCCTGTTTCCATGCTGTAATTGTTATATGGTTATATGGTAATGTCACTCCTAATTTTTTCTAAATAATACCACTGGAATGTGGTCAGAGGGTTGGAGTCTTTCCATTTAAATAAAATAAATCTTCTGGCGATTAATGTGATAAAAGCAATCAGCCGATGGGCGGAGCGGGACAGATGAATAGAATCTAACATTGGTAGCCCAGAAATTGCAGTAATAGGATGAGGTTGTAAATCAATACCTAAGACTACAGAAATAGTATCAAAAATGTCTTTACAATATTTTTCCAAAAGTGGGCAGGACCAAAACAAATGGGTCAGAGAGGCCCCTTCAGAGTTATATCTGTCACAGGTAGGGTTTATATGACCATAAAAACAAGCCAACTTATCTTTTGACACATGAGCTCTGTGAACCACCTTGAATTGTATCAAAGCGTGTCTTGCACACATTGAAGAGGTATTGACTAATTGAAGAATCCTCTACCATTTCTCTATAGATAAAGAAGTTTGGAGTTCTCTTTCCCAGTCATTCTTCATTTTATCAAATGTATCTATTTGTAATTTTAAAATCAACTCATAAATCGTCGATATTAATCCTTTCTGATACGGGTTCAGCTGTAAAAATAATTCCAAAATTTCGGTTTGTTGTGGTAGCGGAAAAAGGGGTAGAGTAGCCTTCAAAAAGTGTCTAATTTGTAAATATCTAAAAAAGTGTGAATTAGGTAAGTTATATTTATTGGAGAGTTGCTCAAAAGACATAAAACAACCCTGCAAGAACAAATCACGAAAAGCTACTAAACCCTTCCACTTCCATAACAAAAAGACTTGATCAGTACTAGATGGTTGAAAGAGAAAATTGGATAAAATAGGACGCGATAAGATAAAATCATTTAGTCCAAAAAACTTAGGAAATTGAAACCATATTCGGAACGTATGTCTTATAATTGGGTTAGTCATATATTTATTCAATCTCGTAATTGTGAAAGGTAACAAAGCCCCTAGAATAGAGGCCAATGATAGCCCTCGTAAGGAATCACGTTCAAGATTTATCCATCCTGGGCATTGGGTATCTTCTAAATCTTTTGTCCAAAATGTTATATAACGAACATTGACTGCCCAATAGTAAAATCTAAGGTTCGGCAATGCCAAAACGCCATTTTTTAAAACTTTCTGTCAATATAACCATATAACCATATAGCAATTACAGCACGGAAACAGGCCCTCTCGGCCCTTCCAGTCCGTGCCGACCATTTGTTTTCCCCTAGTCCCATCTACCTGCACTCAGACCATACCCCTCCATTCCCTTCACGTCCATATACCTATCCACTTTACTTTTAAATGTTAAAATCGATCCTGCCTCCACCACTTCTGCTGGAAGCTCATTCCACACAGCCACCACCCTCTGAGTAAAGAAGTTCCCCCTCACGTTACCCCTAAACTTCTGTCCCTTAATTCTCATGTCAACTTCTGTCCCTTAATTCTCATGTCAATGTTTTTTACTTAGTCTGGGATTTTTATTCTGCCATGTATATGAAGAAATTTTGGAGTCTATAATGTCAAAGAAAGATTTGGCAATAAAAATTGGTATCGTCTGAAATAAATACAGAAATTAACATTTTACTAGCATTGATTCGGCCAATTAGGGATAAGGACATTGGTGACCATTTAGTAAACTGATGTTTAATATGGTCAATTAAAGGCATAAAATTGGCTTTAAATAAATCCTTGTGTTTCTTGGTGATCTTAGTACCTAAACAAGTAAAACTTTCTGTAGTCAATCTAAATGGAAACTGACCATAATTCAAAACAAAATTATTTAATGGAAAAAGCTCACTCTTACTAAGATTTAGTTTATAACCAGAAAATCTACTAAATTGATTAAGTAATGCTACTATTGCCGGAATAGATTTCTCAGGGTTAGAAATAAATAACAGATCATCTGCGTAAAGAGATAGCTTATGTGTCTTATTGCCGCGGACAATACCAAAAATATTAGGGGATTCCCTAATAGCGGTGGCTAAAGGTTCCAAAGCAATATCAAATAGTAAAGGACTTAAGGGACAGCCCTGTCTAGTACCTCGAAAGAGCCTGAAAAAAGGGAATCTCTGATTATTAGTAAATACAGAAGCCTGAGGTATATGATATATCAGCTTGATCCAAGAAATAAATTTTGGACCAATCTTAAATTTTTCAAGTGTACTGAATAAATAATCCCATTCTACTCTATCAAACGCTTTCTCGGCATCAAGTGAGAAGACACATTCTGGGGTTTTATTAGACTCTGTATATACAATATTCATTAATCTCCTAACGTTAAAGTATGAGTAACGAATTTTAATAAAACCGGTCTGATCTTCAGAAATAATTTGCGGTAAAATCTTTTCCAATCTCATAGCTAATATTTTGGAAAGAATTTTGAAATCTACATTTAACATTGATATATGATGACACTTCAGTAGGGTCTTTATCTTTTTTAAGAATTAAAGAAATAGAAGCTTCATAAAAAGATTGTGGTAATCTATTGCTTAAAAGGGCTTCTTTAAATACCTTACGTAGCCCTGGAGACAATAAATTTGAAAAATATTTTTAAAATTCTTCTGTAAACCCATCTAAACCGGGAGCTTTACCAGAATTCATTGAAAATTTGCTTTCTGTATTTCTTCTTCCGTGATGGGTTCATCTAACAACAGAGACTCATATGGTAAATTTGGTAAGTTCAGTTTCTTTAAAAACCCATGCATTTTATTGGCATCAGTAGGAAGATCTGATTGGTATAGGGAGGTATAAAATTCTTGAAAGGATTTATTAATTTCGTCATGGTCTACAGTTACTGTACCATCCCGTTTTCTCACTTTAGTAATCTGACGCTTGGCCGACACCGCTTTCAATTGATTAGCAAGTAATTTACCAGAATTTTTGACATGTATATAAAATTTACTTTTGGTTTTAAGTAACTGGTTCTCAATCGGTGATACTAATAACAAATCATGTCTCAATTGAAGTTCAACTCTATTCTTGTAGAGCTCTAAACTAGGAGCTTTTGAATATTTTTTATCAATTTCTTCAATCTCGTCAGCCAATGTACCTATTTCTTTTTGATTTTGTTTTTTTAATCCCACGGAGTATGAAATAATTTGTCCACGAATATATGCCTTAAAAGCATCCCAGACTACACCATTGCCTATTTCTTCAGTCGAGTTTGTCAAAAAGTAAAAAGCAATCTGATCTTTCATAAAATTAATAAAATTTAAGTCTTGAAGCAAAGTAGCGTTAAATCGCCATTGTTTAGCACTAAACATGGAATCAGGTAGTTTGATTGATAGTTTCAAAGGTGCGTGATCAGAAACAGCAATTGCATCATACTCACATGCAGTGACCGATGGAACTAGCCGAGGATCTAGTATAAAATAATCAATCCTAGAATAACTGTGATATACATGAGAGAAAAATGAAAATTCTTTGTCATTTGGGTGCAAAAATCTCCAAACCTATCATTCCAGAGTCAAGTAAAAAATAATTAATCAAATTAGCTGATTTATTTAGAAGCACGTGATCAGATGTAGACCTGTCAATCGCAGGGTTCAAACAACAGTTGAAATCTCCACCCATTATTAAAAAGTGTTCATTTAAATTAGGAAAGGATGCAATTAACTGTTTAAAAAACTCAGGGTGATCAATATTTGGTGTGTAGTCATTCACCATAGCGACGTTTTGCATGTAAAGAACACCTGTAATCACCAAAAATCTGCCATATGGATCAGAAATTGTTTCATTGTGAACAAACGGAATTGAGGAGTTAATAAAAATAGAGACTCCTTTCACCTTAGCCTGTGAGTTTGAATGAAACTGCTGTCCTCTCCAAAACTTAAAAAATCATAAATTGTCATATTGCCTTACATGGGTTTCCTGAGCAAAGATAATCTGAGCATTTAGTCTGTGAAGAACTTAAAAAAAAAAATCCTCTTAATGGGATGGTTCAAGCCATTCACATTCCATGAAAGAAAATTAATAACTTTATCCATATTGCTTGTAAAAATCATGTGGGATGTAATCGGTTAATTTCTTGAAGCCTAAAAGTTCATGATACTGGAAGAAGAAAAGTCTAGCGCGGAGCCAGAAGTGACGACATTGCAGACATTTTTATAGTTCAAACTTTGCACAAATGGAAAATACTAAATAGGGAACCAAGGACTTGGACCATCTCCGGCATTTCTATACCATTTCTAGATCTCACCGTCTCCATCACAGGAGATAGACTATTGACTGACATCTATTACAAACCCACTGACTCCCATAGCTATCTAGACTATACTTCTTCCCACCCTGCTTCCTGTAAAGACTCTATCCCCTATTCCTCCGTCTACGCTGCATCTGTGCCCAGGATGAGGTTTTCCCATACCAGGGCATCGGAGATGTCCTCATTCTTTAGGAAACAGGGATTCCCATCTTCCATTATAGATGAGGCTCTCACTAGTGTCTCCTCGATATCCCGCATCTCCGCTCTTGCTCCCCCTCCCCCAATTTTTAACAAGGACAGAGTCCCCCTTGTCCTCACCTTCCACCCCATCAGCCTTCGCATACAGCATATAACCCTCCAAAATTTTATCACCTCCAACGGGATCCCACTATTGGCCACATCTTCCCATCTCCACCGCTTTCTGCTATCCACAGAGACCGTTCCCTCCCAAACTCCCTGGTCAACTCGTCCCTTTCAACCCAAACCATCCCCCCCCCCCCCCCCCCCCCCCCAGGCACAGGAGATGCAAAACCTGTCCCTTTACCTCTCCCCTCGACTCCATCCAAGGACCCAAACAGTCTTTCCAGGTGAGGCAAAGGTTCACACACCTCCTCCAATCTCATCTACTGTATCCGCTGTTCCAGGTGTCAACCTCTACATCTGCGAGACCAATTGCAGGCTCGGCGAGCGTTTCGCTGAACACCTCCACTCAGTTTGTCTTAACCTACCTGATCTCCCCGGTAGCTCAGCACTTCACCTCTCCCTCCCATTCCCAATCTGGCCTCTCTGTCCTGGGCCTCCACCATTGTCAGAGTGAGGCCTAGCACAAATTGGAGGAACAGCACCTCATATTTCGCTTGCGTAGTTTACAGTATGAATATTGACTTCAGATAGCCCTTGCTTTCTCTCTCCATCCCCTTCCCATCCCAGTTCTCCCACTAGTATTACTGTCTCCGCCTACATTCCATCTTTGTCCCACCCCCTCCACTGGCATCAGTCTGAAGAAGGGTCTTGACCCAAAACGTCGCCCATTCCTTTTCTCTAGAGATGCTGCCTCACCCGCTGAGTTACTCCAGCATTTTGTGCCTACCTTTGATTTTAATCAGTATCTGCAGTTCTTTATTACACACTCTATGTCATTGCTGCACATTTCATAGAAAATCTACTACAGTTTCATTTATCTTGGTGAAATTGCAAAGTTAATATTTTGTTATTACATTTATTCCAGAATTTAAAAAAAGTCGAATTATGCATTAACTTAACCACAGGTGAAGGTAATCAACACTACTTAAGGTCAAAATTATTTTTTGCAAACTCTATCAATATGTATTAGAAAGGAAAAGCAGTCATAAAACAATAGCGTGTAAGTATGGTATGGTAGAGTTGTTAACCTAATATGCCAGATGTCTATCAGTGAATCTTTTAGTAAGTTGTTGCAGGAAATGACTGTCCTTGTATCAAATACGGTGATAATTCTCCACCAAAGCTAATGGTTATCCAAAGATAATTGCAATTGATGTCAATTCCATTTATTCAACCTAATCGGTGTTTTAAGAGGAACCGCGTGACAGCTCAGGGTTGTTAGAGATTATCCTTTGTAATCAGATCAGGAGGAAACTATGCCATGGGTATTCAATGCTGTGGTAGTTGACAAAAGGGCAGGAAGCTAAGTATTAAATATTTTTTGAAAGTTTATGTTCTTTGTTTTCCCATCAGGAATTGAGTATCAAAGGCCAACACTCCAAAACTCAGCGGAGAATGAGATCGACAGAATTTCCTCAGAGAGTCTCCCACTAGAAGAGAGTCCAGAGCTCTACAGGAAAGGAACGACACCCCCGGATCTCACTCCTGAACATAGTCCTGTGCCAAGCCGGTCATCCACCTCACCATCCACCTCGCCACCAAAGTACAGGAAAAAGGGCACAAGGCTTGTCCGACAGATGAAAATGGAATGTGACAAGGGGCAGGACATTCAGATGTTGCTGGACGGGGGAAGGAGTGACTATCCAAGGTCTGCCAAGTGGAATGAGAAGCAGCGATCGGGCACTCGCAGAGGAGGAAGCAAAGGGAGCAGCAGCTCAAACACAACGCCACTGGTTGAAGAGATCAGGGTGAGAGGCAACGAATGCAAATACAACCATAGACTCACTGACAGAAAAGGGGCCGAGTCGCCAACGTTTTCATGGACATCCTACCAGTTGCATAATCATGATTCCAGTAAACAGTTGCATGAACAGGATGAAGAAAAACTTAGTAATTATGAAATGGAAATGAAACCCCTACAACGCATGGATTCCTATGTGCAAGACACATATTCAGAACAACACTACAGTAAACTCAGCTCCAGAAACATGATGGAAGATTACCATCCAGATTTCCTTAGCTATGGAGTACAGAGGCTAAAGCCCACAATGCAAAATAAAGAGAACTTTATACTTATGTCCCCCTCTGAGCCCAATGTACAGAGGTTGGAGAACCTGAGAATGAATGTAAAGCTGGAGCCTCGATCAAGGCATGACATTAGTACATCACCAAACTCACAGTCAGTAAATATATCTCAGTCTGATGAAGAAACAATGGTTCAATATAAATCTAATTCAGTAAGTAACTTTCCAACTTTCCAATGTGTAATAGAAATATTATTTTTTCCACTGCTGACGGTTCCTGGCCAGAGAACAAAAGCAGCTCCTGTCTATTTCAATAACTACCAATGGTGTAACTGTGCTTCTGACTCTCAAAGGTGTGTCTACCTCATTATCCATTTTCACAGCCTCCCCTCACTTTAGAAAGCACTACAAGGTAAAGATGACGTTACAACTCATGCTGCCAATTTTGTTTGCAGATCTTGGTTCTTCACAGTTATTCTGAGTTCAGCTGACATATGGAAAATAAAATTCTACCAGTCATTTTAATGTCATAGTAATCAGTAGATTTAAATGTAGGTTTCTTTTGCGATTAGTTGAGTTTAGTTTAGAGATACAGCGCAGAAACAGGCCCTTTGACCCACCGACCCACCAGCGACTCCTCCACATTAACACTATCTCACACACACACTAGGGATCAATTTCCATTTATACCAATCCAATTAACCTACAAACCTGTAAGTGTTTGGAGTGTGGGAGGAAACCGAAGATCTCGGAGACAACCCACGCAGGTCACGGGGAGAACGTACAAATTCCGTACAGACAGCACGCATTGTCAGGATTGAACCCGGGTCTCTGGCGCTGTGAGGCAGTAGCTTTATCACCGAGTCATCCTTATTGTTATAATTTGTTGCACAACACCACATTGTCAGCAACAAACAGCAATAATGCAATAAATGTGTTTACCTTGCATCAGTCAGGCATAATAATTATACAATTAAATAAGTAAATGTCTGCAAAAAGATCCAGATTTGCTGCAATATTCAGACCAAATTCAGTACAAAATTGAATGAACATGTCAAAATTGCTAAGTATATTACATTTGGATTGTTTATTTCTCTTGCTAATTTAAGAACATCCAGAGGATATGAGGATAAGGCAGCAACAGCTAGTGATCAGCCATGATCTGATTGAAGGGCAGAGAGGATTCACGGGGTCATGGGGTCACTCCTGTTACTGCTTTCAATTTATCAAATCTAAAGAGGAAAGGGAATTGCTGCTAATATATCGTCACGCATTCGCTGGATAATAATAATAATGGGAAATGTTTATTTGCAAGTCATAAATAAGAATATTTAAGGACAGCCTCAACCATAATTAATTAACTAAACAATTAATTTAATGCAGAAACACAGGGACAGCTGGAAGACAAACAGCTCCTCACGACCATTTTGCTATTCAGTGGGATTTACACTCAACTGTATTTTGAGTCTTTGCTTCATTCTCATGTACACTGTACAACAATCTACCAACATTACAGCGGCACGGTGGCGCAGTGGTGGAGTTGCTGCCGTACAGCGCCAGAGACCCTGGTTTGATCCCGACTACAGCTGCTTGTCTGTATGGAGTTTATACGTTCTCTCCGTGACCATGTGGGTTTTCTCCGGATGCTCCGGTTTCCAACCACACCATATAACCATATAACCATATAACAATTACAGCACGGAAACAGGCCCTCTCGGCCCTTCCAGTCTGTGCCGACCATTTGTTTTCCCCTAGTCCCATCTACCTGCACTCAGACCATACCCCTCCATTCCCTTCACGTCCATATACCTATCCACTTTACTCTTAAATGTTAAAATCGATCCTGCCTCCACCACTTCTGCTGGAAGCTCATTCCACACAGCCACCACCCTCTGAGTAAAGAAGTTCCCCCTCACATTACCCCAAAACCTCTGTCCCTTAATTCTCATGTCATGCCCTCTTGTTTGAATCTTCCCTACCCTCAATGGGAAAAATGTATCCACGTTAACTCTGTCTATCCCTTTCATCATTTTAAAGACCTCAATCAAGTCCCCCCTTAACCTTCTGCGCTCCAAAGAATAAAGACCTAACTTGTTCAACCTTTCTCTGTAACATAGTTGCTGGAACCCTGGCAACATTCTAGTAAATCTCCTCTGTACTCTCTCTATTTTGTTGACATCCTTCCTATAACTTGGCGACCAAAATTGTACACCATACTCCAGAATTGGTCTTACCAATGCCTTGTACAATTGGTCATTGTACAATTGGTCATTGGACACACCAGGTTTGTAGGTTTAAGAAGTAACTGCAGATGCTGGAAAATCAAAGGTAGACAAAATTGCTGGAGAAACTCAGCGGGTGAGGATGAGCAGACCAGAAACGTTGCCTATTTCCTTCGCTCCATAGATGCTGCCTCACCGACTGAGTTTCTCCAGCATTTTTGTCTACCTTCAGGTTTGTAGGTTAATTGGTTTTGGTAAATACTCTAAAACTGTCTCTAGTGTGCATAGGATAGTGTTAGTGTACGGGGATCGCTGATCGGTGCGGACTCGGTGAGCCGAAGGGCCTGTTTCCATGCTGTATCTCTAAACTAAACTAAGCTTTCAAATAGCCCAAATAGGAAATTAACTGATCACAGAAGGACCCGTAGTCCCAGTAAATGGTTTACCAGTGAGACAAGTTGTAATGTACTTGTAACATACAGACAAAATATATTTTATTAAGATAACAAGAATACTGCCATGGCAATTTATGTTGTGATATGTCCAATTTGTTTTATATGCAAGTCACTTTTCCTTTCCTAAGAATCTTACTCTGCTTTCTTCCAAAAACCTAATCAGCAGAGGATAAGAAACTTGATCAATACATATTCACAGAGTCCTAGAATAAGCTCATTGGTCCCACATACCTGTGCAAGATGTTAAAGTCAGCTGTTCAATTTACTCCTCAGTGTCATTTATGTGGCAACTCTTTGCATACCTTGGACATGTACAGAAACACATCTTCATTCATTCATTCATTCATTCATTCACCCTCCCAGTTGTATCATTGCAATTGTGTAAATTGGTCAGGCACTTAATTAGTGACCTTTTGAAATTTCCTATTGAGTCCATTTCTTCTACCCTTTTTAGAAGAACGTTCCAGATTTTTAACAACCCTCTGGCTGCACAGAATTTATTTTAATTTCTCTAATATTTAGTAATTGTTTTCAGTTTATGAATCCTTCCAACCAAGTACATTAAATCTATGATTTATAATGACTCGCCACCAGCAGCTGAAACAGATCCCCCCTGGTGGCTTAATCAAAGCCCCTCCAAATTGTGAATATTTCCCTTTAGGCTCCCTTTAACTTTCCCTTCTCCGGGAGAACATTATCTTTTCCAATCATAAAATTGAACTCTCTTATCTCTGGAAGCTTTCCACATGACCTCTCTACATAGCCTGTCTAATTATTTTGCATAATTTTGCAGTTAAAACCTAGCCGGTGATTTGAAAAGATTTGCCATTAATATCTCGTACCCGTATTCAATAATGCAAATAACAAAGCTAAGTATGTTTTCTTAATTGCTTTAACAACTTGCTGTGCCAAGCTCCCCAAATGAGTTTAGATTAGAGAGACAGTGCCAAAACAGGCCACTGAGTCCTCACCGACCAGCGATCCCCGCACATTAACACTACCCTACACGCACTAGGGACAATTTACGTTTATACCTAGTCAATTAACCTACAAACCTGTATGACTTTGGAGTGTGAGAGGACACAGAGGATTTCTGAGAAAACCCTTGCAGGTCACAGGGGAGAACATACAAACTCCATACAGACAGCACCCGTAGTCAGGATTGAACCTGGGTCTCTGGCGCTGTAAGGCAGTCGCTCTATTGCCAAGCCATCGTGCATGCACATCAAAGTAGTACCAGTTAGATTACACTGCCAGGAGGTTACCCATTTCATTTCAAGGCCTTGCAGAGTTTGATAATATCTTGTTCACGTTCTACAGTATGTTCACTTTACTACGTTACAAAGTTTTGTATCATTGAGATCCACATCAGTTGTGTATATATAACAGGATTATTTAACAACTCTTCATGGCCTTTATTCAATTTATTAATTCCACCTTAAAACCTATTGCAACAAGCATAGGCTGAAACAGACCAGCAGCCTTTGGCTTTGGCACACGTCCTATATATTTCATCCCGCTCAGGGTATAAAGATTGTCTTTACTGCAATAAAGAAGTGTACTTCCCTGTTGTTGGAGGATTGCATAAGTTTACATAACTGTGGGCTTTTAATTCCCATGAGAAGGCAGGTAAAACATTTTGGCAATAAGAATTCTACAATCAGTTACATCTTCTACAGAAATAAAAACTGGGAGATGTAAATCAGGCCCTGAAATTTATTGCGTTCACTTAACACAACTATGTCAAATTAATACCTATACCTCCAATAAATACACAATGGACTGGAGTTTCTTATCCATAGGGCAGTAGGGTGGTGCAGTAGTAGTGTTGCTGCCTTACAGCACAGTAGACCCTGGTTCAATCCTGACCACGGGTGCTGTCTGCACACAGTTTGTACGTTCTCTCTGTGACTGCGTGGGTTTTCTCCAATTGCTCCAGTTTTCCCCCACATTCCAAAGACATGCAGGTTTATAAATTAATTAGCTTCGGCAAAAGTGTAAATTATCCCTAGTGTGTAGGATAATGCTAGGATTGCTGGTCGGTGAGGACTCGGTGGGCCGAAGGGCCTGTTTCCACACTATATCTCTTATAAAAAAATAACATTAGACCAATGCAATTGAGAGGTCCACCTGTTGAGAGAGTTATTAATTTTGCTTGACTGCAAATTTAAAGCAGTGAAGATCAAACATGGAATATAACGAATTGCATCAGCTAACTAAATCTAATTCTGATAGTGTTCTGCTACTGCCATTGTGCAGAGTAAGTAATGAAATATGCCTGATAAGAAAAATAATATTACAGTGCTGGGAACATACTTTTATGAAATTGATAGGTGTAATCAATTTATAGGAATAGGCTGTTCACATCCTGTAATGGATACATCACTTATTCATGTTAAGCACCAGGGAATCAAGGAGGCATGTCTAATTATTAAGTCAATTCATATCCAAGCATCAATATATTGCGAGTTTTTTTTCCGACCCAATGTAGCTCATTTTCGGAAGCACAACAACCTCCAATCTGCTGAGCCATGAAATACAGGCAAGTCATTGGTTTTCTGGGTAGTTACCTAGCAACAGCTTATACCTTAAAGGCTCACTGGATTTCATTTGAAGTACCAGAAATGAACGGTGCTACCTGCAACTAAATAACACTACTTTGTACAGAAAATATTAATACACACTAATAATAAAATCATTTTTCAAGAGTGTATACGTATCCAGCACCCTTTTCATAGTATGTTCAAAGGCTGATGAAAATGGCTCATTTAATCCAGGCTCAGATTCAATACTTGGCATTATGTGCTTAATCTAAGTTCCTGTAGGACATTATAAATTATCTTTGGATTGTGCCTGCATAAAGCAAACAGCTTTTAATCTCTAATACAGTGGAGCATGATATGCATAACTGTTTTGTTGTCATTGTAAAATGCAAGAGATGATTAAGAGCAGAATTCACATTTTGGTCAGATAAGAATTCATATATTAGTCAGGAGGGAAACAAAGGCTCTTGTTGCACTACAGATAGTGTAATTTGAAGATTCCTATGCTCAGAAATACTAAAACATTGAAACATTTATCATCATCTAAAATATAATGCATGATAAACATTGCTTACTATTGTTAATTTCTCATGTAGATATTAATGTTTTTCTACAATGGTATAATTAATCCATCATGCAGAAATCATTAAACATTCCTTGCCTCTCATTAAATTATTTTTCTTTTCAGTTTAACATTCTTTCTCTCCCATCATCCTGCAAGGTTTGACAATGGTAGTTTCTGGGCCTTCACACATTCAACTCATGGAAACACACTAAATGTTGAAAAAGACAAGGAAATATTTCTTGATTTCTTTTCCCCTGAAGAGAGATTCTTAGTTTGCTACCTCAAGTCAAATAACATCATAGACTTTACAAAGTACAACATGGTGCATGGAAGGTAGACACAACATGCTGGAGTAACTCAGTGGGACAGCCGGATGCTGCCTCTCCTGCTGAGTTACATCCAGCAAATTTTGTCTATCTTCAGTGTAAACCAGCATGTTCAGTTCCTTCCTACACACATGTTGCATCAATCCACTTAGGTAGTCATAAAATAATTAATTGAAAATGTGCTTTCCATTCCTTCATAACGCTTAAAGATACACATAAACAAATTGAGTTATACACAGTACAAATTGTAGAAACAAGGAATTGCAGATGCTGGTTTAAAAAAAGAGATACAAAGTGCTGGAGTAACCCAGAGGGTCAGGCAGCATCTTTCGAAAACATGGATAGGTGATGTTTTGGACCAGGATCTTTCTTCAGACTGATTGTGGTGGTGGGAGGAAGAGAGACTGGGCAGGACAAAGCCTGGCAAGTGATAGGTGGATACAGTTGAGCATATAGTAGATGGTTCATCAAAAGCCAAGGATGGAAAGACTAAAGATGTGACATAAGGACAAAAGTGTTACGAACAGTGAAACCAGAGGAAGGAATGTAGGTTGGAGGGTGGGGAGAGGAGAAATGAGTGCCTGACCAGGTGGGCAACAGGAAAGAGAGTTGGGGGAAGGAATGAGTGAAATTTTGGTTCTGGTAGATTACCTAAAATTTGAGAATTCAATATTCATACCATTGGGTTTTTAGCTACCTAAATAACTTGTGTTTGCATGGTGTAAATACCCTGTACTGTCTGCATTGGGTTTATTCATTCTCCCAGTCATTTTTTGGGATCCCCCCCATATCCAAAATAACTGCTGATTGGTAGGTTACAGCCATTGTAAGTTGTATAGGTATGTGGCAGAATCTTGAGAGAGTTGATAGGTTTCTGCTACAGTAAATGGTTCTACGAGTAGCAGTCAGAGGCGTTATGATACAAGGTGCAAATGAGCATATTTTTATTTCTCAATGCCATTGTAATTACATTTGATAGAGTGGGAGTGAGCCACCTCCTGGAAGCAATAGAATCGGGTTGTAGAAATTCTCCCACAGAACTATTCTGCAGCGATTTCCAGGATTTTCATTCAGCTATGATAAAGAATTGGTAATATATTTAATATATTTCAAGTCATTATAAAGTGATTTGGAGTAGAACTTACAATTGGCAGCAGCCTAGTCCTGCTGTCCCTCACTGGGCACTGGAGGGCATGGTATTGGGAAATGTAGTGAAGAAACGTTAGTAAGTTGCTACAGGTTACCTTATGCTGGTGGTGGTCGAAGTAACGAGTGTTTATCAAGGATCAGTCGTCTATCCTGCTTAATGCCAGGGTATTTGAATGTTGTCGGACCTGCACTTATCCGGTCATGCAAAGTGTATTCCAGCAGTCCCTGTGTGCCTCATAGATTGCAGAAAGGAGATAACATTAAATAAGGTCCCTGTCCTTGTAGACAAGGCACAGTTGATGCACTCATGTTTCTGGTCTTTGCTGACCCAAAGAATGCTGATATTTGAATTCTCCCCAGATTCTGCCACTGTGATTCTACAACATGTGTCTATCAGCAAATATCCAGGGAATCTGCTTTGACATTCTATCGTTAGAGACCACCTTCACCTAACAAATTATGAGCCACATATGCTACTTGTCCATATTAGTTGATGTTTGAAGGTTACCTTGTTATATGTGAACACAGACTAAACCTTAATAACTTTAAAAAAAACTTTGCTGTTGTACACTTGAGCAACAAATCACGGAGTGAAAAA
The DNA here is from genome assembly GCA_035221665.1 of Okamejei kenojei. Lineage (NCBI taxonomy): Eukaryota > Metazoa > Chordata > Chondrichthyes > Rajiformes > Rajidae > Okamejei > Okamejei kenojei. The sequence continues at coordinate 52,013,114 of CM069147.1, forward strand.
TCGTAGTGATCCGTGATCAATAATTATATTCTAGCTTGATTTTTTTGGATGGAATTTCAAAATGTTAGTTGGCTAAGAGGAGCTTCATATTTTTCCCTAAAAACAAAACATCATAATTCCCAGTATTGTAGACACTTTTTCCATTTATGAAATAATTTTGGTAAGCACTCACCAACCCAAGTACACTTCCTGATAAGGAAGGGAGAGTGAAGTTTCTTCCAGCAAATGGACAGGTTTTCTTCACAATTTTTAGGTCATGATTTCTTCACAATTAATGATATAGGGATAGGATCACATGGCCAGGAGACTTGAAACACAAAATATTATTAAATCACTTTAATTATGTAAGATATTATAAAATTATATTAACAGATCTTACATTATTTTCAACTGTCCTTTGCTTTGTTTTCATGTAAATACTTTTGTTTAAACTGTGACTATTATGAACAGAATGTTGAGCTCAAGTCTATGTGTACAGACAAATTCCATCTTTTGGAAATGTTAACTTGATTATGGGATAACAGATGAAGATGAACTATTTAGGAAATTATGATTCATAATAATTAACATATTTAAATAATAATTTAGATACATTTCCTTTAAAAAAAAAAGGGAAAATATGTCAGGTATTTGTTAGTTTTGCTGTGGGCACATAATATTAATGACTTGTAAATCTTGTCTCTTTTTTCTTTTAGGGCTCCAATCCCATTCTGGTTGCTATGGTGATTTTGCTAAACATTGGTGTCGCCATTTTGTTTATCCACTTTTTTATTTGAATGCCTATTTGTCAATGAACTGTGTAAAAGAAAACTGATGTACTTCAATATGAAAAAGTCTGAGAACATGGTCAAGTTCTTCACATTTTGCCTTTCCTAGATATCAATACTGGATTTTAGTCAAAGTTAATGGCATAAATAAAATAGCTCTGTGGCATGACAGAATGGTAAAATATGCTTCCCCATCACTTCAATGATTTAATATGCATTGTTTGAAGAGAAGACAAAAGGTAACATTATCTTAGTTTTGGCATCAAGAAATGAAAAGACCATTTGGTTATCCATGAGGATTTACTCTGAATGTACTCAAGATGCTGTAGTTTACTGTATTTTTTGTTGGTTTACTCAAGTCAATTTTCAAAACTATAATGTTCTATTGTTTATTGTTGTGGATACATTCATAATATTTTGATTAAAATGAGCTGAAGACAGTAATTATACCATATTAATCAACTCATTAGGTTCTATTACAAGCCTATACAATTATTTAATATTTTTTAATCAGTTCTTTTTTTTTAGAAAAGAAGACTCCTGTACTTGAAAGGTGAGAGAGGATGTATTCATTTTTTGATTAACAGTAGTATTACTGCACCAAAACAAATATCAGAATCTGCAAATGGCTGTTTAGTTCTTTCCAAGGATGTGAAAGAAGAAATGTTCATGATTCAAATGAAACCTTTTCTATAATTCTATTTTGTAATATTCAATATTTTAAATTTTAATGGAAATAATTTTCCTGACATGAAAATGTACACATCTTGAAAGTCACATAAAAACAATTCAGCACTTAAGGAGTTAATTCTGAGTTCAAGAATTTGTGCCTTTTTGCATCTGATTTTTAACAGATATATTTTCTCAATTGTTTTTCATGGTCCCTCAATATGGGACTGCTTCCAAAGCTGTAACTGACATGAAATGTTGAAAAGATTTAAAAAAAAACGCTTGTAAATAGCAGGCAAGCTGTGGAATTAAGAAGACATGACTTTGACTTTGAGATAGAGATTTGATAATTATGGAATTTAATGTTGGTAGTCTAACAAAATAGGAAATTGCTATAAATATGCATCTTTAATGGATATCAATCCTATTAAAATGACCTAATTCCAATAAATAGAACCATCTCCCCCAGCTAGTTATCAAATATTGACATCAGGCCACATTAAGGATTTATAAATTATTAACAATTAGGTATTATTTTGAACCTAATAATAATAATTTACAAAGACATGAGCATTGTAATTAATTGTTCAAACAACAATAGTTTCTAAATCTTGTCAATAGCTTAAGCCTAGACATGATAGAGATGATAAAACTATCTTGTTAAGAGAAATCCAGCTGCATCTCCATGCCGTCATCTCCATACAGTATCAGTCATCTGTTCAGAAGCAACCCATTTTAATGCCTGAAACTGTCCCAGAAATTAACAGATTTTACAATTGGCTACAATTAAAATTTTAGCTGTGAACACAATGAGGGGAATAAGTAATTAGAACAAGAAAGGACTTCCCCTTGACTACCACTTGTAAAATGTTGTGAAGATCCTGAAATGCTTTTGTAGTGTGTTGACTGGTGTAAAGCATGCAAACACAACAGCCATTAGCACATAAATAACAATAAGATAAATGACAAAGTAATTTATATTATTTGGAAGCAGAAGTATTCCCATGATCCTTCCCAAATGATCCCATGAAATTTCTTATGTGCACCAATGTAAACAAAGGCCTGCCTAACATGGCACCCAAAAGTAACAACTGCAAAAATACAGCATTTCTTCACTGAAGTGCCGGCACTGCTTATGTGCTCATTTTTGTTTTGAATCCCTCCAAAATTAAAGCTAAGACTCGCAAGGAACTAAATACAATTGTATTTGTTCATAGTCTCTTGATATTTTAGGTGCATGTGTCAGCCAAGCATTTTGAGATATCTAATAAGCAAATAAGAATTTAGATGAAATTCATTATCAGAAAGGACTTTTATTTGTATGGACATACCATCCTACTAAATTTCCAGAGTGAGGACCACCGTAAATTGGAGGAGCAGCATCTCATATTTCGCTTGGGCAGTTTGCACCCCAGCGGTATGAACATTGACATCTCTAATTTAAGGTAGTCCCTGCTTTCTCCTCCCCTTCTCAGCACTCCCTCAGCCCACTGTTTCCACCTCTTCCTTTCTTCTTCCCGCCCCCCCACCCTCACATCAGTCTGAAGAAGGGTCTCGACCCGAAACGTTGCCTATTTCCTTCACTCCATAGATGCTGCCTCGCCCGCTGAGTTTCTCCAGCATTTTTGTCTACCTTCTAAACTGCCTGTTAATTTATTGACACAAAACTAGGCATGGCAGAATTTTTATATACTTCACAAATAAGTAAAATGCATATTTTTTTCAATGCAAATCTATTGTGTTCATTTGGTAGTTATTTTACATCCGCAGCAAAAAGAACAATATAAATATGATTTCCTTAGATCACTTGCCCCATTTTGAAAGGCTTCTCTAACAACTATTTTATTAATGAATCCTAATTATCACCATCGGGAATAGCTTATCAGTGACTTGTAAGTGTGATGTGAAATTGATATTTTAACAAATTTACTAATAAAAAATAACAATCTGGCAAGCTTACAAATCTTGTTGACATTTTCCAAATGCTCTTCCCCATGCAAATATGTTTAATCATTAGAAACTATAATATTAGCAAAAATAGCAGAGCCATTTTAAGTTGTCCCTGCCCAAAGAATTCTATTCTCCAAGCTGGGTGGCCACTTCATTTCACACTGATAGCATTTCTCAGCAAAAATACAGGGCTAGCATCTTACAATCGCACACAAAAGCACTTACAAGTGAAAGAAAACTTAGAAAACTTGACATGTAATATTGTGTAAAATTGATGCAGGTAAATATACCACCCCATGACTGCAAAGGTGAACTAAAAAAATAAAACAAAATAGAATGTGCCTGTCGTTTACAAGTGGTCCTTATGCTACTTGTATTTTTACGATGTCTTCCTGTTTTTAATTAGGTGCAATTTACATAATTCAATGCAAATTTAGAGCCAAAATAACAAAACTAAAAGCTTCACACAGAAGTAATGTGACACATTTAGTGAAAGATGTGTGCTGCATGCAATGATTCTTTAATCTTGAAAACCCCTTTGAAGTCCAACGTTGTGTTCAACGAGTTCTTTGATTTAATTTTCTGTTACATCTGCAAATATCACAGGTTGTGATCTATTATTCAATCCATATAATGCTCATGCTCTAGTCACACACATAAATGTTTCTTCTTTTAAAATCAAGCAATTTTAAATGTAAACCAACATTGATACACAGAACAAAGCCCCATAGTCCTTCAGTAAATTGAGACAGAGGTACTGTATAGAGATTTCAATTTAGCTACGTTATGATGAAAATGCTTGTTTTGTAAATGTTTTATATCATTTTGACACACATATAAGCAAACAATTAATCAGTAATAAAACTTCCTGAACCATATGAGCGATTCTCACTTGCAAAATGGTGTAGATATTCACTCTGATGAAGGATCCCGACCTGAAACGTTACCTATCCATGTTCTTCAGAGATGCTGCCTGACCCGCTGAGTTATTCCTGCAGTGTCTTATTTTGAAAAACCAGCATCTGTAGTTCCTGGTTTCTAGATTAGTTAGTGTTACGCTGTCCAGTCTTGAACGCATATTGACTTTTTGCTGCTAATAATCTTTTTGAATGAAATTCCCATGTGTATGACAGCGCTAACCCATAATTGCCCATTTCCAAAAATATATTAACCAAGAAAATGGATTTTGCTCATTTAGGGTGCTGTGTTCTGCCCTAATGCCAAATTGGGTGATACCAAAAAAAAAAAAAAACTGAGGCATCATTACTTTGAAGAAACATTATCATGGACTTCATACACTTAAAGGAGATACAGACTGATTTGTACTTTCATCATTGGTGGCTTTCCAAAATTATTGGTTGCCATCGTGTTTCACATTGCCTAGTAGAAAGTGAGAGAACTCTCTCCAAGGAAGGATTGGGGAGAGAGACAGGGAATGGCAGAGAGCAGAGGAAGGGGCAAAATAGAGAGGGGGGGGGGGGGGAAGGTATCAAGATGCTGGGGATAATCGATGGTGGATGGGGGGAGAAATGAGGTCAGGGTTAATTGGTACACAGTGTGCAGCAATAAGGCCCCACACACCATGGAACTGAATGTAATGCACTAAACATTTGCACCTTGAAACACATTGCTTTTCTGTTCATCTCAACTATACTTATTCACCCAATCCCTCAAATTCTTCTGAAATGATTCATTAATCAATCTGTATTGCCTGTTTCTCTACCTTTCCTGGGTATTCTTAGGATAAAGAATTTTAATTATTTAGCCCTTTATTTAGTCACAAAGATTGTCTAATCATATATTTTCTCTGTGGCTCATAGATGCTGCTTTATCTTCTGGCCTTGCCTACTCAGAATTCATTGGAGCACAATGTTATTCTGTGAAACAAACTAAATGCATGAACAATGCTATTTTATGTCATTTTTAGCATTTGGGAGCAAAAAATATTCCTATATTAGAAGTTTTGAGAAAAGACAACATTAGCAAATGTTTTTGCCATTTTAAAGGTTTTTCCAATAACTGTTATTGTAAAGTTTCCCGTCTAAAATGGTGATTGTCTTTGGATTTCACAGAGAAAGGGAAAGTCATTGGTTAAAGATGAATTTTCATTCTGATGTTTTAGTCTGCTAGAATCCCAGCCATGTTTAAAAATCAGGGGAATTATAAATGTCTAATGGTTGCGTTAGTCTTGATCAGAAAGTGATGCTAGCCAGCTCATGAATGACTTGAAAAGGTGCATCAGCAAGATGTTTAGCATATGGGCTACAGGACACAATACTGTGTGCACTTGGGTAATCACTGATTCACACAGCCATTTATCCTGGTGAAAGGGCATGCAATTCTGAAGTTGTTGCTACCAATAAGATCCAAAGAAAAATATATAAATTGCACATTAACAGTGAACAGCAGTAATAGATTAAGATGTTTAAAAACAGCAAGAATTTGATAAATTGAGGTTATCTCATATAAGTGTAATGTTAGCAATATACTAATAGCTCTTTTTCCAAAAATATTTAGTGCAGTCTTTGACTTCCTTTCAATTTTTCATTTGATTCACCAGCATAATCAAGGACCAGTCTCACCCCGGTCACTCCCTCTTCTCCCCTCTCCCATCGGGCAAGAGATACAGAAGTGTGAAAACGCACACCTCCAGATTCAGGGACAGTTTCTTCCCAGCTGTTTTCAGGCAAATGAACTATCCTATCACTCAGTAGAGAGCGGTCCTGACCTACCATCTACCTCATGGGAGAACTTCAGACTATCTTTAATCAGACTTTACTGGACTTTGCCTTGTACTAAACATTATTCCCTTTATCCTGTATCTGTACGCTGTGAACGGCTTGATTGTAATCATGTGTAGGCTCTTCGCTGACTGGATAGCACGCAACAAAAATGCCTTTCACTGTACCTCGGTGCACATGCCGATAGTAAACTAAACTAAACTAGATGAGTAGCAGCATGTCCATTAAATACATTCATAATATAGTGCATGATGTCCCCAATAAATAAAACAAAATATATTGATGCTATTTCAAAATCATTAAAGTAATCTGGAAAATATTGAGCAATAATGCCTTCAGTTGAAATAAACTGATTGAGTGCCACATATTCCGGTTTGCCAAAATGCTAAAATATCTGGAGACACAATGAACTACAGATGCTGGTTTACAAAAAAAGTGCTGGAGTGACTCAACAGACCAGGCAGCATCTTTGGAGAATATGGATAGGTTTCATTTTGGGTCGGGTCTGAAGAAGGGTAATGACCCAAAATGGCTTCTATCCAAGTCCTCTATGGTTAGACCATGTTTGGATTGTTACGTGCAGTTCTGGACACACCATTATAGGAAGGGTGTGGAGGCTTTGGAAAGGATGCAGATGAGGGTTTATGCCTGGATTAGGGGGTATGAGCTGCAGGGAGCTGATGGACACTTAGATTGATTTATCTGGAACATCAGAGATGCGGAGAGAGGTGATAGAAATATATAAAATTATGAGAGGCATAGATAGGGTAGACAGAGCCTTTTTCCCACGATGGAAAAATGAAATACTAGAGGATATGGTTGAAGTTAAAAGGGTCAAAGTTTAAGGGCAGGGCAGGTTTTTTTTACACAGAGGGTGGTGCGTGCCTGGAATGTGCTCCAGGGGTGGTGGTTGAGGCAGATACGATAGTGGCATTTAAAAAACTTTGGATAGGCACGTGGGGGGAAATGGATTATATGCAGGCAGATAAGAGTTGGTCTTGTGTTAGGAATGTTTGGACCAGACATTGTGGGCTGAAGGGCCTGTGCATGTGTGCTGTACTGTTCTATGTTCTCCAGAGATGTTGCCTGGCCATGCAAAGGTATGTGGCTTTGAAAGCAGTGTAGATGAAAAGATAAAATTAGCATTAATAAATCAAGAAAGAGTGTTGAACCATAACATATCATAGAGCCTAATGAAATACTGATCTTTCTATCTCCCAGGGTATACGTGGATTTCAAGGCAAGAAAATGTGAGGTTGTTTGCTTTGGATTGAAAAAGGGTAGAACGAGAGATGGTTATTAATTTGAAAAGCATGAAGTAGTGGAGGGTCAATGAGACATTTGGGTCCATCTATAAACGTTTATGGGATAGCGCAGAAAATAATCATAAAGCCAAACAAAATGGTGGTCTTTCTATCCGAAGAGCATATGTGGATATACTGTACATGTAGAAACCTTGGCCAGAACACACACACATAGTACAGACAGACCACACACACACAGTACAGACAGAACACACACACACAGTACAGACAGAACACACACACAGAATACAGAGAGCCGTTATGGTGCATCATCTTAAGGACATTTGTCTTGGTGGAGGTGCCATTGTTATTTGCTAGAATTATTCTCTAACTCCAGGGGTAACCAAAGACAGATTGTCTAAACCCAAAAGAAGCATTCTCTGAAATGTGGAAGGAATGTGCTGATGCAATTGACAATATCAAGTTATTAAAGGAGACAAACTATTTCTGCCAGTTGGGAAACAACGACAAAAGTCTAAAAATTTTAACCGGGCCTTAGAGAGCTAAGAAAAAAAGACACAAAGTGCTGGAGTAACACGGCAGGCCTGGCAGCATCTCTGGAGAACATGGATTGGTGATGTTTCAGATTGGGAACCTTCTTTAGACTTTAGTTACAGGAGTAAAGTTGGGAAACATTTCTATAAGCAGCGAGGCACAGCTTTTTGGAAATCTTCAATAGATTGAAATTGCTGCTAGGTTAACTGTTAATCTTACATTTGAATTTGATTGATTATAGCAAAAAGTACAAAGGGATATAAGAAAAAAGCAAAGAATCGGGCAAGACTGCAGTCGAACGGCACAGTGGCGCAGAGGTAGAGTTGCTGCCTTCCCAGAGCCAGAGACATACTGACTATGTGTGTTGTTTGTACGGAGTTTGCATGTTCTGCCTGTGACTACGTGGGTTTCCTCCTGGTGCTCTGGTTTCCTCCCACATTCCAAAGATGTGCAATTAATTGGCTTCTGTAAATTTTCCATGGAATGTTAGATTGAACTAGTGTATGGGGTGATTGTTGGTCGGCACGGATTTGATGGTCCATGGAGCCTGCTACCATGCTGTATCTCTAAACTAAACTAAACTTTGAATGGTAGGTTAGATATCCAACTCATAATACTTCAATCCATATCTCTAAGTTAACATATTTAGCAATTGCTTTAAATGTTATTGGCAAATTTAGGGAAATATGTTATTTATGTGACCAGACAACAAAGGTCTAAATTGATTGGCAAAATACTCAGAGATTTCACAAGGGAAATCTTTTTTATACTAATTACAATCTGGCAAGCAATGCCTGAATAAGCAGTTGATCAGATTCACCTGTTGCTTTCAGTAATAATTTGGATAACTATTTGAAGAACTTACAAGGCAAAGAGTGGGACTGACGAGATTATTTCACAAAGAACTCAATGGGTTGAAGGAGCTTCTTCTGAGCTGCAGCAAGTTTTTGATTCCTTGTGGCACCTTCAATTTTCAACTCCTCAACATATTGAACATTGGAACACAATTTTATAAATTGACCTAATGTAAGGAGATATAAGGGTAGTTGATTAATAATTTGGAACAGGGAGATAGGTTTTAAGAGAATACCAATGGAGTGTTTAAGAGACTGAACTCAATGGTGCTTTTATTTGTGACAACACAAATGCAAAGTGAAATTATTTTCTTACATTAAGTCCAGTAAAGTAAGACCTAAGCACATCCCCGATTGGCAAACTGTACAGAACTAATCTATTGAGCTCACATGCAAGAGTCGCCAGGTCTCAGCACCACTTTCAAACTCCAATCTGTGCTCTAGTTCTTATGAGCAGTGCCCGATCCAGGCATGCCCTAGGCTGTGGGCATGACTACCTGCCATTATGCAATTAAGTTCCGGGATAACCAAGAAGCAAAATCAGAGAACAAGGGCTGTGGTGGGGGAGATTCCAAGGATTTGGAATGGATGAGACCATGTGAGGACAAGGATGAAAAGTTTAAAACAAATTATAATGTGACAAAAAATCATTTTTAGTTTGCAAGTATTTTAGGAAGTCTACCCAAGGCTGGTCCTTCACAGAGCATGGCAGGGCCCTGGAGCATATTGTAGAGCAGAGGGTCTAGGAGTGCAGGCACACAGGTCCTTGAAAGCGGTGCCACAGGTTGTGAAGGTGGTCAAGAAGGCTTACGCTACATTGGCCTTCATCAGTCAGGGTATTGAGTATAGAGGTAGGGTTTCTATGTTAGAGCTGTGCAGGTGCTGCTGAGAGCGTAGTTGGAGTATTGCGTTCAGTTTTGGTCACCCTTCTATAGGAAAGATGTTGTTAAGCAGGAAAGGTGCAGAAAACATTTACGAGGATGTTGCCAGGACTTGAGGGCCTGAGCTATAGGGAGCATATGGGCAGGCTCGGATTATATTCCTTGGAGCATAGGAGGATGAGAGATGATCTTATGGAGATGTATAAGATCATGAGAGGAACTATAGGGTAGATTCACAGTATTTTACCCAAGGGAATCATAAACCAGAGGACATTGAGAGCAGAAAGATTTAATAGGAATCTGAGGGGCAACATTTTCACACAGAGGGTGGTGGGTGTATGCAATGAGCTGCCAGAGGGAGCTTGTTGAGGCAGCAACTACCACATTTAAAATACATTTGCACAGGAACAGGGATAGGAAAGGTTTAAAGGGAAGATGGACACAAATTGCTGGAGTAACTCAGCGGGACAAGCAGCATCGCTGGAGAGAAGGGATGGGTGACGTTTTGGGTCAAGACTTCTCTCCAGAGATGCTGCCTGTCCCGCTGAGTTACTCCAGCAATTTGTGTCTATCTTCAGTTTAAACCAGCATCTGCAGTTCCTTCCTACATAAGGTTTAGAGGAATTTGGGCCAAACATGGGCAGGTCGGACTAGTATAGATGGGCCACGTTGGTCGGCAGGGACAAGCTGGGCCAAAGGGAGTGTTTCTGTTCTGTATGACTCTATGACTTTCTAAGTACTGGAACAGTTAGTGAAGGGGATATAATCCAGGCATCAGAGTTTTGCCGAGACACGTCTACCTAGATTGGTTTGAATAGGACATTTTTGAGCAATATATGTTACAAATGCATGAAAAGTGTGCAAGAACTGGACCACAGGTTGGGAAGTCATACTATAAAGATGTACATCTGTAGACTTGCTACACTGAGACTGAACAGTTCAAAGATAAATACATAACATCACTGAAATCCTGTAGCAAAAATTTGAAATTAATCTCTTTTGTCCTTTAACTCAAGAATTTCTTCTTAATCAGTGCTTCATCCCAAGCTCTTGTGTCACCAGAATTTTTTATTTTAAACTACCCATAATAAAAGTCCAACAATTCTAGAGATGTCCAAAATGTTAGTGCAGTATGAAGTTGGAGAGGGAACAGGTAACTAATGGATGCAGCTTCAAATTACTAAGCAATAAAGGATTGTATGCAAATAAATGTATTTAAAACATATTCTACCCACAACATCTAGTTCTGGTGTTTTAACAGACTTTATTCATACTTTTTTCAGAATCATTCAACTTTAAGTCCGTTGATTTTATCCAAAAATCAAGGTTTTGCATAATGAGCTCCAGAGAAAATATTTCTCCATGTCCTCTGCCATTTACAAATTAGAAAACGTTTCTTTCAGTCAATTCACCATTTTTATTCCATACCCTGTTGATCGGAGATTTTAATTTAAATAAAACCTTGTCGCAAAGACTACAACTCACTTGAAAGCAAAATAAGCTGATTTTCCCTGAGATTGCCACCTAACTAAATGGCAAAATACTTCAATTAGGGTTTCAGATTAACCTTCTATGCCAATGCATCAGAGCTTTGAGAAAAGCACAATTATTTAATAACCGTTTGTGCAACCTTAGCAGAGAAAATGCATACTAAACAATGATTGCATTTCGAGGCTCCATGCTGACTAAGCACAAACGTGTGCTAAGTACACAACGAAAAGGCAAATGTAAGCAGTTTTAAAATGCATTAAAAAATACTTGCTACACTGAGGCTGAATAGTTCAAAGATAAGTACATAGATTTAACATCACTCGTATCCTGTAGCAATACTTTGAAATGAATCTTCTTTGTCCTGTAACTCAAGTCATCCGCTAAATGTCTTCTTAATCAGAGCTTCATCCCAAGCTCTAGGGTCATCACAAACTATTTATTTTTACTTCCCATAATAAAGGTCCAACAAAAGAAAATGATGATATGGAATGAGTTCCTCAAAACAGGGAAACATTCTTAAGCGTTCTAACTGTGGTTTTAGTTTAATGTTTAGAGACATAGTGTGATTACGGGCCTTTAGGCCCATCGTGTCTGCGCCAACCAGGGATCCCCGTACACAAGCACTATCCTGCAGATGAGGGGCAACTCACAGAGGCCAATAAACCTACAAACCTGCACATGTTAGGAATGTTGGGGGAAACCGGAGCACCCAGAGAAAACCCACACAGCCACGAGGAGAACGTACAAACTCTGTACAGATAGTACCTGTAGTCAGGATAAAGCCCAGGTCTCTGGCACCTGAAGGCAGCAACTCTACCGCTGCACCACCGTGCTGTTGTCACCGTACATGATTGAAATGTTGGATTTGCAGTTATGTAATAGACAAAGGATATTAAACCTGGAAATGAGGAATTTCTTTCTCTACCTAATTCGTGAAAATAATGTTATTAGTATTTCTGGAAAATATAATTCAGTGACGGATTTTCAAGTTGTATTAATGTCTTGCACAGCATCGTATTTTCCCCTGAAGCATAAGACCAAACGTATTATCTTTCTTTTTAAGATGATTATGTTCCTTAAGATTAAAATGTAAACAAATGACTACTGTTTGCTTGCATCCAAGCTTAACAATTTCATTTGAACCCCTATCGTAATAGAGAGGAATTCTGAACTTTGTTTAATTGAAATAGTAAAGTTTTGCTTGAGTCATTAGAACCCCTGTGATGGTGATCGCGACTAAATAAGACTCATAATAATCGTGTGAACTCAAAGAAGTATAACCCATCGGGCGTCTTCCCAGATGTCATTACAATAAGTGCCTCAATTTTGAAGAGAGAATCTCAGATTGATTTAAACATAAGGATAATATATCAAACTCAGTGGGTCAGGGGGCAAATGTGGAGGAAAATGCACTGTCAGCCTTTTGGGTCCAGATGAAGGGTTCTGACCTAAAATGAAGGCTGTCTATTTATCTCCACAGATGCTGCCTGATCCTGTGAGATCCTCCAGCAGATTGTTTGCTGCTCCATATTTTAGTGTTTGCAGTTTCTTGTGTCTTGATAATATACTGGGTGTTTTTGCACAGTCTCTTGATGGCACCAGAGACACAGGTTCGATCCTGACTTCAGGTGCTGCCTGTGCAGACTTTGTGGGTTCTCTCTGTGGCCGTATGGGTTTTCTTTGAGTGGTCCTGTTTCCGCCCACTTTCCTAAGTCGTGCAGGTTTGTAGGCTAATTGGTTTCTGTAAATTGCCTCTAGTGTGTAGGCCATATGCACTGTAGAACTAGGGTACGGGTGATCGATGATCGGTGTGGACTCAGTGGGCTGCAGGGCCTGTTTCCATGGTGTATCTCTAAAATAAACAAATCAACTTTGAAAAAGCTTGGAGAATCATCACTGTATAATACAATTTTTAGAATAGACAATAGACAATAAACAATAGGTGCAGGAGTAGGACATTCGGATCTTTGAGCCAGCACCGCCATTCAATGTGATCATGGCTGATCATCCCCAATCTGTACCCCGTTCCTGCCTACTCCCCATATCTCCTGTCTCTGCTATTTTTAAGAACTCTATCAGGCTCTCTCTTGAAAGCATCCAGAGAACCTGCCTCCACCGCCCTCTGAGGCAGATAATTCCACAGACTCGCCACTCTCTGTGAGAAAAAGTGTTTCCTCGTCTCCGTTCTAAATGGCTTACTCCTTATTCTTAAACTCTGGCCCCTGGTTCTGGAATCCCCTAACATTGGGAACATGTTTCCTTCCTCTAGCATGTCCAAACCCTTAACAATCTTATATGTTTCAATGAGATCCCCTCTCATCCTACTAAACTCCATAGTGTACAAGCCCAGCTGCTCCATTCTCTCAGCATATGACAGTCCCGCCATCCCGGGAATTTACCATATAAACCTACCCTGCACTCCCTCAATAGCAAGAATGTCCTTCCTCAAATTAGGGGACCAAAATTGCACACAATACTCCAGGTGTGGTCTCACTAGGGCTCTGTACAACTGCAGAAGGACCCCTTTGCTCCTATATTAAATTCCTCAAGTTATAAAGGCCAACATGCCATTCGCTTTCTTCACTGCCTTGTACTTTAGAGATACCCTTTTGTCCCAAGTCAACCCACTGAAGACAACAGACACATATAAATTTAATTCAAAGGTGCTCAGTGGCGCAGTGGTAGAGTTGCTGCCTTACAGCGCCAGAGACTGACATTCGAATCTGACTACAGGTGCAGTCTACACAGAGTTTGTACATTCTCCCTGTGACCGCATGGGTTTTCCCCGCAGGTTCCGGTTTCTTCCTACACTCCAAACCTACACAGGTTTGTAGGTTAATTGGCATTGGTGAAATCGTAAATTGTCTGAAGTGTGTGGGATAGTCCTAGTGTACGGGACGATCGCTAGTCGGCACAGACATGATGGGCCGAAGGGCCTGTTTCCACGCTGTATCTCTAAAGTCTAAAGTTTAAAGTCTACCAGCTTTTGGTCTACCAGAGAAATGGATCTTGAAATTTCCCCTTCTTAGTTCCTCAGCTTCCAATTACTGCCTCATTTAAGTTTAGGAAAACATGGAATGGGAATTACAGGCACAGACTCGCAGCCCACCGAAAAGGGCTATGGGTGGATACAACATGTAACATTTTTGTTCCAGAAAAAACTGAAACTATATCTGGATATGAAAATTCAGAATTCCAAGGTACTAAAATCGAGATCTTGTTCTTCCTATGAATCACATCTAAAGCTCCAGAGAAATCAATAACAATTGAAACTTCTGTTTAATACATTCAATAATCATTCTTGGAGGCACTATACACTCAATTGTATTTCATCTAAACTACATGGAAAGGTTTAATGAAGAAGTACAATGTAATGATGTAGTCTGGCACTTCTGCTGTAACTGGCAATGTGATCTTACATTTGTAAAATCAAATATCTTGATTAAAGACATTGTTGAGACCAGAAGCAGATCAATAACAACATTTGTATTTATATAGCATATTTAACATAGAACAAAATAACATGGTGCTTGATAGGAGCAAAATCGACTACTCTTTGATAACTGGACTTTTGTCAAGGTACATGTACCATCCACAACTTATTCATTAAAACCAAGGGCCACTTGGAGACTATTCCATCAATTCTCCACCTTTCTATGCATTTTGTGGGCGTTTTCACTTGGCAGATGACAACCTGATTAAAAAAAACATAGCCAGAGAGCATCTGACTGACTTTGTGGGCTAGTCGAGAGAATTACCTAAGTATCAGCACTCCTTTTTTCAATATTATTGTTTCAGATCTAGGACTGGCAGCCATTGATGCAAAGCGAGCAATTTGTTAATTCTATACAACTATTCCAACTACAAGAGTGCCTTCAAATGACCAAACTGCAGTCATAGAGAAGTCCGGAGCTGATGGAGGCCATGATCTTTTGAATGAAGAATATAACAGAAAGACTTTGGCTGAAAAAAATTGAAATCTTGGAATATAGATAAGACACACATGTTTCATTTTTAGTAAAAAGTATCGACTATTATTATGACCCTGTGCGTTTCTTTGCATGTGTCATCAATGTAACAGTTTATCTACAAAGGTTAAATGCAACAAGCTTTTAAACTACTAAAAAGATCTACTTTACAAATATTGTGCTGGGGGCTTTGATGAAGTACATCGTCTGTAATCTAGCCAATTAATGTACAGTCTGCATGTTTCAGTTCTGCACAGAGCTTGGCAAGCTATTGCAACAACATTGTACACATCGGCCTGTCAGAAGATATTGCTTTCATTTGGTTTGGTTAGAATTCAACTGCTAACTGTAGTAAATCATTGAACAGTACAGAAATGTTATTTGTCTGATTATATTCGCAATCAGAGACCAGTGATACGTTATTATCAATATCAAAAAATGTAAAGTGCAAATTTATTTGGTTTGGTAATTCCAATCCCTGATGAATGAATGCAGGGTTTCCATACATTATAATTAATAAAATAATTCTCTGAATATTTAATACTCTGATATTTCTTCGAAAATTAAAAAAAAAAGTTATATTTGTCCCCAAACTTCCTTTAAACATTTTGTATTCGATGGTCATAATTATTTTATCACTGATTTCTAATTCAGCCCAATTCATGTCTATGGTTTGTAAACTATGATTTGTGAAATTTCTCCGGAAAAAATGGATGCGTCAGTTTTTAAATTATGATTTCAGGACATCATGAATTTCAAATATACAATTCTGTTTCTGTATGGTTCCCAATATCCAATGTACAACTACAGTTTCTGTATTATTTTAAACTTTGTTGAAAATTGCATGACAGAAATTCCTGCAGTTGATAACATGCAACCGAGAATTTTGTTCAAATATTACAAGTTGCCTCAGACAGCACAAAAATGCCTATTAACATAAAAAAAGTTGTTGCCTTTTGTGACTCAAAGTAGAGTTCAATGGTATGAATTTGTCAGTCTTTTTCAACAAAAAAAAGTTTTATTTTGCATGTAAGCAGATGTTTACTCTGATAATGTGTGAAGATTTTATGCTTTAAAAGGGAATGTTGACAAATTATATTCTTCATGATTTAATTTTAAAGAAATAGTTCGAAGTTTCATCAGGTCTTTGTCTTTTGTTTCATATTTATTTCACCATCTGTTTCCCCTCAGAAATAATTAAGAATGCCTTGCTTTACAAATGTTGCGAATGGTTAAATCTAAAACATTGTGACTCAATTAAATCCCTTCAGTACCCTATTGAGGTTGTTTTTACATTTATAACATTTGATATCAATGAATATGCTTTCAAACCACCCTTGTTCAATATGTTGACAGTCATTTGGGATATCAACATTGCAGTATTCACCCTAGTGTACAAATGATACCTGGATCAACCCAAATAACAATGCTCACATGTAATAGTAATTTTGAGTTTTTTTAAAATATTTCATGAAATATGCATTAGTGTAATTTTTCTTTGGATTCATACTAGAAATTATCTAAAATATTCAATTTGTGAAATCGATCTCTGTGGTTTAAGAGCAGTACCTTAAACCGGGGAATTCAATGTTCATACCGTTAGATTGTAAACGACCTAAGCAGAATATGAGGTGGTGTTCGTTCAGTTTGTGTGTGGCCTCACTCTGGCAGTGGTCGGGGACCAGGATCGAAGGATCAGTATAAACATAGAACATAGAACTGGCCCCACTATATCTGTGCCAAGTGCCAACATGATGCCAAGTTAAACTGATCTCATCTGCCTGTACATGATCCATATCCCTCTATTTCTTGCATTTCCACATGCCTATCTTGAAGCCTCTTAAATGCCACACTCGTATCTGCCTCCACCGCCACCCCTGGCAATGTGTCCCAGGCTCCCACCACTCTCTGCATAAAAGACATACCCCGCACATCTCCATTAAACTTTTCCCCTCTCACCTTATAGCTATATCCGCTGAAGTTGTGCATGTCCGCCCTGAGAGAAAGATTCTGACTGTCTACCCTATCTATGCCCCACATAATTGTATATGCTTCTATCAATACTCCCTTCAACATTTGACATTATAGAGATAAGCATCCAAGTTTATCTAACTTCTCCTTGTCACTGAAACTCTCTAATCCAGGCAGCATTCTGGTGAACCTCCTCTGCACACTCTTCAAATCCTCCACATCCATTCTGTAATGCGGCTGTACAATTTTACAGAGCTGTATCATGACTTCATGACTCTTATATTCAATGCCACTGGCAATGAAGGAAAGTATACCATACACCTTCTTTATCTCACATCTACTTGCGCTGCCACCTTCAGTGAGCTATGACCATGGACTCCAAGATCCCTCGGCACATCAATGCTGTTAAGGGTCTTGCCTTCAACTGTATACTCTCCCCCTTACATTCAACCTCCCAAAGTGCAACACTTCACACTAAAATTCCATCTGCCATTCTTCCACCCTTTTCTGCAGCTGATCTAGATCCTACTGTTTCTTCTGACAGCACTCCCCACTGTCTGCAACTCCTCCAATTTTGGTGTCATCTGCAAACTTACCCACCCATCTAAGTTGGTCAATTATATGTAATCGCAAACAGCAGAGGTCCCAGCACAGATCACTGCGGCACTCCACTGGTCACAGACCTACAGCCAGAACTCCCTTCCACCACACCCTGCTATGTCTTCTATGAATAAACCAGTCTTGAATCCATTTATCCAAATCAGCATGAATTCCATGCATTTTTATCTTCTGGATCAGGGTAGCATGAGGGACTTGATCAAAAGCCTTACTAAGATCCATGTATGCAACATCCAACACCCTACCTTCATCAATCTCATTCATCACATCCTCAAAAAACTCAATCGTTAGTAAGACATGACCTGTCGTGTTCAAAGCCATGACCTAGACCTAATTAGCTCATTCTCTTCCGAATGGGAGCAAATCTCGAAGAGCTCTCTCCAATAGTTTCCCTACCAGTGACATGAGGCTCACCAACCTATAGTTCCCTGGATTCTCTCTACTTTCCTTCTTGAACAAATGAACAACATTGGCCACTCTCCAGTCCTCCGGGACTTTACTTGTGGCTAAAGAAGAAATAAAGATACTCATCAAGGCCCCACAATCTCATCCCTCGCTCAATAACCCTGGATAGATCCCTTCAGGCCCAAAGGGACTTTTTAATCTTAATGTTCTTCAAGAGCCTCAGCCCCACTTCCTTCTCAAACTCCCCTAGATATTTGTATTCTCCACACTGGTCTTGCAAAGTACACATTTCGCACCTTGCCTACATCCTCCGACTCCAAGCCTAGATTCCCTACTTTATCCTTGAGCATTCCTACCTTCTCCCTGGTCACCCTCTTGCTTTTAATGTTTGTGTAAAAAGTCTTGGGAATTTCCTTAATCCGACATGCCCATGACATTTCAATGCCCCTCCTGGCCCTTCTAATTGCCTGCTCAAGTTCTTTCCTTCCTGTAGTGTTCCTCATCAGCCCCGTCTAATGCTGCCCTCTTAAACATGATATATACTTATTTTTGCGTCATGAACAAGTTTACAACCTCCTTGGTCATCCATGGTTCCCGTACCTTGCTGTCCTTATCCATCCTCCTTACTAGAACATGCTGATCCTGCACTTTGATCATCTCGCCTTTAAACGACTCTGACATGTCAACTGTGGACATGCCCAATAACAACTACTCCCAATCTACTCTCCATAGCTCCCGCCTAATGTCATTGTAATCAGCCATGATTGCATGGTGGACAATAGGTGCAGGAATAGGCCATTCGGCCCTTCGAGCCAGCACCGCCATTCACTGTGCTCATGCTGATCATCTACAATCAGTACCCCATTCCTGTCTTCTCCCCATATCCCCTGACTCCACTATCTTTAAGAGCTCTATCTAACTATTTCTTGAAAGCATCCAGAGAATTGGCCTCCACTGCCTTCTGAGGCAGGGAATTCCACAGATTCACACCATCTGTGTGAAAAAGTTTTTCCTCATCTCCATTCTAAATGGCCTACCCTTTATTCTTAAACTGTGGCCCCTGGTTCTAGATTCCCCCCCATTGGGAACATGTTTCCTGCCATTAGCATGTCCAAACCATTAATAATCTTATATGTTTCAATAAGATCCCCTCTCATCCTAAATTCCAGAGTATACAAGCCCAGCCGCTCCATTCTCTCAGCATATGACAGGCCCACCATCCCGTGAAACAACGCTGCACTCCCTCAATAGGTAGAATGCCCTTCCTCAAATTTGGAGACCAGAACTGCACACAATACTCCAGATGTGGTCTCACTAGGGCCTATACAACTGCAGAAGGACCTCCTTGCTCCTATACTAACTCCTCTTGTTATGAAGGCCAACATGCCATTCGCTTTCTTCACTGCCTGCTGTACCTGTGTGCTTACTTTCAGTGACTAATGAACATGGAACCCCCAGACCTCATTGTACTTCCCCTTTTGCCATTTGACACCAGATAATAATCTGTCTTCCCGTTTTTGCCACCAAAGTGGATAACCTCACATTTATTCACATGAAACTGCATCTGTCATGCATCTGCCCAGCCACCCAACCTGTCCAAGTCACCTTGCATCCTCATAGCATCCTCCTCACAGTTCACACTGCCACCCAGCTTTATGTCATCTGCAAATTTGCTAATGTTACTTTTAATCCCTTTATCTAAATCATTAATGTATATTGTAAATAGCTGCGGTCCCAGCACTATAAATGGATTCAAGACTGTAGGTCCCACCAACCAATGTTATATCCATGTCAGTACCCTACCCAAATACCATATGCTCTAATTTTGCCCACTAATCTCCTATGTGAGACCTTATCATATGCTTTCTGAAAGTCCAGGTACACTACACCCACTGGCTCTCCCTCGTCCATTTTCCTAGTTACATCCTCAAGAAATTCCAGAAGATTAGTCAAGCATGACTTCCCCTTCGGAAATCCATACTGACTCGGACCGATCCTGTTACTGCTATCCAAATGTGTGGCTATTTCATCTTTTATAATTGACTCCAGCATCTTCCCCACCACCGATGTCAGGCTAACTGGTCTATAATTCCCTGTTTTCTTGCTCCCGCCTTTCTTAAAATGTGGGATAACATTAGCTACCCTCCAATCCACAGGAACTGATCCTGAATCCATAGAACATTGGAAAATGATCACCAATGCGTCCACAATTTCTAGAGCCACTTCCTTAAGTACCCTGGGATGCAGACCATCAGGCCCTGGGGATTTATCAGCCTTCAGTCCCATCAGTCTATCCAACACCATTTCCGGCCTAATGTGGATTTCCTTCAGTTCCTCCGTCTCCCCAAATCCTCTGGCCACTAGTACATCAGTACATAGGCTCCAGTACAAGCTGTCCTAGGAATTCATCACGGAGGCACTCCACAAACTCACTTTCTTGGGGTCCAGTACCAACCTGATTTTCCCAGTCTACCTGCATGTTGAAATCTCCAATAACAACCATAGCATTACCTTTGTGACATGCCTCTTGACTCTTTGTGACATGCCAATTTTAACTCTTGATTCAACTTGCGCCCTATGTCCAGGCTACTGTTTGGGGGCCTGTAGATAACTTCCATTAAGGTCTTTGTACCCTTACAATTCCTTAGTTCTATCCATACTGACTCTACATCTCCTGTTTCAATGTCACCCCTTGCAAGTGACTGAATTTCATCCCTCACCAACAGAGCTACCCCACCCCGTCTGCCCACCTGTCCTTTCGATATCTTTGAATATTCAGTTCCCAGCCCTGGTCCTCTTGCAGCCATGTCTCTGTAATTCCCACACCATCATACTTGCCAATTTCTAACTGAGCATCAAGCTCATCCACTTTATTTCTTATACTTTGCGCATTCATATACAACACTTTAACGTTGGTATTCATCTCCCCTCTCACTATAGGCCCTGACCTTACTCTTTTATCACTTCTCGAGCTTTCCTTCCCATTAATTCGGGAGTCTTTTGTAATTGTTCCTGTACTCACTTCCCTTTCAACGCCATCTTTATACTTCCAATTTGTCAATCCCTCCCCCCCACTATTTAGTTTAAACCCACATGTGTAGCCCTAGCAAACCTGCCCGCCAGAATGTCAGTCCCCCTCCAGTTAAGGTGTAACCCGTCCCTTTTGTACAGGTCACCCCTACCCCAGAAGAGATCCCAGTGGTCTATAAATCTAAATCCTCGCTCCCTGCACCAACCCCTCAGCCACACATTCAGATCTCCTATCTCCCTGTTCCTGTCCTCACTAGCACGAGGTACTGGAAGCAATCCAGAGATAACCACCCTAGAAGTCTGGGATTTCAGTCTTCTTCCCAACTCTCTGAACTCACATTGGAGAACCTCCTTCTTCTTCTTCTTCCCGACATCGTTCGTGACCACGTGCAAAACTACATCTGGCTGTTCACCTTCCCTCTCGAGGATGTTCTGAAGTCGGTTTGTGATATCTTGAACCCTGGCACCAGGGAGGCAACAGACCATCCTCGCGTCTCGCCTGCCGCCACAGGATCTTCTGTCTGCTCCTCACACAATGGAGTCACCACTATGACTGCCCGACGTCGGTCTCGCCAGTCAAGTCTCATTGCTAGGATTGGAGCCACTGACCTGTCCGCCGCTCGGACTGGAAGTGTCGTCTGCCCGACAGCTCCCAAAAGGGTATACCTGTTTTCATTAGGTACAGCCACCGGGGTCTCCAGCATTCCATGGTTATTCCCCTTTCACCCAGTCACCCACCTTCGCTCTTCCTGTATCCATGGTGTGACAACCTCACTGTAGGTCTTGTCCAGGAAACTCTCGTTTTCCCGGAGGTCATCCAGCTGCTGCTCCAGTTCCCCAACACGTTCATTCAGGAGCTGTACCCGGACACAATGTCTGCAGGTGTGGTCTCCAGAAGCTCCAGCCGTGTCCCTGACTTCCCACATCGTGCAGGGAACGCACTGCACCAACATGCCTGGCAGTTCTTCAGTGGACAACAATCACAAATTGCGATCAAGTGTAGCCTCCTTACCGAAGACTTGAGCCAAAGACTCGCACTTTCCTCACAAGGCACTTCCCTCGACAAGGTCACTCCCTTGAGCAAACCTTGCTTATATTTCGGGGTAACGTGAGGGGGAACTTCTTTACTCAGAGGGTGGTGGCTGTGTGGAATGAGCTTCCAGCAGAAGTGATGGAGGCAGGATCGATTTTAACATTTAAGACTAAAGTGGATAGGTATATGGACGTGAAGGGAATGGAGGGGTATGGTCTGAGTGCAGGTAGATGGGACTAGGGGAAAACAAATGGTCGGCACGGACTGGAAGGGCCGAGAGGGCCTGTTTCCGTGCTGTAATTGTTATATGGTTATATGGTTATATGGTTATATTGGCTGATTAATTGCCTAATTCGCCAATTTACCAATTAGCGAATTAAATTCCTCAGCCAATCCCCGCACTTCTTCACCTGCTGCTCCGCTTCATACCCTGAAGGTACGTGTTCTAGGCTCGTTCTGCCCGTTTTTTAAACCAACCACTACGGAAAATAAACACTGAAAAAACTCCCAAGCATACCTCTTTATTGGTCTTTATGGGTCGAATGGCCTAATTCTGCTCCTATCACTTATGACCTTATGAACATCCAGAGCTATCCCTATTCAGAACAATCTTAAAACCTATGTAGACACAAAATACTGGAGTAACTTAGTGGGTTAGGCAGCATCACTGGAGAAAATGCATTGCCGATGTTTTGAGTCAGAAACCTTCTTCAGATTACATTAAAACCAATGGAGTTGTGATTACCATCCCCAAAATGCTCTTCCACCATGACACCTGTCACCTTGGCCAGGCTCATTTCCCAAATATTCCCAATACAAGGTCCAGTATGGTCCATCCTCGAGTCGGGCTATCCACATAGTGTTTCAGAAATCTTCTTGGATATACCTGCAAAACCCTGCCCAGCCTCATCCTCTTGCACTGCGTAAGTCCAAGTCAATATTGGGGAAGTGAAAGACACCCTCCACACCCAGCCTGCGGTTCTTGCAAACGCCCGTAATCTTTCTGCATCTCTGATCCTCTATCTCCCATTGGCTATTGGGTGGCCTGTAATATTATCCCATTAGAGTAATTGCTCCTTTCTTATTTTTTAGCTCAACCCACAATGCCTCCTCGGTAGACCTGCCCTCCTGTATGTCCTCTTTGACCGTGACATTCTCAGTGATTAGTAAAGTAACTCCTCAAGTTCATCAGCGTTACCCACTATATTCCAAGCATTGAAGTAAACACACCAGCCTTCATTACCCCCACCCCCCATATTCATAGATCACTCTCTGCCTGTCCTTCCTTTCAGACTTACTTGACTTACTCTTTCTATTCATCCCTATCCTGCCCTGCTGCTCTGGTTGCTAACCCACTGCCATTCTAGTTTAAACCCTCTCTAGTAGCACTAGCAAACCTCACTGTAAGGGTGTACACAAAATGCTGGAGTAACTCAGCGAGACAGGCATCATCTCTAGATAGAAGGACTAGATAAACGTCACCCATTCCTTCTACCCAGAGATGCTGCCTGTCCCGCTGAGTTACTCCAGCCTTTTATGTCTATTTTTGGTGTAAATTAGCATCTGCAGTTCCTTCCTACACGCTGTAAATGTGTAGCTGCCCCTCCAGTTCACGTACAACCCGTCACTTTTGTACAGGTCACCTACAAGAAGAGTTTGACAAGCATCTTAAAATAATGTGGATGTACTTTGCACAGAAGCTATTGATATGCAGCATTTTTACTGATTTGCTTCTGTCCTCCATATGAATATCACCTGAAATAGCATCACAGTGTCAGAGAATCAAAGACCAGAGGACTGGGCTTTCAGGTGAGAAGGGAAAGGGAACTCGAGGGGCAACTTGTCCGCACATTAGTTGGTGGATATATGGAATGAGCTGCCAGAGGAGGTAGTCGACGCAGGTACAATAACAACATTTAAATGACATTTGAACTGGTGCATGGAGAGGAAATATTTCGAGGGATAATGCAGGGAGGAGGGACTGGCTCAGATGGGGCATGTTGGCGGGCATGGACAAACTGGGTTGAAGGGCTTGTTTCTGTGCTGTATGACACTATGATTCTATACCTGCCAAATTTAACAAGTCAACCAGGAGAGTATGACTTTGCTAAAGATGTTAGCAACACATGCCAGTCCTTATCTTCTACAGGTGACGAATGGTAGATGCTCTGAAGTCATCACCTCCTCAGTGATGCAAGCGTCCATCGTGAGTAACAGAAGACTCCGCCTCTCTCTTATATCCCCACTATCACTTCAGATAGTATTGCAGCTGTGAACACCAATGCTCCAGAACGATCTATAGCTGTGGGCAATTGCTCATATGTGATATGTTCACAAAAAGCAGTATAAATCCAATCCAGCTAATTGCCACCTCATCAGTCTACTATTAATCATCAACAAAGTGCTAGGTGTCAGCAACAATGCTAGATGTGGAGAAGATGTTTCCACTTGTCGGAGAGTCCAGGACCAGAGGTCATAGCCTCAGAATTAAAGGGCACTCATTTAGAAAGGAGGTGAGGAGGAACTTCTTTAGTTAGAGGGTAGTTAATCTGTGGAACTCATTGCCACAGAGGGCTGTGGAAGCCAAGTCAGTGGATATTTTTTAGGCAGAGATAGATACATTCTTGATTAGAACAGGTGTCAAGGGTTATGGGGAGAAGGTAGGAAAATGGGATTAGGAGGCAGAGATCAGCCATGATTGAATGGTATAGTAGATGCAATGAGCCGAATGGCCTAATTCTTCTCCAATAACTTGTGAGCATGAACCTATGCCATCAAGTCACCTTGCTCACCAATAATGTGCAGGAAGGAACTGAAGATGTTGATTTAAACCAAAGATAGACACAAAATGCTGGAGTAACGCACACGTCTGAAGAAGGGTCTTGACCCAAAACGTCATACATTCCTTCTCTCCAGAGACGCTGCCTGTCCCGCTGAGTTACTCCAGCATTTTGGGTCTCTCTTTCTCACCAATAACCCACTCACTTGCACTAATAAACTTCACATCTCACCACAGCCTTATTCTAAACAAAGGCACTAAATTCTCGAAATGGGGTGATTGCCCTGGACATCGTTTGAGCAATTCAGCATTTGCAGCATGGAAGAATCCTGATAAAACTGGTCAAGGGGCATCCAATGTTGTTGGCTGCCTTGTAGAAAGAAAGATGGTCACAGTTGTTGGACTTCCAATCATCTCAGCTACAGCACATCACTGCAGCAATTCCTCAAGGAGCTCTTAGCCTAAATCATCTCCAGCTGGTTCATCAGAAGTAGGATATTTGCTGATATTTGTAAAATGTTCAATTCCATTTGCAACAAATGAGTGTGTGGCGCGGTGGCGCAGCGGTAGAGTTGCTGCCTCGGGTCCGATCCTGACTACGGGTGCTCTCTGTGCAAAGTTTGTATGTTCTACCCGTGGGTTTTCTCCGAGATCTTTGATTTCATCCCACACACTAAATGAAGTACAGCTTTGTACGTTAATTGGCTTTGGTATAAATGTAAAATTATCCCTATCGTGTGTAGGACAGTGTTAGTGTGCGGAAATCGCTGGTCGGTGCGGACCCGGTGGGCCTGTTTCCGCGCTATACCTCTAAACTAAACACAATCAGTAAATGGAACAGCCCATGCCTGCATGCAACACATCAGCAGGTGAAAAATAATACTCATGGCACACATACAATGACAGTGACCACCTTCAATAAGAGAGTCATAACTAGTTCATGACATTTAGAGGTTTTATCATTGCTGAGATTCCTCGATCAGATGCTCCAGGAGCAGCTGCTTCATTATTGTTACTGTAAGTAACCTTCTCACATCCAAAGCCTTTCCACTGTCTACAAACCTCCAGTTGGGAACGAGATGGAATATTCTCCACCTGCTTGGTTGAACACAGCGCTAACAGTTGTGAAGAGTACAACAAAAACCAAAGCAATGGAGTCAATTTGGTTGCTGCATCATCTTGCAACACTGGAGCGTAATAATGACTGAATCACTTGCCTAGGTTATTCTGACAAAGTGAAGGGGAAAATATTTAATAGGAATCTGAGGGGTAACCTTTTCCCTCTTATGCCTCTGTCCCACTTATGCCCACTTCAATCTACATATAGATTGGGTGAATCAAATTGGCAGGGGTGCTGAGGAAGAGGATTTCTTGGAATGTATGCGGGATAGTTTTCTAAACCAACATGTAGAGGAACCAACGAGAGAGCAGGCTATTCTAGACTGGGTATTGAGTAATGAGGAAGGGTTAGTTAGCAGTCTTGTTGTGTGTGGCCCCTTGGGCAAGAGTGACCATAATATGGTTGAGTTCTTCATTAGGATGGAGAGTGACATAATTAACTCAGAAACAAACGTTCTGAACTTAAAGAAAGGTAACTTTGAAGGTATGAGACGCGAATTGGCCAATAGACTGGCAATTGATTCTTAAAGGGGTGACAGTGGATGTGCTATGGAAGGCATTTAAAGACTGCATGGATGAACTACAACAATGTTCATCCCAGTTTGGCAAAAGAATAAATCAGGAAAGGTAGCGCATCCGTGGATAACAAGGGAAATCAGGGATAATATCAAAACAAAAGAAGAAGCATACAAATTAGCCAGAAAAAGCAACTTACCAGAGGACTGGGAGAAATTCAGTCCAGCAGAGGAGGACAAAGGGCTTAATTAGGAAAGGGAAAATAGATTATGAAAGAAAACTGGCAGGGAACATAAAAACTGACTACAAACGTTTTTATAGATATGTGAAGAGAAAAAGATTAGTTAAAACAAATGTAGGTCCCTTGCAGTCAGAAATAGGTGAATTGATTATGGGGAACAAGGACATGGCAGACCAATTGAATAACTACTTTGGTTCTGTCTTCACTAAGGAAGACATAAATAAGCTGCTGGAAATAGCCGGGGACCGAGGGTCAAATAAGATGGAGGAACTGAGTGAAATCCAGGTTAGCCGGGAAGTGGTGTTGGGTAAATTGAATGGATTAAAGGCCGATAAATCCCCAGGGCCAGATAGGCTGCATCCCTGAGTACTCAAGGAAGTAGCCACAGAAATAGTGGATACATTAGTGATATCTTTTCAAAACTCTTTAGATTCTGGAGTAGTTCCTGAGGATTGGAGGGTAGCTAATGTAACCCCACCTTCCAATTGTCTTTGAACTGGTATTATTGCACCAGCCTCAACCACTTCCTCTGGCAGGGTGTTCCATATACCCACTACGCTATTTCCAAGAATAATTCAAACATGTTCTTCTCTATTTTAGGAGCTTGCAGTTATTTCCTTAAGGCTGTGTATGATGCTCGGTTGTTCAAGGCACCTACAGCTCACCAACCTTGTTCATTACACTTCTTGCATTTGCAAACTTTAATTGTAATCCCATCCCAATTATTATAGTAACTCAGCGGGACGGGCAGCATCTCTGGAGAGAAGGAATGGGTGACGTTTCGGGTCGAGACCCTTCTTCAGACTGAAAGTCACAGGAAAGGGGAACGAGAGATATAGACGATGATGCGGGGAAAGAAATATCAATGAATGAAAGATCTGCAAAAAGTAACGATGATAAAGGAAACAGGCCATTGTTAGCTGTTTGTTGGGTGAAACCGAGAAGTTGGTGCAACTTGGGTGGGGGAGGGAGAGAAAGAGAGATTCTTGATTAGTACGGGTATCATAAGGTCATAAGCGATAGGAGCAGAATTAAGCCATTCGGCCCATCAAGTCTACTCCGCCACTCGATCATGTCTGATCTATCTCTTCCTTCAAACCTCCTTCTCCTGCCTTCTCTCCATAGCCCCTGAAACCGTACTAATCAAGAATCTTTCTATCTCTGCCTTAAAAATATACGCTGATGGCCTCCACAGCCTTCTGTGGCAAAGAATTCCACAGATTCACCAACTTCTGACTAAAGAACATAGAAACATAGAAAATAGGTGCAGGAGGAAGCCATTCGGCCCTTCGAGCCAGCACCGCCATTCATTTTGATCATAGAAACATAGAAACATAGAAAATAGGTGCAGGAGTAGGCCATTCTGCCCTTTGAGCCAGCACCGCCATTCAATATGATCACAGCTGATCATTCAACTCAGTATCCTGTACCTGCCTTCTCTCCATACCCCCTGATCCCTTTAGCCACAAGGGCCACATCTAACTCCCTCTTAAATATAGCCAATGAACTGGCCTTAACTACTTTCTGTGACAGAGAATTCCAGAGACTCACCACTCTCTGTGTGAAAAATGTTTTCCTCATCTCGGTCCTAAAGGAATTCCCCCTTATCCTTAAACTGTGACCCTTTGTTATGGACCTCCCCAACATTGGGAACAATCTTCCTGCATCTAGCCTGTCCAACCCCTTAAAAATGTTGTAAGTTTCTATAAGATCCCCCCTCAATCTTCTAAATTCTAGCGAGTACAAGCCGAGTCTATCCAGTCTTTCCTCATATGAAAGTCCTGACATCAAAGGAATCAGTCTGGTGAACCTCCTCTGTACCCCCTCATGGCTGATCGTCCCCAATCAATAACCCGTGCCTGTCTTCTCCCCATATCCCTTGACTCCACTAGCCTCTAGAGCTCTATCTAACTCTCTCTTAAATCCATCCAGTGACTTGGCCTCCATTGCCCTCTGTGGCAGGGAATTCCATAAATTCACAACTCTCTGGGTGAAAACATTTTTTTCTCACCTCAGTCTTCAATGACCTCCCCTTTATTCTAAGACTGTGGCCCCTGGTTCTGGACACCCAACATTGGGAACATTTTTCCTGCATCTAGCTTGTCCAGTCCTTTTATAATTTTATATGTTTCTATAAGATCTCTCCTTTTTCTCCTGATCTCCTTCCTAGAAGAAGGTCCTTTAATTCTGAGGCTTTGATCTCTGGTCCTAGACTCTCCCACTGGTGGAAACATCCTCTCCACGTCCACTCTCTCCAGGCCTTTCACTATTCTGTATGTTTCAGGGTTGTCAGGGGTTATGGAGAGAAGACAGGAGAATTGGGTTGCGAGGGAAAGTATGTGTGTGCTTGATATGGACCTGCTCTCTCCCCACTGAACACTGCATAGAAACATAGAAACATAGAAACATAGAAATTAGGTGCAGGAGTAGGCTATTCAGCCCTTCGAGCCTGCACCGCCATTCAATATGATCATGGCTGATCATCCAACTCAGTATCCCGTACCTGCCTTCTCTCCATACCCTCTGATCCCCTTAGCCACAAGGGCCACATCCAACTCACTCTTAAATATAGCCAATGAACTGGCCTCAACTACCCTCTGTGGCAGAGAGTTCCAGAGACTCACCACTCTCTGTGTGAAGAAAGTCTTTCTCATCTCGGTCTTAAAGGATTTCCCCCTTATCCTTAAGCTGTGACCCCTTGTCCTGGACTTCCCCAACATCGGGAACAATCTTCCTGCATCTAGCCTGTCCAACCCCTTAAGAATTTTGTAAGTTTCTATAAGATCCCCTCTTAATCTCCTAAATTCCAGAGAGTATAAACCAAGTCTATCCAGTCTTTCTTCATAAGACAGTCCTGACATCCCAGGAATCAGTCTGGTGAACCTTCTCTGCACTCCCTCTATGGCAATAATGTCCTTCCTCAGATTTGGAGACCAAAACTGCACGCAATACTCCAGGTGTCTCACCAAGACCCTGTACAACTGAAGTAGAACCTCCCTGCTCCTGTACTCAAATCCTTTTGCTATGAAAGCTAACATACCATTCGCTTTTTTCACTGCCTGCTGCACCTGCATGCCTACTTTCAATGACTGGTGTACCATGACACCCAGGTCTCGCTGCATCTCCCCTTTTCCTAATCGGCCACCATTTAAATAATATTCTGCTTTCCTGTTTTTGCCACCAAAGTGGATAACCTCACATTTATCCACATTATACTGCATCTGCCAAACATTTGCCCACTCACCCAGCCTATCCAAGTCACCTTGCAGTCTCCTAGCATCCTCCTCACAGCGAACACTGCCCCCCAGCTTAGTGTCATCCGCAAACTTGGAGATATTGCCTTCAATTCCCTCATCCAGATCATTAATATATATTGTAAATAGCTGGGGTCCCAGCACTGAGCCCTGCGGTACCCCCACTAGTTACTGCCTGCCATTGTGAAAAGGACCCGTTTACTCCTACTCTTTGCTTCCTGTTTGCCAGCCAGTTCTCTATCCACATCAATACTGAACCCCTAATACCGTATGCTTTAAGTTTGTATACTAATCTCTTATGTGGGACCTTGTCGAAAGCCTTCTGGAAGTCCAGATATACCACATCCACTGGTTCTCCCTTATCCACGCTACTAGTTACATCCTCGAAAAATTCCACAAGATTCGTCAGACATGATTTACCTTTTGTAAATCCATGCATGCCTTATGTTAGCTAGTGGGAGTGATTATCGGAGCAGCAGACTAGCGTGGGAGGTGCAGTAGTTTATCGATTCTCCCACTCTATCCCACAAGGCAGGAAGCTCTATAAACAGTGGATTATATCTGTGGGGTGTGTGTGGCAAAACCTCGGTCCATAGAGTCTGCTTTCCTCTCAGCACCGCATGGGGCGACAAGACCACACATGTACAGCCCGTCTGCTGCAGTCTGGGGAGAATACTCTGTCCCCCCTGCCCCCCCCCCTCCCCCACCACCCGACACAGTTTGCACACATGTTGTTTGTGCAAACCATGCCACAATTTGACACAAACTAGTCCCAGGTCCCAAAATCGGGTGTTCCCATTCAGAAGCTGTGGGTGGCTGGGACAATGTAATGATTACAGGCTATCTGGAGAGCAGAGGCTATCAGGCAGGCTTACAGTCGCAGGCTGTCCAAGAGTATCTTTAGTTTAGTTCAGTGCTGCAGCAGTGAAACAGGCCCTTCAGCCCACCGGGTCCCCGCTGACCATTGATCATCTGCATCCTAGTTCCATCCTACATACTAGGAACAATTTACAGAAGCCAATTAACCTACAAACCCGCACATCTTTGGGACGTGGGAGCACTGAATAGTCGTGGATCTTTTGTTGCTTAGTTTTAGCTCTAGAGATATAGCATAGAAACAGGCCCTTCGGTCCACTGAGTCTGTACTGACCATAGAGGCTGGGACTATCCCAACATTTAACAGGTACATGGACAGGGCAGGTTTGGAGGGATATGGACCAAACGCGGGCAGGTGGGTCGTGCAGCTGGGATATTGTTGGCTGGTGTGGGCGAGTTGGGCTGAAGGGCCTGTTTCCATACTGTATCACTCTATGTCTCCATGACAACATCTCCCAAGCCCACAATTTCTCTCACTAAGAAAAACAAGATCTCCTGATGCACAGAATTTCCCCCATCTGCATGTTCTCTTTAAAATCACACACCATCTTGACTAGGACAAATATTGGTGTTCCTTTATTGTTACTAGTCCTAAACCTTGAACTCCCACTGCAACATGCTGTGAGAGAACCTTCTGCGTAAGTTCAAGTACGTGACTCACCGTCACGTTTTTGAGAACAAATGGTCAGTAAAAGCAAGTCATTCTGGTTGATCTGAGCCCTAAAAGTGAATATAAAGAGAGCAGAATGTTCATGGCATTTTGCCAAGCACTTTGTAATATGATGCCACTGCTGCTCAATTGTTCCATTGGTTAATATTTCAATTGAACATAGATTTGGTATTTTGCAGACTTGCTATTGCTATAAGTGACAGGCTGGCTGTTTAAAGATTTTGCTTTGACTTCAAACTTCAGCACAAACAAGTTGGGAGGAGTTGTCCGCGCGCGGTGATCTACATCAATTAGTGTTGGTGTTAGAAGAGGAAGGAGCAGTGCTGGAGAAATGCCAACTGGACACAATATCTCCCCAGACCTTTCAGCGAGTGATTCTTGGAACCTCTGAAGAGAATGATCTCTGTGAAAGAGGTCAGACATTTTCCAAGCATGCTCTTATCAAAATATCATGCATACTCTGATCAAAGCAAGTGGTAAACTACTGGGCTCTTTGATATGACACTGGCACGAATCATTCCTTGTTGAGTTGTTAATGCTTGAGATAGACACTTGCACAACATTTCATAATTTGTCCTCGACTGTTGAATATAGAAAGTTATTGAAGCTTTCAGCTGGAAGTCAACTGATTGTCCCATTCTCCCCGTCATAGAAACATAGGAAAATAGGTGCAGGAGGAGGCCATTCAGCCGTTCGAGCCAGCAACGCCATTCATTGTGATCATGGCTGATCATCCCCAATCAATAACACATGCCTGCCTTCTCCCCATATCCCTTGACTCCACTAGCCCCCAGAGCTCTATCTATCTCTCTCTTAAACCCATTCAGTGATTGGCCTCCACTGCCCTCTGTGGCAAGGAATTCCACAAATTCACAACTCTCTGGGTGAAAAAGTTTTTTCTCACTTCAGTCTTAAATGGCCTCCCCTTTATTCTAAGACTGTGGCCCCTGGTTCTAGACTCGCCCAACATTGGGAACATTTTTCCTGCATCTAGCTTGTCCAGTCCTTTTATAATTGTAGGGTGCACAAAAAGCTGGAGAAACTCAGCGGGTTCAGCAGCATCTAAGGAGCAAAGGAGATAGGCAACGTTTCGGGCCGAAACCCTTCTTCAGACCATAACCATATAACCATATAACAATTACAGCACGGAAACAGGGCCTCTCGGCCCTTCCAGTCCGTGCCGACCATTTGTTTTCCCCTAGTCCCATCTACCTGCACTCAGACCATACCCCTCCATTCCCTTCACGTCCATATACCTATCCACTTTACTCTTAAATGTTAAAATCGATCCTGCCCCCACCACTTCTGCTGGAAGCTGATTCCACACAGCCACCACCCTCTGAGTAAAGAAGTTCCCCCTCACGTTACCCCAAAACTTCTGTCCCTTAATTCTCATGTCATGCCCTCTTGTTTGAATCTTCCCTACCCTCAATGGGAAAAACGTATCCACGTCAACTCTGTCTATCCCTTTCATCATTTTAAAGATCTCAATCAAGTCCCCCCTTAACCTTCTGCGCTCCAAAGAATAAAGACCTAACTTGTTCAACCTTTCTCTGTAACATAGTTGCTGGAACCCTGGCAACATTCTAGTAAATCTCCTCTGTACTCTCTCTATTTTGTTGACATCCTTCCTATAGCTAGGCGACCAAAATTGCACACCATACTCCAGAATTGGTCTTACCAATGCCTTGTACAATTTTAACATTACTTCCCTACTCCTATATTCAATGCTCTGATTTCTAAAGGCCAGCACTCCAAAGGCTTTCTTTACCACCCTATCTACATGCGATTCCACCTTCAGGGAACTATGCACAGTTATTCCTAGATCCCTCTGTTCCACAGCATTCCTCAATTCCCTACCATTTACCATGTACTTCCTATTTTGATTTGTCCTGCCAAGATGTAGCACTTCACACTTAACAACATTAAACTCCATCTGCCATCTTTCAGCCCACTTTTCCAAATAGCCCAAATCTCTCTGTAGACTTTGAAAATCTACTTCATTATCCACAACACCACCTATCTTAGTATCATCTGCATACTTACTTATCCAATTTTCCACCCTATCATCCAGATCATTGATGTACATGACAAACTACAGTGGACCCAACACAGATCCCTGAGGCACCCCACTGGTCACCGGCTTCCAACCTGACAAACAGCCATCCACCATTACTCTCTGACATCTCCCATTCAGCCACTGCTGAATCCATCTTGCTACTCCGCCATTAACACCCAAAGATTGAACCTTCTTAACCAACCTTCCATGGGGAACCTTGTCAAAGGCCTTACTGAAATCCATATAGACAACATCCACTGCTTTACCCTCATCAATTTCCCTAGTTACCGCTTCAAAAAATTCAAGAAGGTTTGTCAAACATGACCTTCCAGGCACAAATCCATGTTGACTGTTCCTGATCAGACCCTGTTTATCCAGATGCTTATATATATTTATCTCTAAGTATCCTTTCCATTAATTTGCCCACCACTGACGTCAAACTAATAGGTCTATAATTGCTAGGTTTATTCTTTGAACCCTTTTTAAACAATGGAACAACATGCGCAGTACGCCAATCCTCCGGCACTATTCCCGTTTCTAATGACATTTGAAATATTTCTGTCATAGCTCCTGCTATTTCTACACTAACTTCCCTCAATGTCCTAGGGAATATCCTGTCAGGACCTGGAGACTTATCCACTTTTATATTTTTTAAAAGTGTCAGTACTTCCTCCTCTTTGAATCTCAACCTAACAGGGACATAAAGATTCTGTACTCTTACAATTTCCCCTTTAAATGTCCTCCATTTCTCTTCTACATCCTTACCATGAAACAAAGTGTCCCAATTTACTCCTTTAAAATCCTTACGCATTCCCTCAAAGTTAGCCTTTCTCCAATCAAAAATCTCCACCCTAGGTCCAGTTCTGACTCTCTCCATAATTATATTGAAACTAATGGTATTGTGATCACTGGTCCCGAAGTGCTCACCAACGCATACCTCCGTCACCTGACCTGCCTCATTTCCTAACAGGAGGTCCAGCACTGCCCCTTCTCTGGTCGATACCTCTATGTACTGCTGCAAAAAACAATCCTGCACACATTTTACAAACTCCAAACCATCCAGCCCATTTACAGAATGTGTTTCCCAGTCTATTTTTGGAAAATTGAAATCTCCCACAATCACTACCTTGTGCTTACTACTAATATCTGCTATCTCCTTACATATTTGCTCTTCCAATTCTCGCTCCCCATTTGGCGGTCTATAATACACCCCTAAAAGTGTTGCTACACCGTTCCCACTTCTCAGTTCCACCCAAATAGCCTCCCTAGACGAGCCCTCTAATCTATCCTGCCAAAGCACTGCTGTAATATCTTCTCTGACAAGCAATGCAACACCTCCCCCTCTGGTCCCTCCAATTCTATCACACCTGAAGCAACGAAATCCTGGAATATTTAGTTTCCAATCACAGCCCTCCTGCAACCATGTTTCACTGATTGCCACAACATCATATTTCCAGGTGTCAATCCAGGCTCTAAGTTCATCCACCTTACTTACAATGCTCCTAGCATTAAAATATACACATTTTAGAAACCCACCATCCCTTATTCTCTGTCTATTATCTTTTTCATCCTCTCGCCTACATTTTGGGTCCAAGTGCTTCCCTTCTCTGCCTCTTGCCCCACACCCTGACCCCTAGCCCCCTCTACCCGAGTCCCTCCCCCCAGCCTTTCTAGTTTAAAGTCTCCCCAGTAGCCTTTGCAAATCTCCCTGCCAGGATATTGGTCCCCCTCGGGCTCAAGTGCAACCCGTCCTTTGTGTACAGATCATGCCTTCCCCAAAAGAGGTCCCAGTGATCAAGAAACTTGAATCCCTGCCCACTGCACCAGTCCCTCAGCCACGCATTTATCCTCCACCTCATTTCATTCCTACTCTCACTGTCACGCGGCACAGGCAGTAATCCTGAAATCGTTACCCTTTTGGTCCTTCTCCTTAACTTTCCCCCCAACTCCCTAAATTCCCCTTCAGGACCTCGTCACTTTTTCTGCCTATGTCATTGGTACCTATGTGTACCACAACATCAGGCTCCTCTCCCTCCCTTATCAGAATCTTTTGGACACGTTCTGACACATGCGAGACCCTGGCACCAGGGAGGCAAACTACCATCCGGGTCTCCCGACTGCGTCCACAGAATCGCCTATCCGACCCCCTAACTATAGAGTCCCCTATTATAATTGCCCTCCTCTTTTTGCTACCCTTCTGAGCATCAGGGCCGGTCTCTGTTTGAAAGGTTTGAAATCAAGCGCGGGGCTTGTTTTTTCAGAGGCCCACAGGAGCCTTTGGAAGATGAGGAGGAGGGGGAGGAGCGACACCCGACCGGTAAGGTTTAAAATCCAGCGCGGGGCTTGTTTTTACCAAAATCCATAACATTCCATTTGGAGAAGTGGGGTTTTTTTTGAGGAAGCCGCTGATTGGTGGGAAGTGGACTAGGGAAAGCAGCTGATTGGCAGTCAGATTCCAGCAGTTTGTTGTGTACTTTGTATTGTGTTGCTATTGTATCCTGTGTAAGGGGGGAATATGAAGGCAAGGGCAGTGTACTGTTCTGGATGTCAGATGTGGGAGGTCAGGGAATCTGATAGCCCTCCAGGCGTCCACATCTGCGCCAGGTGTGTCGAGATGGGGCTCTTAAAGGACTGTGTTAGGAACCTGGAGCAGCAGCTCGATGACCTCCGTCTGGTCAGGGAGAGTGAGGAGGTAATAGAGAGGAGCTACAGGGAGGTAGTCACTCCCAAACCACAGGAGGCAGACTAGTGGGTCATGGTTAGGAAGGGCAAGGGGCAGAGGCAGGGGCTAGAGAGTACCCCTGTGACCGTACACCTGGAAAATAGACCCTTTTATAATTGTATATGTTTCTATAAGATCCCCCCTCATCCTTCTAAACTCCAGTGAATACAAGCCTAGTCTTTTCAATCTCTCCTCATATGATAGTCCCACCATCCCAGGGATCAATCTCCTGAACCTACCTGCACTGCCTCAATCACAAGGATGTCCTTCCTCAAATTAGGAGACCAAAACTGTACACAATACTCCAGATGTGGTCTTACCAGAGCCCTATACAACTGCAGAAGAACCTCTTTACTCCTATACTGAAATCCTCTTGTTATGAAGGCCAACATTCCATTAGCTTTCTTCCCTGCCTTCTGTACCTGCACGCCAACTTTCAGTGACCGGTGTACAAGGACACCCAGGTCTCGCAGCACCTCCCCCTTACCTAACCTAACCCATTGAGATAATAATCTGCCCCCTTGTTTTTGCCGCCAAAGTGGATAAACTCACATTTATCTATATTATACTACAAAAGAGTGAGGAAATGACTTTAAAATTATTTAAAGGTGTATTGAGAGTTTGTACGTTCTCCCTCTGACCGCAGATAGTCACAAAAAGCTGGAGTAACTCAGTGGGCCAGGCAGCATTTCTGAAGAGAAGGAATGGGTGATGTTTCAGGTCGAGACCTTTCTCCAGACTCTGAAGAATGGTCTCAACCCGAAATATCACCCATTCCTTCTCTCCAGAGATTCAGTTACTCCAGCTTTTCGTGTCTATCTTCGGTTTAAACTAGCATCTGCAGTTCCTTCTTACACACTCCCTTTGACCGCGTGGGTTTCCTCTGGGTGCTCCGGTTTCCTCCCGCATTGCAAAGACGTGCAGGTTTGTAGGTAAATTGGCCTCTGTAAATTGTTCCAGGTGTGTGTGATAGAACAAGTGTATGGGTGATCATCAGTCGGTGTGGACTCGCTACCTTTATATAGTGTACCTATATATGCTACCTTTAGTTTCTGCCTGTTTTTTTTATCAAACTTCTCACAGGTTGCTGTTCCTGGCTCTCTAAATGAAGAAAGGGACACGCTGGAGGGATAAGAGGTGTAAACTGACACAATCTGCGTTTTCTAATTCGGAGAGATTATGAAATGAATGTAAGTGGAATGTGAAAAGGAGGCTTAGTTATCAGGTTACTGTATAGTTTAGAGATGCAGCACGGAAACAGGTCCTTTGGCCCACTGAGTCTGCGCCGACCAGCGATCCCCGCACACTAACAGTATCCTACACACATGAAGGACATTTTTACATTTCTACATATATTACAAGCCAATTAATGTAAAAACCAATACGTCTTTGGAGTGTGGTAGGAAATAACCCACGCAGGTCACGGGGAGAACGTACAAACTCCGAACAGACAAGCACCCGTAGCCAGGATTGAACCTGGGTCTCTGGCGCTGTGAGGCAGCAACTCTACCGCTACGCCACCATGCTGTCCTTTTTGATTTTTTGTTTCCCTGCCATTAGCTATTAAGAGTGGCAAGCAGGAGTGTATGCCCTGACCGATATCCACTACAAACCAACTGACTCCCACAGCTACCTGGACTACTCTTCCTCCCACCCTGCTTCCTGTAAGGACTCCATCCCCTATTCCCAATTCCTCTGTCTACGCCGCATCTGCTCCCAAGGTGAGGTGTTCCACACCAGGTCATCACAAATGTCCTCATTCTTCAGAGAACGGGGATTCCCCTCCCCCACTATAGATGAGGCTCAGTCTCAGGAGATAGGCAACGTTTCAGCCCGAAACGTTGCCTATCTCCTTCGCTCCTTAGATATACTGCTGCACCCACTGAGTTTCTCCAGCATTTGTGTACCCTCGATTTTCCAGCAGCTGCAGTTCCTTCTTTAACAATTAGTTGTGATGGTGTTTAGTTTAGTTTAGTTTAGAGATGCAGTGCGGAAACAGGCCCTTCGGTCCACCAAGTCTAATGATCCCTGCATATTAACACTATCCAAAACACACACTAGGGATCATTTACACTAGCCAATTAACCTACAAACCTGTACGTCTTTGAAGTGTGGGCAGAAACCAAAGATCTCGGCGGAAACTGACGCAGGTCATGGGGAGAACGTACAAACTCCGTAAAGGCAGCACCCGTGGTCAGGATCAAACCTGGGTCTCTGGCGCTGTGAGGCAGCAACTCTACCGCTGCACAACCCTGCTGTCCCCACGGGTGTGTTGAGGGCAGAAAGCTAAGTAGAAGTGCTAATGCTTGAGATTCTTTATAGTTTGAGTGATGGTAAAAGGTGCAGTGAGCATCATGTGAGACTAGTGCTACTGTCAGTGGGAGGCAGTATCTGGAAATCCATTCCATCATCATGGCCATTGAACTTCTTCACAGAAGTTTCACAAACCCTTCCAACCCTGTATTCATCCCCATCCAGCATTGATGCATAGCAAGAGTCTTCATAGACATCTCCTCAATGGTCTCTTCAATATGACTGAATGGTCTCCTGCTTCACATTTTGCTGCCTCCACATTTTGCATCATTTGCTCTGTGGCATTACAAATCTGAAGTACCATTCTTGTAAGTCTCTCAGGTTACAATCAGGTCACAGTCAGCAACATTGCCACAATATGTGAATGTCACAACGAAGGCCACAAATACCCTGTCTGAAAACATTCAGGCGAGATTTAGCTGGTGAGAATTATTTCTGAAATTGTGCTCTTGCTGAGCTCCACGCAGGGAGAAGTTGGATTGTTTTCTCTGGAACATCAGAGGTTGAGGGGAGACAATAGAAGTATATAAAATTAGTAGAATCATAGATATGGTCAACAATACACTGTAAAATAACATTACTGACTATTTTGTAAAAGTAAGCTATGAAAATGGATAGGTGCAGAGTTGGAAAAATATAGGGTAGAGTGCACCACTGTGACATTCACATATTATTTCATATGATTAGGATTAATTCAGTGCTGAGGCAGTCATGGAAAATTTGGAAGGACTAAAACATTGAATAAAGGAAAGATGAGCACTAGACAAGAAGAGTGTGATAGAGTAATACAGGGTGGAAACAGGCCCTTCAGCCCAACGTGTCCACACTGGTCAACATGTCCCAGCTACACTAGCCCCACCTGCCCGCATTTGGTCCATATCTCTCCAAACCTGTCTAACTATTTCTTAAACATTGGGATAGTCCCTGCCTTCCATACCTCCTCTGGAAGCTTGTTCCATACACCCACGACCCTTTGTGTGAAAACGTTACACCTCAGATTCCTATTAATCGGCCCATCAAGTCTACTCCGCCATTCAATCATGGCTGATCTATCTCTCCAACCTAATCCCATGCTCCTGCCTTCTCACCATAACCTCTGACACCTGTACTAATCAATAATAGTAAGATTAAATGAGAACTTACCAGTTTGAAGTTTGATCTTTATTTTATGAGGAGTTACGATGAGGGATTATGTGAAGACCCCGCCTGCACGCATGCGCGACATTCTTCAAAGCAGTGGTGTGAAATCACAGATACCAGAGTGACTAATATAGTAAGATAAGAGAGAACCTCCATACCAGTTGATCTTTGTAATAGAGGGTTTTGGGAGCGGAGGTCACGTAATCCCTCATCGTAACTCCTCATAAAATAAAGATCAAACTTCAAACTGGTAAGTTCTCATTTAATCTTACTATTTTACTTTGGAGTCACATGAGTGACTACGTGAAGATTTCAAAGCTCTGTGATTTCATGCCCTGGAACGAGTCCATGCTTACACCCTGCCATGCTAGGAAAAAAGAGGATGAACGTAATTCAGTCATGACACCGTGCTGAAAACAAAGAAAAGGTATTTATTCATACCTAAACAGTATACCCCACATTGGGTAATTTATTTTACAGAACTCAAAATTTTCCCTGCAAACGTGTCAGGAACGGCTACGGGTTTATTATAAAAGCATTGAAAAGTTTGTTCATTGCTCCAACCCACTGTGGCAAGGATGTGGTCTAAAGGAACTTCCATCATCCTAGCCGCCGATGTAGATGCCGCCCTGGTGGAGTGAGATTTGAAAACATTAGTATCCACCCCCGCTGCATCTAATACCACCCTTAACCATCTGGATATGGTTTGCACTGTGACCTTATGGTGAGGGCGTTTATGGCTTATGAGTAAAGCTCTCTCCGTGCCCCTAAGAGTCTTGGTGACTTCTATATATTGTAAAATATGTGTCACAATGCAGAGCCGACTATCTGCAGGATAGGCCAGAAACTCTAATTTTTGGCCAGAGGAACCAGGTCGGTCGTGTTTGAGTAACCCCTGTATTAGAAAAGTTATCTTGCCACTTGTGACATACATGGCGTCCATATTTAGCTTGTGTAAGGACTGGACCCGTTGTGCTGTTACAAGTGCCATTATCATTACCATCTTGTATGTTAGTTTGTCCAGAGTGAGCCCCGATATGGGTGTCCATCCTCGTAACATAGTTAATACTATGCCTATATCCCATGTATGGGTGTATCTGGGCCTGGGGGGATTGGAGTTAAATATACCCCTCATAAGTTTAGATAATAGTGGGTGTGATCCTATAGCCAGGTGATCACTCCCTCTGCCCAGATAATTAGAAAGGGCACTTCTTGCACAATTAATGGCACTGTAACTCAATCCTTCATCGAAATGAAGGGTGGCCAGAAACTCCAGTACTTCAGTGATGGTGGCTGAGTCTGAGAGGCCCACAGGAGTCGTTGGAAGAGAAGGA
The DNA here is from genome assembly GCA_035221665.1 of Okamejei kenojei. Lineage (NCBI taxonomy): Eukaryota > Metazoa > Chordata > Chondrichthyes > Rajiformes > Rajidae > Okamejei > Okamejei kenojei. The sequence goes on from CM069147.1 coordinate 52,054,314, forward strand.
GGGGGAGGAGCGACACCCGACCGGTAAGGTTTAAAATCAAGCGCGGGGCTTGTTTTTTCAGAGGCCCACAGGAGCCGTTGGAAGAGAAGGAGGGGGAGGAGCGACACCCGACCGGTAAGGTTTAAAATCAAGCGCGGGGCTTGTTTTTACCTAAATCCATAACATTCCATTTGGAGAAGTGTTTTTTTTTTTTTGAGGAAGCCGCTGATTGGTGGGAAGTGGACTAGGGTAAGCAGCTGATTGGCAGTCAGATCCCAGCAGTTTGTTGTGTACTTTGTATTGTGTTGATATTGTATCCTGTGTAAGGGGGCAGTATGAAGGCAAGGGCAGTGTACTGTTCTGGATGTCAGATGTGGGAGGTCAGGGAATCTGATAGCCCTCCAGACATCCACATCTGCGCCAGGTGCGTTGAGATGGGGCTCCTAAAGGACTGTGTTAGGAACCTGGAGCAGCAGCTCGATGACCTCCGTCTGGTCAGGGAGAGTGAGGAGGTAATAGAGAGGAGCTACAGGGTGGTAGTCACTCCCAGACCACAGGAGGCAGACAAGTGGGTCACAGTTAGGAAGGGCAAGGGGCAGAGGCAGGGGCTAGAGAGTACCCCTGTGACCGTACACCTGGAAAATAGGTACTCGGGTTTGAGTACGATTGGAGGGGACAGCCTAGCTGGGGGCAGCAACAGCGGCCGGACCTCCGGAACAGAGACCGGCCCTGATGCTCAGAAGGGTAGCAAAAAGAGATGGGCAATTGTAATAGGGGACTCTATAGTTAGGGGGTCGGATAGGCAATTCTGTGGACGCAGTCGGGAGACCCGGATGGTAGTTTGCCTCCCTCTCGCATGTGTCAGAACGTGTCCAAAAGATTCTGATAAGGGAGGGAGAGGAGCCTGATGTTGTGGCACACATAAGTACCAATGACATAGGCAGAAAAAGTGACGAGGTCCTGAAGGGAGAATTTAGGGAGTTGGGGAGAAAGTTAAGGAGAAGGACCAAAAGGGTAACGATTTCAGGATTACTGCCTGTGCCGCGTGACAGTGATAGTAGGAATGAAATGAGGTGGAGGATAAATGCGTGGCTGAGGGACTGGTGCAGTGGGCAGGGATTCAAGTTTCTTGATCACTGGGACCTCTTTTGGGGAAGGCATGATCTGTACACAAAGGACAGGGTTGCACTTGAACCCGAGGGGGACCAATATCCTGGCAGGGTGATTTGCAAAGGCTACTGGGGAGACTTTAAACTAGAAAGGCTGGGGGGAGGGACTCGGGTAGAGGGGGCTAGGGGTCAGGGTGTGGGGCAAGAGGCAGAGAAGAGAAGCACTTGGACCCAAAATGTAGGCGAGAAAGATGAAAAAGATAATAGACAGAGAATAAGGGATGGTGGGTTTCTAAAATGTGTATATTTTAATGCTAGGAGCATTGTAAGTAAGGTGGATGAACTTAGATCCTGGATTGACACCTGGAAATATGATGTTGTGGCAATCAGTGAAACATGGTTGCAGGAGGGCTGTGATTGGAAACTAAATATTCCAGGATTTCGTTGCTTCAGGTGTGATAGAATTGGAGGGACCAGAGGGGGAGGTGTTGCATTGCTTGTCAGAGAAGATATTACAGCAGTGCTTTGGCAGGATAGATTAGAGCGCTCGTCTAGGGAGGCTATTTGGGTGGAACTGAGAAGTGGGAACAGTGTAGCAACACCTTTAGGGGTGTATTATAGACCGCCAAATGGGGAGCGAGAATTGGAAGAGCAAATATGTAAGGAGATAGCAGATATTAGTAGTAAGCACAAGGTAGTGATTGTGGGAGATTTCAATTTTCCAAAAATAGACCTGGAAACACATTCTGTAAATGGGCTGGATGGTTTGGAGTTTGTAAAATGTGTGCAGGATAGTTTTTTGCAGCAGTACATAGAGGTATCGACCAGAGAAGGGGCAGTGCTGGACCTCCTGTTAGGAAATGAGGCAGGTCAGGTGACGGAGGTATGCGTTGGTGAGCACTTCGGGACCAGTGATCACAATACCATTAGTTTCAATATAATTATGGAGAGAGTCAGAACTGGACCTAGGGTGGAGATTTTTGATTGGAGGAAGGCTAACTTTGAGGGAATGCGTAAGGATTTTAAAGGAGTGAATTGGGACACTTTGTTTCATGGGAAGGATGTAGAAGAGAAATGGAGGACATTTAAACTGGAAATTGTAAGAGTACAGAATCTTTATGTCCCTGTTAGGTTGAAAGGAAATAGTAAAAATTGGAAAGTGCCATGGTTTTCAAGGGAAATTGGACACGTTTCGAAAAAAGAGAGATATCTACAATAATTCTAGGAGGCATGGAGTAAAGGAGGTGCTAGAGGAGTATAAAGAATGTAAAAAGAATCTTAAGAAAGAAATTAGGAAGGCTAAAAGAAGATATGAGGTTGCTTTGGCAAGAAAGGTGAAAGTAAACCCAAAGGGTTTCTACAGCTATATTAAAGGTAAAAGGATAACGAGGGATAAAATTGGACCATTAGAGAACCAGAATGGACAGCTATCTGCAGAGCCAAAAGAGATGGGGGAGATATTGAACAATTTCTTTTCTTCGGTATTCACCAAGGAGAAGGATATTGAACTCTGTGAGGTAAGGGGAAAAAGTAGAGTAGCTATGGAAACTATGAGATTCAAAGAGGAGGAAGTACTGACACTTTTGAAAAATATAAAAGTGGATAAGTCTCCAGGTCCTGACAGGATATTCACTAGGACATTGAGGGAAGTTAGTGTAGAAATAGCAGGAGCTATGACAGAAATATTTCAAATGTCATTAGAAACGGGAATAGTGCCGGAGGATTGGCGTCCTGCACATGTTATTCCATTGTTTAAAAAGGGTTCAAAGAATAAACCTAGCAATTATAGACCTATTAGTTTGACGTCAGTGGTGGGCAAATTAATGGAAAGGATACTTAGAGATAATATATATAAGCATCTGGATAAACAGGGTCTGATCAGGAACAGTCAACATGGATTTGTGCCTGGAAGGTCATGTTTGACAAACCTTCTTGAATTTTTTGAAGCGGTAACTAGGGAAATTGATGAGGGTAAAGCGGTGGATGTTGTCTATATGGATTTCAGTAAGGCCTTTGACAAGGTTCCCCATGGAAGGTTGGTTAAGAAGGTTCAATCTTTGGGTGTTAATGGCGAATTGAGGAATGCTGTGGAACAGAGGGATCTAGGAATAACTGTGCATAGTTCCCTGAAGGTGGAATCGCATGTAGATAGGGTGGTAAAGAAAGCCTTTGGTGTGCTGGCCTTTATAAATCAGAGCATTGAATATAGGAGTAGGGAAGTAATGTTAAAATTGTACAAGGCATTGGTAAGACCAATTCTGGAGTATGGTGTACAATTTTGGTCGCCTAATTATAGGAAGGATGTCAACAAAATAGAGAGAGTACAGAGGAGATTTACTAGAATGTTGCCAGGGTTCCAGCAACTATGTTACAGAGAAAGGTTGAACAAGTTAGGTCTTTATTCTTTGGAGCGCAGAAGGTTAAGGGGGGACTTGATTGAGGTCTTTAAAATGATGAGATTTGACAAACAAGAGGGCATGACATGAGAATTAAGGGACAGATGTTTAGGGGTAACGTGAGGGGGAACTTCTTTACTCAGAGGGTGGTGGCTGTGTGGAATGAGCTTCCAGCAGAAGTGGTGGAGGCAGGATCGATTTTAACATTTAAGAGTAAAGTGGATAGGTATATGGACGTGAAGGGAATGGAGGGGTATGGTCTGAGTGCAGGTAGATGGGACTAGGGGAAAACAAATGGTCGGCACGGACTGGAAGGGCCGAGAGGGCCTGTTTCCGTGCTGTAATTGTTATATGGTTTATATTTATATGGTTTATATGTAGTGTTCGTCCTGGTGCAGAACTCTTCCCATTTTCTAACATATGTCAGGTACTGTTTCCTCGTGGACTCCCTGCACGACGCTGAGATGGCATTGATCGGCCTATCGGAGAGTCCGTATCCCAGGAATGGCATGTTCAGAATCTGCAAATCAACAAGTTCATGCGGTCATGGCACGGATGACTTTCCCCTGTCACGGGGTGTACCAACAAACTCGGCCGTTTGTTGATCCGGGTGCAGGGTTCTGAGGCCATCTTTTGCACTGCTGGGAACCATGGTTGGGTAGGCCAGTCGGGAACAACCAAAATACCCGTTGCGGAGTCTTGTTTAATTTTTTGTAAGACCCGACGGATGAGGCAAAAGGGGGGAAATACATAGCAAAACAAATCCCCCCAATACAGCGAGAAAGCGTCCATCGCTGCTGCCCCTGGGTCTGGTTCCCAAGCAACATATTTTAGAAGTTGGTGATTAAGTCTGGATGCAAAAAGGTCGATATCTGGTGTCCCATACCGTTCTATAATATCTGTAAACACTTTCCGATCCAACATCCATTCAATGTTGTCGTTGAATTTAAGTGACATGACTGGTGTCTGCCACGGTATATAGCTTACCTGGAAGGTAAGTGGCTGAAATCCAAATCTCTCTTTCCAGACACCAGTGCCAGATATTATTAACCAATTCATCACATGATATCGACCTTATTCCTCCCATATGATTAATATAGGCCACCACTGTGGTATTATCAATTTGTAACCGTACATGCAACTGGCGCATATCGGAGCAGTAGGTCCTCAGTCCATAAAATGCTCCCAGCATTTCTAAATAATTAATCCCTACTGCTTTAAACAGGGTTAATTCTTGTGTACTCCATCTGCCACCACAACTTGTGATGGTATTAGTTGCTCCCCAACCTTTAGCACTGGCATCAGTTTGTAATGTAACCGAGGGGTTCATGATAGTGATGGGGTTAGAACAATGCTGAGCATTTTCTATCCACCATTTTAATTCTGATTTTGCTTTCTCTGGTAGATTCATAGGCCTATCGAAATGGCCTGCATGATTTTTGAGAGCTGAAATTTTTGCTCTTTGCAGATTTTGATAATGGAGAGGTCTAAATTGTGCTGCTGGGAACGCAGCCACCAATTTCCCAATCACTCTGGCTACTTGCCGTTTAGATGGTTCCCTGATGCCAGTGAGGCTTTTGCATGCTACCACCAAGTCTGTTACTTTGTGTAGTGGCAAGGTGATAGACATTCGAACAGAGTCAATAGTGAAGCCCAAATAATCCATTATAGCGGAGGGTTCCAATTTTGATTTATCTGGATGTATGATAAATCCCAGCTTTTGAAAAAGATGTTTTGTGGCTGATACTGCCAATGTAGCCAATTCCAAATTCTCACCTACAATGAGAATATCATCAAGGTAAGCCATGACGATATGGTTATGTTCCCTTAAGTATGCTAAAGCTGGTTTTAATAATTTAGTAAACAGCCGTGGTGCTGATGATAACCCATTGGGTAAGGCCTTATACTGCCATAGCTGTCCCATCCAGACAAATTTCAGGTATTTACGATGATCCTTGTGTATTGGTACTGAATAGTACGCATCTTTAGATCGATGCAAGCCATGTAGTACCTATCAGAAATCAACTGTGTGGCTGTGACAAACGTGTCCATTTTGAAATGGGTATACTGAATGGAATTATTTAGTTTGGTCAAATCTATAATGATGCGGCAACCGCCATCTTTTTTGTTTTTTGTAAATATATTAGATACGAACTCTTGAGATTCTCTGATTGTCTTCTCAATTACCCCTTTATTGATTAATCTCAACAGTTCAGCATGGCCTGTTGTTCTCTCTTTTTGTGAAAGTATGAACTTCCGGCTAGGCGTATGCTGAACTGGGATGGGGAGTTCGTTCACAAATTCAAGTTTGTAACCCTGAATACTTCCGAGTATGTAAGTATCAGATGTTAAAGTGCTCCACACGTGATGAAACAAGTGCAACCGTCCACCAATTTTTGATGAACCTAAACGTGCAATGTTTTTGAGACAACCAGACCCACCTACCTCCATGGTTACCGCCGGTATTGTGTGTGTTGTCTCTGCCCTTGTTTCTTCTGTTGTTGTGTTGCTTCGTTGTGGAAGTGGCGCATTTTCCAAGAAGGCTGGGCTGGGCCATGGCCTAAAAAAGACCGCTGTGCAGGTGGACCGGCCCTCGAGCTTTCACCACCAGGTGTTCTTTCATTGTATCGATGTCTGGTGGTTGTATTGGGGTGCTGCCGCTGTTGATAGTGAGGTTTAGAGGTGTTTGGCACCTTGATCAGGCCTATGGCCTTGGCCTCTTCATCTAGTTCTTTCACCTGCTTTGAAAGGTTGTCCCCAAACAGCAAATTTGGAGGCTGAGCACTATTGGTCCTGCATAATTCCGCAAATTTGGGATTAAGTGCTGGTTTAATGATGCTCTTCCTATAGTTGTTGATTTCAAACTGAGTATTACACAGTAATACTAAAGCATCTTGTAGCTCTTCTGGCAACTCCACCCCATCAGCAGTTCTGGTCACTGCTGTGATCCCTGCAGCCAGCAGTTTGAGGATCCTCTGTAGCTTCACCTCCTGGCTTCTTATAGATGGGCTCATGTTGCCCCAGATGGGGTTGTTGACTGCTGGTACATTGAGAGAAATGCAATTCTCTGGAGCAAGGTATTTTTCAGCCGTGGAGTTAATGGCTTGCTCCTGCAGCTGGTTTGTAGCCATGTAATTTATGCTGGCTGCAGGTTTGGATGTATGGGCAGTCCTTTCTGTGTTGGCATAGCATGTTTATTTGCCATGCCCAGTAGTTCTTCTGGCACCCCTGACACAGATGACTGTTCAGCCATTGCCCCTTCTTCAGGGTCAGCCCAGCTCTGACCCCTAATGCTCCCCTGCGAAGAGGGTGAGACATTTGGCAGTCCTTGCAAGGATGCTGCCGTGGGTCTGCGAGGAGACCCACCGTGACTCTGCCCCTGCATAAGCAGGTCACGTTGGAGCAACTGCTCCACCATCCGCTCCATGCGGGAAAGACGCCCACCGTCGCTATCCGCGAACGGGGTGTCCTTCAGGTCCGGACCCAGCTGAGTCAACGGCCCTGTCCGACTTCCGGGTGGCTTTGCCGCCGGTACGCGGCGTACCTTCGGACTGTAGCGGCGGGAAGTCGGGAACTGCTGGTAGCACCTGCAGCTCTGGAGAAACGGCACGCTGCTGGCTGCTTTCCATAGCAGCTGTTTTTGCCGCTCCTCTCCTGGACTTGCGCAAATCCATGGCGTTCCTGCCACGCTCACCAGAATGGTAAGCCTTACCTCATATGTTTTTTAAACTTACACTGGAGGAGCGGCGCTCCTCCCGACTGTTGGTTCCGCAATGCGTTCGACGATATGTCGTGCATGCGTGCAGGCGGGGTCTTCACGTAGTCACTCACGTGACTCCGAAGTAAAATCTCTCTATCTCTGCCTTAAATATATCCACTGACGACTTGGCCTCCACAGCCTTCTGTGGCAAAGAATTTCACAGATTCAGCACACTCTGACTAAAGAAATTCCTCCTCATCTCCTTCCTAAAATAATCCTTTAATTCTGAGGCTATGCCCTCTAGTCCTAGACTCTCCCACTGACTATCGAATGACATCTATTACAAACCCATTGACTCCCATAGCTATCTAGACTACACTTCTTCCCACCCTACTTCCTGTAAATACGCTATCGCCTGTAGACTTCGGGAGCCGCGGTCTCCGGTAAAAAGTGGCCGATTCGGAAACTCCAAGCCGCTTAGAATGTTCTTCCGTTCCGACGTCGGAGTTCCGATTATCCTGGCGAGAGGGCCTGAACATCGGGCCGCCGTAGCGGCGACTGCGTAAGGCTCGAGGCCTCGACCACGGGTGAACAAAGAGGAAGATGACTGAACTTTATTGCCTTCCCTCACAGTGGGAAACGCTGATTCTGCTGTGTGGGGATGTTCATGTTAAACTCTATCATGTGTTGTGTTCTTTTATTCATATGGCCGTATGGTAACTTAAATCTGGTGCATGTGACAATAAATTTAAACTTGAAACTATCCCCTACTCCCAATTCCTCCATCTACGCCGCATCTGTGCCCAGGATGAGGTTTTCCATACCAGGTCATCGGAGATGTCCTCATTCTTTAGGAAATGGGGGTTCTCCTCTTCCATTATAGACGAGGCTTTCACTAGGGCCTCCTTGATATCCCGCAGATCCGTTCTTGCTCCCCCTCCCCCCATTCGTAACAAGGACAGTGTCCCCCTTGTCCTCACCTTCCACCCCATCAGCCGTCGCATACAGCACATAATCCTCCAACATTTTTGCCACCTCCCACAGGATCCCACTACTGACCACATTTTCCCATCTCCACCCCTTTCTGATTTCCGCAGAGACCAGTCCCTCCGCCACTCCCTGGTCAACTCGTCCCTTCCCACCCAAACCACCCCCTCTCCAGGTATTTTCCCCTGCAACCGCAGGAGGTGCAATACCTATCCCTTTACCTCCCCCCTCGACTCTATCCAAGACAGTCTTTCCAGGTGAGGCAGAGGTTCACTTGCACCTCCTCCAACCTCATCTACTGTATCCGCTGTTCCAGGTATCAACTCCTGTACATCAGCGAGACCAAGCGCAGGCTCGACGATCGTTTCGCTGAACACCTCTGCTCAGTCTGCCTTAACCTACCTGATCTTCCGGTTGCTAAACACTTTAACTCTCCCTCCCATTCCCAACCTGACCTTTCTGTCTTGGGCCTCTTCCATTGTCAGAGTGAGGCCCAGCGCAAATTGAAGGAACAACACCTCATATTTCGCTTGGACAGCTTACACCCCAACAGTATGAACATTGACTTCTTGAACTTCAAATAGCCCTTGCTTTCCCTCTCTCTCCATCCCCTCCCCTCCCCTCCCCAGTTCTCCCACCAGTCTTACTGTCTCCGACTACATTTTATCTGTACCCGGCCACTCCCCTGACATCAGTCTGATGAAGGGTCTCGACCCGAAATGTCGCCCATTCCTTCTCTCCAGAGATGCTGCCTGTCCCGCTGAGTTACTCCAGCATTTTGTGTCTACCTTCGATTTAAACCAGCATCTGTAATTCTTTCCTACATATTCTGTTAGCCATCCAACATTTATTGCTTAGGTTTTGATAGCTCTCCACCTCTACATGCCAGAGTTAATTCCAGAGCTCCCAAACTCCACAAGTTATGTGATCTCTGATAAGCAAGTCCTTTATATCTACAAAAGCTACTAAGATGCTCTACCAATATTAAGCAAGTATCAAAAGATTCTCTGCATCTGGGTGCATATAAAGAACTGATAACAGCCAACTGCCTCATTTCTATGCAGGTTAAAATGTGCCTAAAAATGCAACTAACACATTCTTCCGGGTCTACTTAGTACGTTCTTCCATAGGGTATAATTTCCTTCCTATATCATCAATGATGTACAATATTAATTTCTGTCACGATACAAGGAATTGCAAATGTTGGTTTACAAAAAAAGGCACAAAGTGCATCAGGTCAGGCAGCAACTCTGGAGAGCATGGATAAATGACGTTTCAGGTTGGGACCCTTCTTCAGACTCCAATCTGAAGAACGGTATTGACCCGAAATGTCACATTTCTATGCTCTCCAATAATGTCTGTCAGTTCTGGTTTATTTGCCATAGCCAGTTTAATATATAGTGTCATCTCTTCCTTCTACAGAGTGGTTATCTGCTGAGGAATTTAGCAGCTCAGGTTTATATCGAAGATAGATGCAAAATGCTGGAGTAACTCAGCGGGACAGGCATCATCAAGTTTAATAACCAAGCAATGACCAAGTTTACCATTATTGAATTTTCCTCCCAACGGTATCATCCATTCCTTGTCTCCAGTAGTGATGCGTCTCTAAAACCCTGGATTGGGTTCAGGTAGAGTACACTCCCGGCCATTCTTTCCATACCATTTGGCAGAGATAGAGACATAATATTTTCCGAGCAACAGAGGAACACTCACAAAAGAAGCATTAGGTTGTACATTAATCACAAACTTTAATCACTTTAATCATTAATCCCAAACAATCCACCACCAGCCTCTTCTTCTGGACAGACCCAGTAATTCCCTCTTTGACATCTGTCCAATCTTGGTTCTTCATCAATTATTACGGCGTGAACAGTAGCTTTGTTATCCAATCTCCCTCTTTATATTGTTCAATATTATGCCCCTGCTATAGGGTAAGAGTCCTATTCTTCAGCTGGTGTGGAACATGGATAACAACCCCATTAACATGTTTCCCAAGTATCTTGGCATATCTGATCCACTTGACCGGCTAGAGTCAGCGTTTGTAGATGGCAGTCAGGTTGTATGTCCAGACTCCACTGCTCAGTTGTTAAGTTGATATCCAATCGGGGATTTGGAGGTTGTAGAATGGCACCCTGTACCTGAGACATTAGCCTTTGGGATAAACTCCACACACCTGTTCCCTATGCTCTTCCTGAGAAATATTAGTCTCTGACATTCTAATTATTGTCCCCTCATATGGTTGGAGTATTTTAGCTTCCTTAAGAAATATTTGCACTGCTCGCCCCTCTGCCTTACTCAATGTCTCAGCATCTTTACACAGTTGCTGACATTCTCTTTATCATCTCTATCTTCTCTCTCAGTTGTTCTAATTGTTCACTAAGTCCTGGTACACATGTCAGATTAACTGTGGATAGCCCTGCTACATATCCTACTAGTTCTCTTTAAATTCAATGTGTTTTTATCCCTTTTCCCAGTAACTTCCCCTTTAATAAATCTTGGAATAATTTCCTTGTGGGTGTAGAGCATCATTCTGGAATATCCAACCCAGTAAGGTTCAACATTACCTGAACGTGACGGTAATAGAAGACAAAGGTTACTTTTTCTTCTTTCGGGCTCATCACTAACCCGTGACTGTCCTAACAGAGGGTGTTAAGGGCCTGTCCCACGAGCATGCGACCTGCATACGGCAAGCGCCACCAAACTGGAAACGGGGGCCGCGCGGAGGTCGAGTGATCCCCGTACAGGGCCGGTCCCACCAGCATGCGCCTGCATGCGGCGAGCGCGACCAAACCGGCAGCAGGGGCCGCGCGGAGATCGGGTGAGTGGCGCGAAGTTGGAGCGAAGTCCGCGGTAAGTTCGCAAGGACAGAGAGGGACACCAGAGAGGGACACGGAGGCACACAGAGAGGGTCACGGAGGCACATATAGAGAGAGCCACAGAGGCACATATAGAGAGGGCCACGGAGGCACACAGAAAGGGTCACGGAGGCACACAGAGTGGGTCACGGAGGCACATATAGAGAGGGCCACGGAGGCACACAGAAAGGGTCACGGAGGCACACAGAGTGGGTCACGGAGGCACATATAGAGAGGGTCACGGAGGCACACAGAGGATCACGGAGGCACGACGTCGAGGCGGTGCATAATGCGTCGAGGCGGCTGCGGGCCGACATGCCGTTGCCGCGCGGAATTTTTGTACACGGTCAGTTTTTCAGCGCGATAACGGGACCAACTCTGCACAACTCCATATGGCTCCATATGGCTCTGGCGATTGAAGTGGGACCGGCCCCGCGAGGTCGGACGGCTCAAGCGACCACGTTAGGTCGCGCTCAACGCATGGAGTCGCATGCTGGTGGGACAGGCCCTTTAGGCTCTTGGTAGTTGTGGTCAGGGTTAAGTATGTTGAACAGGGATGTACGGTCAGGGGAGGCAGAGCTCCCAATGAAAGTAACTGTTAAGAAAAGTAAAGAAAAATAATACTAAAATAAAATAAAGGTAAAGATTTTTCCACTGATCTGCGTTATAAATGTCATTTCTATATAAATCTAACAATTTTTTAGAGTAAAAATCACAAATATTTAGCAGCTCCGCTGGAGAGATGAGAGGTGAGGCAGTGGCAAGCTGAGCCTCCCCTCTGATTGCGCAACCCCTTAGAAACTGCATGGAGCGCGGGCAATAAGCGTGGTGCCTGTTACTGTCTCCATGTTTGTCACCAAAGTAATGTGTGTAAACCCCTTCATTACATGTCTTTACCTTCCATAGTCCAGGTAACAGTATTTCACATATAGAGATATTAAATTTGTGCTCGCTGATCTCACATAAAACTGCATTGAAAAAGCTCCAGGGGAGGCAGCTGCCTCACAAGGGGGCGTGTCTTGAGCCCAGTGGAGGAAGAGCGTGCATCAATTACGTAGGCTCAGCCCACGTAATTGACGCTACCTCACTCTCCCTCCACATTAGCTAGCTTCAGCAGCGGTGGTGCAGACCAAAGATGGAGTAGAATAAGATATGCCACTTGGGAAGGTAGACTTTGTCGGTACATTAGAAAGTTATTAGTTTTAAAAAAAAATAGATCTATATTTCTCACAATAATAAAGGCATAAATTTTTGTACTTCTGTACATTTTTGTTTAATTCATGTAAGGCAGGAGTCTCCAAAATATGGAGACATCAGGCTCACCACCTGATTTTTGCAAGCTCAGGCTCGAGTCGGGGAACGTGGCGGCCCGGGGCTGCTCTTAGTGTTGTTACCGGCTAGATCCCTCGAATTGTCGGAGTCGAGACATCACTGGGCCGCCGTGAAGAAGGGTGCAATGGTGCGGTGGGGGGGTTCGGCAGCGGTCAGAATGGAACGGCTGCGGGTTAGAACGTGCTATCTTTACTCTCTCCCTTCTCTCTCCCCATTCTCTCTCTCTCTCCCTGTTCTCTCTCTCTCTCTCCCTTCTCTCTCCCTTGTCTCGCTCCCCCAATTATCTCTCTCTCATTTTCTCTCTCTCCTCTCTTTCTCCTTTCACTCCCCCTTCTCTCTCTCTCTCCTCCCTTCTCTCTCTCTCTCCTCCCTTCTCTCTCTCCCCTCCCTTCTCTCTCTCCCCTCCCTTCTCTCTCTCTCCCCTCACTTCTCTCTTGCTCCCATCCCTTCTCTCTCTCCCCCCCCTTTCTCTCTCTCTCCCCCTCCCTTCTCTCTCTCTCCCCCCCTTTCTCTCTCTCCCCTCACCTCTCTCTCTCCCCTCCCTTCTCTTTCCCCTCCCTTCTCTCTCCCCCCCTTTCTCTCTCTCTCCCCTCCCTTCTCTCTCTCTCCCCTCCCTTCTCTCTCTCTCCCCCCCTTTCTCTCTCCCCTCCCTTCTCTCTCTCTCCCCCCCCTTTCTCTCTCCCCTCCCTTCTCTCTCCCCTCACCTCTCTCTCTCCCTCCCTTCTCTCTCTCTCTTCTCTCTCCCCTCCCTTCTCTCTCTCTCTTCTCTCTCCCCTCCCTTCTCTCTCTCTCTCTCTCCCTTCTCTCTCTCTCCCTCCCTTCTCTCTCTCCCTCCCTTCTCTTCTCTATCCCTCCCTCCCCGCCACGGCTGCACCCCTCTCCCTCCTCGGGGAGACACGGTGATCAATACAGGGAGGGCGGGCCACTGATACTTGCCAGTGCCTCCCCAGTCATTGACCTCACCGCACGTCACTGATGTTGAACACCAATGTAACCAAACCATGCACATTGATCTTCACATACTACAGTAATGAGACCTACTGAGCTTGAGTTGAGTTTATTGTCACGTGTACTGAGGTACAGTGAGGTTTTGTTGCGTGCTGACTAGTCAGCCGAAAGACAATACATTTGAATGCAGTCGAGCCATCCACAGAGTACAGATACTTGATAAAGGAAAATAATGTGAATAATGTTTAATGCAAGATAACGCCAGTAAAGTCTGACCAAAGATAGTCCGAGGGTCTCCAATGAGGTAGATAGTAGTTCAGGACTGCTCTCAGTCAATGAAAGTAAGCATGCAGGAACAGCAGGCAGTGAAGAAAGCGAATGGCATGTTGGCCTTCATAACAAGAGGAGTTGAGTATAGGAGCAAAGAGGTCCTTCTGCAGATGTACAGGGCCCTGTTGAGACCACACCTGGAGTATTGTGTGCAGTTTTGGTCTCCAAATTTGAGGAAGGACATTTTTGCTATTGAGAGACTGCAGCGTAGGTTTACAAATTTAATTTCCGGGACTGTCATATGCTGAGAGAATGGAGCAAGCTGGGCTTATACACTCAGGAGTTTAGAAGGATGAGAGGATATCTTATTGAAACATATAAGATTGTTAAGGGTTTGGACACACTAGAGGCAGGAAACATGTTCCCAATGTTGGGGGAGTCCAGAACCAGAGGCCACAGTTTAAAAATAAGGAATAAGCCATTTAGAACTGAGGTGAGGAAAATCTTTTTCCCAGTTGTGAGTGTGTGGGATTCACTGCCTCAGAAGTCAGTGGAGGCCAATTCTCTGGATGCTTTCAAGAGAGATTTAGATTGAGCTCTTAAAGATAGTGAATTCAGGGGATATGGGGAGAAGGCAGGAACGGGGTACTGATTGGGGATGATCAGCCATGATCACATTGAATGGCGGTGCCGGATCGAAGGGCCAAATGGTCTACACCTGCACCTATTGTCTATAGTTGTTGGGAGGATGGTTCCGTTGCCTGATTCCAGCTGGGACGAAACTTCCCCTGAGTCTAGAGGTGTGCGTTTTCACACTTTTACACCTTTTGCCCAAGGGGGGAGAAGAGGGCATGGCCAGGGTGTCCTTGATTATGCTGCTGTGTCAGCGATAGGTGTAAACGGAGTCAACAGAATGGAGGTTGGTTTGCGTGATGGTTTTAGCTGCGTCCACAATTCTCTGCAATTTCTTGTGATCATGGATGGGAGCTGTTCCCAAACCTACCTCCTGCACCCATGCAGAACTCATTGACTTTATCAACTTTATAAATTTCCATCTTGCACTCAAATTCATTTGGACCATCTCTGACATTTCCAACCGTTTCTAGCTCTCACCGTCTCCATCACAGGAGACAGACTATCCATTGACTCCCATAGCTATCTAGACTACACTTCTTCCCACCCTGCTTCCTGCAAAGACGCTATAGCCTGTAGACTTCGGGAGCCGTGGTCTCCGGTAAGAATTGGCCGATTTGGAAACTCCAAGCCCCTACTCCAAATTCCTCTGTCTACGCCGCATCTGCACCCAGGATGAGGTGCTCCATACCAGGTCATTGGAGATGCCCTCATTCTTTAGGGTACGGGGGTTCCCCTTTCCATTATAGATGAGGCTCTCACTTGCTCTTGTTATGGAATATTGTTACTTGGACATTTTGGGGTTAGTGGGGGATGTGAAATTGCTGGTTCACTAATAACAAGGCACAAGCTTCATGCATCACCTTTCCTGTGAAATGCATTTCCCTGATCAAATTCTATCTGAAGAAGGAACCTACACATATATTATTTATTTGGCTCCATGCCACGATTCTTGCTGTACTATCTTGGCATGGGAACGTCTTTACCCAATGGATAAAGTGGTCAGTCTATATTACTAAAACTCTTCTCTTGTTTGTTTGTGTGTGTGTGTGTGTGTGTGTGTGTGTGTGTGTGTGTGTGTGTGTGTGTGTGTGTGTGTGTGTGTGTGTGTGTGTGTGTGTGTGTGTGTGTGTGTGTGTGTGTGTGTGTGTGTGTGTGTGTGTGTGTGTGTGTGTGTGCGCGTGCGTGTCATCTGGGCACAATCTGGTTAATTCCTATTTTCTTCCAAACGCTAGGCCACAGCCTTCCCATTTTCACACATCCTACTCACATTCTTCCCATAGATGCGATAAAAATCTTCCCGTCGCATTTCCACCTATATTTCTGAACTTTTTGATCCTTGAAATTTTAAAACCAGCTCAAACTCCCCTATTTTGAGAAAATAAATTTGACTGATGTCTCTGCTCTCGCAAGTCAGGACGGGACACTCCGGGAGGGAGGGGCACTCCAGCACTCGCGGAGAATGAGGAGTGGCGGCGGCTGTCGGCCGCCAAGTGCCCTGCATCCGCCTGGTGCCTGGTGGGAAGGCTGCTGCCACGGGCCGAGCCCGCCAATTGGGCCTGGGATGGAGCCGAGCCTGGAGCTGGGGTGAGAGCCATGCCCGGGGATTAGGATGGGGCTGTGACCGGGGCGAGAAAGAAGCCGCTGGTGGAACCAAGGATGAGCCTGGGTCCAGGGTCAGGGGCGGTGAAGTGGGAACCTGCACTGGAGCCCAGGCGGCGGCCGAGCTGACAGCTGGAAGCTGCCGCTGGAACCAAGGACGAGCCTGGGTCTACAGCCAGGGCCGGGTCGAGTGCGAGAACCAGGCCAAGTTTAAGGCCCTGCTCTACGACCTGGGTAGGTCCTGGGGCAGGGAATAGGAGTGAGGGGAGGAGGATGAGGGAAATGAGGAGGGAGATGGGATAGGATCTGCACCTCCCTCCCTCTCTCCACCCCCTCCTCCTCCCTTTATCCTCCCTTTCTACCACCCATCTTTCTCTACCCCCCCTCCTTCTCTAGAGAGTGGTGAGTATTGGGACCTATGGGTGAGTGGTGGAATACTGCGTTCGGGGACCAGCCCTCCCGTGACACCATTTGCTCCCAACAGGAAACCATGGATGAACCGCGAGGTACATTCACAGGTTAAGGCCAGGTCTGCTGCATACAAGTCAATCGATCCAGAGCGATACAAGAAGGCAGCTATGATCTGTGCAAAGCCATCAATGATGCCAAGAGACAATTCTGAGACAAACTTGAGTCCCAGTATAATCACTCGGACACACGGAGAATGTGGCACGGTGTGAACATGATAATTGGTTGCACATCGAGGTCTGGCAACATCATTGGTGATAGTGCGACCCCACCTGAATTGAATGCTTTCAATGCTCGCTTTGAGCAGGAGGCCAACAGGACACCTGGCTCTTCAGACTCTAGTGTGCCTCTCCCCAGAGTGATTGTAGCAGAGGTTAGATCGGCCTTCCTGAGGGTAAACCCACGAACAGCAACTGGCCCAGACGGAGTTCCAGGCCGTGACTAGCAGCTGTGCGGACCAGCTAGTGGCAGTATTCACGGATATCTTTAATCTCCTCCTACCCACCGGCCTCAAGAAGACCACCATCATCCCGGTACAGATGAAAAGCAAGACCTCATGCCTAAATGATTACCGTCCTGTGGTCTTGACATCCACCATCATGAAATGTTTTGAGAGGCTAGTAATGGAATGCATTTCATCGAGTCTACCCAGCGGCCTCGACCAACTACAGTTCGCCTACCGCCACAACAGATCCACTGACGATGCCATCGCTCTGGAATGCCCTACACTCATCCCTGGAACACCTGGATTAGAGAGACACCTACGTTAGACTCCTATTCATAGACTTTAGCACTGCCCTGAACACAGTATATTATGCTCTCCAAGCTCATCACCATACTTGCGGGACTTGGAGTCAGCACTCATCTCTGCAACTGGATCCTCGTCTTCCTGACCAACAGACCCCAATCAGTGAGAAAAGGGGACAAATCATCCTCCACGATAATCCTCAACACTGGTGCTCCGCAAGGATGCGTTCTCGCCCTCTTCTTTACTCCTAGTACACCCACGACTGTGCACCCAAGTGCAAATATAATTCACTTTACAAATTTACATACGACACCACCATTGTGGGCTGGATATTAAATAATGATAACGAAGTACAAGACAGAGATCGAGAACCTCGAGAACTGGCGTCGAGAAAACAACCTTTCTCTTAATATCAGCAAGACAAAGGAAATAGTGATCGACTTCAGGAAACAAAGTGGTACTCATGCAAGTGGTACATGCTTTGACGGCACCAAAGGAAAAATGGTTAAAAACTTCAAATTCCTAGGAATAAATATTACCGTTTTCTCCTGGACCACCCATATTGAAGCAATGGTCAAGAAAGCACACCGACGCCTCTACTTCCTTAGAAAGTATACAAAGTTTAGCATGTCCCCAACAACTCCCACGGACTTCTACAGATGCGTCATCAAAAGCATTTTATCAGGATGCATCACAGTATGGTTTGGGAACAGCTCCATCCAAGACCACAAGAAATGGCAGAAATTTGTGCAAGGAGCCCAGATCATCACATAAACCAACCTCCCTTCCAATTATAGCTCACGCAGCCTCGACAAGGCCACCCGGTAAATCAAGGATGAGTCACACCCTGGACACTCCCTCTTCTCCCCTCGCCCATCAGCCAAAAGGTATAGTAAGTGTGAAAACGCACACCATCAGATTCAGGGAAAGTTTCTTCCCAGTTGTATCAGGCAACTGAACTATCCTACCCCAACCAGAGAGCATTCCTGAACTATTATCTACCTCATTAGAGACCTTTGGACTACCTTTGATCAGACTTCACTGGCTTTATCTTGCACTAAACATTATTCACCTTATTCCCTTTATTATGTATTGGTACATTATCAGTGGCTCAACTGTAATCATGTATTGTCTTTCCGCTGCCTGGTTAGCACGCAACAAAAGTTTTTCACTGTACCTTTGTATGTGTGACAATTAACTAAACTCAAATTCTTTGTGAATGGATTTAGTCCCATTTAGATGAGATGAGCTAATTAGGGATAACCAGCATGACTTTGTATGCTGCAGGTCATGTATTACCAAGTTGATTGAGTTATTTGAGGAGGAGACAAAGGAGATCGATGAAGGTGGGGCGATGGAGATTTTAGAAAAGCTTTTGATAAGGTCCCTATTGGAAGGCTGATACAGAGGATGTACAGGATTCACAATGAATAGGTAGTATGAATTCAGAACCAGCATATTCAATGGACAGAGTATTATGGTGGACGATAGATATTGCGACTGGAGGTCTGTGACCAATGGAGTTATGCAGGGATTTGTGCTGGGATCTCTGCTGCTTGTGCTGTATAGAAATGACTTGGACGTAAATGTAAATGGATTGGTGAGTAATTTTGTTAATGACACCAAAATTGGTGCAGACAGTGAGGAGGGCTGTGAGAAGATACAGTGGGATATAGATCTGCTGCAAAAATAGGTGGTGAAATGGTGGATGGAGTTTAACCCGAGCAAGTGTGAAGGTTGAATGTAAGTGGAATGTATACTGTTATTGGCAGGACTCATAACAGCATTAATTTGCAGAGGGCTCTTGGAGTTCATAGTTCACAGAAGGTGGCAGCACAAGCAGATGGGGGTAAAGAAGGCGTATGGTATGCATGTGGAGTATTGCATGCAGTTCTGGTCACCACATTACAAGAAGGATATGGTGGCTTTGGAGAGGGTGCAGAGGAGGTTTTACCAGAATGCAGCTTGGATTAGAGGGTTTCAGCTTCAGCGAGAAGTATGATAGACTTGGATTGCTCTCTCTGGAATGTCAGAGGTTGAAGGGGGACGACAGAAGTATATAAAGGTATGAGAGGTATAGATAGGGTGGAAGCCAGAACCTTTTCCCAAGGGTTGAAATGTCCAACACTAGAGGGCATAGCTAAAAGGTGAGAGGGAAAGCTTAATGGAGATGTGCAAGGCAAGTTTTTTTTAAAACACTGTGTAGTGGGGCCTGGAACGCATTCGCAGGGGTGGTGGTGGAGGCAGACAAGATAATGGCGTTTAAGTGGCTTTTAGATAGGAAGTGCAGAAAATAGAGGGATATAGATTATGTACAAGCAGATGAGATCAGTTTAACTTGGCACAAGCATTGTGGGCCGAAGGGTCCATTCCTGTTTTGTACTGTTCTGTTCTTAAGCAGCAAATTAAAATTCCTGAGATAGACACAAAATGCTGGGGAAATTCAATGGGTCTTGCAGCATCTGCAGAAAATGGATAGGTAACTTTTTGGGTCGAGACCCTGCTTGTGTCTATCTTTGGTATAAACCAGCATCTGCAGTTCCTTGTTATTACATTTCAATTAGTTGTTGATTTCTTTGTTTTTAATCCCTGTGCTAATGCTACAACTTATTTTCCATTGACAGCTGAGCAGTGTGTGGCAGCTGATAAAGATGATGCGTCACAGCAGAACAGCAGGTTCGATCCTGACCTCGGCTGCTGTCGGTGTGGAGCTTGCACGTTCTCCCTGTGACAGCAGGGGTTTCCTCCCACATCCCAAAGACAGCGAGTCTATAGGTTAGTTGGCCTCTGAAACATGTCCCTTGAGTGTAGGGAGTGGATGAGAAAGCGGGATAATATAGAACTAATGTGAACAGGTAATCAATGGTCAGTGTGAATTTGGTGGGCCGAAGGGCCTATTTTCATGCTGTATTTCTAAACAAATTAACTTCAGGCATGAGAAATACCTGCAAATTAATAAATCTGATAGCCAGCGGAGGATTTATCTTTTTTATATCATAATAGTTTGTATAGGGGGCGCCGCACGATGGCAGCCTCGCCAACAGTCTGTCTATCTGTTCGTCTTTTTTTTTGTTATTTTTAGTGTGTTTTAAAAGTTTGTGTTAATGTTCTCTGCTTTGTTTTATGTGTGGGGGGATGGGGGAGGGAACATTTTCTCAATCTCTTACCTTATCTAGAGATGCGATTGTTTTCCGGATCGTATCTCTGGTAGCTCTGTGGACCAACATCATGGAGTTGGCGGCCTTGCTCGGGACTGACTTTGAGCCCCACCGGCGTGGATATGGACTTACCAGCGGAGCCAGCGATCCCTTGCCTGGGATCGACGTTCCAAACGCAGCCTGCGGATTTCACCATCGAGGGGCTCGCAGTCTCAGGCAGAGACCGATGTCAGGTTTCAACCAGCCCCGACCTGGGGTCGGATCGCCCAGCATGGCGTAGCTGTGATTCGCCCCCCGATGCCTGGAGCTTGATCACCCTGACGCAGAGGGCTCGACCGCTGAATACAGGAGCCAAGATCGCCCCGTCAACGGAAGGCTTGAGGCCCTCGACTGCGGGAGAACAAAGAGGGGATTGATTGAACTTATTTTGTCTTCCATCACAGTGAGGAATGTGGAGGAGTCACTGTGATGGATGCTTATGTTAAAATGTGTTTGGTGTGTTCTGTTGCTTTTTATTGGTATGACCGACTTGGAAAATTAAAATCCTCGTATGTTGCAAAACATATTTGGCTAATAAAGTATTATTATGATTATGATTATTAGGTGAAGTGCAGAAATGCAAATACTTTCCCTTTGGAGTTAAGAATTTAGGGGGGAAAAAAGCAACATATTTAAGTATGAAATAGTAATGGGCCTGTCCCACTTACGCGACTTTTGAGGCGACTGCAGGAGACTATGAGGTCGCCACAAGGTCGCTGGAGGTTTCAAACTGTTGAAAAATTAGCGGCGACCAGAATTTTGACGCTATGGAGAGTAGCGAGAATTCTTGTGATGTGGGTGCAGTGGTAGTGGGTCGCCGGAGGTCGGAGATTGTCATAGGTTCTTATAGGTGGTCGCCGGTGAATTTCATTGGCTCATTGGGGAAAATAAAACGTGAACAGTAGTTTTCAGAACCAAGGATACTGACTGGTAATGTTAATGTCCGCCGAGCTTCACAGCCATGTATCTCTGGCTTCTTAAAAGTTGTCTCCACTCCTTCTCCCCACCCTGTCTCCCCCTTCTCCCCCCTCTTTTAAAGGACTTAAATGACCCTTCCCATAGACTGTGCTTTCACCATCTTAATTACAGCACCAACCTTCCTGTTCATTGTGGTGTGTGTCTGTATCACATTGGTTTTGCAACGTGTGAATTTTTTAGACAGCGCTCCCCCTGCTTGCCCTGTCCCCCGCCTGCATAACAGGCTGGTGAAGGAAGCGACGTGTGTATGTGTGTGTTCCACTCTGACAGTCGCCGTTCCAGTTGCCGGTTTTTCAGCAACCTGCTACGCCTTCAGTCACCGGCAGTCGCCTGAAAAATCACCTAAGTGGGACAGGCCCATAATAGAGCAACACAATCAATGTATTGGAATCAATTGATTGACAAAAAAACTATGGTTATTATCTCTGGTGTAATATAAGATTTAGAAAAAAGTAACAGTAAAGTTCAATCTATTTAAAATTAGCTTTCAAAGGCAGTCAAAATATATAAAGTAGTTGAAATTACTTAAATGAACAATAAACTGTAGTTTTCTGTTGAGTTCAAAGGCAAAAATTACAGCCTATTAACAAATTAAATTCACCATGGTACATTTTTACATAACTTCTGACCATCACACACTATCATAAAAAGTCTTTGCCATTGCCTGTGCCACCTTCAAAGTCTTCTTCTCTTTGGCATTCTGGCCCATATTCTCCTTGGCCACTTTAATCCAGTAAGACTCTGTGCGTGACAAATACTCTGAATAAGACTCGGGTGGCTGCACTGCAGGATGCTCATCACCTAATAGAGGAAAATAATTAATTAATCATTCCTTGCAATCGCAAATATAAATCTTATAATCTACAAAGTCACAACAACTACTAGTCCATATTTACATCCCTATTATATGTTTCAATTCCAGGAAGCATTAGTGCACAAAGGTATCTTGATATGAAACACAGAAGCTAAAATAAAGGAAGCAACTAGGAATGCATATTAGAAGATAGGCACAAAATGCGGCAGGACAGGCCGCAACGTCACCCATTCCTTCTATTCAGAGATGCTGCTTGTCCCACTGAGTTAGTTACTTCAGCATTTTGTCTATCTTCGGTGTAAACCAGCATCTGCAGTTCTTTCATACACAGGAAGGCATATTATTTGTTGGTCATAAGGCAAAGAACTGCAGTGTAAAAGTAATGAACTCTTCCTAAGATTATACCAGGCTTTGATGTGATGTGAGCTGTGCCCAGATTAGGTTTGTGTACTGACAGATACCTTGAGTCAATGCAGCCTGGATTCACTCTGTTTAGTCATGGGATGAGAGGCATGGCCTCGAGTGATTATGTCAGATTACATGTACATGCTGGAGTTTAGAGGACTGAAAGGTGATCACATCCTCACAATGTTATGCTGAGAGGCTGCTTCTTCCACTTGGCCGTAGACTAATGGGTTGACACTTCCAACTGAAAAGAGGGGAAACTTAATGGTGACAATAGCAAGCCATTGAAACCCCCTACTTGTGTTTGTTTGGTTATTAAATATGTTCAACCCTGAGAATGATAGATATTTGGATACTTGGGGAATAGCATGAAGGCAGGAAATCAAACTTGAGCCACAATATCAGCTGTGATCTTTTTGATTAGGGGAGAGGAGCAAGGGTTCAACTGGCTTTCTCCTGTTTCTGTTAACCTTTCATTGGAAATATTTTTGAAATTAATTAAAATGAAAGCCAATTTGGAAATGTTATCATCTTAGCCATTTATTATGTTGTGGGCGCCCACATCAAATGTAAGTACATAGGTAAGGCTCCTGGAGTCTGTGCCTTTCAATAAGGTCATGGCTGATCTTATATATCTGCAATTTCCTGCAGTGACCCAGAATATCAAAGTTACTATATTTAAGAGAGGTTACTCAGACCTTTTGGAAAATAATGTAAAATATTCTCTGCACACAATACTATTTTTGTCCACCAATGTGATTGGCTTCAGATTTTTCCCACATATTATAACTACTATATCCTCATCTATCCACTCAGCATATCTATATTTCCATAAAACCTCTACATTATTCATATCCCATATTGTCACAGCATTAAACTTGGATAAATTTAACATACACTCATCAATATAAGAGATAAAAACTGAATGGCTGAGTCCCCAACACTAATCACTGAAGCACCCTACATATTACTTTTTCAGCAATAAATGAAAAAGATAATTTATTACTTGTGTTTACTCCCATTTTCCCCAATCTTGAATCAACACCAATACACTGCTTTTAATGTGTGCTCAGTTTTTATTTAATAATTTACTTAATTAATAAATTTACTTTATACTTAATTAATAAATTTACTTTATACTTAATTAATTTACTTTTATTTAATAATTTACCTTATTGAAGCCTATTTGAAAGAGCAAATATACAACATCAACAAAAACATTTGCCCTCATCATTTCTGAAAGGAAAACCTCTAAAATTCCAATTGATTTGGAAGCCAAAAGCAATGCAGGACCTTTACAGTGAATGGCAGGGCCCTGGGGAGTGTTGTAGAGCAGAGGGATCCAGGAGTACAGCTACATAATTTCCTGAAAGTGGTGTCACGTGTAGATAGCACCTTGATGAGAACATGTTTAGAGTATTGTGTTCAATTTCAGTCACCCTGCTACAGGAAGGATGTTATTAGCTGGAAAGAATACAGAGAGGATTTACAAGGATGTTGCCAGGAGTCGAGGACCTGAGCTATAGGGAAAAGCTGGGCAAGCTAGGACTTTATTTCTTGGAGTGTCGGAGACTGACGGGTGATCTTATAGACGTGTATAAAATCATGAGGGGAGTAGTTAGGTTGAATGGATAGAGTATTACCCATGGTAGGAAGAATCAAGAACTAGTGGACATAGGTTTGAGGTGAGAGGGGAAAGGCTTAATTGGAACCTGAGGGGCAATTTTTTCATACAGAGGGTGGTGGACATATGGATTAAGCTGTCAGTAGAAATAGTTGAGGCAGGATTTAACAGGATTTAAAAGACATTTGAATAGGTACATGGCTAGGAAAGGTTTAGAGGAATATGGGCCAAACGTGGACAAGTGGGACTAGCTTAGATGGGGAATCGTGGACAGCATAGGCAAGTTGGGCTGAAGGGCCTGTTTCCATGCCATGTAACATGATATTCATTTTATAAATGTATTGCAATTCTGCCCAATCCTATCATTACACAAGCAGTATAAATGGTTTGCTTACATGGTGCAGGTTGACAAAGCAATCGAGCATGATAGCGCAGTTTTGGAATGTTTTATTAAATAATTTCTGCAGACTAAATGGGATGGGTTGAATAGCAACCCATTCAAAAAGCAGCCAATGAAACAATTGTATAGAATTACAGCACACAAGGTAATTAATTGTTTTTTTAATGATTTCTTTAAATTAATTTACCCTGATCTGGAAAGTAAATGAATGGCAATCCATGTTACCCATAACAACAATTGTTTAGTTTAGTTTATTGTCACATGTACCAAGGTACAGTGAACAGGTAAAGCTTTTGTTGCGTGCTATCCAGTCAGCGGAAAGACAATACATGATTACAATCGCGTCATTCATAGTGTACAGATACATGATAAGGTAATAACATTTAGTGCAAGAATCCACCTCCAATGAGGTAGATGGTAGTTCAGCACTAGACTCTGGTTGTGGTAGGATGGTTCAGTTGCCTGATAACAGCTGGGAAGAAACTGTCCCTGAATCTGGAGGTGTGCGTTTTCATACTTCTATACTTTTTGCCTGATGGGAGAGGGAAGAGTGAGTGGCCAGAATCGACTTGTCCTTGATATTTTATAATAGAGAAAATAAAATATTAAACAAAAAGTGTGATGTAAATGGTGTTATATATCTTTGCAGCAGTTGGTACTGCCGACGCAGCATTTCAACAACAGATTCCATCCTGACTTCAGATGCTGTACCAAATTTACCCTGGTTTCCTTCCACATCAAAAAAATGTGCTGAATGAGGAATTGGTTGCAGTAAATTACCCTCAGTGATGGGTGGATGGCAGGTGAACCTGTAAGGAGTTGCCAGATATGTAAGAGTGAAGGATAAAGGGAGATAAATGTTGGAACGGGACTGATGGCAATGCTCTGAGTACTGGCAGTCCTGATGGCTTGAATGATCTCCCATGTAAGAAAGTATGTGAAAATGCGTGCTATCAGATTTAAACCATATCTCATGTGCATTGACTACATACATGGTACACCGCAAAGCTTTATATTTGCTTATTAATATGTCCCTATATCTGAAGAAACTTTTGCGATCCTCTTTTGTTATTGGCTAGCCTACCTTCGTATATTATTTTCTTCCTGTCTTGCCTTTTTAGTTAACTTCCGTCGTTTTTGTACAATCCTCCAGCTTCCAACTAATCTTTGAAATGTTATATGCTTTCTCTTTTAGTTTTATGCAGTCTTTGACTTCCCTTGTCAGCCACAGTTGCCTCATTCTTCCATTAGAATCTTTCGTCCTCTTTAGGAAAAGATTCTGTGACGTCCGAATTTTTCCCAGAAATTCCTGCCATTGCTGTTCCACCATCATTCCTACTAGTGCCCCTTTCCAAACAACTTTAGCCAGCTCCATCTCCTTAGGCTAGTTTAGGTTTCATGTGTAGAAAGATAGACACAAAGTGCTGGAGTAACTCAGCGGAACAGGCAGCATCTCTGGAGAAAATGGATGGGTGACATTTCGAGTCGGGACCCTTCCTCAGGCGAAGTAGAAGGGAGGAACTGGGGGTAGGAAAAGGCCAGAACAAATCATGGCTGACAATAAATGACCAAGGAAGGATGGAGCCCATAATGTTGGCTGGGGAAAGAGGCGATGACAAAAGAATACAAGAATGCGAACAGTACGACTACTAGGATGGTGGAGGAGGGAATGCAAGGGTTATTTGAAATTAGAGAAACCAACGCTCATCCCACTGGGTTGTAAGCTATCCAAGCGAAATATGAAGTGCTGTCCTTCCAATTTGCATGTGACCTCACTCTGACAGTGGAGGAGGCCCAGGATTGAAAGTTCAGTATGGGAATGGGAAGGGGTGTTAATATGTTTGGTAACCGGGAGATTGCGTTTCATGCGCATGGCCAAATCTCTAAGATAAAATTCCAGAAGTGAAAGCAAAAAATAATATTGCAGATTCATTTTATGAAGAAAAAAACATAAACTATATCTTCTGAAAATCCTGAAAACACTGCAGGTCAGGAAGCAACTGTGGAAAGAGAATGTTCAAGTCAAAGACTTGTCAATACTGGGAAGGAGAAAAAAACAAGTTTAGTATTAATCTACAATTTCCTTCCTGCCTGATTTTTCACACGTCTTTGGCTTGTTAAATGAACCTTCTACAGATCCTTTCAATAATCCATGAGATGAAATACATCAAAGTCAATTAAATAACTGTAATGCCAATCCATGTTAAAATACGGACCTTCTTCACTGCTGTCATCGTCCTCTTCATCATCTTCTCCTCCTGCAGCTCCTTCACATTCTTCCTCACCCTCTGACTCTTCTTCGTCCAGCCATTCCTGAGTCTCTTCACAGAAGTGTGAAGAAAAAAATAGCCACCGTCAATATAAATCTAAGTCAATGAATGATGTACTTTAGATCAAAGAAATCTTCACAGTGCTATCACAATGAGATGCAACCGGCACGTTCTGAATTAAATTATAATAGTAGTCCACACATTACCCTCACAACATTTTCTTCATTGTGGACAAGGAAGACTATTTCTTAGACAGAGGGCAGAAAAGCTCCAGGCCATCCATCAGTGCTTTTTGCTGTACCTTTTGATGCCAGAAAAGGAACTTGCATTCCATCTGACTGAATAACCCACAGCACAAGCTTTCAGACCAACCATCAGTTGACATTGTATTTCATTTAAAAAAGGACCAGATGAAACATTATTTGTATATAGTTTCCAAGGTTTGCATGTATTGGGCATAACGACTCTATGCACACTCTGGGCAATGTCTGGGCAAGATATTGGGGGAAATATTTGGAATCATATTTTCAGCATCTTTTCCTCTCTTTGATGCCCAAAAGTGTACTGTTATTTGGTCATAATGCCAGAGAAACAGAGCTCTATATGAAATTTAAATTACCAAAAATATATTCTGTTCATTCACAAACCTTAACAGCATTTCATCTTGAAATAACATTCTTCCTTTGAGAAATAAGTTAAGGCGTTACTTTCTTGAAGTAACTGAAGAAATATTGATTTTCAATGTTACCTTCCATTGACAAGATTGAAAACCTATACTACAGACAATTCAATGATTCCCCTAGCTTTCAAATGATTTCTAAGGTAGAATAGAAATGCTTATGTTTTGTGGGAGTTTGTCAATAGGTAATCAATCTGAATCTTTAGTTGGGATTTACATCAATTTTAAATATATATTGCAATATTTCAGTATAGCCAAACATTTCTATGTGTGAGATGCTATTTTTACTTAGGCATATATTTATAATGAATATTTATAAAGACTTGGTGGAATAAAAGTCCACAACAGTACAGCACAGGAACGGGCCCTTCAGCCCATAATATTTGCGCCGAACATGATGCCAAGTTACACTTATCTAATCTGCCTGTACATTATCTATATCCCTGTATTCTCTGCACGTGCATGTGCCTCTCCAATAGTCTCTTAAATGCCACTATCATATCAGCATCCACCACCACCCCTGGCAGTGTGTTCCAAGTCCCCAACACAAAAAACTAGCCCCGCACACCTCCATTAAACCGTCACCTTCTGGCTATACCCTCTATTGTTGGACATTTCCACATGAGGAAAAAGGTTCTCACTGTTTACCCTATCTATGCCTCTCATAATTTTATATGATCGATAATCTATAATCTGCAAGCTTGCTTGTTATTCATTCACCCGACTTTGTTAACTTTGCAAATTCTTTAGTTTATTATATTCTAATGGGTTGAACTAATCAGAAAGTTACAATAAATAGTCCCACAATTAGTTCCACCAGGCTGCATGGTGGTGATAGAGCTACTGCCTTACAGCGCCAGAGACCCGGGTTCAATCTGATTACAGGTGCTTGTCTGTATGGAGTTTGTACATTGCCCTCGTGACCTTCGTGGGTTTTCTTCGAGATCTTCGGTTTCCTCTCACACTCCAAAGATGTCCATGTGCGTAGGTTAAATGACTTGGTTATAAATGTAAAATGGTCCCAAGTGCGCATAGGGTAGTGTTAATGTGCAGGGATCGCTGGTCAGTAAGGACTCGGAGAGCCAAAGGGCCTGCATCTCTAACCTAAACTAAACCATTTTCCCCCCAAGTCGTTGTTACACATCTTAAACTCCCTAAGTACTGGGACAGTGTTTAAGGTCTGGGAAAGATCAAGCAGGGGTGAAAGTCCTACCCATGCAAAAGCCATGCAGTATTACCTTTTCTAAAAGCTTCTCCACAACCAGGTAAAAAAAAAGTAGCCACTTGTAGTTGAGTTAGTACAGAAGATGAGTTAATACATGGATTTGTTGAATGAAACTTGCATTGTTTTACTGAGGTACACTGATAAAGAGAATGCCGTAGTTGTTATCTTGCACAGATTCTCGGGAGGAGTTTGACAAATCGCCGCATAAAAGGCTGGTTTGTAAAACTCAAAAGGTTTACTCATAACAAGGATGAATAATTAACTGAAAAGGCAAAATAAGAGTAGTAAACAGTTATTTTTCAGAACAAGAGCATGTTAGACAACATTGTTCCCAAGAAGAGGTGCTGGGATTATTGCCTTTTTTAGAAAAAATGTATGTTTTAGATAAGGATGTGCTAGATAAAATGTACACATTTGCTGATGATTACAAACTGGGATAGTAGTTTGCTAGAGCTCAAGGAAAGGGTAACAAGGGTAATAACAAGGGTAAAAAAGATTCTGTAACTCTACAAAGAATCCCCATGGCAGAAAGAACAAGAGACAGACTAAAAGGCACAATGGTAAAATAAGTGCATAAACAATGGGACTGAGGTGCCTATGTCCCCCAGATAATTAAAAGCTTGCGATTAATAATGCATGTAGAATCCTGGGATTCATAAACAGACAAAAAAATTAAAAAGCAGTGAAGTTATTCAGAACCTTTATAAAATGCTGGTCTGGGCAATAATGGAATAAAGCAACTAATTCCGGTCACCGCATTTCCTGAAGAATGTGTGGGATTTCACATTACCAGGTAGTTCAAGACTAATGGCCCTGTCTCACTGTGCGAGTTGACCCACGAGGTACCCCGAGTGACAGACTCGTGGCTGTGCACGAGACTGCAAGTTTATGATCAAGTGTGTAATACGAGTTCCCACGGGTATGTCATTGCTGCGATGTTCCAAGTTCCTCTCCCGAGTTAGCAAGTTCCTCTCCCGTTACTCTTGAGCCAACCGTGAATGAAGGTATGTTTTAATAAAGCAACAATGTTAAAATACATCTCCATCCTGTGGTTTTGAGTTATTTCAGCGCGGATGGGAAAATGCGCATCCTCCAGTAACCAAGCATTTCTTGTTGTTTTATGTTTTTAAATACTTTTTTGCAATGGATCTCTATTTTAAATAATTTTAAAAAAGGAAGCAGCCCGGGTGACTGATATTGAGCGGCCGCCAGGACCCGACAGCAGACACACACACACACACACACACAGAGAGAGAGATACACACAGACAGCAGCTGGCCACCACTTCAGAGGAATTAAGCAGCTCGGGTGACTGAGCGGCCGCCGGGACCCGACAGTACACACACACACACACACAGATAGACAGAGAGGGAGAGAGACACACACACACACACACACACACACACACACACACACACACACACAGATACACACAGACAGCAGCTGGCCACCACTTCAGAGGAATTAAGCAGCTCGGGTGACTTTGAGCGGCCACCGGGACCCGACAGCACAACACAGATAGACAGATAGAGGGGAGAGAGAGAGACACATACACACACACACACACACATAGAGAGAGAGATACACACAGACAGCAGCTGGCCACCACTTCAGAGGAATGAAGCAGCTCGGGTGACTTTGAGCGGCCACCGGGACCCGACATCAGACACACACACAGATACACACAGATAGACAGAGAGGGAGAGAGACACACACACACAACTCAGCGGACCAGGCAGCATCTCTGGAGAGAAGGAATAGAGTCGAGACCCTTCTTCAGACTTACCCGAAATGCCACCCATTCCTTCGCTCCAGAGATGCTGCCTGTCCCGCCGAGTTACTCCAGCATTGTGTGTGTCTATCTCCGGTGTGAACCAGCATCTGCAGTTCCTTCCCAATCCCACACTCTCGGCCCCGGGGGGGTGGATGGAGCATCACACGTGGACACATCCCACCCACCACCCCAGACTTGCCCCTTCGGCAGGTCTTTAAGCCGTTCATTGAGACAGAGTGAAGCCACGGGGCAGGCGCCTCAGTAATAAAGGACAAGTGGCAGAAAGGCCGAAGATAGACACAAAATGCTGGAGTAACTCGGCGGGACAGGCTGCATCTCTGGAGCGAAGGAATGGGTGGCATTTCGGGTAAGTCTGAAGAAGGGTCTCGACTCCATTCCTTCTCTCCAGAGATGCTGCCTGGTCCGCTGAGTTACTCCAGCATTTTGTGTCTATCTTGGGTTCAGTCTTTACTCGAGCAAAAGAACAGATTATTAAAGTTCCCACGGTAGACTCACGAGACACTAAGATAAACGCACGGGGCCACTACGTTATTACTTTAAATGTTTCCATTTTTAACTTGAACAGTTAATTTGACTCGTGGAAAAAATCAAACATGTTTGATTTTTTCACGAGTTAACAAGTTTCCCGAGTACCTGCCGTTAGCGCAACGAGTCGATAAGTTGCTCGTGCGAGTTCCGACGTTCCCGCTACGTGATCACCACGAGTGAAAACTCGGGGTCACTCGTGGGCCAACTCGCACAGTGAGACAGGGGTTTAAGGGCATAGATTTCAAATTCTGGTTAAAGAAATACAATGGGGAAGAGAGGAAAAACCTTCTTTAAAAAAAAAGAGAGCACTGCTCTGAAACTCTTTATCTAAAGGATGGTGGAAGCCAGAGACAATCGAGCAAAGGAACTGGATAGACACTAATGATGGTAATGGAGAAATACAGGGGAATGGAATTGGTGGGATTGCCCTACTAGGAGCAAACAAACCTCAATGAGGCCAATGGATTCTTTCTGCAATGTTTTGGGGATGCACAGTAGCGGTTAATGCTGCTACCCCACAGCCCCAACGACCCTGGTTCAATTCTGGACTCTTTTGCTGTTTGTGCAAGATTTGCACCTTCTCTCTAAGACTATGTGGATCCCCCAAGCAATCTGCTTTCCTCCCTCATCCCAAAGGGTGTTGGTTGGCAGGTTACTCCAATTATGTGGTGCAACAGGTTACAGGGAAATAACAAAGAATGGGATTGCTCTGAGTGTTGGTATACCCTTGATTGGCTGCTTACCCCCATGGAAACATATGACTATGTCAAATGATAGGTCAAATCAAAGTAAGAAATATGCTTTGTTCACCAAAAGTCAAACTTACTTGGATCAGTTTCCACCAAAACTTTCCATTTCTCCATCTTGTGTAGATCAATGCAGTAAAGGTCATTTAAAGTAAACTGTCTGTCTCCCACTTCAAACATGCCACCATAGATATATAATACACCATATTTAATCGCTGCCATGGCACTGGACCGAGGACATGGTTCAATGGACGTACTCGCTTCAGAATCATCTTCATCATCCTCCTCCTCCTCCTCTTCTTTTTCTTCAATTTCTGTGATTGGTTTGGTATCAGGGCTGTTCAAAACCTGTTTCACAGTCATCACAGTGCCATCCTCGGTAACTACTTCCTTCACAATTTCTGTGGAACTCCTGGTTTCTGGGCTGCCATTTGCCTCATCGACAGTTTCTGTCTCTTTTGTTCCACGTCTTCGTTTTTTTTTCTCTCCTTTGCATTCCTTTAACTTCCCAGCAAACCAGCGATTCTTTATCATATCATAGATAGAAATGTCATTAAAAAACTCTCCTTGAATATTCTCCTCTTCCTCTTCATCGTGTACGCCACCAAAGAGGACAATGCGATTATTGGGGGCAACAGCAAGAGAGGCCCCCGACCGTGCTGATGGCTTCACACCTGTCGGGTTTAAGCGAGCCCACGTCCATTTGTCTGTGGGAAAAGCGATAACAACAAATGAGGCTTCAAAAGGTGCAGAACAGTTTCATATCAAATACCTGTAGGTGAGTGAAAAATAATAATTCTTTAATTTATCCAAATCCGCATCTTCATTTTCTTGTCTTAGTACATGACTTTAACTTCACCAATATTGACTGGGACTTGCTCTGTACCAAAGGCTTAGATGGGGCAGAGGTTGTGAGGTGTATCCAAGAGTTTCTTGAAATAGTATGTGGATAGTCTAAGTCAGGAAGGGAACATACTGGACCTGGTGTTGGGCCAGATGACTGGTGTTTCAGTCTGGGGATAGAGATCACAACTTCACGTTTTAAAATTGTTTTCGAGAAGGCTGGACCTTGTGGGAAAGTACTAAACAGGAGAAAGGCAAACTACAATTTCAAGCAGTTAGGGTCAAGCAGGACATTGAGAGGGTACACTGGGAGAAATTGTTATTGGGTAAGTCTACATCTAACACGTGGCCAGTTAATTAAGGGCCAGTTAATTGAAGTTCAGAACCTGCATGTTCCAGAGAGGAGGGGGGGTATAAGGGGGTAAAGTAAGAGAACCTTGGATGATCAATGAGGTTGTCAATTTGGTCATAAAGATAAAGGAAGCATTTGCAAGATGAAATCACACAGGGCCTTTGTGGGATATTAAAAAAAAAGGAAATAACTCAAGCAGGCAAATAGAAGGGCCAAAAGCAGCCAAAAAATGTCTTTCGCAAATCAGATATTAACAACAAGAGGGTAAAAGAAGGACCCCTTTAAATATCAAGAAAGGAATTTGTGCATGGAGTCTAGGGATTGTAGGGGATGTACTAAACAAGTGCTTTGCATCTGTTTTCACCAAGGGGAAGAAAATGGAGGACAGGAGATAAGTCTGGAGATCTCTAATATGCAAGGTAGACACAAAATGCTGGAGAAACTCAGTGGGTGAGGCAGCATCTATGGAGAGGAATTGGCTCCGTTTCGGGTTGAGAGATTAAGGAGGTGATGGTGTTGGGGCTCTCGAAGAGCATTAAGGTGGATAAATCCCTAGAACTTGATGGAATTTATCCCACGTTATTCAGAGGGGCAAGAGAAGAATTGCCAGAGCCTTGACGAAGATCATCGCTAGACACAGGTGAAGTCCCAGAGGACTGGAGAGAGAATCCAGCCAATTATAGGTTGTTTAGCCTCAGTGGTATGGAAGCCATTTTAGAGGATACGTCGAGCTAGCATTTACTCACATTTGGAGGAGTATGGGTTAGATAGGGACAGTCAGCATAGCTTGTTTACAGCAGGTTGTGTCTTACTAACATGATTGATTTTTTTGCGGAGGTGACCAAGATCATCGATGAGGGTAGTGTGGTGGATGTTGCCTTCATGGATTTTACGAAAGCATTTTATCAAAGTTCTACATGGTAGGCAGATCTAGGAGATTATGATGCTCGGGATTAATAATGACTCAGTCGAATGGATTTGGAACTGGCTTATTCACACAGACAGAGAGTTGTGGAGGAAAGTTTGGATTCAGGTTGGAGTAATGTGATCAGTGGAGTTCTGCAGGGAACTGTGCTGGGACCTCTGCTGTCTGGATGTAAATGCAGATGGATTGGTTAGTAAATTTGCAGATGACACAAAGATTAGTGGGGTCACGGACTATGAGGAAGGCTCTCACGGTATACAGCAGGATATAGATCAGCTACAGAACTGGGCGGAGAAAGGGCAGATAGAGTTTAATCCGAGCAAAAGCAAGGTCTATTTTTAGAGGTCAAATGCAAGGGGCAAATATACAATTAATGGCATGAACTTCAATAGCATTGATGTACAGAGGGATCTAGAGGTCCAAGTCCATACCTCCTTATAAGTGGCAACTCAATTAGATGTAGTAGTGAAGGAGGCATATGGTATGCTTGCCTGCAACTGGAAGTCATGATACAGTTAAGGAGAAATGGCAGTAAATACCAATGGCAAACACAGCAGGGTTCATGAAATGCAGAAGTCCAGGAACTTCGGAAATAAGTTTTTATATGCAAGATGGGATAGTTCTCAGGAATGGAGCCGAAGAAAGGACCCATTTTGTGTACATCTCTCTCTATATTTGGACAAATGATTAATGTGAAGTTTCAGCATCCTCAATATAAACAATAAAGGTTATATGTTAGTTTATATATTAGTTTTTGAATATGGAAACGAAAAATGATCAGAAACAGATAAAGCAAAATTGCTAAGCCTTTATGCCAACATTAGAATTGTGATATTTATTTAAGCTTTTCACCTTGTAAATGGTGCTTAATAAATGTTACGTACACTGAAATCTCACCCTTAGTTTAAAGAAAACCCTAATCAGATGAGTAATCCCATTGAATATTTGTTTTGCTCGACAAAGTGCAAACAAAATCTCACAACTGATGATGATATAAGGGGGGTGGGGTGTCAAATGGGATAGTCGATGATGGAGTTAAAGGGAAAGAGAGTAAAGGGATGGCTAATGAGTTAACGGGAAAGGAAGGTCACAAAGGAATAGCAGAGTATGGCCAAGTGTAATAGGGATCGATGTGAAAGGTGAGATGCGTATGGAATTAAAAGTATTGTATATGAATGCGCAAAGTATAAGAAGTAAAGTAGATGAGCTTGAGGCTCAGTTAGAGGTTCGTAGATATGACATTGTGGGGATTACTGAGACGTGGCTGCAGGAGGATCGGGCCTGGGAACTTAATATTCAGGGTTATACATCCTATAGAAAGGACAGGCAGGTGGGCAGAAGAGGGGGGGTAGCTCTGCTGGTGAGGGATGGAATTCAATCGTCTGCGAGGAAAGACATACGGACTGACGAGGTAGAGTCACTGTGGATTGAGTTGAGGAATTGTAAAGGCAAGAAGACATAATTGGTGTTATTTACAGACCCCCAAATAGTAGCCCGGATGTAGGGTGTAAGTTACAGCAGGAGTTAAAACTGGCATGTAACATAGGTAATGCCACTGTGGTGATGGGGGATTTCAAGATGCAGGTAGACTGGGAAAATCAGGTTGGTTCAGGACCCCAAGAAAGAGTTTGTAGAATGCCTCCATGATGGATTCTTAGAGCAGCTTGTAATGGAGCTGACCAGAGAAAAGGCAATTCTGGATTTAGTGTTGTCCAATGAACCAGATATGATAAGAGAACTCTAGGTAAAGGAACCACTTGGTAGTGATCATAATATGATTAGTTTTAATCTGCAATTTGAGAAGGAGAATGTTAAATCGGAAGTGGCAGTGATGCAGTTGAACAAAGGGGACTATGAAGGCATGAGAGGGGAGCTGGCCAAGGTAGACTGGAAAGGGATCCTAGCAGGAATGACAGTGGAACAGCAATGGCAGGAATTTCTGGGCATAATCCGGAAGAGGCAGGATCATTTCATTCCAAAAAGGAAGAAAGATTCTAAGGGGAGTAGGAGGCAACCATGGCTGACAAGAGAAGTTAGGGATAGAATAAAACTAAAAGAAAAGATGTATAACACAGCAAAGAGTAGCCGGAAGCCGGAGGGTTGGGAAACTTTCATAGGACAACAGAAGGAAATAAAACGGGCAATACAGGCTTAAAAGATGATGTACGAGGGGAAGCTGGCCAGGAATATAACGAAGAACAGTAAAAGCTTCTTTAGATATGTTAAGGGAAAAAGAGTAGCAAAGTCAAATGTGGGTCCCTTGAAGGCAGACACGGGTGAAATAATTATGGGCAACAAGGAAATGGCAGAAGAGTTGAATAGGTACTTCGGATCCGTCTTCACTAAGGAAAACACAAACAATCTCCCAGATGTACTGGAAGACAGAGGATCTAAGGGGGTAGAGGAACTGAAAGAAAATTTCATTAGGCAAGAAATAGTATTGGGTAGGCTAATGGGACTGAAGGATGATAAATCCCCTGGGCCTGATGGTCTGCATCCCAGGGTCCTCAGGGAGGTGGCTCTAGAAATAATGGAAGCATTGGTGATCATTTTCCAATGTTGAATAGATTCAGGAACAGTTCCTGTGGATTGGAGGATAGCTAATGTTATCCCACTTTTCAAGAAAGGAGTGCGAGAGAAAACGGGGAATTACAGAACAGTTAGCCTGACCTCGTGGGTGGGAAAGATGCTGGAGTCAATTATTAAAGAGGCAATAATGGAGCATTTGGATAGCAGTAAAAGCATTAGTCCAAGTCCACATGGATTTATGAAAGGGAAATCATGCTTGACTTATCTTCTGGAATTTTTTGAGGATGTGACAAGTAAAATGGATGAAGGGGTGCCAGTGGATGTAGTGTATCTAGACTTTCAGAAAGCCTGTGATAAGGTCCCGCATGGGAGACTGGTGACTAAAATTAGAGCACATGGTATTGGGGGTAGGGTGTTGACATGGATATAAAATTGGTTGGCAGACCGGAAGCAAAGAGTAGGAGTGAACGGGTCCTTTTCAGAAGGCAGGGAGTGGCGAGTGGAGTGCCGCAAGGCTCGGTGTTGGGGCCGCAACTGTTTACCATATATATAAATGATTTGGAAGAGGGAATTAGGAGGCAACACTAACTAGCAGGTTTGCGGATGACACAAAGCTGGGTAGCAGTGTGAACTGTGAAGAGGATGTTAGGAGGTTGCAGAGGGACCTGGACAGGTTGAATTAGTGGGCAGATGCGTGGCAGATGCAGTATAATATAGATAAATGTGAGGTTATCCACTTTGGCAGCAAAAACAAGGGAGCAGATTATTATCTCAATGGGGTTAGGTTAGGTAAGGGGGAGGTACACCGAGACCTGGGTGTCCTTGTACACCTGTCACTGAAAGTTGGCGTGCAGGTACAGCAGGCAGTGAAGAAAGCTAATGGAATGTTGGCCTTCGTAACAAGAGGATTTCAGTATAGGAGTAAAGAGGTTCTTCTGCAGTTGTATAGGGTTCTGGTGAGACCACATCTGGAGTATTGTGTACAGTTTTGGTCTCCTAATTTGAGGAAGGACATCCTTGTGATTGAGGCAGTGCAGCGTAGGTTCGCAAGATTGATCGCTGGGATGGCGGGATTGTCATATGAGGAAAGATTGAAAAGAGTAGGCTTGTGTTCACTGGAGTTTAGAAGGACGAGGGGGGGATCTTATAGAAACATATAAAATTATAAAAGGACTGGACAAGCCGGATGCAGGAAAAATGTTCCCAATGTTGGGTGAGTCCAGAACCAGTGGCCACAGTCTTAGAATAAAGGGGAGATCATTTACGACTGAGCTGAGAAAAAACTTTATTACCCAGAGAGTTGTGAATTTATGGAATTCCCTGCCACAGAGGGCAGTGGAGGCCAAATCACTGGATGGATTTAAGAGAGAGTTGGATAGAGCTCTAGGGGCTAGTGGAGTCAACGGATATGGGGAGGAGGCAGGCACGGGTTATTGATAGCGGACGATCAGCCATGATCACAATGAATGGCGGTGCTGGCTCGAAGGGCCGAATGGCCGCCACCTGCACCTATTTTCTATGTTTCTATATCATAAAATACTTGGCTGATATGGATCTCTCTCTATTGACAGGGAATCTAAGTACTCATTTAGTTAGGGAGGGAGGTGGCGGTGAACGAGGCTAAATGCTCAAGTAGGACTAATTACCAATCCTCCCTTGCTTTGTGAAAGTCCTAACAAAATGTTGTAACTGAGTCCCAAAGGCATTTAAACCTGTAGGTATAATACATGATAAATCAAACAAAAATAAAATTCTCAATTCTAAAAGTCAATGCTCAATCAAATAGTATTATCTCCATTTGATATTTCAGATAATTACACATTGATAACTATAAGGAACTTTAATTCAGAATGCTTTGGTACATAATCATGTATGCTTTTAATCCTAATTTTAGTTTTTACAATGCCATGTATTTGTTTTTCTGAACAATAAACTTAAAAATAAGTATATAATGCATACTTGTTAAAATGGAAATTCAGTTGACTCTCGAGGAAGGTTAGAACACGTGGACTCAGCGATAATAAATTACAAAATAGAATGCGCTTAAAGTCAAGTCAAGTCAATAGAGTTTATTGTCATGTGTCCCTGACAGGACACTGAAATTCTTGCTTTGCTTCAGCACAACAGAACATAGTAGGCATTGACTACAAAACAGATCAGAGTTTTGTCCGAGCCAAGTTTAATAGCCTGATGGCTGTGGGGAAGTAGCTATTCTTGAACCTGGTCGTTGCAGTCTTCAGGCTGCTGTACCTTCTACCTGAGGTAGCAGGGAGATGAGTGTGTGGCCAGGATGGCGTGGGTCCTTGATGCTGCTGCCAGCCTTTTTGAGGCAGCAACTGCGATTGACCGCCGTTCCATCGAGGGGATCTGAGTCGATGATGGACTGGGCAGTGTTTACTACATTTTGTAGTCTTTTCCTCTCCAGGGCGCTCAAGTTGCCGAACCAAGCCACGACGCAACCAGTCAGCAAGCTCTCTACTGTGCACCTGTAGAAGTTAAAGAGAGTCCTCCTTGACAAACTAACTCTCCGTAATCTTCTCAGGAAGCAGAGGCGCTGATGAGCTTTCTCAATAATTGCATCGGTGTTCTCGGACCAGGAAAGATCTTCAGAGATGTGCACGCCCAGGAATTTGAAGCTCTTGACCCTTTCAACCATCGACCCGTTTATATAAATGGAACTGTGGGTCCCCATCCTACTCCTTCCAAAGTCCACAATCAGTTCCTTGGTTTTGCTGGTGTTGAGGGCCAGGTTATTGTGCTGGCACCATATGGACAGTCGCTCGATCTCTCTTCTCTCCTCTGACTCATCCCCATCAGTGATACGTCCCATAACAGTGGTGTCATCAGCGAACTTGATGATGGAGTTTGCACTATAACCAGCTACGCAGTCATGAGTATAGAGTGAGTACAGCAGGGGCTTGAGCACGCAGCCTTGAGGTGCTCCCGTGCTGAAATCGAGTCTGACACATTTCCACCAATACGAAATGACTGTGGTCTGTGAATGAGGAAGTTGAGGATCCAATTGCAGAGGGATGCGCAGAGACCCAGTTCTGCGAGTTTGGTAACCAGCTTGGACGGGATGATTGTGTTAAATGCCGAGCTGTAATCAATGAATAACAGCCTGACATATGAGTTTTTGTTTTCCAAGTGGTCCAGAGCGGAGTGGAGAGCCAGCGAGATCACATCCACCGTTGATCTGTGGTGGCGGTAAGCGAACTGCAGTGGGTCCATGTTTTTATCGAGGTAGGAGTTGATTTGCGCCATGATCAACCTCTCAAAGCACTTCATCACTACAGGCATTAGTGCCACTGGTCGATAGTCATTGAGGCACGTTATCTTGCTCTTCTTGGGCACCGGTATTATTTATGCCCTTTTGAAGCAGGTGGAAGCCTCAGACTTCAGAAGTGAGAGGTTGAAAATGTCCGTAAAAACTCCAGCCAGTTGATCCGCACAGGTTTTTAGAACACTGTTAGGTACTTCCCCCCCCCCTCTGGTGAAGCTTATGTACTTAACTCTTGTGTTTCTCTCCTGAGCGCAGCCCCGTGGCTGGGAGTCAGGAATCATGGGGTTAAGGGCTCCTGTACCCGATTGGCCAAGCTACGCCAGGTGACGGTGACTCATCGGAAGCTTAAATACCAGAATCTCCCAGAATTCACTCTCTCTTCGTCGACCCTGGCTCGTGTGTAGGTTGCTGGTCTGAGCTGCAAGAGGCCTGGCCACATGGTATAGAACTTTGTGTATTATTAGCTACATTTGTCAATTAATAGTGTAA
Organism: Okamejei kenojei; assembly: GCA_035221665.1. Taxonomy (NCBI): domain Eukaryota; kingdom Metazoa; phylum Chordata; class Chondrichthyes; order Rajiformes; family Rajidae; genus Okamejei; species Okamejei kenojei. Next base: position 52,094,423 of record CM069147.1, read on the forward strand.
GGGCTGACCTGAGGGGTTTCGTGTATTTTGTTTAAGGAATATTTCCATTTAGGCAGGTTAGAGACTCTAGTTCGACGGCCCATTGCGAGGCTGGCTGGAGCACTGTTATCTTTGTTTATTGGTGTTTTCTTGTCCTTGTCTGGGTTGTTTGAATCAGGTTTGAGTTTTAATTAAATAAAAGACTATTTTCTTGAACTTGAGCCTGGTTTTTGACTATGTTACGCGACTCCGAAGCACCTGCATTTGGGAGTTGTAACAAACATGACCAGGTATACCATCAGGTCCAGGCGCTTTTCAAGGGTTCACCCCTCTGAAGGATTTCCTGACATCGGCCTCTGTGACTGAGACTGAAATACCATCACAGCGAATGGGGGCTCGGGAAGGCACATCGGTGTTCTCCCTATCAAAGTGTGCGTAACATTTTTGTTAGTAGACTAACAATAGATATGCCTTGGAAAATGTATATCTCAATGAAGCAGATAAACTATCTGTGGGTACGCATATCCAAGATATAGAGTGACATCATTATAAAATTAGCAGTAAAAACGATCACTGCAATGCTCTATTTACAAAAAAGACCAGTATTAAAAAGCAGTCAATTATTTGAACTTGTTCACCGAGCTCCAACTCCTGGACCACTACGTGGTCACCATAAGATATCCACCGGGTGGCGCCAGCAATGGCTGCCTTGCCAACAGTCTGTCTGTCCCTTCCTTCTTTTGTTGTTTGTTTGTATGTGTTAAATGTATGTTTTTAGCTTGTTTTATGTGGGGGATGGGGGGTTGGGGGAAACTTTCTAATCTCTTACCTCGACGGACATGGTCATTTTTTTTTCGTATCGTATCTCTGTCTGCACTGGTGCCTAACATCAAGGAATTGGCAGCCTTTGCAGGAGACCAACTTCGAGAGCTCCACCACGGGTGCCTGTGGACTTATCATCATGGAGCTCGCGATCCCTTTGCCAGGGATCAACCTCTGAGCTCCACCGCGGGAGTCTGTAGGACTTTAACATCACAAAACTCGTGGTCTCCAGTCCGAGACCAACTTCGGGAACTCTAAGCCTCAGGAGCTTCGACCGCCCTGATGCGGGGAGGCTCGATCGCCGGCTACGGGAACTTTGATCACCCTGACTATGGATGGTTCGACTGCCCCGACCGCGGGAGAATAAAAGATTGGACTTTATTGCCTTCCATCACAGTGAGGAACGTGGGGAATCCGTTATGGTGGATATTTATGTTAACTTATATGTAGTTGTGTGTCTTGTTGCTTTTTTTTTAGTATGGCTGTATGGTAATTTGAATTTCACTGTACCTTAATTGGTACATGTGACAATAAACTGACCTTGAAACCTTGAAATCATAAGCAGGCCCAGTAATATACCTGGGATTTTTTCCTCTGGAAAAAAATCAATGCCAAGGGCTCATCAGAAAGAAGTCTTCATGATTAATGAAGGGAACAAAACAGGAAAGATGCTTCCTTTAACATACCAATTGAGGACAAGGAGCCAGAAATACAAATAAAAATGCAACAGAACGTTCCAGAGAAATTCCTTTATCTAAATATGGGATACTTGTTATCTGTCAGGATTTAGCTGTGAGAACAGGAGCAATTCAGAAAGGCAAGTCCCATAGTTGAAAGTTTTTACCGATTGGAATTTAGCTGTGAAAAGGAGCAAAGGTGGCACAGTGGTGCAGCGGTGAAGTTGCTGCCTTACAGCTCCAGAGGCCTGCATCCATCCTGACAACGGGTGCTGTCTGTGCAGAGTTTGTAAGTTCTCCCTGTGACCTCATGGTTTTCACCGGGTGCTCCAGTTTACTTCCACGCTCCAAAGACGTGCATGTTAATTGGCTTCAGTAGGATATTGTAAATTTTCCCTAATGTGTACGATAATGCTAGCATACGAGGTGATTGCCGGTCGGCACGGACATGGTGGACCGAAGGGCCTGTTCCCATGCAGTATCTCTAAATTCTAAAGTAAACTTCATTTCGAAAGGCAAGTCCCATAGTTTGGCTAAAGTGGATAGGTATATGGACGTGAAGGGAATGGAGGGGTATGGTCTGAGTGCAGGTAGATGGGACTAGGGGAAAACAAATGGTCGGCACGGACTGGAAGGGCCGAGAGGGCCTGTTTCCGTGCTGTAATTGTTATATGGTTATAACTGACGAATCAACAGCTGCCAATAAAAGATAGCATGTGAAGTGGACATAGTTGAGTGGCACTATATTTGTCACATATATAACTGCACAATGACATTCTCTGCATATATTACACATGCTGGCGCCGCCATTTTTGCCGCCATTATTGGGATTGGCATAGTGGGAATGGACACAGTAAGATTAGGACATTGAGGCTTGGGCTCTAGAGGCTTTGGTTAGGTCTAGAGGCTTAAGGTTAGGTCTGTCATTATTTTTTCAGAATGCAACTTGGTCTCGGTGTGGGTGAGATGGAAGGCAGTACAGTGGAATACCCGGCCAGTGCCGTGGGAACTCAAGAAGACATCCAGCATCCCCGAGGACAACATTTGGAGGAGCTTCCAGATGTTGCTCCTTCAAGACTTCGTTAGGGAACTGGAGCTGCAGCTGGACAACCTGGAGAGTGCACGTCATAGATAGGAGTTATAGTGAGGAGGTCACACTTAAGATTCAGACAGAGAATAGAAGAGTGACTACCAGGAAAGGTAGTATGCAGATAGTTTGAGAATCTCTTGTGGCCATTCTCCTGCAAAGCAGGTATTTTGTTGATGGTGTTTACAGAGTACTATGTTTACATGTCTGCCATTTTGTTATTCAGAACTTCATTGTTTCTTTTTGGACTTATGACAATGAAACACTCGACTCTTGCCTTGCATCTTGACTTGGGCAAAAGATTAAAATGCAGCATCTATGGATTTTTACCAGTGTCATGTGTTAGTGAGGGTGGCAATAGGAGTAACAGATGAGTGCATGGCTGAGGAGTTGGTGCAGGGGACTGGGATCTCGATTTTTGGACCACTGGGGTCTATTCTGGGGCAGAGGTGACCTGTGCAAGAGGGACAGGTTGTACCTGAACCGATGGGGCACCAATACCCTTGCAGGGAGATTTGCTGGCACTACTCAGGAGGATGAAACTAGAATGACAGGGGGGTGGAAACCAGAGTAGCTGGTCAGTAAATGGAAGAGCTGATGAGAAATGCGAGGTTATGACAAATAAGTCTCAAAGGAAGGTCATGCAGGGAGAGGTTCATAAATATGGATATAATAACGGGCTTCAGTGTGTTGATTTCAATGTGGGTAAACATATAAACCTAGAGCCTGGATCAGTGCTTGGAATTATGATGTTATCATTACGGAAACTTGGCAGGCAGCTTAACAAGCAAGGGTTTTGACATTTCAGACACGATAAAGAGGATGACAAGAGGTAGAGGAGTTGCTTTAGCAATAAAAGAGAATATCACGGCGATACTCAGAGAGGACACACTGGAGGGTATGTCAACAGAGGCATAGGAGTTGAGCTCAAAAATAAAGAAAGGATCACTTACTCTAATGGGATTACACTGTAGGCAACCCAATAGCCAACGGAAGATGGTGGATTAAATCAGATTCCGGAAGGATGCAAGAACCACAGGACTGTTGTAGTGGGTGACTTTAACTTCCCCAATATTGATTGGGACTTACTCATTGCAAGATAATTAGATGGGGCAGAATTTATTCGGTGCATTCCAGAAGGTTTCCCAATTCAAGGAGGAAATATACTCTGGAATTTAGGAGGAGAGGGGATCTTATTGAAACATATAAGATTATTAAGGGTTTGCACAAGCTAGAGGCAGGAAACATGTTCCTGATGTTGGGGGAGTCCAGAGCCAGGGGCCACAGTTTAAGAATAAGGAGGAAGCCATTTAGAACAGAGATGAGGAAAAACTTTTTCACACAGAGGGTTGTGAATCTGTGGAATTCTCTGCCTCAGAAGGTAGTGGAGGCCAATTCTCTGGATGCTTTCAAGAGAGTTAGACAGAGCTCTTAAAGTTAGCGGAGTCAAAGGATATGGGGAGAAGGCAGGAACTGGGTACTGATATCGATGAGCAGCCATGATCAAAATGAATGGTGGTGCTGGCGAAAGGCCTACTCCTGCACCTATTGTCTATTGTCTATCTTGCTGGACCTTGTATTGGGACATATGCCTGGCCAGATGACTGGTATTACAGTGGAAGGGCATTTTTGGAGATTATAATCAAAACTGCAAAATTGTTTTGAATAGGATAGGTCTGGACGTTGGGGGGGGGGGGGTAAGATACTTCAATGGGGCAAGGCCGATAACTAGATAACAATGTAATCAGTGAATAAAGATGATATAGATGTACGGGATTCATGATGCCTTGGTTGTATGGATTCAGAACTGGCTTATTTCTAGCAGGCAGAGGGTTTTAGTGGAAGGCTGCCAGAAGATACAGTGGGATATCGATCAGCTGCAGAAATGGGCAGAGGACTGGCAGATGGAGGTTATAAGAATGCAAGAGAAAAGTATACAGTTAATGGCAAGATCCTTAACAGCATTGTAAAGGGATCTTGGCGACCAAGTTCATTGCTCACTGAATGTGGCAGCTTAAGTAGATAAGGAGGTAAAGGCGGCGTATGGTGTGCTTTACTTCATTGCTAGGGGCATTGAGTTTTGAGACGGGAAACAATAATGCAGCTCTGTAGGAACTTGGTTAGGCCACATTTGGAGTATTGTGTGTTCCTGAGTGCGCAGGAGAATGTGGATTGATCTTAGAGGGGTGTATAACATCATGAGGGGAATAGATAGGGCAGATGCACCCAGACTTTTATCCAGAGTAGGGGGCTCCAGAACCAGAGGTTTTAAGACAAGGAGGAAAATATTTGGTAGGTACTTGAGGGGCAACGTGGAGGGTGATATGTGTGTGGAATGAGTTGCCAGAGGAGGCAGGTACTATAACAACATTTATATGACATTTAGACAGGTACGTGGATAGGAAAGGTTTAGAAAGGTATGGGCCAAACGCAGGCACATTGGAACATCTTAGTTGGCATGGGCAAGTTGTGCCGAAGGGCCTGTTTCCATGCTCTAGAACATTTGCTTCCAGTTCCTCGTGCTGGTAAGGGCAGGAACAGGTAGATAGGGGATCTGAATATGTGGCTGAGGAGCAGGTGCAGGGGCAGGGATTTAGATTCTTAGACCACTGGGATCTGTTTTGGGGTAAGGGTGAACTGTACAAAAGGGACAGGTTGCATATAGGAGATTAGTGGGCAAAATTAGGGCACATGGTATTGGGGGCAGAGTGGTGACATGGATAGAAAATTGGTTGGCAGACAGGAAACAAAGAGTAGTGATTATCGTGTTGAGGCAGTGAAGCGCAGGTTGACGAGGTTAATCCCCAGGATGGCAGGACTGTCATATGAGGGAAGAATGGAATGACTGGGCTTGTATTCACTGGAATTTAGAAGGATGAGAGGGAATCTTATGGAAACATATCAAATTGTAAAAGGGCTGGACAAGCTAGATTCAGGAAAAATTTTCCCAATGTTGGGGGAATCAAGAACCAGGGGCCACAGTCTAAGAACAAAGGGGAGGCCATTTAAAACTGAGATGAGAAAAAACTTTTTCACCCAGAGAGTTGTGAATTTGTGGAATTCTCTGCTACAGAAGGCAGTGGAGGCCAATTCACTGGATGAATTTAAAAGAGAGTTAGACAATGCTCTTGGGGCTAGAGGAATCAAGGGGAATGGGGAGAAGTCAGGCACCGGTTACTGATTGTGGATGATCAGCCATGATCACAATGAATGGTGGTGCTGGCTCAAAGGGCCGAATGGCCTCATCCTGCACCTATTTTCTATGTTTCTATATTAATCACATGGCACATACCTTCATCTTCCTTCCCTTCATTTTTCAGGAGAAACATATCGGTATATACAATGCCCTTTTCTACATCTTTCTTCACTCGCTACAGGAAGAAAAGATATACAATATAAAACATTTACCATGTTGAAAAAATACAAAATATATTTTTAAGAAAGTTGTTAGCTACTTTGTGAAGTAACAATAAATGGAGGAGAAAGCTGTTTTTCTGGTTCTTGTTTCCCCTACTCTCGGGAAACAGATGCTGTGTATCTATCCCATCTGTTCCTCTCATGATCTTGAACGATCAGTAAGATGACCCGTCATCACCCTGCACACCAAGGAATAAAGTTTTAAGTAATAAAGTCTTAACCTCTCATTCTCCTACACTTCATGGTCCTAGCCTGCCCAACATCTCCCTAAAGCTTAGTGCCTCAAGACCTAGCAGTATCCTCGTCAATCTTCTCTGCATTCTTTACAGCTTAACAACATCTTTCCTACAGTAGGATGACCAAAACTGAACACAATTCTAAAATTGTGGCCTCACCAACATGTTGTACAACTGTAACATAACATCCCAGCATCTATACTCAGTACCCTGAGTGATGAAGATCTATGGGCAAAAAGCCGCCTTGACCACCATATGTACCTGTGCCATCACTTTCAATGAACTATGTACCTGCACTCCTAGATCCTTATGCTCTACAACATTCCCCAAAGCCCTGCCATTCACTACAAACATTTACTGGACTATTCATAAATTTATTGTGCTAGAATTGTGTATCAAAAAATATTTGTATTCCACAGTCCCTGTTCATTTGAAATCCACGGTCTATTTACCATTTGAATTTAACAATAGTCCTTCCATTAGGCTCTCACCCAATCTGACAAAGTACTCACTGTAATCACAGAATCCTGTAAAATCCCAGTGCTGTTATTACACATGTAAGCTCCTGGAAAATGTAGAAACAAAGAACTGCAGGTGCTGGTTTATTCCAAAGATAGACACAAAGTGCTAGAGTAACTCAACGGGGCAGACTGCATCTTTGGAGAAAAAGGATGAATTACATTTCAGGTCGGGACCCTTTCTTCAGTCTGAAGAAGGGTCTCAACCCAAAACATCACGCAACCATTTTCTCAAGAGCTGCTGCCTGACCAGCTGAGTTACGGCAGCACTTTGTGACTATCTAAGTTCCTGGAGATTTGGATTTCCATTTAGTGAATATAGCTGTTCCAAATTAACTTTGTTCCTTTTTAAAGCATGTTCCTGAACCATTCTCAATTAATTTCTCAGCAACTAAACATTGAATGTGTCTTGCCAATGGCCGTCGGCATTGGCAAGACACATGTTCCTTTTATTGTAACCAAAAACAGTGATTTTTCTAACTATTCACTAAATGCTAATATCAGTAACAGAGAATGGATATAGGAAATATAAATGTCTTCAGTCCTGAACTGTCAAAATATCTCAGAAATTACTATCATGTTTATTGATGGAATTTCTATGAAAATGCATTAAACATTCCACAGAAAACATGAACACTATTCCTAAATTGTAATGGAAAAATGCATATGTTATCTGTACCCCAAATCAAGTTATTTTTAAGCAATTCCTATAGTCCAAGAACAACAACTTCTTAGTTTAGTTTATTTTAGAGATACAGCACAGAAATAGGCCCTTCGGCCCACCAAGTCTGCACCGACCATCCCCGCACCTTAACACTATCTTACACACACTAGGAACATTGTTACATTTATACCAAGCCAATTAACCTCTACACCTGTACTTCTTTGGAGTGTGAGAGATCTCAGAGAGATCATGCGTTCACCCAATATACACCTTGATAAGATCACCCCTCACCCTCCTATGCTCCAAGGAAAAGTCCCATCCTACTCAACCTTTCTCAATCGGGAAACTCAGATCCTCTAGTTCAGGCAACATCCTTGTAAATCTTCTCTGTACCTTTTCCGGCTTGACAACATCCTTCCAATAACATGATGCACCAGAACTGAATGCATACTCTAAATGTGGCCTCACCAACGTTTTATACATCTACAACATGACCTCCCAACTTATATACTCAATACTATGACTGATGGCCAAAGTTCCAAATGCCTTTTTGATAACTCTATCTACCTGCGACTCAACCTTCAAGGAACCATGTACCTGCACTCCAGATACCTCTGCCCTACAACATTCCCCAGAGCCGTACCATTCACTGTGTCCTGCGCATGTTAGAAATCCCAAAATGCAACACCTCACATTTCTCTGTATTAAATTCCATCAACCATTCCTCAGCCCATCCTGGCCAATCGATCAAGATCCTGGTGCAATTTTTCACAACCATCTTCACTATCTGCAAAACCACCCACTTTTGTATTATCTGCAAACTTGCTAATCTTGCCTTGTAGGTTCTCATCCAAATCAGTAGTTGGGGATAGAACCCGGGTCTCTGGACGGTAAAGGGCCTGTCCTACCAGCATCCGACTCCATGCGGTGAGCGCGATCAAAGCGGCAGTGGGGGCCGCGCGGAGGTCAGGTGATCCCTGTACAGGGCCGTTCCCAACAGCATGCGCCTGCATGCGAAGAGCGCGACCAAACCGGCAGCGGGGGCCGCGCGGAGGTGGGGTGAGTGGCGCGACGCGGGGCGAACTTGGAGCGAAGTCTTAAAGGTAAGTTCGCCAGGACAGAGAGGGACACACAGAGAGGGGCACAGAGGCACACACAGAGAGGGTCACGGAGGCACGACGTCGAGGCGGTGTGTAATGTGTTGAGGCGACTGCGAGCCGACAAGCCGTTGCCGCGCGGAATTTTTGAACATGGTCAGTTTTTCGGAGCCCCGCGCGATGTCGGGACGAACTCCGCACAATTCCGCACGGCTCCGGCGATCGAAGTGGGACCGGCCCCGCGACGCCGGACGGCTCAAGCGACCACGTTAAGTCGCGCTCATCACATGGAGTTGCATGCTGCTGGGACAGGTCCTTTAGGCAGCAACTCTACCGCTATGGCACTGTGCAAACTACATTGATGTTGTTGGTCTGAGGTGATTGATGAGGTGTAAACTGCTGGTTGGAAACAAGGAAATGCACAATGACTGAGAATAACAAACTGAGGAGTGAAATCAAGCCACAATTAAGTCATCAACAGCACAAGAAATAGCAAGGAAGAGTGGATAGTGAATCCGTATAGATAGAGACGAAAAAGAGTGGGGGAAGAGAGAGAAGTTGAAAGAGTAAAGAGGGGAATACTTTACATAAAGTATAGAAAGGAATTAAACTGTAGAAAAAACAAATGAAGGAAGAAGGAATTAGAAAGGTTATTAAAAAATGTGAAAAAGTAGAAGGGAAAGGAAAACAAAATCTTTCACAAATCAACCAAATTTCTAGCATGAGCAGGCTAAACGATAGACTTTAAATGTTTCAAACTAACAAACTGGAACCACACATTTATTTTCTATCCACTCCGAATTTGACAGGATTTCCTTTAAACTATCTCTATAATTTGTTCCAGAAATTAATATATAAATGGTTCATGGCATTCTGCCTAGTTGCGCACCCCCTTCAAGTAACCAATGTTTCAAGGGGAAGCTGCTTTGATAAAAATGCATGGTGGAGACTGCAATCTGCAGTTTTAACAAGGAGCCCCAGATCTCTTCGACCTAATATCTTCATATTTGAGCAAGTAAAAATTGCTCTACTTACAGCTCACTGGCAAACCCGTGAAATTCCACAAATTGGGAGAATGGGCAAAGAAGTGGCAGATGGAATGCAGCTTAGCAAAGTGTGGAGTCATGCATTTTGGTAGTAGGAATAAAGGCGCAGCCTATTTTCTAAAGGGGAGAGAATTCGGAAATCGGAGGCGCAAAGGAACTTGGGTGTGTTGCCGAAGTATTCCCAAAAGGTTAATTTGCAAGTCGAATCAGTAGTAAGGAAGGCAAATGCAACACTAGCATTAATTTCAAGAGGACTAGAATATAAAAACAGGGATGTAACACTGAGACTTGATAAGGCGCTGGTCAAACTGTTTTTGGAGTATTGAGAGCAGTTTTGGGGCTCATATCTTAGGAAGGATGAGTTGGCTTTGGAGAGGTTCCAGAGGAGATTAATCAGAATGATTCCAGGAATGATTAGGTTAACATATGATGAGTGTTTGATGGCACTGGGCCTGCACTTGCTGGAGTTTAGAAAGATGATGGGGGGGGGGGGGGGGGACCTCAAACACTCAACTTATCAAACAGTGAAAGGCCTGAATAGAATGGATGTGGAGAGGATGTTTCCACTAGCAGGACAGTCTAGGATCAGAGGCCATACCCTCAGAATAAATGGACATACCTTTAGAAAGGAGATGAGGAGGAATTATTTTAGTCACAAGGTGGTGAATCTGTGGAATTAAGTGGAATTATGAAGGTTGTGGAGACCAAGTCGATGGATATTTTTAAGGTGGAGATTGATAGATTCTTGATTAGTACAGGTGTCAGGAGTTATGGTGAGAAGGCATGAGAATGTGGTTGAGAGGGAAAGATAGACCAGCCATGATTAAATGGTGGGGTAGACTTGATGGGATGAATGGCCTAATTCTGTTCCTATAACTTATGAACTGGCTCTTGCTTGTTTAGATATAGCAAAATCATTAGAGATTAACAAACTCATCAGGAAGGCTGGCTCTGTCCTGGGGCGGAGTTGGATTCATGGGAGGTGATTTTGGATGGGAGGATGCTCCTCAAATTGGACAATACAGCTCACCCCCTCCCTGACACACTAGTCAAGCTGAGAAGTACCTTCAGCAACAGACTGGGTCCACCAAGATGCAGCACAGAACACCACAGGAGATCCTTCTTCCTGGTGGTTATCAAACTGTACTGACTGTAAAACTGACTGACTCCCCTCCCCCTCCCCAAATCCTTGCACATCCCCGATCCTTTCCACTCATCACTTTCATTTCATGTTTCATGTATCGTTTTTTTTAGGAATGTTGGCAGATCAATTTCCCTCCTGGGATCGTATGGTATCGTGTTATAAAACCAATTTAACAAGATGGATGGAAGAGGAGTTAAGCCTCCTGCTGAAGGTGAGCTCATAAAGCAGTTAGAAATTGGCAGATAGATGTTGTGGGCAGCACAGGTTCCTGGCTGAAAGAGGATCAGAGCCAGGAGCTGAACATCAAGGGATACACATCCTATCAGAAGATATAGAATCCTTGTGGGAAGAGTTAATAAACTGCAAGGGTAAAAAGACCCTAATGGGAGTAATATACAGGCCCCCAAATAGCAGCATGGATGTCGAGTGCAAATTGCATCAGGAGATAGAAAAGGCATGTAAGAGAGGCAATGTTACAGTGGTCATGAGGGATTTCAATATGCTGGTAGATTGGGAACATCAGATTGGTACTGAGTCCCAAGAGAAGGAATTTGTAGAATGCCTAAGATATGGCCTTTTAGGTCCATTCTTAGTCATGTATGTGACCAAAACATGAACAATTGTGGAATACATCTCTTCTAATTCAGAAAGCATTACTGGTATATTGTTATGTACTGTATACATGATTCATATTTTTTTTTTATCAACTGAAATTGTTATGTTATGCTGACATTGTTTGTTTAGGGTCAGAGGTTAAATATAACCGGTCATGTGTGTGACCTCACAGAAGCTTTTTTTCCCCCCATAACAGTTTTATCTTACAAACTGTGAATTAAAAATGCTAGAATGCTCATACCTCTAGCAGACATGCATTATAGTTCTGGAAGTAGGAAAATAACAATGAATAAGAAAGTAGCCAGAAAAAGCAGCATACCAGAGGACTGGGAGAAATTCAGAGACCAGCAGAGGAGGACAAAGGGCTTAATTAGGAAAGGAAAAATAGATTATGAAAGAAAACTGGCAGGGAACATAAAAACTGACTGCAAAAGTTTTTATAGATATGTGAAGAGAAAGTGGTTAGTTAAAACAAATGTAGGTCCCTTGCAGTCAGAAACAGGTGAGTTGATCATGGGGAACAAGGATATGGCGGACCAATTGAATAACTACTTTGGTTCCGTCTTCACTAAGGAAGACATAAATAATCTGCCTGAAATAGCAGGGGACTGTGGGTCAAAGGAGGAATTGATGAAATCCAGGTCAGTCGGGAAGTGGTGTTGGGTAAATTGAATAGATTAAAGGCCGATAAATCCCCAGGGCCAGATAGGCTGCATCCCAGAGTACTTAAGGAAGTAGCTCAGGAAATAGTGGATGCATTAGTGATAATCTTTCAAAGCTCTTTAGATTCTGGAGTAGTTCCTGAGGATTGGCGGGTAGCAAATGTAACCCCTCTTTTTAAGAAGGGAGGGAGAGAGAAAACGGGGAATTACAGACCAGTTAGTCTAACATCGGTAGTGGGGAAACTGCTAGAGTCAGTTATTAAAGATGGGATAGCAGCACATTTGGAAAGTGGTGAAATCATTGGACAAAGTCAGCATGGATTTACAAAAGGTAAATCATGTCTGACGAATCTTGTGGAATTTTTTCGAGGATGTAACTAGTAGCGTGGATAAGGGAGAACCAGTGGATGTGGTATATCTGGACTTCCAGAAGGCTTTCGACAAGGTCCCACATAAGAGATTAGTATACAAACTTAAAGCATACGGTATTAGGGGTTCAGTATTGATGTGGATAGAGAACTGGCTGGCAAACAGGAAGCAAAGAGTAGGAGTAAACGGGTCCTTTTCACAATGGCAGGCAGTAACTAGTGGGGTACCGCAGGGCTCAGTGCTGGGATCCCAGCTATTTACAATATATATTAATGATCTGGATGAGGGAATTGAAGGCAATATCTCCAAGTTTGCAGATGACACTAAGCTGGGGGGCAGTGTTCGCTGTGAGGAGGATGCTAGGAGACTGCAAGGTGACTTGGATAGGCTGGGTGAGTGGGCAAATGTTTGGCAGATGCAGTATAATGTGGATAAATGTGAGGTTATCCACTTTGGTGGCAAAAACAGGAAAGCAGACTATTATTTAAATGGTGGCCGATTAGGAAAAGGGGAGATGCAGCGAGACCTGGGTGTCATGGTATACCAGTCATTGAAAGTAGGCATGCAGGTGCAGCAGGCAGTGAAAAAAGCGAATGGTATGTTAGCTTTCATAGCAAAAGGATTTGAGTACAGGAGCAGGGAGGTTCTACTTCAGTTGTACAGGGTCTTGGTGAGACCACACCTGGAGTATTGCGTACAGTTTTGGTCTCCAAATCTGAGGAAGGACATTATTGCCATAGAGGGAGTGCAGAGCATACCTGCCAACTTGTGAGATTGAAAAATCGGAATCCTATTAGTCTGACGTCAGTGAGGGCGGGGCACGTGACGTCAGTAAGGGGCGGGGCAAGTGACGTCAGTAAGGGGCGGGGTACGTGACGTCAGTGAGGGCGGGAAAGTGACCTCAGGGGTGTTACACAAAAAGCTGGAGAAACTCAGCGGGTGCAGCAGCATCTAAGGAGCGAAGGAGATAGGTGACGTTTCGGGTCGAGACCCTTCTTCAGACTTTCTGCTGCACCCGCTGAGTTTCTCCAGCATTTTGTGTATCTCCTTCGCTCCTTAGATGCTGCTGCACCCGCTGAGTTTCTCCAGCATTTTGTGTAACCCTCCATTCTCCAGCATCTGCGGTTTCTTCGTTAACAAAGTGACCTCAGTGCGGGGGGGGGGGGGGGGGGGGGGGGGGGGGGGCAAGTGACGCCGAACGCCACCGTGGCGGGGCGGGGTCATGCGGCTGCGTGCTGACGTACACCCGTGCGTGTCCCCATAAGCGGCGCAGGTGCGGTGCGCTCTCTCGCTGTCTCCTCGCCGCCGCCATGGGTCGCATGCACGCTTCCATCCCAATTCCGAATTCCAATTTTTTTCGGAATATTGAGGAAAAAATCGGAATTCGGAATTGGGATGGAAAAATCGGAAGAATTCCGCCCAAATCGGAATAGTTGGCAGGTATGGCAGAGAAGGTTCACCAGACTGATTCCTGGGATGTCAGGACTGTCTTATGAAGAAAGACTGGATAGACTCGGTTTATACTCTCTGGAATTTAGGAGATTGAGAGGGGATCTTATAGAAACTTACAAAATTCTTAAGGGGTTGGACAGGCTAGATGCAGGAAGATTGTTCCCGATGTTGGGGAAGTCCAGGACAAGGGGTCACAGCTTAAGGATAAGGGGGAAATCCTTTAAGACCGAGATGAGAAAGACTTTTTTCACACAGAGAGTGGTGAGTCTCTGGAACTCTCTGCCACAGAGGGTAGTTGAGGCCAGTTCATTGGCTATATTTAAGAGTGAGTTGGATGTGGCCCTTGTGGCTAAGGGGATCAGAGGGTATGGAGAGAAGGCAGGTACGGGATACTGAGTTGGATGATCAGCCATGATCATATTGAATGGCGGTGCAGGCTCGAAGGGCTGAATGGCCTACTCCTGCACCTAATTTCTATGTTTCTATGTTTCTTTTTTTTTTTTTTTTAATTTTTTTATTATAGAAACAATATATACAGAGTACACTCTTATACGGCATTAAAAATTATATAATATACAAAATTATATAATATTGATTATCAATTGATACTGTTTGTGTTATTTGTAATGTTATCCATTATACATTTCCTGGTTATTTATTTTGTATAATTGGGAGTGTATGTAGTATATTCCTAAAATAAGCAATATACTCACACTTCTCATACCACACATATTTCTTCTAATTACCAAATACAAATCCCCCCTAATATAACTACATAATACCCAATCTTAACCAAACTTCTATGATATTCATGATATTTTCATAATATTAAGAGTGTTTGTATTATTATTAACTTTATATTTCAAAATTATTATATAGTTGAAAATGCACAATTTTATATAATTACAAATTTAAGACATCTATAATATTTTCATACAGCTAATAATAGGTGTATTCATACTAATATTAAGAAAATATATAATATGTTTCTATACTTTTTTTCCCTACTTAAAGATAGAAAGATAGAGATAGAAAGTAGAAAATAGAAAAGAAAATGTGAAAAGTTTGGTGGAGATTAAAATAATTACTAAATAATCCGTTCTTGGAGATACATTCATGATTTATTATATGTATTTCTTCATCCATTCAGATATTCAGGCCTCAGTCAAGTCCCCGCGCCGAACCATTATGACCCTGTAAATATTTAATGTATGGAGACCAAATCCCTTTGAAGAGATCTAACCTATCCATAAGGACAAGTCTCAATCTCTCCAAGTGAAGTGTCTCCGACATTTCTGTATTCCACATTTTAATTGTTGGGGATGCAGGGCCTTTCCAAAATTAGTATTAATTTTTTCCCAATTATTAGAGAATAGTCGATAAAAGTTCTTTGATTCCTTGTAATTATTTGTTCCGTTTCCGGTATTCCAAGTATTATTAACTTTGGATCAGTTTCTATGTTTCTATAAAGCTCTTACATGATTCTTTAAAATGTATTACTTTATGCGACATTTTGGTTCACTTTCCAAAGAAAAGCCCTTTAGAGCTTTGGTGTTGTATTGAATTAGTTGTTGCAATGTTGCAATGAATTAGATTTGATTACTGAGCTGAAGGTGAAGGAACCCCTAGGAGGCAGTGATCATAATATGATAGAAATTTAAACTGCAGTTTGAAGGGGAGAAGCCAAGATCAGTTGCATTTATTTATATTACAGGCGCAGGAGGAGACCATTTGGCCCTTCGAGCCTGTACCGCCATTCATTGTGATCATGGCTGATCATCCACAATCAGTAACCCGTGCCTCCCTTCTCCCCATATCCCTTGATTCCACTAGTCCCTAGAGCTCTATCTAACTCTCTTTTCGTGTGGCACAGAATTCCACAAATTCACAACTCTCTGGGTGAAAACGTTTTTTCTCATCTCAGTTTTAAACGGCCTCCCCTTTATTCTTGGATTGTTTCCCCTGGTTCTGGACTCCCCCAAACATTGGGAACACTTTCCCTGCATCTAGCTTGTCCAGTCCTTTTACAATTGAATATGTTTCTATAAGTTTTCCCTCTCATCCTTCTAAATTCCAGTGAATACAATCCAGTCTTTCCAATCTTTCCTCATATGACAGTTCACGGGGATTAACCTCGTGAACTTACGCCTCACTGCCTCAATAGCAAGGATATCTTTCCTCAAATTAGGAGACCAAAACTGCACACAATACTCCGGATGTGGTCTCACCAGGGCCCTGTACAACTGCAGAAGGACCTCTTTACTGCTTTACTCAAATCTTCTCGTTATGATTGCCAACATGCCATTAGCTTTCTTCACTACCTGCAGTACCTGCATGTTTACTTTCAGTGACTGGTGTACAAGGACACCCAGGTCTTGTTGTAATACAATACCTATTTATACTCTACCTGCAATACCTATTGTATTACAAGTAGAGGATAAAGTTGATTGAAAGGGGATGCTACCAAGAATGATGGTGCAGCAGCAATGGAAGGAGCTTCTGGGAGTAATTCAGAAGACACAAGATATTTTCATCCTAGAGAGGAAGAAACATACTAAGGGGAGAAAAAGCATGGCTGACAAAGGAAGTCAAATACAGCATAAAAGCAAAAGATAAAATCAAATAAAAGCAAAAGATAAAATAAAAATCAAAAGCATAAAAGCAACTACTGTGGCAAAGATTAGTAGGAAGCTAGGGGATTGGGAAGCTTTTGAAAACCATCATCGGTTGAGATTTCCAGTGAGAGCAGGAAGAATTCAAAAGGCAAATCTCACAGTTGGTGAATCGCATCTGTTGCGATTTGCAGCAGAAGCAGGAAGAATGGAAAAGTCAAGACTCTCAGTTTGATAAGTCATCTCTCGGGATTTACAGCGAGAGGGGGAGAAGTTAAAAGGCAAATCTCACAACCCGGCTAATTATCAGCTGCCAATAGAAGGGAGGTAAGTTTAACTGTAGCTATAGTGAAAGTGGCCAGCGTAAGAGTGGGCCATTGAGGCTTAGGCTGAAGAGTCATAAGGGCCTGTCCCACATGGCGATTTTTTCGGCGTCATATCAATGTCGGCAAAAGATTTTGAACATTTCAAAATCCAGCGGCGACAAAAAAACGTTGCGACACTCAAAAAAATACCGCGCGTCATACATCATCAAGCTGCGTCAAGGCACGCCACCGACGCGTCACGCTGCGATGTTTCAGTGACCTGATAACGTTAGTCAATGATGCCTGCATACACTGAAAAAATCGCCAAGTGGGACAGACCCTATAGAGTCAGAGTCATACAGTGTGGAAACTGGCCTTTCAGCCCAACTTGCCCATGCCAACCAACATGCCCCATCTACATCACTCCCACCTACCTGTGCTTGGCCCATAACCCTCTACCTATCCTAGCCATGTACCTGTCCAAATGTCTCTTAAACGTTATGATAGTACTTGCCTCAACTACTCTGGCAGCTCGTCAACATACCCACCAACAAAAATGTTATCCCTCAGCTTCATTTTTTTTTCCCCCACTCACCTTAAACCTTTGACCCTATGTTCTCGATTCCCCAATTCCGGGCAAAAGACCCTGTGCATCGATTCTACTCATGATTTTGTACATGTCTGTAAAATCACCTAATCTTCCTGTGCTCCGAGGAATAAAGTCCAAAACTGCTCAACCTCTCATAGCTCAGGCCCTCGAGTCCTGACAACATCCTGGTAAATCTTCTCTGCACCCTTTCCAGCTTGACATCTTTCCTATAACTTCATGACCAACACTGAACACAACACGCCAAATGTGGCCTCACCAATGTCTTACACAACTGTAACGTGACCTCCCAACTTCTATAAACAATCTGACTGATGAAGGCCAATTTGCCTAAAGCCTCTTGATTCTCCTATCTACCTGTGATGCCACTTTCAAGGAACTATGTACTTGCACTCCTATATCCCTCTGCTCTATAACACTTCCCCAAGCAGTGCCATTTAGCATGTCCCGCCCATTCTCAGGCTGTCCAAAATGCAATGCCTCTCACTTCCCTGCATTAAATTCCATCAATCATTCCTCAGCCCACCAGCCCAACCGACTAAGATCGCAGTATTGGGGGTTCAGTATTGATGTGGATAGAGAACTGGCTGGCAGACAAGAAGAAAAGAGTAGAAGTAAACGGGTCCTTTTCAGAATGGCAGGCAGTGACTAGTGGGGTACCGCAAGGCTTGGTGCTGGGACCCCAGCTGCTTACAATATATATTAATGACTTGGACAAGAAAATTGAATGCAACATCTCCAAGTTTGCGGATGACACGAAGCTGTGGGGCAGTGTTAGCTGTGAGGAGGTTGCAAGGTGACTTGGATAGGTTGGGTGAGTGGGCAAATGCATGGCAGATGCAGTATAATGCGCATAAATGTGAGGTTATCCACTTTGGTGGCAAAAACAGGAAAGTAATAGTCATTATCTGAATGGTGGCCAATTAGGAAAAGGGGCGATGCAATGAGACCTGGGTGTCATGGTACACCAGTCATTGAAAGTAGGCATGCTGGTGCAGCAGGCAGTGATGAAAACAAATGGTATGTTGGCATTCATAGCAAAATAATTTGAGTATAGGAGCAGGGAGGTTCTACTGCAGATGTACAGGGTCTTGGTGAGACACGCCTGGAGTATTGCGTACAGTTTTGGTCTCCTAATCTGAGGAAAGACATTCTTGCCATAGAGTGAGTACAGAGAAGGTTCACCAGACTGGTTCCTGGGATGTCAGGACTTTCATATGAAGAAAGACTGGATAAACTCGGCTTGTACTCGCTAGAATTTAGAAGATTGAGGGGGGATCTTATAGAAACTTACAAAATTCTTAAGGGGTTGGACAGGCTAGACGCAGGAAGATTGTTCCCGATGTTGGGGAAGTCCAGAACAAGGGGTCACAGTTTAAGGATAAGGGGGAAGTCTTTTAGGACCGAGATGAGAAAAACATTTTTCACACAGAGAATGGTGAATCTGTGAAATTCTCTGCCACAGAAGGTAGTTGAGGCCAGTTCATTGGCTATATTTAAGAGGGAGTTAGATGTGGCCCTTGTGGCTAAGGGGATCACGGGGTATGGAGAGAAGGCAGGTACGGGATAATGAGTTGGATGATCAGCCATGATCATATTGAATGGCGGTGCAGGCTTGAAGGGCCGAATGGCCTACTCCTGCACCTATTTTCTATGTTTCTATGATCCTGTTGCAATTTTTGACAAACATCTTCACTATCTACAATACCACCCACTTTTGTGTCATCTGCAATTTTGTTAATCATGCCATGTACGTTCTCATCCAAATCATTGATATGGATGACAAACGGTAACGGGCCCAGCAGTGAACCTTGTGGCACACCACTAGTCACTGCCATCCAGTCCGAGAAGCAACCTTCCACCATCACCCTTTGCTTCCTTCCGTGAAGCCAATTTTCTATCCAGTCAGCTATCTCACCTTGAATCCCACGCGATCTAACCTTCCAGAGTAGCCTATCATGCAGAACCGTGTCAAATGCCTTGCTGAAATCCAAATCCATATATACATCTCCCCTCAACCAACCTTTTGGTCACGTGCAAAACCATGCTGACTATCTCTAATCAGCCCCTTTCCATCCAAAGGCATGTATATCTTATCCATCAGAATATTCTCTACTAACTTTCTGACCACCTACAGGCTCACTGGCCTGTAGCTCCCAGGCTTTTCCCTGCAACACTTAAATAGAGACACAATATTTGCCACTCTCCAGTCCACTGGCACTGTACATGTACCCAATGATGACACATAAACCTCTGCCAGGGCACCCACAGTTTCCTCTCTAGTTTCTCAGTGCCCTTGAATCTATCTGATCATGCCCGGGTGATTTCTCTATCTTCATACGCGTTAAGCACTCGGACCTTTGGGAAAGGCATGATCTGTACGCAGAGGACGGGTTGCACTTGAACCCGAGGGGGACCAATATCCTGGCAGGGAGATTTGCAAAGGCTACTGGGGAGACTTTAAACTAGAAAGGCTGGGGGGAGGGACTCGGGTAGAGGGGGCTAGAGGACAGGGTGTGGGGCATGAGGCAGAGAAGGGAAGCACTCGGACCCAAAATGTAGGCGAGAAAGATGAAAAAGATAATAGACAGAGAATAAAGGATGGTGGGTTTATAAAATGTGTATATTTTTATGCTAGGAGCATTGTAAGTAAGGTGGATGAACTTAGAGCCTGGATTGACACCTGGAAATATGATGTTGTGGCAATCAGTGAAACATGGTTGCAGGAGGGCTGTGATTGGAAACTAAATATTCCAGGATTTCGTTGCTTCCGGGGTGATAGAATTGGAGGGACCAGAGGTGGAGGTGTTGCATTGCTTGTCAGAGAGGATATTACAGCAGTGCTTTGGCAGGATAGATTAGAGGGTTCGTCTAGGGAGGCTATTTGGGTGGAACTGAGAAGTGGGAACGGTGTAGCAACACTTTTAGGGGTGTACTATAGACCGCCAAATGGGGAGCGAGAATTGGAAGAGCAAATATGTAAGGAGATAGCAGATATTAGTAGTAAGCACAAGGTAGTGATTGTGGGAGATTTCAATTTCCCAAAAATAGACTGGGAAACACATTCTGTAAATGAGCTGGATGGTTTGGAGTTTGTAAAATGTGTGCAGGATAGTTTTTTGCAGCAGTACATAGAGGTACCGACCAGAGAAGGGGCAATGCTGGACCTCCTGTTAGGAAATGAGGCAGGACAGGTGACGGAGGTATGCGTTGGTGAGCACTTCGGGACCAGTGATCACAATACCATTAGTTTCAATATAATTATGGAGCGAGTCAGAACAGGACCTAGAGTGGAGATTTTTGATTGGAGAAAGGCTAACTTTGAGGGAATGCGTGAGGATTTTAAAGGAGTGAATTGGGACACTTTGTTTCATGGGAAGGATGTAGAAGAGAAATGGAGGACATTTAAAGGGGAAATTGTAAGAGTACAGAATCTTTATGTCCCTGTTAGGTTGAAAGGAAATAGTAAAAATTGGAAAGAGCCATGGTTTTCAAGGGAAATTAGACACTTGTTTCGAAAAAAGAGAGATATCTACAATAATTATAGGAGGCATGGAGTAAATGAGGTGCTAGAGGAGTATAAAGAATGTAAAAAGAATCTTAAGAAAGAAATTAGGAAGGCTAAAAGAAGATATGAGGTTGCTTTGGCAAGAAAGGTGAAAGTAAATCCAAAGGGTTTCTACAGCTATATTAATAGCAAAAGGATAACGAGGGATAAAATTGGACCATTAGAGAACCAGAATGGACAGCTATCTGCAGAGCCAAAAGAGATGGGGGAGATATTGAACAATTTATTTTCTTCGGTATTCACCAAGGAGAAGGATATTGAACTCTGTGAGGTAAGGGAAAAAAGTAGAGTAGCTATGGAAACTATGAGATTCAAAGAGGAGGAAGTACTGACACTTTTGAAAAATATAAAGGTGGATAAGTCTCCAGGTCCTGACAGGATATTCCCTAGGACATTGAGGGAAGTTAGTGTAGAAATAGCAGGAGCTATGACAGAAATATTTCAAATGTCATTAGAAACGGGAATATTGCCGGAGGATTGGCGTACTGCGCATGTTGTTTCCATTGTTTAAAAAGGGTTCAAAGAATAAACCTAGCAATTATAGACCTATTAGTTTGACGTCAGTGGTGGGCAAATTAATGGAAAGGATACTTAGTGATAATATATATAAGCATCTGGATAAACAGGGTCTGATCAGGAACAGTCAACATGGATTTGTGCCTGGAAGGTCATGTTTGACAAACCTTCTTGAATTTTTTTCAAGCGGTAACTAGGGAAATTGATGAGGGTAAAGCAGTGGATGTTGTCTATATGGATTTCAGTAAGGCCTTTGACAAGGTTCCCCATGGAAGGTTGGTTCAGAAGGTTCAATCTTTGGGTGTTAATGGCAGAGTAGCAAGATGGATTCTACAGTGGCTGAATGGGAGATGTAAGAGAGTAATGGTGGATGGCTGTTTGTCAGGTTGGAAGCCGGTGACCAGTGGTGTGCCTCAGGGATCTGTGTTGGGTCCACTGTTGTTTGTCATGTACATCAATGATCTGGATGATGGGGTGGAAAATTGGATAAGTAAGTATGCAGATGATACTAAGATAGGTGGTATTGTGGATAATGAAGTAGATTTTCAAAGTCTACAGAGAGATTTGGGCCATTTGGAAAAGTGGGCTGAAAGATGGCAGATGGAGTTTAATGCTGATAAGTGTGAAGTACTACATCTTGGCAGGACAAATCAAAATAGGACGTACATGGTAAATGGTAGGGAATTGAGGAATGCTGTGGAACAGAGGGATCTAGGAATAACTGTGCATAGTTCCCTGAAGGTGGAATCGCATGTAGATAGGGTGGTAAAGAAATCCTTTGGTGTGCTGGCCTTTATAAATCAGAGCATTGAATATAGGAGTAGGGAAGTAATGTTAAAATTGTACAAGGCATTGGTAAGACCAATTCTGGAGTATGGTGTACAATTTTGGTCGCCTAGTTATAGGAAGGATGTCAACAAAATAGAGAGAGTACAGAGGAGATTTACTAGAATGTTGCCAGGGTTCCAGCAACTATGTTACAGAGAAAGGCTGAACAAGTTAGGTCTTTATTCTTTGGAGCGCAGAAGGCTAAGGGGGACTTGATTGAGGTCTTTAAAATGATGAAAGGGATAGACAGAGTTGACGTGGATAAGCTTTTCCCATTGAGGGTAGGGAAGATTCAAACAAGAGGGCATGACATGAGAATTAAGGACAGAAGTTTAGGGGTAACGTGAGGGGGAACCTCTTTACTCAGAGGGTGGTGGCTGTGTGGAATGAGCTTCCAGCAGAGGTGGTGGAGGCAGGATCGATTTTAACATTTAAAAGTAAAGTGGATAGGTATATGGACGTGAAGGGAATGAAGGGGTATGGTCTGAGTGCAGGTAGATGGGACTAGGGGAAAACAAATGGTCGGCACGGACTGGAAGGGCCGAGAGGGCCTGTCTCCGTGCTGTAATTGTTATATGGTTATATGGTTATAAGATCTTCATTACCTCCTCAACGATAATACTGACTGCCCTCAACACACTTCCATTGACTGCCCCAAGATTCTTCGGTTCTCTCTTTGGTAAAAACAGAGGAGAAGTACCCATTGACGACCGCGCCCATCTCCAGTGGCTCCACACAGAGTTGACTGTTTTGATTCCCGAAGGGTCCCATTCTCTCTCTGGTTACCTTTTTCCCCCTTTATGAACGTAAAATCTCTTGGGATTATCCTTAACCTGTCCCGTTTAACCTCCTGATTTCCTTTTTTGCGTGCTTAACTATCCCAAGCATCTTAACTATCTTAGACCTATTGGCAAGGTGGTTGCTGGTCCAACAAGACTCATCCACGAACATCCCATCCATTTGCTCCGCCTAATTTCGCAGGACTAGATCAAGTGTGGCCCACTCCTGTGAAAGGCCCACTGCTACTTACACGGGAAACTTTTCTGAACATATTTGACAAATTCTGTCCCATCTAAATCTTTGGCACAAAGACATTCCCAATCAATATTGGGAAAGTATCTATCCAATGTGTATAGCTCGATTGTTATCATGTATTGTCTTTCCGATGACTGGTTAGCACGCAGCAAAAGCTTTTTATTGTACCTAGGTACACATGACAATAAACTAAACTCAAACTTGTTAAAATCCCCTAATAAAACACCTTAATAGTACTGCACCTGCCTACAATCTCCTGGCATATTTGCTCTTCCAACTCGCGTTGACTATTTGGGGCCTGAAGTACATTCCCAACAAGGTAATCTTCCTTTTCTTGTTTAAGAAGTAACTGCAGATGCTGGTTTAAACCGAAGATAGACACAAATAGCTGGAATAACTCAGTGGGACAGGCTGCATGTCTGGAAAGAAGGCATGGGTGACGTTTCAGTCTGAAGAAGGGTCTCGACATGAAACATCACCATTCTTTCTCTTTAGAGATGCTGTCTGTTCCGCTGAGTTACTCCAGCTTTGTGTCTATCATCCCTTTCTTGTTTCTGAACTCCACCCATATAGCCTCAGTGGACAATCCATCAATAATATCACCTCTGGCCACTGCCGTGACATCCTCCTTAATCAATAACACAACAACCCCATCTCTTTTACCCTGACCTTTGTCTCTCCTGAAGCTCCTGTATGTTGGAACATGAGCGCCAGTCCTGTCCGTCCCTTAACCACGTTTCTGTAAAGGCTACAACGTCCCAGTCACACGTACCCATCCATGCCCCAAGTTCATCTGCCTTACCCATCAGGCATCTCGCGTTAAAATAAGTGCAATTCAAACCAACTGTTCTTCCTCATTCCCTCCCTTTCCCTATTCTGTCAACTAAACTTTCCTCACCCTCCATACCAACTTCCAGCTTTTTGATCCTGTATCGGATCCCACACCCCTGCCAATCTTGTTTAAATCCACCTTTCTTTTTTTACACAGTGGTGGGGGCTTGGAATGCTTTGCCAGGGGAGGTGGTGTAGGCAGGTGCAATAACAGTATTTAAGAGGCTTTTAAATAGGCACGTAAAGGTGCAAGGAATCGAGGGATAGAGATTTGGTACAGGTAGATCAGATCAGTTTAACTTGGCATTATGCTCAGCACAAACATTTGGACAGACAGGACCATTCCTGTACTGTTCTATGGTAAATCCTTGACTCTGTTACATTGATATTCCCTGTACTATTTTATGCTAAACTGAACAAGTGAAAGAGACTCAGAAGTGAATAAATTACCTGCTTTGAATAACCTCCGTAAATTACAATGTTACCATCAAGTGTGGAAGCCATTTGACAGCCTGAGCGAGGGCATGGAGCAGTCCCAGATGGACACACCTTTGTCCATGTAAATTTATCCAGATTAAAGGAGTAAACATCATTATAATACACAAAATCCCTGAAACAAAAATACATTTTATTAAGCCCCTCTATCTAAATAATAAGCAGTTAACCATTTTAATGTATTTCACTACATTTGTATTTATTATTGCAGTAAAGAAAAATGTGAATTCTACCTTGAAAAGAAAGAGGTTTGTAAATATCATGATTAGGAAATAATGAAAATGAAAACAACCAATAACTGCATAAATGAAAGATTAAGAAATTATTTGCATAAAAGTAAAAAAATGCAACATGATTTGCTGAACTGACTGTAACAGAGTTTTGTGAACTTTAACTTGTGATATTGCAATTACTACAAAAGGCATTCAATATCATGCAAATGAAAGAAAAACAATGCAATACTTCTGTGAAACAGAAATTATTTGATAACTTGGTATTTTCACATCAGCTGATGACTATAAATCAATTATGCTTATGTTAATATCATTGTAAGAGTAACTTGATTCCTATTGCACAATATTAATAACTTCCCTATTTCTCAATTATCCAGCTATAAATGGAACATGCAAAGTTTTCATCTTGATTCCAGTTTTGTTAGATTGCTCAAATTTGGGAGTTTCCAAATGTTTAAATATTTATGGATTTTAAAAGCAGATATACAAATATCTCCTTATTATCATCCGAGTACGTGGCTTCTTTTTGAATGGATGATATGGATTGTGCTTATTTTTAAACACTCTTCCCAATTAAAGGAAGTGGCACATTATACTTTGGCGCAACTTTAAGGCGTAACTTATGAACCATGAAAACATGATAACATCTTCAGATATTTGATTTCAAAGAGAAAAGTGACAATCTTAAGCATCAGGAAGAATTAATGATTAGTGTGATATTAAAACAAACATTAAAAAACTGTTCTAAAATGACCACCTTAAAAAGACTTTCAATTGAAAGCCAGTCACATATTGATGAAATAAGACATTGATCCAGTATCAATCACATGCATAGTCATCGTGCAGTCTGAAGAAAGGTCCAACCCAAAATGTCACCTATCCACGTTCCAATGTTCAAAACTTTTCGACGACTGTGGGCTTGACGTAACTTGTCTTCCCCTGTCGTAGGTGCTGTCATAGGTTGTCGCCAGGATGAGGCAAGTTGTCGTCGGGTGACGTTGGATGTCACCGGGTGCTGACTTCGGTGAATTCCATTGACGACTACCTACTTCAACCTATGTCAATTGGCGACAGGTACCAGCGACTGAATTGTCTTCAGTAGTCGGCGTCAGGGTCGTCGCGGGTGGGAGTAGGTTGACTTTGGTTGTCGTAGGTTGTCGCCTCTGTGGTCGTAGGCGGACGTCATAATGGGTCAGTAGCTTGCCGTCGACTAGGTGGTAGGTTGTCGTAGTTTGTCGTCGACATTGTTGTAGGGAGGGGGTCCAGTCACCGCATTTTCGGCGTCCTGCTACGACTGTGACAGTCGACAGCAGTCGCCGAAAAAAATCGCCTAACTGGGACAGGACCTTTTCTTTTAAACTTTGACCGAGTTAAGCAAGACAGAATTTGGAGAATACAATTTGGTTTATTATCCTGTGTACAGTGAAAAGCTTTTGTTACGTGTTATCCAGTCAGTGGAAAGGCTATACATAATTACAATTGAGCCATTTACAGTGTATGGATTCATGATAAGGGAATAAAGTTTAGTGCAAGGTAAAGCCAACAAAGTCCGATCAAGGATAGTACGAGGATCACCAATGAAGTAGATAGTAGTACAGGACTGCTCTCTGGTTGTGGTAGGATGATTCAGTTGCCTGATAACAGCTGGGAAGAAACTGTCCCTGAATCTGAAGGTGTGCATTTTCACACTTCTATACCTTTTGCCTGAGGAGAGAGGGGCGTGGCCAGCGTGTGACTCATCCTTGATTATGCTGCTGGCCTTGCCGAGGCAGCGTGAGGTATACATGAAGTCAATAGAAGGGTGGTTGGTTTGAGTGAAGTTCTGGGCTGCATCCACAATTCACCGCAATATCTTGTGGTCATGCATGGAGCTGTTCCCAAACCAAGCTGTGATGCATCCCGATAAAATGCTTTAAGGTGCACCTGTAGAAATCGGTGAAAGTTGTAGCGGACATGTCAAACTTCCTAAACTTTCTAAATGGACTGTCCCACTTGGGCGACCTAATCGGCGAGTTCTGGCGAGTTTGCCCTCGACTCATACTCGCAGCATGGTTGACACAAGGCCGTAGGAGGTCTTCGTAACTCTCTTTCATGCTCGAGAGTAGTCCCCGTGTACTCGAGGCCTCAGCTAGGTCGCGGCATATTTTTCAACATGCAGAAAAATGCCCACGAGTAAAAAGAGGTCTCCATGGAAAAAATCAACTTTTTTTACTCGTAGGTTTAGTCGTAGTAGGTCGTAGCAGGTCATAGTAGGTCGGCATGTTAGTCATAGGTAATCGAGGGTATTCGAAGGTAGTCGTAGATTGCCTTCATCAGAGTCGAAGGGAGGTCGAAGGAGATTGAAGGAGGTCATCTTTACTCTCCACTATTCGGTGTCCAATTTTCCCAAAGTTAGTCGTAGCTAGTCTTCAACATAGTCGAAGGAGGTCTTCTACATAGTCGGAGGAGGTCTTCAACATAGTCGGAGGAGGTCTTCAACTTGACATATTTTCAAACACTCCTAAACTCACCAATTAGGTCGCCCAAGTGGGACAGCCCCTTAAGGATGTAGAGGCTTTGTTGTGCTTTCTTGGTCGTTGCTTCAGTATGGGTGGTCCAGGAGAAGTTGTTGGTGATAGTGACTCTGAGAAATTTGAAGTTTTCAACTTCTCAAATCTGGTGGCCCCGCCCACTAAAATATCTCTCCATTCTGTAAATGCCATTCAAGCTTTGACTCCAGCCAACAGGCCCACCATCAGACCCAATCACAGAGCCGATTGCGATCAAACAAGACTGCTGGAGTGTCATCCCTCTGACTCAATCTTTCTCACAAAATGTTACGCTTCACTTGCAACAGACATCATGCTGGAGGGAGCTAACCTTCAAACTGGAAAACATTCAACCCAACTTCAGCATTCACTCAACTCGAATAACCAGGTCAACCCAAGTTTGGTCATCTAGCCATAGTAAGCAGCCGGAGCACGTAACTGGCACACTAGAAGCACCATCAGTTCACTCACCTAAAGTGGGTAAGAGAATTGACTGTTTTTTTTAGATCCATGGGAATACCATGACTGTACAAAGTGGCGTACAAAAATGGCGCTAAAAATCCTTGGATCTTTGTCAGAAGCATGTGTAAGCACAGTGAAAGTGGCAGATGTTGCACATCAACATCCATTCTAGTTTTTACTTCACCAGTAGATTCAATTATGTCTCAGGTACAGAGTGTAGATTGTGAAACAAGTCAAAAACATCCTCAAAATTAAAGAAAGCATGATGATTTTTTCAATTTAAGGGTGTAAAATAATAATTATTAAAAACTGTTATTACCTTGTACTTTCATGGAATCCACCAAACACTAAGATCTGTCTCTTACAAACAGCCATACGATGCCCACTTCTCCCCGATGGTCCACCAGTCACCCTTTCAAGAATAATTAATGTTAAATCGCAGTTAAATAATCACAAAGCACAGTAAATCTAACAGATCCTTAATAGATTCAACATAGTCAGTTGTGCAGTATATGAAACAGCCCTTAGGTCCACTGGGCCTCTGTTGGCCTTCATGCCAATCTACACTAATCCCACTTGCCTAAATACATTTCATAACACACCAGACCTTGCACATTCAAGTCCAGGCTGGCCCTGGGTTACCAATGGCCAATTTATGGATGGATACCTCCATACGCGAACAAACTCCTACAAAGTAATTAAATGCAAAAGACCAATGAATGAAGGGAAAATACAATTGTTTTCTACAAAATGATAGATCTAGGTTCTTCTCTCTCCTCACTTTTAGTCATTATTTTTTCTTATCAGTTTTGCATGAATAAGTTTCTTGGCCAAGTATTCACCTCCAAGGAATTTGCCTTGGTGCTCCGCCCGCAAGTGACAACGACATACAGTGACAGTTAGGAATGACACATAAAACATTAATAATAAAACATTCTTGATTAAACATGTGAATTAAATAAAATACCAGCGCAAAAGGAGGCTACAGATTTGTATTTATTGAGTTGAGCTACTACTCGTGGATAAAAAGCTGTTTTTATGTCTGGCTGTGGCAGCTTTGACAGTCCGGAGTCTCCTTCCAGAGGGAAGTGATTCAAAGAGATTGTGGCCAGGGTGAGAGGGGTCAGAGATGATCTTACCCGCTCACTTCCTGGCCCTTGCAGTGTACAGTTCATCAATGGAGGGAAGGTTGCAGCCAATAACCCTCTCACCTGATCGGACGATTCGCTGCAGCCTCCGGATGTCGTGCTTGGTGGGTTTGCAGACTGGGGTCCGGCTGTGTTTGTTGGGGAGGGGGTACCAGGGTTACGTTTCTGCTTGTCAAACATGCAGTAGAACTCATTCAGGTCGTTGGTCAGCTGACGATTGTCCAAAGAGCGGGGACTTTCCTCTTGTAGCTGGTGATTTCTTGTAAGCCCTTTCAAACTGAAGAAGAGTAACTAGCTGAGAAATTGCTCCTCAACTTCTCAGAGTACCTTTCCTTGGCAGCTCTGATTCCTCTTCTCAGCATGTACTTTGCCTGCCTGTAGAGGTCTGCATCCCCGCTCCTGTAGGCTTCCACTTTAGACTGTTGGAGCTGTCTGAGTCCTGCAGTAAACCAGGGCTTGTCGTTGTTGAACCAGTTTCCTTGTTGGAATGCAACTATGCTCACAAAAGCTGACATATGATGATACAGTGTCTGTATACTCATCGAGGCTTGTGGTTGCTTCCCTGAACACATTCGAATCCATATAGTCAAAGCAGGATTGTAGATTCTCAATGCCCTCTCTTGTCCAACTTTTCATTGTTCTGACCACAGGCTTAGCAGATTTTAGTTTCTGCCTGTAGGTCAGAATAAGGTGAACTAGACAATGATCAGAGAGACCCAGACCCGCCCGGGGAACAGAGCGATATGCGTTCTTGATGTGCTTTTGATGGGATTCATTACAATACTGTGGAGGTAACCTCTGTGGAGGTTACCACATTGAGTGTTTTTGTGTTTGTTTCTTATGAACAAAATAGACATATATTCCAGCAAAATGGAACCCTTCCATTACCCAGAAACAACAGCCCCCAGGCTGCTGATGTGACAGCGGAACGTGCAGTCCGCCCCAGTCCTATAAGCGCCGTTCTCTCATGAGCAGGGGAAGGGGTTTTAAAGCAGCTGGGTACGGAGAGTTGCTGGACCCGGGCACTGACAGCAGCGCTTTGGTCCAGGAGCAGCTCCATGGATGGGCTCTGAGATCCGCATGGTTCCAGTCCTTGGGCAGGGAAGGTGGCGGCTGGGGGGGAGAGGCTGAGTGGAGCAGCGACTGCGCCTGGAACATGGAATGACGGTAGCGGCGGCAGCAGACGGAAGGAAGGAATTGTCGATGCTGCTGAGGAGGCTCGGGGTTTAATTTCCCACAGCCTCGGAAGTGCTCTGGGTGCTGGAGGCCCAGTGCACAGAGGCCGAACGTGTGTCGCTGGCCAGGGATGGCACGTTCACAGGCTGATGTTGAGGTGGAGCAGCAGAGTCGGCAGAGTGGACCGCTGCAGGCCCTGAAGCAGCCTGAGGCTGAGGGCGCGGATCAGACGCTGCTTGCACCTGTATGTAGCAGTGGAGCAGTGATAGAGGATATCAACACATCGCCTGGACAGGACGAACCCAGCCTGAATCAACTTAACTTGAATTGATACAAAAATATTATCCTTCAGATCCCCTTTAAACCTTCTCCCTGCCACCTTAAAACCAATAGCTGTGGTTTTAGATAGCAAACAGAGCCGGGCTGTCTACCCTCTCTCAGCCTCTCATACTTTTATACATCTCTATTGTTAGCTTTACTCCAGGGAAAACTGACCAAACCTATTCTATCTCAATATAATTCATGCTCTCAAATGACAATAGACAATAGGTGCAGAAGTAGGCCATTCGGCCCTCCGAGCCAGCACCGCCATTCACTGTGATCATGGCCAGGGCTGCCAACATTGGGTGAGAGTTGGGAGTGAGAAATTGTGAGACCAAGCCCGACCGAGAGCGGGGGGGGGGGGGGGGGGGGGGGGGGGTTGGGAGGAGGGTGTGTCCCCTCCCATTGGTACGGAAGTTTTGCATTTTTCAGCTTGAAATTCTGCAATAAGGTGCATACTGTAGTGAGTCTTTTAACTTACACTTGAATGCAATATATATGCTATAAATTGGATTAGCCATGAACAAGGTTAGAATAAATTACATTCCAAATTACATTCCACAGTGGAGCCCAGGCTCTGATCAACAGGTGCAACACATGAATGATCTTAGTGTATTCATGTATGGAAATCAGGTTATAATCAAGCACCTGGCCCATGTTGACCAACCTGGGTCTCACTGCACACCTGGTACTACTCCTGGCCCTGACTCCAGTTGCATACCTTCTCTCACTCCTGTCCCTGAGTCCAGCCTTACACCTGGCCCCCTATTCTACCCTGATCATAGCTGCTTACCTGCTTAGGTTCCCAGTGCTGAACACACCCCTGGTCCCAGCTTTGACTGCACACCAGGCACGTGCCATGAGTAATTACTCAGGGTAGGCACTCAGTCCGCTAAAAAAAATATTCAACCGCGCATGCGCAGATTGTTCACGCCCGTTAAATAAATAAATAAATAAATAAATAAATAAACAGTGACATTTCAATTTGCCCAAGGCTTCCTAGTCCTAGACCAATTGGGGGAACAGTTCCTTTCACAGCGTGTGGAGAGTCTGTGTCAGGGGTAAAGTTGTGGGGAGGGCACGAGTGTTGACAAGGAGGGTGTCGGGGATAATGGCAGCAACTTACTCACTCACCGCTGCCGCAGCTCTCCGGGCACGAGGCCCCCGCACTGTAGCTGGGGATAGAAGCAGTTCGGGGAGCTACGAGCGGCCGCCGGTACCCGACAGCAGAACTGGCCGCCACTTCAGCGCCTTCTGCTGACCCGCTCACCTCCGTTCGCCGACTTCGCAGTGCTTTCTCCAACCACCCCCATTTGAAGTCCACTATCTTCCACCGTTTCTACCCAGTGCTTGGTACTTACTTCCAGCAGCCACTGGTTGTCCTCCAGGATGCACCGAGCTGCAGCCTGATCCATGCCGGTCATCTGGGTGAATTTGGCACAGAGACTCTCACGACAGCAACGCTTCCAAGGCCTTGCACTGAGGCTACTCCATGGCTGGAGCTGCAGTGAGCGACTCACCAGCCCGGCAAACACTCGCCAGCCCCGCTCCCCGTCCACATCTGTCCCCGTCGCTGATTCTGCTTCCAACACCCATGGCCCATGCAGTTGATATGAGTTTTGAAATTTTCGTTGATCACAGAATTTCTCACGACAGGGCGTGAGAAATTTGTGATCAGCGTGAGAATTTGGCGAAATGCGTGATTCTCACGCTCAATGCATGGGAGTTGGCAGCCCTGCCTCTCTATCCCCCTCTCTCCCTCACCCTCTCTCCCTCCACCCCCTCTCCCTCTCTCCCCCCTCTCTCCCTCCCACCTCACTCTCCTCCCTCTCTCTCTCCCCCCTCTTCCACTCTGTCTCTCCCCCTCTATCTCTCCCCTCCCCCACTCTCTGCCCTCTCTCCCTCTGTCTCTCCCTCCTCTCACCCCCCTCTCTCCCCTTCCCTCTCTTCTCCCTCCCCCTCTCTCTCTTCCCCCTCTCCCTCCCACCTCACTCTCCCCCCTCTCTCGTCCCCTCCCCCCTCTCCTCTCCCTCTCTTTCTCTCTCCCCCCTCTCTCCTAGTCTCTCCCCCCCTCGCTTCCCCCTCTCCCTCTCCGTTTCTCCCTCCCTCTCTACTTCTCTCTCCCTCTCGCTCCCTCTCCACACACTCTCTCTCCTCTCTCTCTCCTCTCTCTCTCTCTCTCTCTCTCACCTCTCTCCCCCCTTCTCTCCCTCTCTCTCCCCATTTATCCCTCCCACCTCATTCCCCTTCTCCTGTCTCTATCTCCTCTTTCTCTTTGCCCCCCCATCTCTCTCTCTCTTTCCCTGTTTCTCTCTTTCCTCCTCTCTCCCCAATTCTCCTCCTCCTCAATTCCCTCTCTCTCCCCCCCCCTCTCCCTCTCCCCATTCTCTCCCTCTCTGTCTCTCCTCTCACCCCCTCTCTGTCTCTCCTCTCCCCCCCTGTCTCCCTGTCTCCTTCCCCTCTCTCTCTCCGCCTCCCTTTGAGAGTCTCTGTCCCTTCGGCACAGAGACTCTCACGGCAGCGGCGCAAAGTTTCCGACGCCTCCGACCGCCCGGGACTCTTGCACTGAGGCTGCTCCATGGCCGGAGCTGCAGCCAGCCCCGCAAACACTCGCCAGCCCCGTTCCCGGCATCTGTCCCCGGCAAACATTCGCCAGCCCCGGATCCCCATCCGCATCTGTCTCCGCCGCTGGTTCTGCTTCCATCCCTCCTTCAGCCCCGGCTCTCCAACACCATGCAGTTTATCTAAGTTTTGATATGGTCGTTGATCACAGAATTTCTCACCACAGAGCGTGAGAAATTTCTGATCAGCGTGAGGGCGTGAGAATTGGTTAAAAAGCGTAATTCTCACGCTCAAAGCATGAGAGTTGGCAGCCCTGTCGTGGCTGATCATCCACATTCAGAGAGAGAGAGGGAGAGAGAGAGAGAGAGGAGGCAGGAAGTCAGCGCTCCTCGGACAACATCGCCCCGCTACCTTGGCCGTCCCTGTCCAACGCCAAAGTGCCGCCGCCAAAGGGGGTGGCGGTTGGGATCTCCTCGCAACTGCCCCCCTCCTCCGCCAGCTGACAAGAAGGTGCGGGGCCGAGCGGTGCGGCTCAAAGATCCTATAGTATAGGATCTTTGGTGCAGCTGCTTCTGACGGCAGAAGGAGACCTCCCTCTTCCTCTCTCTCTCTTCCCGGCCTCGGCGTGCGAGAAGGGTGGTTTTGAAAGTGGCGTTAACGGATTTGCAAGCAGCAGCCGTTATCAGGGCAATAGCGGCCGCTGCTTGCAAAACCGCCAATGGCGCTTTCAAAACAACCCCTCTTGCATGCCGAGGCCAGGAGGAGGGAGGGAGAGGGAGGCCTCCTTCCGCCGGGCGGGAGGATACGGTGGAGCCGCTGTTCGGGGCCCGTTATGCGCTCCGACCCTTCGTCACCAAGCACCTAGTATCTTTGCCCCGCTATAGAGCCGCAACCGAACATCACGTTGCTATTCTGCAGAGATGCTGCCTGACCCGCGGAGTTACTCCAGTTTTTTGTGTCTATCGGTATAAACCAGTATCTGCTTGCCAAGTCGGGCAAAATGACTTGGCGTTTAGATTGCCCGGAGGCACTTTAGGTGGTCAATGGCACCCGGGCAACCGCTAATTTTGAGCCCTGCTGAAGCAGGATTGAAAATGAAAAATATAGCAGCAACACCAAAGTAAAGAGTTAAATTATTCATATCATAAACTAAATAATATGGTTACTATTTAAGTTGTAAAGAGTTCCTTTTTAGAGTGCAACCTGAAAATGTTTCCTGCAAATATACACAAACTTCCCTATGTATGTTTTGCTGTTTGTTTCTTCCCAAAATCATTCAGGCATATTCAGTAAATGTTTAGCTACAACACTGCAACTAAAGAGGCTTATTGGAAACAAATGCCCTAGTGCAAAGAGTTCCTGTTGGAAAGTATGATGCCACCAAGGGCGATAATTTCCGCTACCTGATATTTATAGCATGAATATGAATGATGTTATTTACAAAAATGTTTACAATCTTGCCGTAAATAACAAATAGTTTCAATCATTTACACTCAGTTGAACAATTTACGAAAATAAAACTGTTTATATGCATGTAAAATATTATAAAATGTGGAAGGTTTGTCCTTGTAGATTTAACAGATTTACTCAACTCCAAAATATCAGCTTCTTTCCAATATGTACCACCCCGCTTTTGCATATATTTGCCTGCAAATTCAATCAATTTAACATTTTACAAATGCCTAACAGAATATGAATCAGCGTAACCTCGAATAAAGCAACCCTAGGAATCATTTCTGGGTAAAATAGTAGCAATCAGAACACCGAACAAGCCAATTCCAGGGACAAACCACATGACTGCTGATTTCAGGAGTACACGCATTGACGACACTATTTGCTCAGTGTCCATTTCTTCCCTGAGCGATCTAAATTGGAGCAGGAAGCTACAAGCTAAGACGTATGCAAATCTAGACCAAAACAAACACCTGCTGAGATCATCAAATGAAAGCAATTTAAAGGGTTCCCATCTGACATCAATGTATTTCCTACATCACTGAACAGTCTTAGTTTGTAATGCCCCTGTCCCACTTAGGAAACCTGAACGGAAATCTCTGGAGACTTTGCGCCCCACCTAAGGCTTCCGTGCGGTTCCCGGAGGTTTTTGTCGAGAGAACATAGAAGAAGCGGAAACCACTTTCGACCATCAGGGAGACTGACAAAAACTCCGGGAACCGCACGGAAACCTTGGGTGGGGCGCAAAGTCTCCAGAGGTTTCCATTCAGGTTTCCTAAGTGGGACAGGGGCATAAAGCTCATGACAACTGACAACCCATTGGATCTAAAGACTAGAACTCATTTTCCAACAGTAGTTTCTCCATAAGGACAACAGTGATTCAAAGCAAAGCTCACCACCATTTATAAAGCTGAACTGTCTGAAGAAGGGTCTCGACCCGAAACGTTGCTTCGCTCCATAGATGCTGCCTCACCCGCTGAGTTTCTCCAGCATTTTTGTCTACCCACCATTTTTAAAAGTCAATTGCTTAGGCCAATAAATGCTGACCTTGCCAGCACTGCCAGATTCTAAAAGAATAAAGATTAAACAACATGGAGAGTTTTACATGCAGTTTCCATCAGGAAATTTATTTTAACGCATCATTTAGGCTGTGAATCATGCTAATGTTATCTTGTCCAATGCTTTAGCCAATTTGGGAAATGTATTTGCTGCACACCATCATGCAAGGGTTAAAATAGGGTTTTGAGCTAAAATGGAAATTCTGCTAACAACCCCTCTGTTGAACAAACAGGCTCACTTGTATATGGTGTAAGCAGCTGGTAAATGGTTGCTTCACAGTGCCAGAAACCTGGTTCAATTCTGACCTTGGGTGTTGTCTGTGTGGAGTTTGCACGTTCTCTCTGTGACTGCGTGGGTTTCCTCTGGGTGCTCTGGCTTTCTCCCACATCCCAAAGGTGTACGGGTTTGTTGGTTAATTGGCCTTTGTAAATTGCCCCTACTGTGTAGGGAGAAACTGCAGATGTTGTTTACACCAAAGATAGACACAAAATGCTGGAGTCACTCAGAGGGACAGGCAACATCTCTGGAGAGATGGAATGGGTGATGTTTTGGGTCGAGACCCTTCTTCAGACTTGTTTCGGGTCGAGACCGTTCTTCAGACTGTCTGAAGAAGGGTCCCGACCCGAAACATCACCCGTTCCTTCTCTCCAGAATATAGGAAGTGGATATGAAAGTGGGATAACATAGAACTAGTATGAACGGGTGATTGGAACCGGTGTGGTGAAGGTATAAGAAGGAACTGCGGATGCTGGTTTAAACCAAATATAGACACAAAAAGCTGGAGTAACTCAGCAGGACAGGCAGTTTTGTGTTTATCTTTGGAGTAGTGAAGGGCCTGTTTCTATGCTGCATCTCTAAATGAAACCTTTTATTTCCAGAAACATATGGAACGTAAATAACCCCTGCGCACGCAACTGTAGACAATAGGTGCGGGAGTAGGCCATTCAGTCCTTTGAGCCAGCACCGCCATTCAATGTGTTCATGGCTGATCATCCACAATCAGTACCCCGTTCCTGCCTTCTCCCCATATCCCCTGACTTCGCTATCTTTAATGGCCCTATATAGCTCTCTCTTGAAAGTATCCAGAGAACTGGCCTCCACTGCCCTCCGAGGCAGAGAATTCCACAGACTCACAACTTTCTGTTTGAAAATGTGTTTCCTCATCTCCATTCCAACTGGCTTACCCCTTATTCTTAAACTGTGGCCCCTGGTTCTGGACTCCCCCAACCTCTAGTGTGTCCAAACCCTTAATAATTTTATATGGGGGTTTAATAAGATATCCTCTCATCCTTCTAAATTCCAAAAAATACAAGCCCAGCCGCTCCATTCTCTCAGCATATGACAGTCCCGCCATTCCGGGAATTAACCTTGTGAACCTACGCTGCACTCCCTCAAAAGCAAGAATATCCTTCCTCAAATTGGGGAACCAAAACTTCACACAACTAGTTTAAAAACATAGTTGAATGTTGTTTGTAGATTAGTGAAGATGTTTGGGCTTATTGAGTGTCTAAGTGCAAGCTGCAAGTGAGCTCTATGAACTTTTCCCCAGGCAGGGATCTAGAACAGTGCCACCACCCTTGATGCCATTAGCAGGAATTTCTGCCCTCCTGTGCGAGATTCATTGCTTTATTATTGTTTTAATTAATGCATCGTTTTTAATTGTATACAGTTGAAGCGTTCTTTCTCCATCATTGATCCAAATTCTCAAAACTAGCTCGAATCATTAGCTACCCAATTCTACATTAGTCCTTTATGTCATGCCATTTCAATGAACCAAAAGAGGTTAAAAACACATTTCTGAACAATCGTGCCTTCCTTCTTCCACCTTGAAAATACAAAATTGATTTATATTCATGTTGATCAAAATGAAAAATCATGATCTATAAGTTGTTTTAACATTGAATTGAAACAATAAAGTTCTCAAAACTTCTGCAACATTATGGACCACTTGCTTCAATATACAAGTCCACCGCCTATTTTTCGCCAACTGTTGGTCCAGCCCCTCTTTTAATCTGGACTAAATTATGAGCACGCACATGAAATCCGGCATGGAGGTCGCCCTACAAGTGAGGTGCTTAGGCCCTGTGAAGTGGTAAATCTTGACTTAATTGAGACTTCAGCGCCGATTAGCGGGTCGAATTTGCCACATGGCTGCGGCTCTGGAATTCCGGCCAGCCGAAGCCAGCAGATCTGTTCCCATAGCTCATTTCCGAGGTCAATCTTCAATTCGAATTTGCCGCCTATGGTCCTGGGTCTGGAAGTCCGGCCTGGACAAAGCCGGCAGATCAGTTCCCATAGCAAACATCTGCGGCCAGACTTTACTAGCCGATATCTCAGCTACTCAGCAGCCTAGAAGGACTGTTCTGGAACCGTTGGATTCCTCTCAAAGGCCAATGACCTCCGTTGGTCCTGCAAAATGGATTAATCAGAAAGACTCTGGAACTAAGGGTACCGGAAAATCGATGGTGGACCTGTAGTAGATGGAACAACAAGGCTAGTGAAGGACATAAAATATGACAAGAAGTGTAATTCAGGTAAATATAAAGATTAGAAAACGCAATGTAAAGTATTGAGTAATACAAACATAAAATCCTAAAGATGGTGGAAATCAATAAGTTAGTTGCTATCGTGTGCACAAGTACTGAGGTACAGGTACAATGAAAATCTAGCTTGCAGCAGCATCACAGGCACACAAATTCAGACAATGCACAAAGCAAATTACACATAAATTATAATTTTACTTCGGAGTCACGTGAGTGACTACGTGAAGAAGGCCCGCCAGGCGCATGCGCGTCATTACGTCCGCGCATGTCGCACCGAACGGGCTGGAGGGCACAGCTCCACCAGTGGGTACGTAGAAACTTTGCAGGTAAGTGTTAAACAACTTTTCCTGCAGGGTATTTAGCTCCGTAAAACTGGCTCGTGAAGTCAGTTGGAGTTGGAACATGGACCGGTCCGGGCGGAGAGTGCGCTCCAAGCGCGTGTCTAGCGACGAGTCGCATTCTCGATCGGGTCGGGAGATAGTAACCGGACTTCCG
Organism: Okamejei kenojei; assembly: GCA_035221665.1. NCBI lineage: Eukaryota > Metazoa > Chordata > Chondrichthyes > Rajiformes > Rajidae > Okamejei > Okamejei kenojei. Next base: position 52,132,984 of record CM069147.1, read on the forward strand.
GTTCCAATACCGGGGGCCGTTTCACCGTTAGCACCAGTTCAAAGTGCTTCCAGGTCAGTGCCTGAAACTCAACAGGCTGTGGCTGCTAAGAGGCACAGCAAGGCCACAAGTAAAACAAACAGGCCAGTACTATCTGATGATTCAGATGACGGTGGTGATTCTCCCCCAGGGGCTAAAGAGATGTGGGGAAAAATGCAACAGATGGAACACATGCTGCAGCTTTTGGTACAGCAAGGGGCTAAGGCCACAGAGACTACTCAGGCAGTTGAGCAGCAGGGATCCTGTGAAGAGGATTACCTGGAATACCGCCGTGGGGAATTCCTTCCAGCGCCTGTTATAGGACTGGGGGATGCCTCCCTAGACTACCAAATGGGAAATGCGGGGCAGGATGCAGCTGACCCTATGTCTGGTGTCCCTGCTTATGTGCAAACACCAGAGCACAAGAGCCTTGCTCCGGGTGTACCGGACATAGCAATGTCTTTTGCTATTCCGGAGGGAACTGGTGAGGCCATGGAGGAATACCTAGCAACTAATGTAAATTACTTAGTTTCTCACCAGCTGCAACTATCTGTCATGCAGGAGACAAGCAGCAAATATAAAACACCTGTTAACTGTGCTTCATTAAAAGTGCCAATGGTGAACCCAGCAATATGGGCATCCATGAGTCCTTCCATGAGGGGGCAGGAGGTTTCGTTATCAGCACGTCCTCAAACTGGTGGCGGCCACGATCACTGCATTTGGCACCATGGTCCAAGGGACCGTGTTATCTCCGTTACAGAAGAATATGTTAGCTATGACAGATAGCTATGTCCATTGTTGTTCCATTGTTTAAAAAGGGTTCAAAGAATAAACCTAGCAATTATAGACCTATTAGTTTGACGTCAGTGGTGGGCAAATTAATGGAAAGGATAATTAGAGATAATATATATAAGCATCTGGATAAACAGGGTCTGATCAGGAACAGTCAACATGGATTTGTGCCTGGAAGGTCATGTTTGACAAACCTTCTTGAATTTATTGAAGCGGTAACTAGGGAAATTGATGAGGGTAAAGCAGTGGATGTTGTCTATATGGATTTCAGTAAGGCCTTTGACAAGGTTCCCCATGGAAGGTTGGTTAAGAAGGTTCAATCTTTGGGTGTTAATGGCGGAGTAGCAAGATGGATTCAACAGTGGCTGAATGGGAGATGTCAGAGAGTAATGGTGGATGGCTGTTTGTCAGGTTGGAAGCCGGTGACCAGTGGGGTGCCTCAGGGATCTGTGTTGGGTCCACTGTTGTTTGTCATGTACATCAATGATCTGGATGATGGGGTGGAAAATTGGATAAGTAAGTATGCAGATTTTACTAAGATAGGTGGTGTTGTGGATAATGAAGTAGATTTTCAAAGTCTACAGAGAGATTTGGGCCATTTGGCAAAGTGGGCTGAAAGATGGCAGATGGAGTTTAATGCTGAAAAGTGTGAAGTGCTACATCTTGGCAGGACAAATCAAAATAGGACGTACATGGTAAATGGTAGGGAATTGAGGAATGCTGTGGAACAGAGGGATCTAGGAATAACTGTGCATAGTTCCCTGAAGGTGGAATCGCATGTAGATAGGGTGGTAAAGAAAGCCTTTGGTGTGCTGGCCTTTATAAATCAGAGCATTGAATATAGGAGTAGGGAAGTAATGTTAAAATTGTACAAGGCATTGGTAAGACCAATTCTGGAGTATGGTGTACAATTTTGGTCGCCTAGTTATAGGAAGGATGTCAACAAAATAGAGAGAGTACAGAGGAGATTTACTAGAATGTTGCCAGGGTTCCAGCAACTATGTTACAGAGAAAGGTTGAACAAGTTAGGTCTTTATTCTTTGGAGCGCAGAGGTTAAGGCGGGACTTGATTGAGGTCTTTAAAATGATGAAAGGGATAGACAGAGTTGACGTGGATACGTTTTTCCCATTGAGGGTAGGGAAGATTCAAACAAGAGGGCATGACATGAGAACAGAGATGCCAACCCTAAATTTAGTTCACAGTAACATTCAACCCATTTGTCCGTAACAAATGGGGTTAAATGCATTTCTCTCCGTACTCACTTGGGGTTGTTGCCGGCGGGTCTGCGCCTGCGCACTGGTACAGATCAGTGGGCTGCCGGCGGGCGGGTGCGGCACATGCGCACTTGGCAACGTTGCCGGCGGGTCTGCGCCTGCGCACTGGGTGGGGGTGGGGGGGAGGCCCGGTGATGGGGCTGCCGCGAGCGGCCGGCTGGCGGCAAGAAAGTGCCGCTGATCGCGCGGGCCGGCGCCGCCCGGGCTCTGGGCCGGGCGTGGCGTGGCTCGAAATAGCGCCAGGCCCGGCAACGCTCCCCCACTGCGCACGCGCGGCCACTGGGGCCCGGCAACCCTCCCCCACTGCGCACGCGCGGACACTAGGGCCCGGCAACCCTACCCCACTGCGCACGCGCGGACAATAGGGCCTGGCAAAGTGCCGCTGATCGCGTGGGCCGGCAAACCGGGGACACATGGCGCCGGCGTTCACCACGGGAGGAACACCGGCGCGGCGGTGTTCCGTAACAGCATGTTTGGCAGCCGGAACACCGTAAAAAGGTTATTTCGCCGGGACAAAATACGGCGAATCCGGGACACTTGGCATCTCTGTGAGAATTAAGGGACAGAAGTTTCGGGTTAACGTGAGGGGGAACGTCTTTACTCAGAGGGTGGTGGCTGTGTGGAATGAGCTTCCAGCAGAAGTGGTGGAGGCAGGATCGATTTTAACATTTAAGGGAAAAGTGGATAGGTATATGGACGTGAAGGTAATGGAGGGGTATGGTCTGAGTGCAGGTAGATGGGACTAGGGGAAAACAAATGGTCGGCACGGACTGGAAGGGCCGAGAGGGCCTGTTTCCGTGCTGTAATTGTTATATGGTTATATGGTTATATGGTTATATGATTTGTAACGTCTTTTTCGAAATTAACTGCATTCAGAAAATTGCCATCAGGCCTACTTTAAACCAAACATTTGCTGTTGAAAACACCTTGGAAAACAATTTTTTTTTAAAGCCACTTCTTATATTTTAAAGTGCCAGACATTAATATTAGGAGTTTAAAACAAGTATATTTAATATTATCCTGCCCAGCTGCAGGCAAGATGTTGCTGCACCCCAGCATCTTTTCTTTGCCGAATCAGTCAAGCCATTATTTGAGCATTCCAGTCTTCCACAATAACTTAATTTCAACAGTTGTCTGCAAAGACGAGAAGACAAGCTCACAAGAAGAACTGCTGCGTTGTATAATAAAAGTTCTTACGTAAGTTTTTACCTGTGTTTAAGTTATGCTCCGATTTCTTAAGAGGGCAGATGATACATTATCTAATAGTCTAGTTCACACCAGTTATTCTATGTTTCTGTAGTGTAGTTTAGTTTATTACTAGACTAAGTGGGACCCGTTGGGTCCCAGTCACATGGGAGGCCTGGTCCCCCATCGCAACCCAATCCCAAACGCAATATTCCACCACTCACCAATGGCCCCTAACTGCGCAGGCGCGGCTCATTTCCCCTCATCCCCGAGCACTCCCTCCCCCCCTCCTCTTCATGTGTGGGAGGGATGGAAGGGAGGGAAGGGGGGTGTGTGGCAGGGGGTGTGTGCGGAGGGAGGGGAAGTGTATGTGGGCAGGTGGGTTTAGGAGGGGGGTGGAGAGGGTGGTGTGGAGGGAGGAAGGTGTGTGGGAAGGAGGGGTGTAGGACGGGGTTGTGGGGGGAGGGGGGGGATGGGGGGACTGTGGGGGGAGGGGGTTGTGGGGGAAGTGGTGTGTGGGGGGTGGGGTGTCTGGGCAGTGAGGAGGGGTGTGTGGGCGGGGGAGGGTTGCGGGGGCGGGTTGAGGGGGCGGAGGGGTTTGGGAGCAGGGGGATTGTGGGGGGAGGGGGGTGTGGGCATGTGTGGGCGGGGGGGGGAAGAGAGCTTGGAGAAAAGACGGGGAAGGACCTTGGGGGAGAGGGGGGGTATCACGGGGGAGGGGGGCAGGAGCCAGTGAGGGGGACCAGAGGGGAAGGGGCTGGATCTGGCGGTGCGATGGGGCCCCACAGCGGCGCAGGTCGTTCTCCCCCGCTGGAATCAGTGTCTCCGCTTTCCGTTTGGCAACATCGGCGACATCTCCGGCGCCGTGCCACTTCCGGACGCTCTGAAAATTGTGTCCGGTTGGAGACCTCCGCCAGCCACCTACAGCGTCCCTCAGCTCCAGTAACGACGCGATGGAGCAGCAAGGGGCGGACCATCCCGGGTAGTGACAGGAGAAGAGACCAATCCGTGTGTCGCTGACTAGCAGGAGAAGCGATCGATCTGCGCGCGCACGGATTTTAAGATTTCTAAACCTCGCTAACTTTTACAATATACCACCTATCGGAATGAAACTTGTTGTACTCGCAGTGCAGGAGAACGGTGAGTGAGCTGGCTATCGCGTACCATTTTAGCGCAAATAGAAAAAAACGAGCAAACCGGAAGAGCACTTGATCAGAATTTTAATTATGTATAGATCGCTACGTGTACTGAGGTACAGTGAAATGCTTTTATTTGCATGCTATCCAGTCAAAGAAAATACTATAGGTGAATACAATCAGGTCCACCACAATGCACAGATAAATTACTATTCTTAATTCTAAATCCTCAAGCTGTTCCTTGTGTCCATTATCTTGCAAAGTCCACTTGAAACCTGAACCAGCTTAACCAATTGCAAAGGCGTAGGTTAGTGCTTTTGGTTGCAACACCCACATATTTACAGTTCATCTCAGTAATCCAAAGGTTTCAAAGTTATTTTATTGTCACGTGTACCAATTAAGGTACAGTGATATGCAAATTACCATACAACCATACTAAGTTTAGCAGAATGACAACTTCATTAGATTGATTATTGACCATGTTTTTTTTATAATATGGATTAAGGTACTTAAATGATACTGCTGAAATGATTAATTATTTGAATATTTATTTTTCCAGTGAGGTAATCCTCATTCAGATAATCATGCATTCAGTCACTCGTACCATGCAATTAGTGCAGCATTGTCAAGCAGCTGAAGATAACACAAACAATTTTCAATTGTCAACGGGAAAGCATTGAAACATAGCAAATTACAGGCAATTTCGCGTTATCTCCAACCAAATTAGTGTTCACGTCTGGCAAACACCCAAAGGTCTCCTGGAGAGTTGAACATATTCCAATAGAAGACTCCTCCCAGCAATTTAACTGATTGACAAAGAACAGTCATTTAAACCCCTGTCCCACTTAGGAAACCTGAACGGAAACCTCTGGAGACCGTGTGTCCCACACAAGGCTCCCGTGAGGTTCCCAAAGGTTCCCGGGGGCTCCGGTCACTCTCCATGATTAACCAGAGGTTCTGGTCAATTGCCTGGAGAGCCTCAACCGAAGCGTGAGATGCATCTACTGACCAAAGACCCTACCGCACGCACACACACACACACAAATACACAAACACATCGCGAAGGTGGGGGCCAGGGACAGCGGAGGAGCGTTTTCTGCGTGTGAAGAGGAAAGTAAACAGCTGCCACAGAGCAAGGTAAGTCCTTTAGAGAGCGCGGGAGGGACGGAGAGAAGGGGGGAGAGAAGGGGTGGAGAGTTTTACGAAGTTTAATAAAGTTAGCGGGCATTTTACCTTCCGGCGGATCTTCTAGGTCCTGAAAACCAAAGAAGATTTCTTTGCTGAAAACGCCAATGAGCCAATCAAAATGGCCAGTCAGTGAAGGCCTTCGAATGGCTGTAAGTAAAAATGCGACCCCACCACTGGCTTCGACAAAACAGCAACCTGTTTTTAGTTGCGGCCGGTTTTGACTTTTCTGAAATAATCGCAGGAACATAGCAGAAGCTGCGATTACGCGGAAACTACTTTCCACCATTAGGGAGAGTGACAGGAACCTCCGGGAACCTCATGGAAACCTTGGGTGGGGCGCAAGGTCTCCAGAGGTTTCCGTTCAGGTTTCCTAAGTGGGAAGATCCGCCGGCAGGTACAATGCCCAAGTTTTATTAAACTTATTAAAATTGTCTCCACTCCTTCTTCCCCCCCGTTTTCTGCCCTTCTCTCCCTCCCTCCCGCGCTCTCTAAAGAACTTACTATGCTCTGTGGCAGCCGTTTACTTTCCTCTTCACACGCAAAAAGCGCTCCTCCATTCTCCCTCGCCCCCACCTTCGCGATTGTGTTTGTGTGTGCGCGCGGTCGTCAACAAAGATCCTATAGGATCTTTGGTCAGTAGATGCAGCTCATGCTTCGGTTGAGGCTCTCCAGGCAATTGACCAGAACCTCTGGTGACTCATGGAGAGTGACCGCAACCACTGGGAACCTCACGGGAACCTTGGGTGGGGCACACGGTCTCCAGAGGTTTCCGTTCAGGTTTCCTAAGTGGGACAGGGGCTTTACATATTTGGCTTCAAAAGATGAAATGCTCATCCAAGAGTCCGTGGAAGTGCCTTACATGACTAGATTGGCCAGGACCTTGAGTAATTTCCAATATTATTAACAATGAACACTTTCACAGATCCTTAACTGTCACTATGTCTCTGTAATCTGATTATCTTTAAAAAGGCTAAAAGGTTCCCAGTGAGCAACGAGACCAGGAGTGTTCTCGTCTAGCGGGACCAAGCCTTCACTCGCTGGGGACGCCGATGGGCCGTGAGAGTGAGGAGGGATACATGAGCAGCCGCCGAGAGCGAAGCGGGCCATAGAGGAGCGAGGAAGCTCCCGGCGAGGTGCCATTGAAGAGAGGACTCGGCAGATGGTGGTTATGGATGGGCCCTGCGGTGGGTGCCGGAGGTTGGACAAGGAAGCGCCGCTGAGAACAAAGAGGAGCCGGGGGTGGAGAGCCACCAGAAACAAAGAGGAACCATCTTTGTCCTGTACGTGGGTTCTCTTTGCATTCTTTGTGTATGGTACGCAAAACAAAGAATTTCCCTGTGACATGTCATATGTGATAAAGTATCAATTAATCCAAAGATAACTGCGAGCATTTGGAACTTTGAAAGCATTTTATTCATATTCAGCAAACCTGGTAATGTGGTTGGACCACAACCACCTTTTTGGCATGAATTTCGTCTGTACCATTGTTGCAGAATCTGCAGCACTGAAACAGGCTTTTCAGTCTTCCGGATCCATATTGGAATATAGATTTCTCCCACTCACTACCTGTGGCCAGTTATGCAGCAGACATCTACATAAGTATCAATACCATCTACTACGATCCTCACCCATCAGCATGAATCACATGGTCATCACTAGAGCCAGGATGTTTAGGCACTAAAAAACTCTGCAATAGGCAGGCAAAAAGGCAAAATAAAATTACGAAAAAGGCACGAAAAAGGTATTAATTGACAAAAAAGGCATTTATTTCCACCACCAAAATATGGTTAAAAATAATAATATAAAGAAAGGCCTGTCCCACTAACGTGACTTTTTCAGCAACGTGTTGAAAATCCAGTGGCGACCAGAACAAGGTACGACTCTTTGGGCGACTACTCACGACCGTACAGGCTTCACCCCGCGACATGTCGCCAGGGTGTCACCGTTATGGTCGTGATTAGTCTCCTCAGTCACCCAAAGAGTCGTAGCGTCTTTCTGGTCACCGCAGAATTTTCAACACGTTGCATATTTTCGCTGACCTGCAACGATCTATGATGGGTGCCGGCAGACGCCGAAAAAGTCGCGTAAGTGGGACAGGCCCTTAAAGGTATATTACATTTAATGACCAAAGTTGCCTGGTTGCACATAATTACTGGCATTTTTTTCAAATGATCTGGTGGTAAACTATGCCATCTGTCAGACAGAATATGTTTCAGTTGCAAAAAACTTATTTCTACCCCAGCTGAGGTCACTGGTGCATACCCGAAACAATCTACAGATTCTATATTCATGTTGATATCTTGTGCATTACAACTACCTTTGAGAACTTTAGCTATGTTTCATATTTCTTCAAGATCTTTGTTAGTTAAAATCAATCGCTCACATTTTCCTTGCATGTCTTCACCTACATCGTCGTGAACTTTACGAATATCGCCACAATCTTGTTATGGCCCTGTCTCACTGTGCGAGTTGACCCACGAGGTACCCCGAGTGACAGACTCGTGGCTGTGCACGAGACTTCAAGTTTATGATCAAGTGTGTAACCGAGTTCCCCACGGGTATGTCATTGCTGCGATGTTCCAAGTTCCTCTCCCGAGTTACCAAGTTCCTCTCCCGTTACTCTTGAGCCAACCGTGAATGAAGGTATGTTTTAATAAAGCAACAATGTTAAAATACATCTCCATCCTGTGGCTTTGAGTTATTTCAGCGCGGAGGCATCTATTGATATGACCTACAATGGGAAAATGCGCATCCTCCAGTAACCAAGCATTTCTTGTTTATGTTTTTAAATACTTTTTTGCAATGGATCTCTATTTTAAATAATTTTAAAAAAGGAAGCAGCTCGGGTGACTGACATTGAGCGGCCGCCGGGACCCGACAGCACACACACACACACACACACACACACACACACACACACACACACAGAGAGAGAGAGATACACACAGACAGCAGGACTGGCCGCCACTTCAGAGGAAGGAAGCAGCTCGGGTGACTTTGAGCGGCCGCCGGGACCCGACAGCAGACACACACACAGATACACACAGATAGACAGAGAGGGAGAGAGAGAGACACACACACATACACACACACACACATAGAGAGAGAGATACACACAGACAGCAGCTGGCCACCACTTCAGAGGAAGGAAGCAGCTCGGGTGACTTTGAGCGGCCGCCGGGACCCGACAGCAGACACACACACAGATACACACAGATAGACAGAGAGGGAGAGAGAGAGAGACACACACACACACACACATACACACACACACACATAGAGAGAGAGATACACACAGACAGCAGGACTGGCCACCACTTCAGAGGAAGGAAGCAGCTCGGGTGACTTTGAGCGGCCGCCGGGACCCGACAGCAGACACACACACAGATAGACAGAGAGGGAGAGAGAGAGAGACACACACACACACACACACACACACACACACAGATACACACAGACAGCAGGACTGGCCACCACTTCAGAGGAAGGAAGCAGCTCGGGTGACTTTGAGCGGCCGCCGGGACCCGACAGCAGACACACACACAGATACACACAGATAGACAGAGAGGGAGAGAGAGAGAGACACACACACACACACACACACACACACACACACAGACAGAGACACACACACACACACACACAGATACACACAGACAGCAGGACTGGCCGCCACTTCAGAGGAAGGAAGCAGCTCGGGTGACTGACTTTGAGCGGCCGCCGGGACCCGACAGCAGACACACACACAGATACACACACACACACACACACACACACACACACACACACACAGCCACACACACAGCCACACACACAGCCACACACACACATATGTGGCGTTTCTGCTCGGGACCCTTCTTCAGACAATCCAATGTCCCATAATATATTCTTTAAATATTAAGTTTTCTGTTGAAAGTGTGGTGCCGTGGTTACGGGTTGTCGGAAGGAAGATGATGAGGTCTGGTACAAGTTGACTTTGTTTTCAGTAATCAGGCCTCCGTGTTGGCCGATGCCTGGTTGATCGAGCGTTCATACAGTTGCGAGCGAGCGAGGTCCATTTATAGGAGCAAGGAACGCGAAGCCTCTGAGGGTTCATTGTTCCCCTGGTTTGGATTGCTCCCAGGAGAGCGGGCACAAAGAAAAATTTAGGCATTCTTCTGTGGAAGGGGGAGGGCAGTATAAAATCGAAAGCATTGTACAGCAGCACTCTCCCCAACACGAAACACAGCGCAGCGTAAACAATTAAACAGCTTCACTTTTAAAAGCAAAGACACACGTTAAATTACACGGCCCCAAGAAATCGCCTCTCAATTGCTTCGGGGTTGGAATTGAAATATATATAATATATATAATATGTATATACATATTATACTACTTTGGTTCAGTCCCTTTCAGATTATAAAAAAGTTCCCACGATAGACTCACGAGACATTATGGTAAACGCACGGGCCATTACGTTACTGCAACGAGTTTAAATGTTTCCATTTTTAACTTGAACAGTTAATTTGACTCGTGGAAAAAATCAAACATGTTTGATTTTTTTCACGAGTTAACAAGTTTCCCGAGTACCTGCCGTTAGCGCCACGAGTGGACAAGTTGAACGCGCGAGTTCCGACGTTCCCGCTACGTGATCACCACGAGTGAAAACTCGGGGTCACTCGTGGGCCAACTCGCACAGTGAGACAGGGGTTTTACTTTGTTGAAAACCTGCAAGTTTTTCACTATTGTTTCGCCACGTTTCTCAAGGGAAGTGGTAGCTTGTGGGAAGTTTGCAAAATTGGAAGCAATAAACACAAGATCGTAGTGGAGGACCTTTTTCTGCACCCGTCCCCTTCCCAGCTCTCCTTCTCGTCCTACTGTCTCCACTTCTTCCTTTCTTTTCCCCTCCCCCCACATCAGTCGGAAGAAGAGTCTCGACCCGAAACGTCGCCTACTCCTTCTCTCCATAAATGCTGCCTCACCCGTTGTTTCTCCAGCATTTTTTATCTACCTTTGATTTTTCCAGCATTTGCAGTTCTTTCTTAAATAGATCTTGGAGAAAACTGAACCAGCGGGCAGCGGCATGAACGAATGAACGACTGACGGTGGTCCCCGATTTTGCCCCGGTGATGGAAGTTTTCTTGTAAGTTATACTATGTTTTTTTTGTTTTTTTTTAAATATATTTTTATTAGAGGTAAGCAATAAATTGGCAAACACATATTATGGTATGTATTTTGTGTACATCAATCATATATTATTAATATTATCAATTGAATCAATCTGCCTCTAATAGGTTTTTTTTCATAGATTAAGAGTAATAAAAAAAGAGAGAAAAAAAATCAAAAAAAAATCATAAGGAATGGAATAATTTACCATTAATACATCATTGGAGATAAGATCAAGGTACACAAAAGACTGGAGAAACTCAGCAGGTGCAGCAGCATCTATCTCATTATTAGTTTTGAGTGCGGATCCAGTTTAGTATTAATAACTTCAGAAGTTATTTTAAAAATCTCAATCCAGAAATGTGTAATTTTTATACAATTTGCAAAAGTATGTGTTAAGTTAGCCTCTAGATGCTGACATTTATCACAGATAGGAGAGATATGTGGAAAGATTCTATTCAGTTTAACTTTTGAGTAATGTAATCTGTGTAATACTTTAAATTGTCTAAAACAAGTCTGACATTTAGCGAGCATTGATGTATATATTGTAAACTTTTGTCCCAAATATCTTTCGTTATGGGTTGGCTTAATTCATTTTCCCATGTATGTCTATGTGATTCCGTCGATGGTACCTCGCTGTCTAAAAGGATATTATAAATATAAGTTGTTAGTTTTTCTGTATTAGGATGCTTATTCAACCATTCATCAAGGATTTCTGGTTCCCTATTCCTATAATCTTGTGTATTTGATTTAACATAATCTCTGAGTTGTAGATATCGAAAAAAAATATTTGAGTGTATTCCATAAATCTGTTGTAACTCCTGAAATAAAAGAAAAGTACCTTTCTTATAAAGATGTTCCATCTTTTTAATTCCATAATTTTTCCATTGTGTGAAACCTTTATCCAGCATGGAAGGTTTGAATAAGGGATTGTTTACAATAGGGAGACAGAGTGGTATATTATCCAATTTTAAAGCCTTTTTTAATTGTTTCCAGATTTGTGTACCACTATGTATTATTGGGTTTTCCCTTTAGGTTTTTTTGTGCAATTTTGTCAGTGCAAACATAAGCGAACCGATTTCAAAATGTAAACAATCCTCCTTTTCCATCCTTAACCAGTCTGGTTGTTGATCCATTTCTTCCAGCCAAAAATTCATGTTTTTAATATGGACTGCCCAAAAATAAAACAGAAAATTTGGTAGAGCTAAACCTCCATTAATCTTTGATTTACATAAATGTTTTTTACTTATTCTATGATTCTTATAATCCCAGATGAAACTTGTAACAGTGGAGTCTACTTTTTTTTAAAAAGAATTTGGAATATATATCGGAATTGACTGAAATAAGTACAATAATTGCGGCAAAAAGATCATTTTTATAGCATTAATTCTACCGAACATTGAAATGGGGAGTGTTTTCCAATACTGAATATTCTTGTTTAGTTTATTCAGTAAAGGTGGGAAATTTGATTTAAATAAAGTATACATCTTAGTTACATGAATACCTAAATATTTAAATATTTAAATCTTTCCTCAACTATTTTAAAAGGTAATTGTTGTAGTGTATGTAAATAGCTATTGGCATGATTTCGCTTTTATTCCAATTAATTTTATATCCTGAAAACTGACCAAATTGAGTTATTAGATATAATAAATTTGGAATACTAATTTCTGGCTTTGTAATATATATTAATACATCATCTGCATATAAAGGGATTTTATTCATTGTATCTTTAGTATTGTACCCAAGTATTTCTGGATGAGCTCTGACACTTTCTGTGAGTGGTTCAATTGCTATAGCGAATAATAATGGAGATAGCGGGCATCCTTGTCTACAACCTCTAGAAAGATTAAATTTAGTTGATAACACTTGGTTTGTTAGTATTCTAGCTGTTGGGTTAGAATATAAAAGAATAGAATTGGGTTAGAATACCCATGTACAGTACTTCTCTCCCAATTGAAAATTTTCCATCACCGAAAATAAATATGACCATTCTAGCTGATCAAAGGCTTTTTCAGCATCTAGCGAAATAATTGCTAGATCTGCATTAGCAATTCAATTTGAGTATATAATATTAAATAATCGTCTCAGATTGTAAAATGAGTGACGTTTTGGGATAAAACCTGTTTGGTCGGGGTGTATTAATTTGTTAATCACTAAGCTCAATCTATGAGATAGGATTTTAGTTAATATTTTCTGATCAGTATTTAAGAGAGCTATTGCTCTATATGAGGCCGGGTCTTCCAGATCCTTATCAGTTTTGGGTATAAGTATTATTGTAGATTTGGTTAAAGTTTCCGGGAGTTTCTGTTGAATATAAACATGTTTATACAATGTTTGTAAGCGTGGAGAAATCAAATCATAAATTTATTTATAAAATTCGGAGCTTAGGCCATCAGGGCCTGTGGCCTTTCCATTTTTTAAAGATCTAATTGACTCTTCGATATCTTTTAACGTTATTTCAGCACCTAATAGTTCTTGCCCCTGCAAATCTAAACCTTTAAGGTTACATTTCTGTAAAAATGCTTCCATTCCCGTTGATTGTTCTGTCACTTTAGTTGAATAAAGATATTGATAGTATTGTGAAAATCTGTCATTAATATCTTTAGGGAGTGTTAATATTTCTCCCTTATCTGATTTAATCTTATGAATCGTTTTTACCACGTCCTATTTACGAAGCTGACGTGCTAATAGTTTTTGTGGTTTATCACCGAATTCATATAACCAAATAACATATAACCATATAACAATTACAGCACGGAAACAGGCCCTCTCGGCCCTTCCAGTCCGTGCCGACCATTTGTTTTCCCCTAGTCCCATCTACCTGCACTCAGACCATACCCCTCCATTCCCTTCACGTCCATATACCTATCCACTTTACTCTTAAATGTTAAAATCGATCCTGCCTCCACCACTTCTGCTGGAAGCTCATTCCACACAGCCACCACCCTCTGAGTAAAGAAGTTCCCCCTCACGTTACCCCGAAACTTCTGTCCCTTAATTCTCATGTCATGCCCTCTTGTTTGAATCTTCCCTACCCTCAATGGGAAAAACGTATCCACGTCAACTCTGTCTAACCCTTTCATCATTTTAAAGACCTCAATCAAGTCCCCCCTTAACCTTCTGCGCTCCAAAGAATAAAGACCTAACTTGTTCAACCTTTCTCTGTAACATAGTTGCTGGAACCCTGGCAACATTCTAGTAAATCTCCTCTGTACTCTCTCTATTTTGTTGACATCCTTCCTATAACTAGGCGACCAAAATTGTACACCATACTCCAGAATTGGTCTTACCAATGCCTTGTACAATTTTAACATTTACTTCCCTACTCCTATATTCGATGCTCTGATTTATAAAGGCCAGCACACCAAAGGCTTTCTTTACCACCCTATCTACATGCGATTCCATCTTCAGGGAACTATGCACAGTTATTCCTAGATCCCTCTGTTCCACAGCATTCCTCAATTCCCTACCATTTACCATGTACGTCCTATTTTGATTTGTCCTGCCAAGATGTAGCACTTCACACTTATCAGCATTAAACTCCATCTGCCATCTTTCAGCCCACTTTTCCAAATGGCCCAAATCTCTCTGTAGACTTTGAAAATCTACTTCATTATCCACAACACCACCTATCTTTGTATCATCTGCATACTTACTTATCCAATTTTCCACCCCATCATCCAGATCATTGATGTACATGACAAACAACAGTGGACCCAACACAGATCCTGAGGCACCCCACTGGTCACCGGCTTCCAACCTGACAAACAGCCATCCACCATTACTCTCTGACATCTCCCATTCAGCCACTGTTGAATCCATCTTGCTACTCCGCCATTAACACCCAAAGATTGAACCTTCTTAACCAACCTCCCATGGGGAACCTTGTCAAAGACCTTACTGAAATCCATATAGACAACATCCACTGCTTTACCCTCATCAACTTCCCTAGTTACCACTTCAAAAAATTCAAGAAGGTTTGTCAAAACATGACCTTCCAGGCACAAATCCATGTTGACTGTTCCTGATCAGACCCTGTTTATCCAGATGCTTATATATATTATCTCTAAGTATCCTTTCCATTAATTTGCCCACCACTGACGTCAAACTAATAGGTCTATAATTGCTAGGTTTATTCTTTGAACCCTTTTCAAACAATGGAACAACATGCGCAGTTCGCCAATCCTCCGGCACTATTCCCGTTTCTAATGACATTTGAAATATTTCTGTCATAGCTCCTGCTATTTCTACACTAACTTCCCTCAATGTCCTAGGGAATATCCTGTCAGGACCTGGAGACTTATCTTTTATATTTTTCAAAAGTGTCAGTACTTCCTCCTCTTTGAATCTCATAGTTTCCATAGCTACTCTACTTTTTCCCCTTAACTCACAGAGTTCAATATCCTTCTCCTTGGTGAATACCGAAGAAAATAAATTGTTCAATATCTCCCCCATCTCTTTTGGCTCTGCAGATAACTGTCCATTCTGGTTCTCTAATGGTCCAATTTTATCCCTCGTTATCCTTTTGCTATTAATATAGCTGTAGAAACCCTTTGGGTTTACTTTCACCTTTCTTGCCAAAGCAACCTCATATCTTCTTTTAGCCTTCCTAATTTCTTTCTTAAGATTCTTTTTACATTCTTCAAAATGTAATTGTTTTGCATGTTGATATAGTTTTATTACTTGGTCAGAGTATATTTTATTTAACTTATATTTTAGTGCTGCAATTTTATTATGTTTTGCCAATGAAGGTGCTCCTGCATTTTCTATGTCTAATTGCCTTATTTCCATTTCCAATGTCTGTTGTTTAGCCCTTTTCTCTTTATTAAGAAATGCCTGGGAGGAGTTTAATGCCCCTCGTATAAAGCTTTCAATGTTTCCCAGAGAAGGGAGGCAGAAATTTCAGGCTGGTCATTGACCTCGAGAAACATATTAATCTGTTTTACAAGATATTCACACCATATCTTTTCAATTTAAATTTGAGGATTAAGTCTCTATTGTGTCTGTTTCTTGTCCATTCCGTTTAGTTTAATCATAAACGTTAATGGAGCATGGTCCGAAATTATAATGTTATGATATTGCGAATTGTAGGTAAATGAAATAAGTTTAGAATCTACTAAGAAATAATCTATCCTTGAATATGTTTTATGCACAGGTGAATAAAATGAATATTCTCGTCCGGATGGATTTTCAATTCTCCAGACATCCTTAATGTTGGTAGTGTTAATATATGTGTTTAAAAATTCACTTGACTGAGATTTTGATTTTCTTTGAGTTGATGATCTGTCTAAATAAGAATCTAGTGTACAATTTAAGCCTCCACCGATTATTAAGTTATTTTGTGTGCATTCCGGAATAGTATTAAGTATTCTCTTGAAGAACAATGGGCTATCAAAATTTGGTCCATATACATTGAGAGTCACTTTTTTTTAGTATAATTCGCCTACTATTACAATATATCTACCATCAATATCTTCTATAGTTGATATATGTTTGAAAGGTATACCATTACGGATTAATATTGTAACCCCTCTAGATTTATGTGTGAATGAAGAATGATACGTTTGAGCAATCCATTGTTTTCAGTCTATGTTGCGCTTCCTTTTTAAGATGAGTCTCCTGGAAGAATATTATATCTGTTTTAAGTGATTTTAAATGAGCTAATACTTTGCCTCTCTTGATGGGTTCATTAATTCCCTTAACATTCCAACTACAGAATGTAATTCCTTCACTCCCAGTTTTCACTTTTACGTCTTGCATCTTATGATTAAGGTGGTCTATAAAAGAGCAGATGATTCAGACCATACCTGAACCTCAGATAGATGAATTTTACATCTTGTAGGTTTTCTTCTCGGTCATATCTCCTTAAATAATACTTATAATTCCATTCAAAATAATGATTATAATATAATATAAAATAGAAAAAAGAGAGTGTTGTATTAGCTTTTGGTAAGCTTTACCGTAGCTTTTGGTAAGAAAAAAAATTACTTGCTCCGTACTTTCCTTGAAAGAAAAGCTTCAATTTCTATTAAAAAACATTATACGGGGGGGGGGGGGGGGGGGGGGGGGGGGGAACAATGGTTATATTCCAGTAGTGGAATAATTAATAATCTCAAAGTAAAATATTAGTCTCATATAACAAAAATATTAGTCCACGATTCGTCAAAAAGTATCAAGTATCAGGGAGTAAACCACCATTTTTTAATTATTTTTTTTGATTAATAATATCATCCAAAATATGATCATATTGCACCTTCACCCCCCCCCCAAAGATCAGTTGTCTGGGCGGCGTCTCAATGCTCTATGTGCCCGAGCAAGTAAAGGTGCTTGATCCAGATTTAAAACTTCTTCAATAGAACTGCAGCAAATTCACGGGAGTCACGATCCCCCTCTCTGCCTTCCCGGACACCAATACACTTAGATTCTGGCATCTCTGTCGTCCCTCCAAGTCAATACTTTTTCAGTTATTTTATGCAATAAGTCTGACTTGTTCTCAGAGAGAAGCTTGCTTGTAGTTTTAGAGCTTGTTTCAGCAATTTCCTCTAATTCAATTATAGTTTTATGTTGTTCTAGTGCCTGAGAGATGGGGTCCAACTTCGAATTAAATCTGGATTCCATCAAATTCAATTTAACATTTACCTCTTCAATCTTTTGATTTAGATTTTCTTCCATGGCCA
Source organism: Okamejei kenojei (assembly GCA_035221665.1). NCBI lineage: Eukaryota > Metazoa > Chordata > Chondrichthyes > Rajiformes > Rajidae > Okamejei > Okamejei kenojei. The sequence continues at coordinate 52,150,403 of CM069147.1, forward strand.
ACTTCCAGGAATCCAGTACTTCATGTACAGAAGCAATGACATCTTCTTTAATTTCTTCTTTAATTTCTTTTTTAAAAGTTTTCAACTCATCCGTGAAGTTATGTTTAAGTTTTTTCAATTCTTCGCGCGCCTGATGACGTCACAGGCTTATTGTAAGCAGCCGGTAGCTTTATCGTGCAGATAAGTCCCGATTTCCCGCCCCGTTTTTACAAAGATTTCCGAAGCTAAACGGCGCGAGTCTGCCTTACTCCATAGCCGGAAGTCAAGTTATACTATGTTAACACGTTAATAATACATTAATATTAACGTGTCAACAGAGAAAACGTCATTCTAATCACAGTACATCTAGAGAAAATAGCACGACCTTTTAGCAAAAGGGCAATAAAAGGCTGATTTAGGCATTCCATTGTGGAAAAGGGCATTATCCTGGTGAAATCATCAAAAAAGGCATAAAAAGGCACATGGTATTTATGGCAAAATCCTGGCTCTACTCATCACTGTCACTACACAAGTACTCATCTTTCCAATGTAAGCTAACAATCTGAACTTCTTCTCAACATAGAACAGTCAGCACAAGAACGGGCCCTTTGGCCCACAATCTTTGTGCCAAACATGATTTGTAGCTGGACTAAAAATAGAACTATTCCCAAATGAATTCCATCAATGATCTGAATAAATAACTTGACCTGTATTGGAAGAATCTTATTTTGACATGCAAACGTAAGAAACACTCATCCTGCAAATGTCAAAAAGTGATGTCTGTCAATTGGTCCAAAAGAAATAACATGCAATCTGGTACTTCAATCCTTTAATTTGCTAAATTATGGCCAATAGAAGAATCATACTAGTGGAGCCCCCTCCCCCCCCCCCCCCCCCCAATACCTGAAAAAAATCAGGTATTGAATGGAATTGACACTGTGATCAGTTTCAAATTTAGAATGATGGCCTTTTCTTTCAGATGATTTGTTAAGGGAAAATGCCAAACTTTATAAAACTAACATATTATAATAAATTGTACTTACCATATTACTCAGAGAATACTAACAACTGAATATATAAATTGATTAGGTAATTGTACTTCATACATGAGTTAACAGGTGCTTCTGTTTGTGAAACAGTACCATTTGTTTAAGAAATGTTGCGAGAATGTTGCCAAGACTCGAGGGTCTGAGCTATAGGGAGAGGTTGAACAGTCTGGGACTATTGCAACATTTAAGAAACAATTAGATAGGTACATGGATCGGACAGTTTTGGAAGAATATGGGCCAAACGCAGGCAGGTGGGACTCGTGCAGGTGAGACATGTTGGTCGGTGTGGGCAAGTTGGGCTGATGGGCCTGTTTTCTATCATCTGTTTCCATATCACTTGAGAGTCAAGTTGCATGGAAAAAGGCCCTTTGGCCCATTGGGTCCATGCCTATCAGCAAGAATGTATTTACCCCAATCTTATAATCCCATGTATGACTCTATGAAAACTTGTTGGTAGGTTTATGCAGCTTCATTATTTTATTTCTGTACAGATTTTACATGAACTCCAAATTGAAAGAAATCTAGGATTGGACAGTGGCACGACGAGTAGTATCGCTGCCTCGCCTACTCCAGCAACCGAGGTTCAGTCCTGACTTCCGGTGCTCAATGTGTGACTGCAGCGGCACAGAACTGGTTGAGCTCTGCCTCACAGTGTCAGAGATCCAGTTGGATACTGACCTCAGGTGCTGTCCATGAGGAGTTTGCACATTCTCGCTGTGATTGCATGGGTTTCCTCCTGGTGCTCCGGTTTCTTCCACATCCCAAAGACACGCGGGGTTGTAGCTAAATTAGCCACTGAATACTGCCTCTAGTAGGTAGAGAGTGTGTGAGAAATTGGGATAACATAAAACAAGTATGAATGGGCAATTCATGGTCAGCATTGACTCATTGGGCCCAAAGGGCATGTTTCCATGATGTACCTCTAAACTAAGCTAAAAACAAATTCTCCCTTTGACTCTGCTTGTTTTTTTCCTGGTGTTTTGATTTCCTCCCACATCCCAAAGACTCATGGATCAGTAGGCTAATTGACCACAGTAAATTGTCTCTAGTCTATAGGTGTCATACAATCTGGGGAGAGGCAAGTGAAATAAAGAGAGAATATAAATGGGATTATAGGATTGGGGTAAATACATGCTTAATGGACCCAATAAGACAAAGGACCTTCTTCCATGCAACTTGACTCTGAAGTGATGTAAGAAAGACCCCCATGTACTGGGAAACTTATTTCACAATGTCATAAGCAACAATTATTAAACATTTAACAGTATGTATGACAGATACTTCTTAACATTGAATGATAGGGGAAATGGAATATAAAACTTAGCAAATATAAAACTAAACTCCTACTTGATTTGTTCCCATGTTCTGCTGGCAAGATGCAGCACCCAAAGATCCTTATAATGATAAAACTGTTCACCGTTTGGGGATGCAAATTCTCCTCCAAACACCCAAAGTTGTCCACCTGCTTGAGGAACAACCACAGCCTATTCACAAAGCAAAGCAGACATTGCAATTAGCTCAAACACTGTACATTATTGGAAAAGTAATGTTATGCAATACACTACAATTACAGTGCAGAATGAAAATAATGCTAGATTCTTCTTGTATTACAATTGAGAAAATGTATCAGGATTTTCTAACAAACTAGTCAAAACTTTTGATTTCATCTTATGCAGAGAGATACAAAATTGAGAATTTCCTCAGTAGCATGAACAAAACTGACTTCCATGCTGAGAGTTCTCACTTACTCAAACACATCAATACTGACAGACATGAATGAATAGTGAATGAAATAAAGTGATTTCTAAATCCCAACAGATTCTGAATCAGGGGCAAAAGCTACTTTTTTTATTGTGGTGGATGTGGAATAATAAGACAGTTATAAGAATAATAAAATAGTTAAAATATCATAATTAACCATCTGTATGTACAATTGCTTGAGGATACAAATTTCCAAAGATGATTTTTTTTTTAAATTCTTCTTACTGGTCAAATTTATGTATATACTTAATTTTACCTGATGGGCAGAGCGTGGAGCTGGTGGATTTGGGATTTCCAGTTTTGACCATGCATTCTTCTTGATGTTGTACAAATATAACTCATTGTAGAGAAAAGTCTGTAAGAGGGCAGAGATTAAGAGCTCCATTAGCAAAGTACTAAATAAATAATTTATGCCCGTCTCAATTTCAAAATATGCTATTTCCCAACTGAATGAGGCAATGATTGTCTTTTAGCAACATCTGTCCAAGATAGATGCAAGGAATTTGATTTTGTTTAAGAAGGAACTGCAGATGCTGGAAAATTGAAGGTAGACAAAAATGCTGGAGAAACTCAGCGGGTGAGGCAGCATCTACAGAGTGAAATAAATAGGTAACGTTTCGGGTCGAAACCCTTCTTCAGACTGATGTGAGGAGGGTGGGGGGGTGAAGAAGAAAGGAAGAGGAGGAGATAGTGAGCTGAGGGAGAGCTGGGAAGGAGAGGAGAAAGTAGGAGATTATCTGAAATTAGAGAAGTCAATGTTCATACCGCTCGGGTGCAAAGTGCCCAAGCAAAATATGAGGTGCTGCTCCTCCAATTTACGGTGGTCCTCACGCTGGCCATGGAGGAGGCCCAGGACAGAAAGGTCGGATTCGGAATGGGAGGGGGAGTTGAAGTGCTGAGGAGTTTAAGAAGGAACTGCAGATGCTGGAAAATTGAAGGTAGACAAAAATGCTAGAGAAAGTCAGCGGGTGAGGCAGCATCTATGGAGCGAAGGAAATAGGCAATTTAAGAAGGAACTGCAGATGCTGGTGGCTCAGCATTCGACCCGAAACGTTGCCTATTTCCTTCGTTCCATAGATGCTGCCTCACCCGCTGAGTTCCTTCAGCATTTTTGTCTATCAAGGAATTTGATTGTCTACTTTTATCTTAATCTGGGTAAAGACCTTGGTTCTAATGTAAATTTAGCTGGTTGGAAAAAAATAAATTAAGTTCAATCATAAGATTTGACCTACAACAAACTTCAATGAAAAGTAAAATTGGACCACATCAGAAACACATGGCTGAATAATACTTTCCAAATAATAACACACATTCTTTTCTAAAATATAAAATGACTAAGTCTACAAAATGGGATTGGTGCTTTGGATTCTTTCAAATTAAAGTTTATATTCAAAAATCACATAATCATATAACCTTCTTGGATTTTTTTTCCCCCAAGTTGCAGAAATATTTATTTTTTGTGAGACAAGATAATGTTACAGAAATAATCACAATTTCACAAAGCAGCTGATAAGATGGCATACGTGATGGATATATTTCTGCATCATTTGAATAATCATAGAAAAAGTATCCAGCTGTGGCAACACAAATCAAAACCTGAATACTATTTGATTTACTCGTTTAGTACAGCGATCTAGATAAGCAGAAAATATTCCAATAAGTGATGAATGCTCTGAAGCAATATATATCTGGAAAATCTCAATTTCTTTTCCTGCAGTTACTTATAAATCCTGCACAATTTTAAAACGCATTTTTGCAGGATACAAATCGACACATGTTATTGCAAGCATAATCTGTTCAATAAATACATTTGCCGTTTTTAATTATGGGGCACATGCATTTAGGTGTTTCATACCTAATCCTAACAACTCCTTACACAACATATACAAGTTATGCAAGCATCTGCACTGCATTCTCATAGGTCTAAAAGTAAAAATGTTTTTGATGAAACAATATTCCATCTGTCCTAAGATGTGAATACAAAAAACTACACGGCAACATTCCAAGATGACAAGGAATAGTTTCCCACTGCACAATGTATTTGTTTTAATCTCTCAACCATTATCACTATAAAAATGTTACTTGGTCATTATCATATTGCTTTCTCTGGGGATTAGCTGCATGCTAACAAGCTACTGCATTTTCAACACTATTATCAGTAACTGCAATTCAAAAATGTCTGGATGCCTTTAAGACGCTCTGGTGTGAAAACAAAATTAATGCATGCTTCTTATTGTAAAATCACTATTAAGAGTTCCACTTCCCAGGTTTATGAGATTAAATGAACACCACATCAAAATATGATATGCTTAAAAAGTCTTCCCTCTTCCAAAATCAACTGATCACAATGTTTTTGGCCTACTATGAAGGGTAGTTTCAATATTTGAGAATGTATACCTTTATCTTCTTAAGAACTGGTTAAGAAATGATGGCAACCGTAGAAGGAGATGGAGAAGCTTAGTTTAATATACTTTAGAGATACAGCATAGTAACAGGCCCTTCGGCCCACGGATACACTCCGACCATCAGAGCACCTGGGGAAAACCCAAGTGGTCGCAGGGGAAATGTGCAAACTCCACACATTTGAGGTGAGGATCAAACCCGGGTCTGGCACTGTGAAGCAGCAAAAGATTACCAACTTTTGACTGAAAATAGTTGGCAAAAAATACAGACCGACTTGTATCTAACAGACTTTGGAAAAACTGTTAGTTCAGTAGACAAGTAACTTACCATAATTTCCCAACCACTAACCCAGCTCCAGTAGCAACCATATTTATGTGGCTAATCCAGTTAAGGCTCTGATAATGGGGAAAATTCAGCATTGGTAATATTAATGCAAAGCAAGAAAAGGCAATTAGGCTCTTCCTTGTAGGCGAAGGTCACGACGGACATTTGTGTGACACAAATGTAACCTGTTGTAGCTCAAATATTATTGATGCATGCAAATTGTAAATTGAACTAAAGAGTGCAAGCATCAGCAAACATTCCTACAGATGATGCAACATTATTAGGATTAGCTAAAAATATTTGGGCTCAAGACACTGTATGAACTTGTACACAGATACTCGGGGACCGAGAAGACTGCCCTGCATTAATCGTAAGCTTTGTCACTCCAGCTAATTAAAAAAAAAACGTAATTCTCACCAATTTCAATAACCAGAGCTTCTGTTACATATTTGTTCAAATACTGCCTTGATTTCATAAGCAATCATTCTCACCACACAGATGGAAAACAAATTGCCCTTTGGATCACAGGTCCATTAAGTTTTAGAGCCAAGTGGATCTGGCAATGGATCTCATGGCTGAATGTTAGACCACACTGGCGTGCAATTGAATGTAACATTTTTCCTAAATTACAACATGACTGCAATCCAGGCATATCTTCTCTTCAAATCACCATGAAGAAAGTGCTTTCGGGTCTTGGTGTCCAACATATGACCTGGATCCAACACATGGACTAAATCCAAATCAATCCAACTATGACTCCAAATCAACAATTACTTCATGTGTTCCAAGGATATATGCTGAAACACATCCCTCAGCAAGCATAGCTAAGAACCTACAATCACCTTGGTTGCACCTTAGGATGATAAAATGGAAAAGGATGGACTAAAGTGACATTAGTATTAATGCTAAGGCAGACAAAAATGCTGGAGAAACTCAGCGGGTGAGGCAGCATCTATGTAGCGAAGGAATAGGTGACGTTTCGGGATGAGACCCTTCTTCAGACTGATGTGGGGTGGGGAGGTGGGAAGAAGAAAGGAAGAGGTGGAGACAGTAGGCTGTGGGAGAGCTGGGAAGGGGAGGGGAAGGAGGGAGAAAGCAAGGACTACCTGAAATTGGAGCAGTCAATGTTCATACCACTGGGGTTGTAAATTACCCAAGCAAAATATGAGATGCTGTTCCCCCAATTTGCGGTGGGCCTCACTCTGGCCATGGTGGAGGCCCATGACAGAAAGGTCAGATTCGGAATGGGACAGGGAGTTGAAGTGTTATGCCACCAGGAGATCAGGTTGGTTATTGCGAACTGAGCGGAGCTGTTGGGCGAAGCGATCACCAAGCCTGCGCTTGGTCTCAACAATGTAGAGTAGTTAACACCATGTAGAGTAGTTAGAACAGCGGATGTACTAGATGAGGTTGGAGGAGGTGCAGGTGAACCTCTGCCTCACCTGGAAAGACTTAGTATTAATTTAGTATTAGTATTAATGCTTGACGTTTTATTTAATAATGAAATAAAAATGCATAATAGACAAAATATTATTCCTCAAGGACCTGGACAAATATCTGTTTCTAATCCCATTTTAACATTAACCATTTAAATTAGTCCAACCCTAAACCCACTGAGTGTAGGAATGAAGTGAGTGAGTAGATTGGCTGAAGAAAGGCTTAAGTTCGGGATGTTTAAAAAGAGCACCAAGAGTCAGGAGGAAAACCTTTTTCACCCAGAGATGTGAATCTGTGGAATCCTCTGCCACAGAAGGCAGTGGAGGCCAATTCACTGGATGGTTTCAAGAGAGAGTTAGATTTAGCTCTTAACGCAAAGGGAATCAAGGGATATGGGGGAAAAAAACCAGAACGGGGTGCTGATTTTGGATGATCAGCCATGATCATATTGATTGGCGGCGCTGGCACGAAGGGCCGAATGGCCTACTCCTGCACGTATTTTCTATGTTTCTATGAACTGCAGATGCCGGTTTAAACCAAAGATAAGACACAAACAGCTGGGGTGATTTAGCGGGACAGGCAGCATCTCTGGAGAGCAGGAATGGATGACATTTCGGGTCGAGACCTGAAATGTCACCTGTTCCTTCTCTCCAGAGATGCCCACTGAGTTATGCAAGTTTTTTGTGTCTATCGTTGGCCTAAACCATTGAGCACAGGTCATGCAAAAAAATCTACAGGGTTGTTGGGAAGCATCATTTTAGAATTGGACATTCAATGTAGTTTTTAAATTTGGTCTATAATCCTACTACAGTTTCAGGTTAATTGCTGGATATTTCTTACAAACACAGCTAGGCTGTTGATATTGTACCGGCAAAGTTAACTAGTCCTCACCATATTTTCAAGCAACAGCATTTATATACATTTTTATGAGGCTTTGTAGATGAATTATTGTATTAATGATCTTCATAAATACCATTGGGATTTATCAAAGTGGAATGAATTGAATGACTGCATTGCAGTTTAACAGCCCATTAAGGTTTAAGGTGATGGGAAAACGATTTAATAGAAATCGGAAGGGTGATTTATTTCACACAAAGGATGGTGGGTGTATGGAACAAGCTGCCAGAGGAGTTGGTGAGGCAGGGACTATCCCAACATTTAAGAAACAGTTAGAAAGAAACATGTATTGGGCAGGTTTGGAGGCATTTGGACCAAACGCGGGCAGGTAGGACAAGTGTAGCTGGGACATGTGTGGGCAAGTTGGGCTGAAGGGCCTGTTTCTACCCTGAAACTGATTCAATGAATGCAAATTAAAAATGCTCAATGTCCAAATTAACCCAAAACCAGGAACAAAAGTAACATTTTAGGATTACTAATGAATCAAACCCACACAGAAACAGTTAATTTTCTCTGTAGAAACTTTGAACTGCTGGATTACACACAAAAAAGTACCAAAGTAACTCAGCGGTTCAGGCAGCATCCCTGGAGAATATTGATGAGTGACATTTCAGGTTGGGACTCTTCTTCAATCTGGTTAATTTTCTCTGTTACTTTTTGTAGGTTTAACAGCCAAATCTCCCCGTCCAACTCTGCTTGGAATAACAAAAGTGAATTTCCTGCTCAAATATTATAAAGCTTACAGATGCACAGGCCTTATTTTTTGTAAAAGTTGTAAAAAATATTTTCTTATGCAGCTAGGTTTCAGCTGTTCTGCGAATCTGAAATCTGCAGTGTATAAATAAATAAACCTGTTCATATGCTGATCACAGCTGTCTAGGTGTAATTTGTAATTTGATTCAGCATCAATGTATATTACAGCATTTCAAGCAAGGTGGAAATTATTTGTTAGGTTTAACTGGAGATCCACGGTGACGCAGCAATAGAGTTGCTGCCTTACAGTGCCAGAGACCCGGGTTCAATCGTGACTACGGGTGCTTGTCTGTGCGGAGTTTGTAAGTTCTCCCCGTGACCTACATGGGTTTTCTCCAGAGTCTCTGGTTTTCTCCCACACTTCAAAGACATACAGGATAGTAGGTTAATTGGCTTGGTATAATTGTAAATTGTCCCAAGTCTGTGTAGGATAGTGTTAATAAGGGGATTGCTGTTTAGAGCGAACTCAGTGGGCTGAAAGGCCTGTTTCCGTGCTTTATCTCTAAACTAAATTAAATCTTTAAAAATGTTGTTAATTTGACAGGAGAGGTGGGAGAAATAAAATAACTGGATATTGTGCTTGATTGATAATTGATTGCGATAAATTGTTCATTCATTTGGTCTAGTTTTGTTTAGTCTGGTGCAGCACAATGGTGCAGCCTCACAGCACCAGAACCCTGGGTTCAACCCTGACTTTGTGAGGATTTTGTGTGTTGTCCCTGTGGCTGCATGAGTCTCCTCTGGGTGCTCTGGTTTCGTATAGTTTAGGGATGTAGCGTGGAAACAGACCCTTCGGCCTACTGAGTCCACGCCAAATATCAATCACCCATTCACATTAGTTCTATATTATCCCACTTCTACATCCTACACTAGGGGCAATTTACAGAAGTCAATCAACCTACAAACCTGCACATCTTTAGAATGGGAGGAAATCAAAGCACCCAGAGAAAACCCATGCGGTCACAGGGAGAATGTACAAACACCACACAGACACCCACCAAGGTCAGGATCGAACACGGGTCTCTGGTGCTGTGCGGCAGCAGCTCTGTGCCACTGTGCCACCTGTGGGGAGTTGATAAGAATGGGGAGAATTAAAAATGGGCTTAATGTAGGATTAGAGTAAATGGGTGATAGATGGTTGGTGTGGATACAGCAGGTCAGAAGACTCGTTTGCACGCTGTACCTCTCTGACTTAATTGCTACATACAAGAGCAAACCGCCAAATGAATGTATTCTACTTTATATCACCCAACAGCAATTTAGTTCTATATGTGTTGCTATGTATCATCGAATAATGAAACAAAATGATCTTTCTTCCCTTATCTGAATCATTGCATTGGGTTGGACACATCTCTGATTCTTTTAAAGAGTTTAAAGAGAGACATCAGGAATAAGCAAATTAGATATTACATTTTTGTGGGGAAAACTCTTTCCTCCAATATCCATAATATAAGTCATTATTTGTTGCCCTAAACCGTTAAAACATATACACAATCACAGGGCTCTCGCTTAACTTTTTTCCCCTGTTGCCAGCCGGGCACTCTTGACAACTTTTTAGGTTGCCAAATGACAGTTTAGGTGGTCATTTAAGACGGTTTGCATGACGCGTGCGATAATGTGCTCGGACGAAGTGTGCAGTTACCAGTCGGAAATATGCTCAATGAAGCATTCACATATTATGTTCAAGAAGGAACTGCAGATACTGGAAAATCAAAGATAGACAAAAGTGCTGAAGAAACTCAGCGGGTGCAGCAGCATCTATGGAGCGAAGGAGATAGACAACGTTTCAGTCTGAAGAAGGGTTTCGGCCCGAAACGTTGCCTATTTCCTTCGCTCCATAGATGCTGTCGCATCCGCTGAGTTTCTCCAGCACTTTTGTCTACATTCACATATTATTTCTGCTTCAAATAACTCAAACTAAACATATTCACCAATCAAGACATGATATATACCACAATGACATGCAGCAAAATTATAATACAATATCTCAACTCTTTTTACACATTGCAATTTGTTCTTTCCACTTCCAAACAAAAATGTCGTTGGATTATTCAGCATATGATCAACCTGTGTCAATAAATCTTGGACCATGGTAACATATATGCTTAACCATACACACTACAGTTTGATGCAAGCATGTTTTCTGTGAAGGACAGAAAATTACCATGACATGGCTATAGCATGGGTCATTATTGCTATTGGCACAGAAAAACTCTGGCTTCCCACATAATTTATCCATAACAAAATATACAGGTTGCAAGGAAATTTCTAAAGACATTTTATGATAATAACTGTTAAAGCCGACTATACCCATCTGACAGATTAAACATTACACTAACTGACAAGAGATGGCCAAAGGACATAACTGCAGCAAATGTTCTTTTGGTAATATGTTTAAAGGTGTCAAAACAAATAATAACATTGGGAATTAAAACACATTTGATTACATTCCGTTATCAAACATAGTCAATGTTCGCTCTGAAGACCACGACGCACAAAAGGGTCAGGGGGTGCGTGAATCAGTGCAGGGTGAATAGATGGCGGGGGGGGGGGGGGGGGGGGGGGGGGGGGGGGGGGGGGGGGGGGTTGAGAAGGCAATCGGTGCGGAATGGATGGATTGAGGCAGGTGAATTAGTACGTGTTGGTTGGAGTATGTAAAATTGTGAGGGGAGAGCACGGGGGATGTCAGTGGTGTTGAATGGGGGGGGGGGGGCAGTATAGGATGGATGGGGGTTCAGTACAGTATGAATGCTGGATAAATTCAGCGGGTGAGACAGCATTGATGGAGCTAAGGAAATAGGCAAAGTTTCGGGTCGAGACCCTTCTTCAGACTGTTCCCCCCGTTCTTCTTGAATGGGGAGGGGTCAGGGCAGTTTGGATCGAAGGTTTTTGCAGGATGAATGGCGGATCACTAGAGGATGAATCGGGGGGGTCAGTACAGGATGCTTTAGGGGATCAGTACGGGATGAATGAGGGGGATCAGTACAGGATGCATGAGGGGATCAGTGCAGGATGCATGAGGGGATCAGTGCAGGATGCATGAGGCGATCACTACAGGATGGATGGGGGGGAATGGTGCAGGGTGAATGGAGGGTGGGTCAGTATGGGATGAATGGGTGAATCAGTGCAGTATGAATAGGGGAGAAGTGCAGGATGGATGGGAAGGGGGGGGTCAGTAACAGGATGAATTGGGGGACCAGTGTAGGATGGATGGGGGGGGGGAAGGGGTGGCAGGGGAATCAATGCGAGGTGGATAGGGTGATCAGTGCAGGATGAATAGATTTGGGGGGGCGGGAGATGGGGAGGGGAGCACAGGGGAAGTCAGTGAGGATTGAATAGAGGAGGGAATGGGGATCAGTGCAGGATGGAGAGGAGGGGGTCCCAGAATAAGAGGGGTGGAGGGGAGCGCACAAGAGAGAGAGAGAGAGGAGTGGGGAGGAGGGGGGGGAGGAGGGGCGGAGGTGGGGAGGAAGGAAGGTCAGCGCTCCTCGGACAACATCTGCCTTGGCTGTCCCTGTCCAACGGCAAAGTACCGCCGCCAAAGGGGGAGGCGGTTGGGACCTCCTCGCAACCACCTCCTCTCCTCCGCCAGTCGACAGGTAGGTGCGTGGCGGAGCAGTGCAGCTCAAAGATCCTATAACTATATAGGTGCAGCTGCTTCAGACGGCGGAAGTAAACCTCTGCCTTCGCCGCCCTCCCTCCCTCTGGCCTCGGCGTGCGAGAAGGGTTGTTTTGAAAGCGCTATTATCAGTGCTGTTATCAGGGCGATAGCAGCTGCTGATGGCAAATCCGCAAAAGGCACTTTCAAAGCAACTCCTCTCGCACGCCGAGGCCGGGAGGAGGGGGAGGAGGGAGGCCTCCTTCCGCCGGGCGGGTTGCGGGAGGAGGAGGCGGTGGAGCCGCTGCTGCCGCTGTTCGAGACCCGTCATTCGCTCCGACCCTTCGTCACCACACTCCTAGTATCTTTGACCCGCAATCAAAGATACTGGAGGATAGTTGAAATAGTGAAAAACAAACATTGTGCCAGCAGAAATAGAATTAGACAAGGCCAAGGAAGGATTTCAATGGTTAGATGTAAACAAATAACTCTTTCATCACAGAGGGACAAGACCGGAAAGCGCACTCGCAACGTCATCTGTGGCTGTTCTGGGAATTTCAACTGAGCTCCCGTAATTTAGGGGTGGGCAGGGACATCGGTGTTCAACCTGCAATATAATGGTATGTCGAGAAGATTGGCTGGCTAATCAGAAATATAATCAAAATCAGTAGGTATCAAGACTTTATTGGTTGGAAAAATGTATCGTTTATGTGGCACATGGATAGGTGCTGACGATTTAACTTTTTACAATTTAATCAATGGCCCAGATTAAGATAGTGAAATTATCGTTGTTAAGATTGCTGATAATAATGACAGAATAGGAAAGTAAATTGTGGAGTTCAAGAAACTACAAAGCATAGTAGGAACTTCAGGAAACTACAAACATAAGCAAGTGTCAACATTGGCATTGAGAGGACAACTTGTTTCTTTTCTGATGAAGAGTTTTTGATCAAAAATATTAACTCAGATTCCATGGTCAGCTGAGGATTTCTATTTTTGTTTCAGATTTCCAGCATCTGTAGTTTTTTAATTTTATGTTACCTGGGGTTGGTGGTTCGTCGTATGAACAAAGGTTGGAACTATTGGGGTTTAAAAAAACAGTGTGTCCTTTAAGATACAAAAAGGATGAGGGTCATGAGTCTTTGGAATTTTCTTCCGCAAATGATGATGAACAGCCTTCTCACTCAGCAATCTAAATTGATTCACATCATCACACTCTCGCTCCAGCTGATTAAATTGTATGCCACTTCTTCAGGGCATCCCATGGTCGCCAAAAGGCAGTAAATGTATGAACTTTCTTATTTCCTACAGAATTCGGAGGCAAACCCAAATCAAAGCTATAATACGATGAATTTACCTTTTGGCCGTTGAAATATTCACCCCCAAAGAGAATCAATTCGTCTTTCTCAGGGTGTGATGACAGTGATGCATTCAACCTGTAAGAAATGGAAAAACAAGTTAAATTTATTTTTTAAACAAAATAATTGTTCTTCAAAATGAAATAACTCAAAGCTGATAAGGAGAGCTCAGTGTGCATATCCTATAAAGGATAATGACAGTGCCCACCATAATGTTTGGGACAAAGACCCATCATTTATTTATTTGCCGCTGTACTCGACAATTTGAGATTTGTAATAGAAAAAAATTGCATGTGGTTAAAGTGCACATTGTCAGATTTTATTAAAGGGTATTTTTATACATTTTGGTTTCACCATGTAGAAATTACAGGTGTGTTTATACATAGTCCCCCCATTTCAAGGCACCATAAAGTTTGGGACACATGGCTTCACAGGTGTTTGTAATTGCTCAGGTGTGTTTAATTGCCTCCTTAATGCAGGTGTAAGAGCTCTTAGCACCTAGTCTTTCCTCCAGTTTTTCCATAACCTTTGGAAACTTTTATTGCTGTTTATCAAAATGAGGACCACCAAGTTGTGCCAATGAAAGTCAAAGAAGCCATTATGAGACTGAGAAACAAGAATAAAACTGTTAGAGACATCAGCCAAACCTTAGGTTTACCAAAATCAACTGTTTGGAACATCATTAAGAAGAAAGAGAGCACTGGTGAGCTTACTAATCGCAAAGGGACTGGCAGGTCAAGGAAGACCTCCACAGCTGATGACAGAAGAATTCTCTCTATAATAAAGAAAGAAAAAAAAACACCCGTCCCACATATCAGAAACACTCTTCAGGAGTCAGGTATGGATTTGTCAATGACCACTGTCCGCAGAAGACTTCATGAACAGAAATACAGAGGCTGCACTGCAAGATGCAAACCACTGGTTAGTCGCAAAAGTTTTAGGATGGCCAGGTTACAGTTTGCCAAGAAGTACTTAAAAGAGCAACCACAGTTCTGGAAAAAGGTCTTGTGGACAGATGAGACGAAGATTAGCATATCAAATTGATGGCAAGAGCAAAGTATGGAGGAGAGAAGGAACTGCCCAAGGTCCAAAGCATACCATCTCATCTGTAAAACACAGTGGTGGGGTTGTTATGGCCTGGGCATGTATGGTTGCTGAAGGTACTGGCTAACATCTTCATGAATGATACAACTGCTGATGGTAGTATAATAATGAATTCTGAAGTCTATAAGCACATCCTATCTGCTCAAGTTCAAATGCCTCAAACTCATTGGCCGGTGGTTCATTCTACAGCAAGACAATGATCCCAAACATACTGCTAAAGCAACAAAGGAGTTTTTCTAAGCTAAAAAATGGTAAATTCTTGAGTGGCCAAGTCAATCACCCGATCTGAACCCAATTGAGCATGCCTTTTATATGCTGAAGAGAAAACTGAAGGGGACTAGCCCCCCCCAAAAAACATAAGCTAAATATGGCTACAATACAGGCCTGGCAGAGCATCACCAGAGAAGACACCCACCAACTGGTGATGTCCATGAATCGCAGACTTCAAGCAGTCATTGCATGCAAAGGATATGTAACAAAATACTAAACATGACTACTTTCATTTACATGACATTGCTGTGTCCCAAACATTATGGTGCCCTGAAATGGGGGGGGGGCTATGTAATTTCTACATGGTGAAAACAAAATGGATAAAAATGGCCTTTATTAAAATCTGACAATGTGCACTTTAACCACATGTGATTTTTTTTCTATTATGAATCTCAAATTGTGGAGTACAGAGGCAAATAAATAAATGATGGGTCTTTGTCCAAAACATTATGGAGGGCACTGTATTTAGTTTAGTTACGAAATACAATTCAGAAACAGGCCCTTCGGCCCACCGAGTCCACGCTGACCAGCAGTCCCAGCACACCAACGCTATCCTACGCACTAGGGCCAATCTACAATTTTACCAAAGCCAATTAACTGCAAACCTTTGGAGTGTGGGAGGAAACCGGAGTACATGGAGACTAATGGCAGAAAACAATCTTCCTGGGATTGCAAGGGAAATCACCATCTGATCCTATGTAAGATTAAAACTGGTAAAGATTCTGAGATTATATTGACTTCAATAGAGATTCAAGGCTATTTCAGTTTATGTTGTAAATAACATCTAAGTGTTTTGAAGTTACATCTTTCACCGTTCACTAAGTTTTTAAATAGATATTAAACATTTTTAGAAACAATATTTCTAACAACTATGTGGAGAGAATGTTTCCACTATTGGGAGAGTCTGGGAACAGAGGTCATAGCCTCAGAATTTAAGGACGTTCTTTTAGGTAAAAGAAGAGGAATTTCTTTAGTCAGTCCGTGGTGAATCTGTGGAATTCATTGTCACAGAAGCTGTGGAGGCCAAGTCAATCAATATTTTTGAGGCAGAGATAGATAGATTCTCAATTAGTACAGGTGTCAGGGATAATGGAAAGAAAGGAGGAGAATGAGGTTAAGAGGGAAAGATAGATCAGCCATGATTGAATGCTGGAGTAGATTTGGAGGGCCGAATCGCGTGATTCTGCTCCTATCATTTATGAACATAGATATGACACATTAATCAGAATAAACTGCAATATCTGCCATGCAATTGAGCCAAGTTAACACTGCAAAAATGACTAGATTAAGGATTGTTAGTTGTTCAATTAACTGTAGAATTTAATATTGTTAATTGCCATACTAGTCAAAGCTTCACCTAACATTCTCTCCAAACCTCACACCAAAATATACATTCCACAGCAGGAAGGGAACACCCACCTTAAATGACCATTCTGTATTTGCAAATTTGTTTCTTGTTGCTATTGCTTTAATTCTGCAAGACATTTGGTGCTTTCCATAGCAACTTTCAATTTACTAAAATCTACAGAGTTGCATATGGGTCCATTTGTACGATAATTTAATTGACTCTTCAGAAAATCTTTTTTTAAAAAATGTTTTTTTTTTAATTTGTATTTATTAGAAGTGTACAGAAATATAACCAATGGCATATGACATAACACAGTTATTGTACAGCTTCAATTTTGACTTTTAGCTATAGTTCAGAGAAAAGAAGGGAGAAAAAGCAAGAGAAAGTGGAATGTGCAAGGATAGAACCCCTAGACTACCAAAATGGTATAGCCAAAGAGTGAGTGAGCAAAAGAAATAAGGAAGGCATAGAGAAATAAAAAGACAAAAAAGAAAGAAAAAGAGAAGTGATGATATACCTGCCTCGCATTCCTCCCCACCCATCACCCAACCCGTAATTAGATTTAACTCCAAAATTGTGTTGTACCATACTATCATTGTAATAAATCAATGAATGGTGTCCATATCTTTGAAAAATGCTCTGGTTTTTCTGTTAAGACAAGTCTAATATTTTCAAGATGCAACGTCTCAGACATGTTTGTGATCCATATTTTAAGAGTAGGGACAGATGTATGTTTCCAAAATTTGAGTATTCGTTTTTTCGCCATTATCAGGCCATAATTAAGGAAACGTCTTTGAAATAATGATAGCTCAGAGCAGGCTTCCGACGTACCTAGAATAATCAATTCCGTGTCGGGGTCCAATTTCATTTTTAGTGGTTTTGAAATTTTTTCAAAAATTCCTCTCTAAAAATTATGTAACTTTATGCAAGAGGCGAAGGAATGTGTTATAGTTGCTTCCTGAAGGAGACATTTATCACAAATAGGAGATACATTTGGAAAGATCTTATTCAGTTTAGACTTTGAATAGTAGAGTCTGTGCAGTATTTTTAATTGAATTAACGAATTACAAACGTTAATCGAACAATTGGGTATACATAAAAGGTTTTCTTCCCATCTGTCTTTTAGAATTTTTAGGCCAAGTTCCTCTTCCCAGGCTCTTCTAATTACTTCTGACGATGGGATTTCCATATTTAAAAGGATTTTCATATACAAATATGATGTTAGCTTGTTTGACTCCGAATTTCTATTCATACATTCGTCTAGTATATCTGGCAGCAAAGTCTTGAGTATATGCTTTCAGATAGTCTCGAATTTGAAGGTATCTGAAATATTGATTATCTTTCAGGTGATATATCTACTGTAATTCTTGAAATGAGAGAAGAGTTCCCATCTCATAAAGATCTCCGAGTTTTTTGATTCCTAATCTTTCCCAATATGTAAACGTTTTGTCTATAATAAATGGCTTGAACAAAGGGTTATTGCCAATTGGTGAAAAAAGAGATACATTTCTTCATTTAAAGGTTGATTTCACTTGTCACCTGAGCCGTAAAGTACGGATCTGGAGACAAGATTTTCAATAATCGGATTTTCATCATATAATGTGTTCTTCAAATTTATTGTAGAGAGAAGAATCGCGCCTATATTAAAAGGTGAACAATCCTCTATCTCCATTATTAAACAATCTACCTGTTGGCCTGTATTGTCCAGCCTGTAGATTACATTTTTAATATTCGTTGCCCAGTAATAGTATAAGAAGTTGGGGAGAGCCAATCCACCAGTTTCTTTGGGTTTACATAGATGCCGTTTATGAATTCTATGTGTTTAATAATCCCAAATAAAGTTTGTAATCAGAGAATCAAGTTTTTTTTAAACAAATTTTAGGAAAATATATCGGTATTGATTGGAATAAATATAGGATTTGTGGGAGGAAGATCATCTTTATAGCATTTATTCTGCCTATTAGAGACATCAGAAGTGTTTTCCAGAATTGAATATGAGCGTTTAATTTAGTAACTGGAGGAGGGAAGTTTGCGTTGAATAGAGAAGTATATTTTCTAGTTACCTGAACACCCAGATATTTGAATGTTTCTGTAGCAATTCTGAAAGGGAATTTTAAAAGGTGTGTCGGGTCTTGAGGTTTTATTGACATAATTTCACTTTTGTTCCAGTTTATTCTATATCCTGAAAAGGAACCGAATTCCTCTATAAAATTTAATATGTTTGGAATGCATCATCATAATATAATAATAATACATCATCTGCATATAATGTTATTTTATTATTGGAGTATTTAGAATTATAGCCGTGAATGTTCGGATGTACTCATATTTTTCGCTAGAGGTTCAATCGCAAGGGCAAATAACAGGGGTGATAATGCACACCCCTGTCCATTGCCCCTGGATAACTGAAATTTAGGTGGGAGTATATGGTTTGTCAGTATTCTGGCACTCGGCTATCATATAACAATTTTATCCATGAGATAACATTTTCTCCCAACTGAAATTTTTGCAATACTGTAAAAAGATATTTCCATTCTACTTGATCTGCATCTAATGAAATAATTGATAAGTCTTCTTTTATAGTTCTGTGTGACATTATGTTAAAAAGGCATCTCAAATTATTAAACGAATGTCTCTTGGGTATAAACCCCGTTTGATCCGAGTGTATTAATTTATTAACGTATTTGCTTAATCTGCTTGCCAAAGTTTTTGCTAATATTTTCTGATCTGTATTTAACAGGGCGATTGCTCTGTATGATCCCGGGTCTTCCAGATCTTTAGCATTTTTGGGTATAAGTGTAATAGTTGATTCAGCTAGTGTTTGTGGTAATGTCTGTTCTTTAAATGCGTATGTATAAAGGTTGTATAAACGCGGGGAAATTACCTCGTAAAATCTTTTATA
Organism: Okamejei kenojei; assembly: GCA_035221665.1. NCBI lineage: Eukaryota > Metazoa > Chordata > Chondrichthyes > Rajiformes > Rajidae > Okamejei > Okamejei kenojei. The sequence continues at coordinate 52,169,586 of CM069147.1, forward strand.
AAATTAGTTACTAAACCCGTCTGGTCCTGGTGTTTTGCCATTCTTCAATGAATTGATTGTCTCTTCTATTTCTTTAATTGAAATCTGTGCTCCTAATTCATCTCGTTCCACCGGATTAAGTGTCGGAAGATTATAGTTATCAAGAAAGTTTGTAATTTTTCTCCTATCTGTTGATGTTTTGGATGTATATAAATTTTGATAAAATTGGGCAAATCTTTAATTAATGTCTTTTGGAAGTATTAACAATTCACCTTTATCTGATTTTATTTTTTGGATAGTATGGTCCTTTTCAACTTTTCTCAACTGGCGTGCTAAAGGTTTGTGTGGTTTGTCGCCGAATTCAAAATGTTCCTGTTTAGTAATTTGAAATAATCTGATAACTCTTGCAGATAGAATTTGATTTTAGCTAGAATTTTAATACTGCTATCTTATTATGTTTATCTATAGTCGGATCTATCACGTTTTCTGAGTCAAGTTGTCTCTGTTCTTCTAATTGCAATTGTTCCATCCTATTCTTTTGTTTTGATATGCTTGATAGAAGCTCTAATAAAAGCCTTAAAAGATTCCCATAATAACGAGGGCGAAATACCTGGATTATCATTGGTCTCAAAAAAGAGTTCCATCTGTTGTTTTAAATATTCACAGCAATCTGGATTATTTAGTATTTGAGGATTAAACCTCCAGACGATTTTTTATTAAACATTCCTTCTAGTTTTAAGGAGAAGGTTAGCGGGGAATGATCGGAAATATTACTATTATGGTATTTGGGTTTAGTTGTGAAAGGTATTAGTTTAGTGTCCACTAGAAAATAGTAAATACGTGTATAGGTTTTATGTACTGATGAGTAGAAGGAGTATTCTCTTCCGGATGGGTTTGCAATCCTCTATACGTCTGTTACATTTGTATTTGTTATATACGCATTTAAGAGTTCGCTGGATTTTTATTTTGTATTATATCTCTTTTGTTGTGAGGATTTATCCAAGTATTGATCCAGAACACAAATGAAATCTCCCCCAATTATCAGGTTTTGCTGGGTGGAGTCTGAAATTATATTCAAAATGTTATTTAACAATTGTGGGTTATCAAAGTTAGGACCATAGATATTTACCATAGTGAGTGGGAAGAATACATCTCCCCAGAAACTATGACTGCTATGGTGTTTTTATGTTTAAATGGTATGCCCTTACGGATTATAATTGCAGTGCCTCTGGATTTGGAGAGATAAGAGGAGTGACATATTTGACCGATCCAGTTAGCCTTCAGCCTGGTCTGAGCGTGATCTTTAAGGTGCGTTTCCTGCAAAAATATTATTTCAGCATTAATTGATTTTAATTGGGCAAGAACTTTACCCCTTTTAATTGGCTCGTTAGCGCCCCTAATATTCCAGCTACAAATAGTAATTCTTCCAGTTTTCTTCAGAGGGTCGTCTTGCATTATAACTTACATGGATTCCCTTGTTTCAGATGGTGCAACACAATAACTCAATCTTCTGGGTGTTGGGTGGGTTTGAAAGTCAAGACAGCCAAAGTGAGCCAAATAGCCTCATCCTGTGAAAGATTTTATGACCACATGTCCATCTAGAGTCAAGAGAGTTTTATTGTCATGTCCCAGATAAAACAATGAAATTCTTACTTGCTTTGCAACATAAAAAGTAGTTTGCTTGCCTTTTCTTACAATAGTCAGATCACATTCTGAAATATGACACCTTGTTTTGTCACCTTTTCTGAACACAGTCATAAAGGTGAAATCAAGGCATCAGTCGAATCAAAAAGCAATAACTAGCATCACCACTTTACTCACCGTGGCAAAGGAAAAGAACATGCCACTTCTGCCACTTGGGTCCTCTTTGCATCAAGTTGTCTGAATTCATCTATTAACGTTTCTAGATCTTCCTAAGTATGAAAAACAGATTTATTCAACAAAATCACTTAAAAGAACTACAATCATAACAAGCAATATAATTACAAACAAATAACATGAAAAAAATGTGATTACAAGTAAATACACACAATAAATTATTATGGATTTCCTTTCACTGCAACTTTCTCGCACTGGTTACCAGTTTTGCTTCTCGGCAACAATCTAAGTTGGGAGAACAAGTGCCAGTTTTCATTGGAGATAGTTAGCAGCTTCAAATCCCTGGGTGTTAACATCTCAGATGATCTGTCCTTAGCCCAGCACATACTGTAGATGTAATCATGAAGGTGCACCAGCACCTCTACTTCCTTAGCAGTTTAAAGTCACAAAATACCCTAAACAAACTTCAACAGGTGCACAGTGGAAGGTATCATAACTGGTTGCATCATGGCATGGTGCGGCAATTCCAGTGCACAGAAGGCAAGAGGCTGCAGAGGTGGGTAGACTCAGTCTAGTCCATCAGGGCACAATCATCCACACAATCAAAAGCATCTCCAGAAAGTGACATCTATCATCAAGGATCATCACTATCTCAGCCAGGCCCTCTTCTCACTGCTATTGTCGAGCAGGAGGTACAGAAATCTAAAGTCGCACACCATCAGATTTAGCAGCAGCTAATTTCCTACCATTGCATTCTTGAACCAATTTACAAAATCCAAACCCAAATCTGCAATGGAACCCACCTCATACACAACCGTCTACTTGTAATTAAAATTGTGTTTGCACCAATGGCTTGCTTTTTGCGGTCAAGTGAAAAAAAATGTTACTGTTTTGTAGAAAGTAATTTATACATGATATATGTAACAATGTGCTGTCAGAGTCCACATATTTCTGATGCTGCTGCAAGCAACATTTTCATTGTGCCGGTATTTCACCATACTTAGTTTTGTTTGAAGATACAGCGTGGAAACAGGCCCTTTCGCCCACCATGTATGTCCACACGTTCACACTAGTTTCATGTTATTCCACTTCCACATCCTACACACTAGGGGCAATGTACAGAAGCCAATTAACTGACAAACCTGCACGTCTTTGGAATATGGACGTGCATATGATAATAAACTTAACTTGACAATAGCACCTTAAACAAGAAGTAGCAATGTTACCCTTACTGTCCAGAGTCTAAAGGTTTTAGGTTCAAATCAAGAATTTAAGTGCGACACAGTAGCACACTCACCGCCTTACCGTGCCACAGTGACCAAAGTTCAATCCTGACCTCGGGTAATTGATGGCCAGTGTGGACCCAGTGGGAAGAAGGGCCCATTTTCATGCTGTATCTTTCAAACAAATCAATTAATTGATTCAATCTATCATATATCACAATATTGATGGCCGCTTATCGGTTTGAGATACCAATTTTTAGATGTGATGTTACATTTAGATCCCATGTGTTCTCTCAGTAGGCAACTCCCCAACATTCTAGCAAACAAATACCACTCAACCAATGTCATTAAAACATATTTTATTATCCTTGTCAGTTTCATCTATGAGACTGCATTCTGTATACAATTGATTGCTAAATTTATTATATAATAGTCCTAAAACAAAAAATATTTGGATATTAAACAATACAGGAGACCCTGACATCACGAAAGCTGTTTTTTTAAATGCCGGAAATATTTGACAGCATAGGGAGGAAAAATCATTTCTAATAAACTGACATATTATCAGAACTAGAAGGATATAGAGATGCAATAGGCTTTAAATAAAGACAGAGATATGACAAGTGGGAACGGGAAGAAATAGGAAACAATTACAATAGGAATGAAATATAAAATGAAACTAAAAAACAAAGAAACAATGGCGCAAGCATATGTTCAACCGACAATAGCAGAATCATAAACAAAAATTTTGATCCGATAGAAAAAAGGGGGACAAAGATTTTGATCTGATAATAAAAATGGGGATCAATGTATGCAACTCAATGTTACTTCTGGAAGTAAAGTATATAATCGAAAAGTAAATTGATGATCCCTACATAATTTGGACCTAGCAAAGGGTCTAAACTAACCAACTTTTGGATGAGATATTACATTTAGATCCCATCTGTCCAAACTAGTGTGTTCAAACTATCCAGTGTTGCGTCATTGCTCTCATTGGATTTAAAGATCTAGTCAGTGCGCATCAGCATATACATATTTTTGACCTCTCTCTGCCAGACAGTACCAATGCGCTCTATCTCCAAGTTGTCTTGGCTCCATGGTTCCATTATGTTCTTTGGTTTATTCGGTGCTGCAATTGGCAACTTTTTAAAATTTCCTTTCAAAGATTGGCAACTCCGACAGCTCTTGAATTATAATATCTTTCCTGATATTTCCCCCTTTCACTTTTCCCTGACATTTTAACACCGAAGATGGACACAAAATGCTGGAGCAACTCAACGGAACAGGCAGCATCTCTGGTTAGAAGAAATGGGTGATGTTTTGGGTTGAGACCCTGCTTCAGTCTGAAGAAGGGTCAAGACCCAAAACCCACCCATTCCTTCAATCCAGAGATGCTGCCTGTCCCGCTGAGTTACTCCAGCATTTTGTGCCTATCTTCGGTGTAAATCAGCTTCTGCAATACCTTCCTATTAATTTTATCACCACGAGGTTAAGGTTTACACAATTCCTTTCAATCTTCCTCTTCCTCATCCTGAACAATGAATCCTTGGAAAGGATGTACAGCGTCATCCCTGAATATCTTTACACAAACCATGAATTCAGGCCCGGCATGACATTAAACTCTTCTGCAGTCTCCATATCCTTGACAGGAAATCTTCACCACAGAATGTGGACCCTTTCTCGAGCTCCAGAATTCCTCAGCTGCATAGACCTTTCCCACCTGTCTCTTAAATCTATTATTTTAATTTAGTTTACAGATACAGCGCAGAAACAGGCCCTTCAGCCCACCGCGTCCGCGCCGACCAGCGATCCCCACATATTAACACTACCCTACACACTAGGGCCAATTTTTACATTTACCAAGCCAATTAACCTACATACCTATAGGCCTTTGGAGTGCGGGAGGAAACCAAAGATCTCGGAGAAAACTCACACAGGTCACGGGGAGAACGTACAAACTCCGTACAGACAGCACCCGCAGTTAGGATCGAACCCGGGCCTCCGGTGCTGCATTCGCTGTAAGGCAACAACTTTACCGCTGCACCACAGTGCCGCCCTTCTTAGATCTATTAATTGATAACTCTGGGACATTTGGTATCTCCATTCACTTACTCTAACCTACTCCTCCTAAACCTAACGTATTTTGTTCACTAAAATCAAACCCGATATCAATATCAAACCTGCGACAAATGTGGTGGTCTGGTGAAATTCGATCTTTCTCACAGACGCCAAATGTCATACTTCGGACACTTCCTCATATCTCTGTTTGGACAATGTCCCTCATCACCAATGACTCCCAGGCACTCATGACTTCATTTTCCTAGGAGACAATCCCTCCACACCTTCTAGCCCTGTTGTGTACCAGACTCTATTGACATCCTGCAAAAAATCCACCGGCAGGACTAGCTTCACCCCGATGGGGAAACACTGCTGCAAACCAGTTCTTGCCCAATTGACTCCTTGATTCTATCCTTGTTCCTTCCCACTTCCATCTGTAATCGTTCAGATGTCCTCTGCTGCTTCGGCACTTACCTGTCCCAACCAGCATATCTTTACCTTAAATATCCAATCCATCTACACTTCCATTCATTTCAGGAAGGTCTGAGGGCCTTCCTTAAACAGTTCTCAATAGTTCTCCTTCACCAGCAGTCAGATGCTCAGCAGAACCCAGCCACGTATTGAATAAGTTTTAAAGAAGGAACTGCAGATGCTGGAGAATCGAGGGTACACAAAAAGCTGGAGAAACTCAGCGGGTGCAGCAGCATCTAAGGAGCGAAGGAGATGGGTCTGAAGAAGGATCTCGGCCCGAAACGTCGCCTATCTCCTTCGCTCCTTAGATGCTGCTGCACCCGCTGAGTTTCTCCAGCTTTTTGTGTACCCACGTATTGAATAACTTCTTCAATTCCAGTTTATCTTAGTCTTTATATCTTACCCGATTCAACTAGAGCCGTGCCCTATTGCAATATTTCCTTTGCTCTATTCATTGCAATCCACACATTTTCTAAATTGTTTTTGACTCATTCCCAGTTCTGATATTTCTTCATTCACGGATGTCGTCTGATCCATTACTTAGCATTTTCTGCTTTTATTCCATGAGCTAGCATTGAATTCATTGTAGTCTAGGAGATCAAAGCTATGGAGCCTATCTGTGTGTAAACAAGTGGCACCTTCAGTTTTCCGCTCGAAAATGATGGCTCCTTTTCAAACATGAACTGAGATTACGAACAGAAACAGAACAGTTGTTCTTTTAGATAGACACAAAATGCTGGAGTAGCTCAGCAGGTCACTCATCATCTCTGTAGAAAAGGAATAGATTACTTTTCAGGTCAAGACCCCTCATTAGACTGGTCTTGTCCCACAATGTCCCCTATTCCTTTTCTCCGGAGATGTTACTCAGTTGAGTAACTCAGCATTTTATGTTCATCTTCGATGTAAACCAGCATCTGCAGCTCCTTCTTACACAAGTTCTTCTTTTGTTCAATTATTGTATGTGACAGAGTTGGGCACTTCTGAAATCATCAAAAATCTCTTAACTGCGACAGGATGATTTATTGAAGGAGAGTGGAATGGTGTGACAATCAATTACATTGTCATATTGTTCCTAAGTGATCATATGCTGGGGTAGGTGCTTAAACAGTGTTTAAAAAAGGTCTAAATGATAATCATCATTTAAGTAATTATACCTTCCATTTATTGATTGTACTGAAGCGGAAAAATACACAAGAGCATGAAGTCATGCTCTTCAAAGTGCTACGCCCATTAGATCCAGCCCCTGCCAAAGCACTATTCTTGATTTTCCATTTTTTCCTGTCATCATTCATTGCTGACTGTGTCCTCTTCCTATGGCACCAGAACTACACAATTTCCAGATTTTCATTTTAAAAAAATCTTAAAAAAAAAAAAATGCTCACCACACAAGGCACTGCATCCCAAGCTTCTGAGTATTGGAATTCTTACTGGGAATACCACCGGGACTTTACCATGTCCACACAACTGGACGCCCGCAGTGGCGACTGCGGAGGGTTGAGGTTCCGACCACGGGGGAAATGGAGGAGGACTGGCCAAATTTTCTGCCTTCCACCAGTGATGAATGTATTATGTAAAAATGTTTATGTAACATTATGAGGGAGAGAGGGGGAGAGGGGGAGAGAGGGAGACACACACACACACAAAAAAAGGACCATTTTTACATTAATACCAAGCCAATTCACCTACAAGCCTGTACTTCTTTGGAGTGTGGGAGGAAACCAAAGATCTCGGAGTAAACCCACGCGCTCATGGGGAGAACACACAAACTCTGTACAGACAGCACCTGTAGAGGTGTGTACAATCATGAAGGTCATTAATAAGGTCAATCAGTCTTTTACCTAGGGTTGGGAAATCAAGAACCAGTCGACAGAGGTTTAAGGTGAGATGGGAAAGATTTATCAAGAACCCAAAGGGCAGCTTTTTAACTCAGATGGTGGTGGGTATACAGACTAATCTGCCAGAGGAACTAGTTGAGGCAGGAACAATAACAACATTGAAAAGACCCTTGGAATGATAGCAAAGGTTTAGAGGGATATGGGCCAAATGGGACTAGCTTAGATTAGGCATCTGGGTCAGCATGAAGGAGTTGGGCTGAAGAGTCTGTTTCTGTACTGGATGACTCACTGAAAATCATGACTTAGAAAAGAAATAGAAGCAAGATGATTTTGTCCCATGTGACCCAAGGGTCTTAACATGATATAAAGTACTCATGTTACTTAGCAGGTCAGTTAACATCTGTGGGAAAAAATGGATAGGCGATGTTTCCAGTTGGGACCCTCCTTCGATGTCCCAACCCAAAACTTTGCCTGCCTTTCCAGCCTCTACACTCTCCAGATATGCTACATGACCCACTAAGTTAATGCAACGCTTTACACCTTTTTTGTGTCAAACCAGCATTTACAGTTCCTTGTGTCTAGACTATAGCGTACTCTGCTTGTATAACAAATCCACCAACCCAGTGATCAATCAGGCAAACCGTAGCAACATTCCATTCATAGCTAGAACATCCTTCCATGCATGGGAAAATAGACCAAAACACGATATAAATTCCACATGCACTCTCACCCGAGATGTTTGCAATTCAAATAAGATGCCTTCATTTTGGTGCTCAAATCATCTTGAAGGGTCTCAACCCGAAATGTCACCCATTCCTTCTCTCCAGAGATGCTGTCTGTCCAGCTGAGTCACTCCAGCTTTTTGTGTCCATCTTTTAATAAAGGCTGGCATGCTGTTTCCATTTTAAAATATCCAATCTGTTAGAATGGATCCAAAATCTATGGAATGTATGCTTATTCTAGACCCACAGCTCTCCATTATTTCCATGATAACGTGTTCTCCATGATAAGACAAAAATGCTGGAGAAACTCAGCTGGTGAGGCAGCATCTATGGAGCGAAGGAATAGGTGACGCTTCGGGTCGAGACCCTTCTTCAGACATGAGGACATTCTGTCCTCCATGAAGACATTAAATATATTGCTCTATCATTCTCACTGTAAATGACATGCCATAATCTATAACTTCAGCTAAGAAACATCTTACAGCCTGTTTCTCTTTCCCATGAACCTACTCTCACATTTTACATTGCCTTTATAATCCGATAGTAATAGAACCAAACAGCACAGAAACAGACCCTTCAGCCCAACTTGCCCATGGCAACCAAGATCTCCCATCTATGCTTGTCCCATCTGCCCGCATTTGACCCATATCTCTCTAAACCTTTCCTATCCATGTACCTGCCCAAATGTCTTTAAGTACCGTTATTGTACCTGCCTCAACTACCTCCTCTGGCTGTTTGTTCCATATACTAACCACCCTGTCTTGAAAAAGTTTAATGTGCTTTAAAATCACCAATACCCCCTCTTTGGCAGGGGCCAGTTAGATCGCTTTTCCCATGGTTTCATTTGGTTTAAAGAGGAATATTTATTATTTGTAATATAGATGGCAACACAGCATACTCGGGTAACAACCCATGATAACAAAACATGTTATCCTTCCCAAGTATCGGTCTGTACTTAAAACTGGACAAATGCATCCCAAGAGTTGAAATTATAATGTTATTTTTCAATACTTTTAAACCTATGCCATCTAGTTCTTGATTCCCCTATGCTGGGAAGATGGTTGCACATTCACACTATCTATTCCCCACATGATTTTATATACCAATATTACCCCTCAACCTCCTGCGCTCCAAGGAATAAAGTCCTAGTCTGCCTAACCTCTCCCTTTAGTTCAGATCCTCGACTCTTGGCAATACCTTTGTAAATCTTCTCTGCACCTGGCCAGCATAATGGCATCTTTTCTAGAGCAGGGTGACCAAAATTGAACAGAAAGCTCCATATGCAGCCTCACCATCATATTGTAGAACTGTAACATCTACACTCAATTCCCTTACTGATGAAAGGCAACGTGCCAAACCCTCTCTACCTGTGATGCCACTTTCAGAGAACTATGTGCTTGTGCTCCTACAACACTTCCCAGGGCCTACACTGAATGTCCTGCACTGCATTAAACTCCATTCGCCATTCCTGGGCCTACTGTTTTATCATTAACTAGACTAAGTGGGACCGTTGGGTCCCATGTTCACATGGGAGGGCTGGTCCCCCGACACAATATTCCACCTCTCCACCAATTCCAATATTGGTGGCCAGTGGGGGGCTTTCTGGAGCGCTGGTATGGGTTCTTGGGGTGGCAGCTCTAAACTCAATATGCAGTGCAAACAGGAAGTTGTCTAGTGCACCCAAACTACCATTTGCAGTGCCTTTTACTTCAACCCAAACCACCATTTGCAGTGCCTTTTACTTCAACCCAAACCACCAAATGCAGTGCCTTTTACTTCAACCCAAAGGACCCAAACCACCATTTGCAATGCCTTTTACTTCAACCCAAAGCACCCAAACCACCATTTGCAATGCTTTTTACTTAAACCAAAGCACCCAAACCACCATTTGCAGTGCCTTTTACTTCAACCCAAAGCACCCAAACCACAATTTGCAGTGTCTTTTACTTCAACCCAAAGCACCAAACCACCATTTGCAGTGCCTTTTATTTCAACCCAAAGCACCCAAACCACCATTTGCTGTGCTCTTTACTTCAAACCAACCATATTTTCATTTTCAAACCACATTAAGGGCACTGAAGGTCAGTAAAACCACACTCACAGATAAGTGGACATGTGTTCACTGTTATTCACAGCTCAGACCGAGAGACATGACCCTCTCACTTTCCCCCATCTTGCAGAGACTGACTGAGGCACAACACGTCCGGGTTTTATAGTCCCTCCCCCCTCCCACCAGTAGGGGTAGCAGAGAGAATGTCAACATTTTTTAAAACATTATTAAGTCGTTTATGATGGGAAAATTGCTCTGGTCCAGCTCGGCGGAGGGTGACTCTGAGCGATGTAACCAAAAATGATGGCCGTAAGTGGCGGCATTCTCTCGGAAATCAGATCGGAGTGAGTCAAAAACGGTCAAAATCTTACTTTTAGTAATATAGATTTTTAATGTTTTATGTATCATTCCTAACTGTCACTGTATGTCATGTTGTCACTTGCGGACTGAGCACCAAGGCAAGTTTTCATATGTGAAAACTTGGTCAATAAAGTTATTCATTCATACTTGTCCAACTGATCAAGAACCATTGCAATTCTTGATAAGACAAGAATTATCCGTCTTATCCGTCTACCATACCACTTATTTTAATGTTATAATCAACAATGTTATCTTAAAATAATTGCTTCTCTGCAGTCATTTTGTGTTGAGCTCAACCCAGATCAGATAGTTCTGTCAGACATGCAATACAGAAATACATTCTTCAGCTAACCATGAAAACGTCAACCATCAAATGCCATTTGTACAAATCCAAATTACCATCATTTGATCTATTACTTCCTATGTCTTGGTGATTCTAGAGATTGACTAAATATTTAAAGGTTAGAGAACCTGCCTTCACCACTCCCTCACTGTGTTCCAAATTCTAACCACCTTCTGGATGAAAAATCTCTAGGCCTCTTATCCTAAAACATTTTCCTCATTTTAAACACAGGGGGGAAAGTTTCTTACTATCTATCCTCCTAAAGCCTTTCATAACTTTGAACTTTATTGATGTTGACCTCAAATATCTATCTGAGTTCCAAGTAAAAACTCGCACATTTTTTCTCCAAAGATGGATATAAAGCTGGAGTAACTCAGCAGGTCAAGCAGCATCTCTGGAGAATAGGGATAGGCGGCATTTCGGGTCGAGACCCTTCTACAGGCCGAGAGTCAGGGGATAGGGAAACAAGAGATATAGAACGTACAACCCTCCACTCACTCTTCAGCAACCCCGGCATTATCATTGACTTTAACTTCACCACCAATTTCCATCCTGCACTCAAATTAACTTGGACCATCTCTGACACCTCTCTCCCCCTTTCTTGATCTCAGATAGGAGATAGACTATCGACTGACGTCTATTACAAACCCACTGATTCCCACAACTATCTCAACTACACTTCTTACCACCCTGCTTCCTGCAAAGACTCTATCCCCCACTCCCAATTCCTCAGTCTGTGTCGCACCTGCGCCCAAGGTGAGGTGTTCCATACCAGAACATCCGAGTTGTCTTTAATCTTTAGGGAACAGGAGTTCCCCTGTTCCATCATAGATGAGGCCCTCACTCGTGTCTTCTCAGTACCTTGCAGCTGCGCGACCTGCTCCGCCTCATCGCAACAGGGACAGAGTCCCCCTCGTCCTTATCATTCACCCCATCAGCCATCGCATACAACACATAATCCTCCAATTTTTTCCCACCTCCAACTGGATCCTACCACGAGTCACATCTTCCCATCTCCACCCCTTTCCGCCTTCCAGAGAGACCATTCCCTCCACAACTCCTTGATTAACTCTTCCTTTCCCACCCAAACCACTCCCCTCCCCAGGTATCTTCTCCAGCAACCGCCAGAGATGCAACACCTGTCCCTTTACCTTCTCCCTCGACTCTGTCCACGGACCCCGACAGTCCTTTCAGGAAAGGACTCCTCCAACCTCATCTACTGTATCCGTTGTTTAAGATGTGGACCCTTATACATTGGCAAGACCAAACGTAGACTGGGCAATTGTTTCGCTGAACACCTTTGCTTAGTCCGTCTGAACCTACCTGATCTCCCGGTTACCAAACACTTTAATTCCCCTTTCCATTCCACCACTGACCCTTCTATCCTACGCCTCCTCGATTATCAGAGTGAGGCTAAATGGCAAATTGGAGGAATAGCATCTCATATTTTGCTTGGGCAGTTTATAAGCCAGCAGTATGAATATTGATTTCTCCAACTAATGGACCAGAGAAAAGGCAATTCTGGATTTAGTGTTGTCCAATGAACCAGATTTGATAAGAGAACTAGAGGTAAAGGAACCGCTTGGAGATAGTGATTATAATATGATTAGTTTTAATCTGCAATTTGAGAAGGAGAAGGTTAAATCGGAAGTGTCAGTGATGCAGTTGAACAAAGGGGACTAAGAAGGCATGAGGGAGGAGCTGGCCAAGGTAGACTGGAAAGGGATCCTAGCAGGAATGACGGTGGAACAGGAATGGCAGGAATTTCTGGGCATAATCCGGAAGATGCAGGATCATTTCATTCCAAAAAGGAAGAATGATTCTAAGGGGAATAGGAGGCAACTGTGGCTTACAACAGAAGTTAGGGATAGAATAAAACTAAAAGAAAGGATGTATAACACAGCAAAGAGTAGCCAGAAGCCAAAGGATTGGGAAACTTTCATAGAAGAGAAGGAAACAAAACGGGCAATACGAGCTGAAAAGATGAAGTACAAGGGGAAGCTGGCCAGGAATATAAAGAAGGACAGTAAAAGCTTATTTAGATATGTTAAGGGAAAAATAATAGCAAAGTCAAATGTGGGTCGCTTGAAGGCAGACATGGGTGAAATTATTATGGGGAACAAGGATAAGGCAGAAGAGTTGAACAGATACTTCGGATCTGTCTTCATTAAGGAAGACATAAACAATTTCTCAGATGTACTGGAGGACAGATGATCTAAGGGGGTAGAGGAACTGAAAGAAATTTTCATTAGGCGAGAAATAGTATTGGGTAGGCTAATAGGGCTGAAGGATGATAAATCCCCTGGGCCTGATGGTCTGCATCCCAGGGTCCTCAGGGAGGTGGCTCTAGAAATAGTGGACGCATTGGTGATCATTTTCCAATGTTCAACAGATTCAGGATCAGTTCCCGTGCATTGGAGGATAGCGAATGTTATCCCACTTATAACCATATAACCATATAACAATTACAGCACGGAAACAGGCCTTCTCGGCTCTTCCAGTCCATGCCGACCATTTGTTTTCCACTAGTCCCATCTACCTGCACTCAGACCATACCCCTCTATTCCCTTCACGTCCATATACCTATCCACTTTACTTTTAAATGTTAAAATCGATCCTGCCTCCACCACTTCTGCTGGAAGCTCATTCCACACAGCCACCACCCTCTGAGTAAAGAAGTTCCCCCTCACGTTACCCCTAAACTTCTGTCCCTTAATTCTCATGTCATGTCCTCTTGTTTGAATCTTCCCTACCCTCAATGGGAAAAACTTATCCACGTCAACTCTGTCTATCCCTTTCATCATTTTAAAGACCTCAATCAAGTCCCCCCTTAACCTTCTGCGCTCCAAAGAATAAAGACCTAACTTGTTCAACCTTTCTCTGTAACATAGTTGCTGGAACCCTGGCAACATTCTAGTAAATCTCCTCTGTACTCTCTCTATTTTGTTGACATCCTTCCTATAATTAGGCGACCAAAATTGTACACCATACTCCAGAATTGGTCTTACCAATGCCTTGTACAATTTTAACATTACTTCCCTACTCCTATATTCGATGCTCTGATTTATAAAGGCCAGCACACCAAAGGCTTTCTTTACCACCCTATCTACATGCGATTCCACCTTCAGGGAACTATGCACAGTTATTCCTAGATCCCTCTGTTCCACAGCATTCCTCAATTCCCTACCATTTAACCATGTACGTCCTATTTTGATTTGTTCTGCCAAGATGTAGCACTTCACACTTAACAGCATTAAACTCCATCTGCCATCTTTCAGCCCACTTTTCCAAATGGCCCAAATCTCTCTGTAGACTTTGAAAATCTACTTCATTATCCACAACACCACCTATCTTAGTATCATCTGCATACTTACTTATCCAATTTTCCACCCCATCATCCAGATCATTGATGTACATGACAAACAACAGTGGACCCAACACAGATCCCTGAGGCACCCCACTGATCACCGGCTTCCAACCTGACAAACAGCCATCCACCATTACTCTCTGACATCTCCCATTCAGCCACTGTTGAATCCATCTTGCTACTCCGCCATTAACACCCAAAGATTGAACCTTCTTAACCAACCTTCCATGGGGAACCTTGTCAAAGGCCTTACTGAAATCCATATAGACAACATCCACTGCTTTACCCTCATCAATTTCCCTAGTTACTGCTTCAAAAAATTCAAGAAGGTTTGTCAAACATGACCTTCCAGGCACAAATCCATGTTGACTGTTTCCTGATCAGACCCTGTTTATCCAGATGCTTATATATATTATCTCTAAGTATCCTTTCCATTAATTTGCCCACCACTGACGTCAAACTAAATAGGTCTATAATTGCTAGGTTTATTCTTTGAACCTTTTTAAACAATGGAACAACATGCGCAGTACGCCAATCCTCCGGCACTATTCCCGTTTCTAATGACATTTGAAATATTTCTGTCATAGCTCCTGCTATTTCTACACTAACTTCCCTCAATGTCCTAGGGAATATCCTGTCAGGACCTGGAGACTTATCCACTGTTATATTTTTCAAAAGTGTCAGTACTTCCTCCTCTTTGAATCTCATAGTTTCCATAGCTACTCTACTTTTTCCCCTTAACTCACAGAGTTCAATATCCTTCTCCTTGGTGAATACCGAAGAAAAGAAATTGTTCAATATCTCCCCCATCTCTTTTGGCTCTGCAGATAGCTGTCCATTCTGGTTCTCTAATGGTCCAATTTTATCCCTCGTTATCATTTTGCTATTAATATAGCTGTAGCAACCCTTTGGATTTACTTTCACCTTTCTTGCCAAAGCAACCTCATATCTTCTTTTAGCCTTCCTAATTTCTTTCTTAAGATTCTTTTTACATTCTTTATACTCCTCTAACACCTCATTTACTCCATGCCTCCTATAATTATTGTAGATATCTCTCTTTTTACGAAACAAGTGTCCAATTTCCCTTGAAAACCATGGATCTTTCCAATTTTTACTATTTCCTTTCAACCTAACAGGGACATAAAGATTCTGTACTCTTACAATTTCCCCTTTAAATGTCCTCCATTTCTCTTCTACATCCTTCCCATGAAACAAAGTGTCACTTTTCAAGAAAGGAGCGAGAGAAAACGGGGAATTACAGACCAGTTAGCCTGACTTCGGTGGTGGGAAAGATGCTGGAGTCAATTATTAAAGAGGTAATAATGGGGTATTTGGATAGCAGTAAAAGGATTAGTCCAAGTCAACATGGATTTATGAAAGGGAAATCATGCTTGACTAATCTTCTGGAATTTTTTGAGGATGTGACAAGTAAAATGGATGAAGGGAAGCCAGTGGATGTAGTGTATCTAGACTTTCAGAAAGCCTTTTGATAAGGTCCCGCACAGGAGACTGGTAACTAAAATTAGAGCACATGGTATTGGGGGTAGGGTGTTGACATGGATAGAAAATTATTTGGCAGACAAGAAGCAAAGTGGAGTGAACGGGTCTTTTTCGGAATGGCAGGCAGTGGCGAGTGGAGTGCCGCAAGGCTCGGTGTTGTGGCCGCAACAGTTTGCCATATATATTAATGATTTGGAAGAGGGAATTATGAGCAACACTAGCAAGTTTGCAGATGACACAAAGCTGGGTGGCAGTGTGAATGTGAAGAGGATGTTCGGAGGTTACAGGGTGACCTGGACTGGTTGAGTAAGTGGGCAGATGTGTGGCAGGTGCAGTATAACATAGATAAATGTGAGGTTATCCACTTTGGCGGCAAAAACAAGGGGGCAGATTATTATCTCAATGGGGTTAGGTTAGGTAAGGGGGAGGTACAGTGAGACCTGGGCGGCCTTGTACACCAGTCACTAAAAGTTGGCATGCGGGTACAGCAGGCAGTGAAGAAAGCTAATGGAATGTTGGCCTTCAGAACAAGAGGATTTCAGTATAGGAGTAAAGAGATTCTTCTGCAGTTGTATATGACTCTGGTAAGACCACATCTGGAGTACTGTGTACAGTTTTGGTCTCCTAATTGAGGGACATCCTTGTGATTGAGGCAATGCAGCGTATCACGAGATTGATCCCTGGGATGGCAGGGCTGTCATATGAGGAAAGATTGAAAAAACTAGGCTTGTATTCAATTGAGTTTAGAAGGATAAGGGAATATCTTATCGAAACATATAAAATTATAAAAGGACTGGACAAGCTAAATGCAGGAAAAACATTCCCAATGTTGGGCGAGTCCAGAACCAGGGGCCACAGTATTGGAATAAAGGGGATGCTATTTAAGACTAAGGTGAGAAAAAACATTTTCACCCAGAGAGTTGTGAATTTGTGGAATTCCCTGCCACAGAGGGCAGTGGAGGCCAAATCAGCTCTGGGGGCTAGTGGAACCGAGGGATATGGGCAGAGAGCAGGCACGGGTTATTGATTGGGGACGATCAGCCATAGAAACATAGAAATTAGGTGCAGGAGCAGGACATTCGGCCCTTCGAGCCTGCACCGCCATTCAATATGATCATGGCTGATCATCCAACTCAGTATCCCGTACACGCCTTCTCTCCATATCCTCTGATCCCCTTAGCCACAAGGGCCACATCTAACTCCTTCTTAAATATAGCCAATGAACTGGCCTCAACTACCCTCTGTGGCAGAGAGTTCCAGAGACTCACCACTCTCTGTGTGAAAAAAGTCTTTCTAATCTCGGTCTTAAAGGATTTCCCCCTTATCCTTAAGCTGTGACCCCTTATCCTGGACTTCCCCAACATCGGGAACAATCTTGCTGCATCTAGCCTGTCCAACCCCTTAAGAATTTTGTAAGTTTCTATAAGATCCCCTCTCAATCTCCCAAATTCTAGAGTGTATAAACAGAGTCTATCCAGTCTATCTTCATAAGACAGTCCTGACATCCCAGGAATCAATCTGGTGAACCTTCTCTGCACTCCCTCTATGGCAATAATGTCTTTCCTCAGATTTGGAGACGAAAACTGTATGCAATACTCCAGGTGTGGTCTCACCAAGACCCTGTACAACTGAAGTAGAACCTCCCTGCTCCTATACTCAAATCCTTTTGCTATGAAAGCTAACATACCATTCGCTTTCTTCAATGCCTGCTGCACCTGCATGCCTACTTTCAATGACTGGTGTACCATGACACCCAGGTCTCGCTGCATCTCCCCTTTTCCTAATCGGCCACCATTTAAATAAGTCTGCTTTCCTGTTTTTGCTACCAAAACCATGATCGCGATGAATGGCGTTGCTGGCTCAAAGGGCCGAATGGCCTCCTCCTGCACCTATTTTCTATGTTACTAACTTCAAGTAACCCCTGCATTCCTTCTCTCTCCATCCCTCCCCCACCCAAGTCGCACCAGGTTCTCATTCTCACCTAGTAAACGGCTAACAATGGCCTGTTTCCTTTATCATCATTACTTTTTTGCATATCTTTTATTCATTTGTTCTATATCTCGCTACATCACTGTCTATAACTTTCTTGTTTTCCTTTCCCCTGACTCGCAGTCTGAAGAAAAGTCTCAAACCGAAACGTTACCCATTCCTTCTCTCCAGAGATGCTGCCTGTCCCGCTGAGTTACTCCAGTACTTTGTGTCTATCTTCAGGAGATATAGAAGGTACATGGAACAAATTAATGAAAGATGTACAAAATGTGACAATGATCAAGGAAGGGTTGAGCCCACAATGATCCATTGTATGGACGGTGAGAACGAGTTGTCCAAACAGTACAACGACTAGAGTGGGGGAGGGGCAGAGACGTTGGGGATGTCCAGGGGCTATTTGAAGTTAGAGAAATCAATACTCATTCTTGAAGTTAGCTAAATCAATATTCTACCAGCATTTGCAGTTCCTTCCTACACATTTTCTCCCATCGGCCGGGTTCAATTCCATAGCAGGAAAACACTAATTGCAATTCTATACTTTTTTTTTAATATAGCATGTAGCAGAAATATAAATAAGTGGACGTATAACTGTAAAGTTCTTAAAGTCCTATCTCACTAAATTAATTAGGAAATCCTACTGCCCACCGAATACTGATAGGCACAAGCCATTCATTTTTGCTGAAGATAGATAGACGCCAAATTTACTCCAGTATTTTCTGTCTTTCTTCGGTTTTAACCAACATCTGTTCCTTCCACTTACATTACTTTTTACTATTGGGTTCAAATCTTGTAAGTGGAAAAAAAGAAACAAAACGTTCTTTGCAAACAACCGGCCGCCAGAAACAAGCCTCCCAGTCAGTCAGTACTGGCCGGGCCCCTCACACCGGGCATTGCTCCCTCCTCACCTCCTCTCTCTTCGACCGTTTGGAGATCCTTTTCTCCATTTTAGCCGCGTTTTTTTCAACTCCCTTTCCTTTCTTGTCCTTCTTGTTCTTTTTGCCCATGGTTTGTTTCCCCCCCTCTCCCAGTATTAATTATCCCTCTCGCTGCCAGCCGCTAACTACCCACATGCGTATCCGGGTCAACCGTGAGCACTGCCGACGGTCGGCACCAAACGACAAGCGACTCAACGCGGGGAGAATACAACGCGGCAGCCGCCCGCCCGTAAACCCGCCAAACAACAGTGGTGCCTGCAGGTGGCGCTCCCCCAACTGCCGCCCGCCGAGCATGGACAACATGGGCACCGGAGCAAGGCCTGCAACAGTGGCGCTCCCCCAACTGCCGCCCGCCTGTAAACCAGTGAAACAACAGTGGTGCCTGCAGGTGGCGCTCCCCCAACTGCCGCCCAGCATGGACAACATGGGCACCGGAGCAAGGCCAGCAGGTGGCTCAAGGAGCTGTCAATGCCACAAGAAGCAGCAGGTCACCTCAGGTCAGGTCAGATCCCCAGCAATTTCAACAAACAACCAACACAATACAATGGCCTGGTTGCTTTATCATATTTACTTGTTTGCATATCTTTCATTCATTTCTTCTACATCTCTGGTGAAAAGGAATAGGTGACATTTGAATTGAATTCAATTCAATACATTTTATTAGCCAAGTATGTATACATACAAGGAATTTGCCCTGGTGCTTTGTTCGCAAGGATAACAACACGATATACAGTAGACAATTAAAAATAAAACATAATTTGAACACGTGAAGAATAAAATAAAATAATAAAGCAGAAGGAGGCTACAGACTTTTGGTTATTGAGTAGAGCTACTACTCGTGGAAAAAAGATGTTCTTACGTCTGGCTGTGGCAGCTTTGACAGTTCGGAGTCGCCTTCCAGAGGGAAGTGATTGAAATAGTTTGTGGCCAGGGTGAGAGGGGTTAGAGATGATCTTGCCCGCTCGCTTCCTGGCCCTTGCAGTGTGCAGTTCATCAATGGGGGGCAAGGTTTCAGCCAATAACCTTCTCAGCTGATCAGACAATTCGCTGCAGCCTCCAGGTGTAGTGCTTGGTGGCTGAGCCAAACCAGACCAGGATGGAGAAGGTGAGGACAGAGTCTGTAATGGCAGTGTAAAACTGGACCATCATTGCCTGTGGCATATTGTGTTTTCTCAGCTGCCGCAGGAAGTACATCCTCTGTTGGGCCTTTTTGACTGGAGTCGATGGTGGCCTCCCATTTTAGGTCCCTGTAGATGATGGTTCCACGGAACTTAAATGTGACTGTGGTGATGTTGATGGTGCGTGGGGGGAGGGGAGGAGGCGTTCTAAAGTCTACAAACAATTCCACTGTCTTAAGAGCATTGATCTTCTGGCATTTCGGGTTAAGATCCTTCTTTAGACTGAGTCAGGGGAAACGGAAATGCGAGATATAAGCGGTGATGTAGAAAGATATGGAACAAATGAATAAAAGCTATGCAAAAAAGTGCAGATGATCAAGCAAATGGGCCAATGTTAGCTGTGGGCTAGGTGAAAACAAATTATACATACAATGAAAGGACAGGTTTGTGGAGGGAGAGAGAAAGAACATGCAAAATTTTCAATCAATGATCTCCCATCAGACCGGACTAGTTCTACTCATAGGCAAGTAAACAAGTAACCGTAGGTAAGTAAATCCACTATATTAGACATTGTAAAGAAAATGCCGAACATTGGGCACTTCAAGGAACGTGTAATAGTTCCCCTAAAATACCGCAGCAAGGGTATTGCAGATTTAATCGGTAATATAATTAAAAAGATCTGCGGGTGTTGGTTTATACCAAAGATAGACACAATATGCTGAGTTATTTCATCATTATGTGTCGATTTTTAATTTGTAATATCCCTGATACAGAAATTGTCATATGTGACTCGTCAAGCCCTTTCAAGTTGAATTAACAGAATTACTTGAAATATCCCAAAATGGTTATTATCCCTTTTCATTTGGGGGGAAAACCTATTCTATGATTTATGAACCATAATAATTGAATGCTAAGTTTATGGTTAGCATTCAGTGCTATAGTTAACAATGGTACAGTTATAAGGTGTGTGTAGGATAAATCATCTGGTTATATGCATAACTCCTTCCAGGATCTGTTTAAGATCACACCTTAACCTCTTGCTAAAGTCCCAGCTTGTCCAACCTCTTCCTATAGTTCAGGCCCTCGAGTCCCCATCACAATGTTATGACATAACTTATGGGCCTGTCTCAATTAGGTGATTTTTCAGGTAACTGTCATGTCGTAGCCGGTTTCTGAAATCCCGGCAACTGGAACGGCGACTGTCAGAGTGGAGCACATACACACATACATCACTTCTTTCACCAGCCAGTTGTGCAGGTGGGGGACAGGGCAAGCGTGGGGGGCACTGTCTGAGTGAAATTCACACGGTGCAAAGCCAATGTGATAGACACACACCACGGTGAACAGGAAGGTTGCCGCTGTAATTAAGACGGTGAAAGCACAGTGTACGGGAAGGGTCACTTAAGTCCTTTAAAAGAGTGAGGGAGAGGGGGGGAGAATGGGGGAGGGGGTGGGGAGAAGGAGTGGAGACATATTTTAAGAAGCCAGAGCTACACGGCTGTGAAGTTCGGCGGGCATTAACATTACCGGTCAGGTATCCTTGGTTCTGAAAACTACTGTTTACTTTTTTTTCCCCAATGAGTCAGTGAAATTCACCGGTTAGCACCGGCTACAACCTACGAGAATCTACGACAACCTACGATCTCCTGGCGACCCACCTATGGCACGAGAATTCTCGATACTCTCCATGGGGCTTCATTCGGGTCACCGCTAATTTTTTAACATGTTGAAAAATTTGAGGCGACCAGAATGAAGCTGCGACTAGTTCCGAGAATGCAGGAACTACTCATGACCATGAAGGCCACACCCCAGCAACCACCCGTAAACATGTGACGACCATGTGGCGACTGCATAGTCTCCTTTAGTCTCCTAAAAAGTCACCTAAGTGGGACAGGCCCATTAAAGATGACGATATCTCGTTTGATATAGGCAGGGATAATTTACATATTCAATTGTCTTAGTAAAAATTGTCTTTTTAATTTCAAGATGATAACTGCTTCCAATGTACATTGACGCAGATATACTAAAGACTGGTTCTTGTTTTCAATTAATGACTGCTCCCTTCATAACATTTTATAACCCCTGATTAATCCCTAAACCTTGAACTAAAAAGATCTGGAAATTGCATCTTTTTGTTATTTTCTTAAATTGCATATGCCAAACTTGCAACTCACAAAAATCTCTGATGGAGCCTTTTTAAGAGTTTCTCAATGTCCTCGTATGAAACCTTGCCTGTGGTCCATAGTCATAGTCCCATTTGATCTGTGTTTTCACACCTTACCCTTCCATACCTCAGTGTCTCCCTCCCCTGAGTCTCAGTCTGAAGAAAGGTCTTGACCCAAAACGCCACCAAATTCCTTCTCTCCGGAGATGCTGCCTGTCCCGCTGAGGTGCATTTTGTGTCTATCTATCCAGATAGTAAACCAGCATCTGCAGTTCCTTCCTAAACTTATCAAAAATAATTTGTCCCTGCCTCCACCACATCCAGCAACATTGCAAGTAAATTATTGGCATTGCATTCGATTTCTTGCATAAGAATATGTTTCTTTGTGCTATGTCCTCCAATTTAATTTTGACAGTATCATTCACCCTCAGGAACATTTCCATTAATTCCACATATGAAGCAAGCGACTAATACTATTTGTTTAATCTCAAACTCACATGCAGCACCTATTATGCCAACAACTTCCTGTGGATTCTCTAACACCACCTATTGCAAAGATCAGTGGAACGCCTGTTATTGAAGACCTTTAACTGACTCCTACTGTCTAATATAGCCATGCATTAATGTGTAGGAAGGATCTGCAGATGCTGGTTTATACCGAAGGCGGATACAAAATGCTGGAGAGGGGGCTAAAGAGCAGGTTTGAGCGACTGCATGCGGCGAGCGACCAAACAAGGCGGCTTGAGGTGCACGGCCTCGCGGGCCGTGTGGAGCCGGTCCTGACATCATACTGACCAATCAGCTGGGCAAGGCGTCGGGAGGTGACGTCACCACGCCGCGGCACGCCAGGCGGTGACGTCATCACGCAACGCCACGCGCTAGGCGTACGCCGTCAAGAAGCTGCGTACGGCGTCATGACGCTGCATATGACGTTGAGACGCTGCGGGCCGACAGGCCGTTGCCGCGCGGGATTTTTGAGCAGCGTCAGTTTCTCGGAACCCCGCGCGATGTCGGCGCCGGCCCCGCGCAACTCCACACGCCGCATCGGCTCAAGCGGTCGCGACCCGTTAGGACCACGTCGCGCTCGCCGTATGCAGTCGCATGCTGGTGGGACAGGCCCTTCAGAAACCCAAACCACCAGCGCCACTGGGTGGTGAGGACTGGACAGCCAGCGGTTCTATGGAGGCTAACACTGAGTGAGTGGGGCAAGCCTGAGATGCCAGTGCCTGTTCTTGCCCACGGACAATGAGGGACTGTGCCCACACGCAGAGGCAAAGACTGAGACGCCAGGATAACCTACAGACCTCCTTCATCACCTCTTCAAGCCCAAAGCTAAATCGTCTGGATAAACCCGAGACCACCAACACCTCCTCTCGAGGTAAGGGCGAACTGCAGGGAGAAGCCTGAGTTCTTCACAATTCGCCTTCGAAGATCAGGACTGAGCTGCCAAGATAAGCCCGAGATCGCCAGTGCCACATCACATGCACTCTGAAGGCTTGCGACAGCATCAAACCCAGCGTCATCCCTGACACCACAATGAGAATACGTTACTCAATGTTTTTGTGCACAACTTAGAAAGGCCATTGTGAAATTAAGGGAAATTTTATATTTCCTGCACGATAAAGCTACAATATATGTATTTTGCACTAATTGCAACATGCCATAATGAGCAATTGTAACAAAGAAATGAAATAAATGCAACACTTTACTTTCTCCATGGGGAGGTGCTGCAAGCCAGTCAACAAAGCGATCTTTCATATTCATGCACATGTCACGAGTTTAATTTAGTTTGAAGATCTTATCATATAATATAACTAATCTGTTTTCTTTGCTTGGATATTTAAAGTAGCGATACTTTTTAAAATTTAATGATTTTTATTTTATCTCTTGCTACAAATTCAAAAGATAGATCTAAGTATGGAATATTAACATTTCATAAAACTCACAATAATTAGAGACTGGTGGATCTTGTCAGATTAATCAATGATAATTTGCCTGGTACTGGTTTAAACGTAATTCCCTGCTTGACTTTTGCAATACAATATAATTTTCTAAAATTACCTTTTCCACACCCTGCTACTTTATATAAATTACAAATTATTGATTAAAGAGTTCCAATGCCTTGTCAATTTGCATCACATAAGCAGGAAGTAATTCCTGCACACCTTTAGTCATGCTAAACCTGCAACCGCTGGAGATACAACACCTGTCCCTATACCTCCAATCTCGACTCCATCCAAGGACCCTGACAGTCTTTTCAGGTGAGGCAGATGTTCACTTGCACTTCTGCTCAATCTGCCTAAACCTACCTGATGTTCCGGTTGCTAAATCCTTTAACTCCTCCTCCCATTCCTATACTAACCTTTCTGCCCTGGGCCTACTCCACTGTCAGTGTGGCCCAGCGTAAATTAGAGGAACAGCACCTCATATTTCGCTTGGACATCATATACCCCAGCCATATGAATATTGACTTCTCTAACTTGCTTTCCGTCTCTCTCCATCCCTCCCCCTTCCTAGTTCTCCGACCAGTCTGATTGTACTCCTGATTAAATTCCATCTCTGTGTGCTTCGTAATCAACTTCTCCTAGCTAACAATGATCTATTCTACATTTACCTTAAACCGCATCTCCTTTGATATCTCGCTTTCACACCATACCCTTCCTTATCTCAATTTTATTTCTTATGCGTGGCCCCTGAATGTAGCCGTCAGTGATCTTCATGAGGCTGATAATGGTGCACACCAACTCCAGTCATCTGGATAGCCTTGATAATAGCAATTTGCTTAGAACAGTACCAATCAAAAGAAACTTAGGATGTCTGTCAACATAAAACTAAAATATTGTAATTAGATAAAAAATGCAGATGCTGGAAATTTGAAACAAAAACAGTAAATGGTAGAAATACTCGGCAGGTGCAGCAACCTTCTGCGGAGAAACTGAATTAATATTTCAGGACAATGACCCTTCCAGCACTTACAAATTGTTAACTGAAACACAGGTGGTGATTAGTTGTGTTTAGGAGAAATAGAACACCTGGCTGAGTGGTTTAGTTTAGTTTAGAGATACAGCATGGAAACTTGCCCTTCGGCCCACTGAGTCCGTAACGACCAGTGATCCTCGCACATTTACACTAGGGATAATTTTACATTTGTACCAAGCCAATTAACCTACAAACGTACGTCTTTGGAGTGTGGAAGAAAACTGAAGATCTCGGATAAAACCCATGCACCTGTAGTCAGGATCGAACCCGGGTGTCTGGCGCTGTAAGGCAGTAGCTCTACTGCTACTCCAGCGTGCCGCCACGTTCACCAGTACTGATTGGGACATGAGGTCAAACTGCGAAGCCAAGAACCAGATCATTCTGGATAGATTAGGAAACTTTTCATCATGTCAAGGATGAAATAAGTGAGGAAACCTTGTTCACAAATAGTGGCAGATACTAGCTCAATTGGTAATTTTCAAACTATGATTTGTTGATTTCTATTCAGCAAAGCAACATGGAGGTAAAATGGTTAGATAAAGTTAGATTGGATGGCAGCTGAGGTTAGTTTGTGAACTGAACTATTTTCATTTCATCTTGGAATCAATTTAATATCAAAGAAACAGAGAAGGTTGTAGACTAATTCTATGCTTCCTAAATAATTTGTTTTCCTTGCTTCCTGAACAAGCAACATGAATACAGATAGTGCAGTGGTCTAAAAAAGACACAAAGTGCTGGAGTAACTCAGCGGGTCAGGCAGCATCTTTGGAGAACATGGATAGATGATATTTCAGTTTGGGACCCTTCTTCAGACTGATTGTGGTAGGGGGGAGGAAGCTGTGGGGGGTGGGGGGAAACCCAGAAAGTGATGTGGATACAGATGAAAGGGCTTTTAATTCTCAGATGGTTGGACAAAGACCAGAGATGAAAAGACAAAAGGTGCTATGCCTACCTGTTTGTTAGTCCTCAGCCATATCTGCTTTTTTATTGGTCCCCAGATATGCCTGCCTTTTTGTCGTTTACATTGAATAGCACTTCATCCAAATGTACAAATGCACTATCTCCGCAACATCAATGACTACAACGGAGATGCCTCTGCACCCATATATAACGCATCGATTTCATTAACTTCACCAGTAACTTCCATTCTGCCCTGAAGTTCACTTGGACTATCTCTGACACCTCTCCCCTTTCGTGATCTCTATGCATCCAGCACAGGGGACAGACCATCGACAGACCAAGGCTCCTACCTTGCCTCTTGCAAAGATGCCACCTCCTACTCCAAATGTCTCCATCTCCACTGCATCTGCCCCCAATATAAGGCTTACCATTCTAGGACATCCGAGTTGTCCTCTTTCTTTAGTAAATGTGTTTTGGCCCTGCTGTTGCAGATGGATTTTTCACCCGCATCACCGCTGTGTCCAGTAGTTCTGCTCTCGCTCCCCCTCTCCCCAGACAGAGCAAGGATAGCGTTCCATGGTCTTTACCTTTCACACCACCAACCTCCGAATCCAACACATCATTTTCTGCCTTTTCCGGCACCTCAAAGTGACCCTCGACTAGTCACATCCTCCCATCCCCAACCCTTTCTGCTTTCTGCAGAGACCACATTCTTGGTTTACTCATCCCTTCCACCCAAATTGCCCTTTCCTGGGATTTTCCACATCAACTGCAGGAGATCTAACACCTGTCATCTCATCCACTGCATTTGCTGCTCCCAATATAGCTCCCTTTACATAGGCGATACCACGCGTAGACCAGCTGGCCATTTCGCCGAACACTTGTGCTTAGTCCGCCAAGGCCTACAGGATCTCCCGGATGCTAACAATTTTAATTTCCCTTCCCATTCGGACCTTTCTGTTCTGGGCCTCCTCTATTGCTAGAGTGAGGCCACGTGCAAACTGATGGAACCTCATATTCCACTTAGGTAGCTTACAACCCAGCGGAATGTCAGCATTGGCAGCATGTTTGCAGTAGCTAAAGAACTACATTTTAAAATTGCCTTACCTTTCCTTTGTCTACCTCCTAAGAGGAGGTTATTTATATGACTGGATGTGAAATTTTGTTTGACATTCATAAAAACAAATCATTGCCTTTTTCATTTTTCTGGCTACGGTGTTCTTGATGATTGTTCTTGTTGACACATTCTTCCTTAGTTTCATAAATTCACATGAATTCTCTGACAGTATCAGAAACCAAATAAGAAATTCTTTACTCAAAACTCTATCCAGCTAATGCCTTCTCTTCCTTCAAGATACTTTAAAAAAAAACACCTTTCTGTCAATGCTTGGAGTTACATTTTCTAATATCTCTAGTGACTCATTGTCAAATTTGGTTTGCCATTTCTGCTGTGAAATATTAAAAATGTTTTACTACATTAAAATTCTGTGTAAATACAGGTTGCTATTGTTCTATCTCCAAGGAGGCAATCTGGATATTATTTTGCTTAAGGGGATACAGAGTTGCTTAAGGGGACACAGAGAATTAGTACAATGTAAATACTGTGCCTGTGCTGCAAAGAAATTAAGCAATTAATTACTTGTTTGCACTGCAGTTAATCACAATGTGGCTGAACTTTGACTCTGTAATTTTAAGATAAGTTAAAGTGGGTGATCTTGAATAAACTGCCCATTGAATACCATCCAAGTATTTTGATTCCTTTGGTCAACAAAAGGGGAAAACAGGTAGTTTAATATTACACAGCCTTGTCTGAAGTTGAAATTATCCCCATTCAATAAATTATTTGCATTTCACAAAAATCGTAATATTGTCTATTGTGTGAACAATATACCCGGGTGTAAGTCAAAAGCTAATGGAAAGCAGTCATAGGTTTTGGGTTCTCCTAAGAGAGGCTTTCCCTCAACCATGGAGTGGGGTGGATGCCGTCCACCCATCACAAACGGCCACAACCCTCTGCAATAAGCAACAGTCTTATGATCCATAATCATGGAGTCAATGATCTACATTTACAAATTTGCAGAAGCCATGATCTTTTCAAATAATAAAATAATGGCAGGATTTTTGTTAACCTTAAAACTATATCCCAGGGGGATCTTTTAAATTGCACATAGTTTTCAACTTTCAACCTGATGTGTTCCTAGTTTAATTGTGAGTTAATCATGTTGGTCATAACAAACTTTTGATTCGATTTCTGATTTTAAAATAAGCCATACATATTGATGACATTATTATGTAGCACCCTTTACCAGAGAAAACATTGCCAAGAGAACTATGGCAAAACATTCAACTATTTGCTCAAAGTCTCCTCAAAAAATGCAATGTGACTACTGACCTCCTGGGAATCTCTTGCCTAAGGTGATTAAAAATAGAGAAGGAGCATTTGGTATGGTATTGAGAACCTCAAGGCCATGTATCAGGAATACAGACACCCAAGAGGAGAAGACCAACTCGCAAACTGAAGAAGGGTCTGTAATAAGAGTTTTTCCCGAACAGTCCATGGCTGATAGCGCTGGCCAGTAGCGCTATATTTAAAGCCTCATAGCGCTAATAAATCTGATTTATAACTAAAGAGACAAGTGAGCCTTTTTCTGTTCTACTAGTCAGATCCTTAAACCTATTCCCTTATAACAGGGTCTTGACCCGAAAAGTCACCTATTCCTTCTATCCAGAGATGCTATCTGAGTTACTCCAGCTAAGAAATAAAAAGGAGATGATCACATTGTTGAAAATGGAATACAGGCCCCTAAATAGTCAATGGGAATAGACAACTCTGCCAGGAGATTACAGGCAACTGCTAGATGAATAAGGTTGTCATAGTGGGGAATTTTTGACAAAAGACCATAGACAATAGACAATAGGTGCAGGAGTAGGCCATTCAGCCTTTCGAGACATCACCATCATTCACTGTGATCATGGCTGATCATCCACAATCAGTACCACGTTCCTGCCTTCTCCCCATATCCTTTGACTCCGCTATCTTTAAGAGCGCTATCTAACGCTCCTGAAATCATCCAGAGAATTGGCCTCCACTGCTTTCTGACGCAGAGAATTCCACAGATTCACAACATTCTGGCTGAAACAAAATTTCCTCATTTCCGTTCTAAATGGCCTACCCCTTATTCTGAAACTGTGGCCCATGGTTCTGGGCTCCCCCAACATTAGGAACATGTTTCCTGCCTCGAGCGTGTCCAATCCCTTAATAATCTTTTATGTCTCAATAAGATCCCCTCTCATCCTTCTAAATTCCAGAATATACAAGCCCAGCCACTCCAATTTATCAACATATGGCAGTTCCACCATCCCGAGAATTAACCTCGTGAACCTACACTGCACTCCCTCTATAGCAAGAATATCCTTCCTCAAGTTTGGAGACCAAAACTGCACACAATACTCCGGGTGTGGTCTCACTAGGGCCCTGTACAACTGCAGGAGGACCTCCCTGCTCCA
This sequence comes from Okamejei kenojei, assembly GCA_035221665.1. NCBI lineage: Eukaryota > Metazoa > Chordata > Chondrichthyes > Rajiformes > Rajidae > Okamejei > Okamejei kenojei. Next base: position 52,198,904 of record CM069147.1, read on the forward strand.
ATACTCAACTCCTCGTGTTGTGAAGGCCAACATGCCATTTGCTTTCTTCTGACCACCAAGGGACGCTCAGACAAGCGATGGAAGGAGCGGATCCCACGGGACAACCCCCACATCCCCCAGGGTCAGCGCTATCCGCCCACGGCCGCCCTCCGCCTCGTATCCCCCAGTGCGGCACCACTGTCACGGGCTGTGGGTCGGCGGCGCCCACACACAGGGCTGGGTGGCGCGGAGCCATGGATCCGGACAGCGGACACACAGGGATACAAACCCAGCAATGTCCCCATCAGCTGCAGCAGAGTTGGGGACAGTCTGGTCCCTCCGCCCACCCAGAGTCACGGACCGAACTACCGCCCCCACACCGGATTGATTAACCCCCCGGACCCCGACCCCTGCATCATTTCACTGTGCCGAGGATCGGGGGGGGGGGAGAGAGGGGGGGAGTGGAGGAGATGGTGGGGGGAGAGGAGGGGGGGGAGAGGAGAGAGAAAGTGGTGGAATATTGCGTTGTAGGAACGGGTTGCGTTGGGGGAACAGGTGAGTGTATAGTGCATGCAGAACACTTTGAATTGGCAGTATTTGGCAAGTTTGCAGATGACACAAAGCTGGGTGGCAGTGTGAACTGTGAAGTGGATGTTAGGAGGTTGCTGGGTGACCTGGACAGGTTGAGTGAGTGGGCAGATGCATGGCAGATGCAGTATAATATAGATAAATGTGAGGTTATCCACTTTGGCGACAAAAACCACAAGGGGGCAGATTATTATCTCAATGGGGTTAGGTTAGGTAAGGGGGAGGTGCAGAGAGACCTTGGCGTCCTTGTACACCAGTCACTGAAATATGCTGTGCAGGTATAGCAGGCAGTGAAGAAAGATAATGGAATGTTGGCCTTCATAACAAGAGGATTTCAGTATAGGAGTAAAGAGGTTCTTCTGCAGTTGTATAGGGCTCTGGTGAGACCACATCTGGAGTATTGTGTACAGTTTTGGTCTCCTAATTTGAGGAAGGACATCCTTGTGATTGAGGCAGTGCAGCGTAGGTTCACGAGATTGATCCCTGGGATTGTGGGATTGTCATATGAGGAAATATTGAAAAGACTAGTATTCATTGCCGTTTAGAAGGATGAGGGGGGGTCTTCTGGAAACATATAAAATTAAAAAGGACTGGACAAGCTAGATGCAGGAAAAATGTTCCCAAACTTGGGCGAGTCCAGAACCAGGGGCCACAGTCTTAGAATAAAGGGATAGTCATTTAAGACTGAGGTGAGAAAAAACATTTTCACCCAGAGAGTTGTGAATTTGTGGAATTCCCTGCCACAGAGGGCAATGGAGGCCAAGTCACTGGATTTAAGAGAGAGTTAGATAGAGCTCTAGGGGCTAGTGGAATCAAGGGATATGAGGAGAAGGCAGGCATGGGTTATTGATTGGGGACGATCAGCCATGATCACAATGAATTGCGGTGCTGGCTCGAAGGGCCGAATGGCCTCCTCATGCACCATATCCTATGTTTCTATATTTCATGTAAATTTCACGAGCTACATTATCATTTTCCTTGAAAAAACAATTTGGCAAATGATAAGAAGGATCAAGTTAACATTCCATTCTCACGATGTTATACCAACATGCTCACTCAGTTTATAAACTTCTCATGGCAGTCAGCTTTATATATACAATCGCCTGAAAAAATAACTTCTGTTCCGATGAATAGGCTTTTATGGTTCAAAGTAAATATTCTTGAAATAAATATTTCATTCATATTACCTGGTTCAGATTACCATTTTAATAACATAAATAAGTTAGCCCTAAAATTTAGAACCTAAAATTGCGCTCTATATATTGGTGAAAGTTTTACCAAAAATAATGTATTGTGTGTTGCACATCCCCTCAACAGCAAATACCAGTTGGCAGACTATAATCTCTCCCTCGGGGTGAGACTGCAGCCTCTTTGACAATTCTAATTCAAGGTTGCCAAAGGTTACCCAGGGAAAGCTTCTAATATCCAGATTTTCCGGATCACTGGTTCATTTTGAGTCTCATCAAAGCCTGATCAATCTGGTCTGATAAACATGAACAAAAGATAATCAAGTCAAGTCAAGTCAAGAGAGTTTATTGTCATGTGTCCCAGATAGGACAATGACATTCTTGCATTGCTGCAGCGCAACAGGATTTTGTCATCATAAATACAGATCAGATTAGTGTGTCCATATACCATTAAAAAAAATATATATATATACATCAGTAAACAGATAAAGTGCATAGTTGTTATAGTTCATAGTTTGTTTGAAGTTGTGTTTAATAGTCTGATGGCTGTGGGGAAGAAGCTGTTCCTGAATCTGAATGTTGCAGATTTCAGGTTCCTGTACCTTCTACCTGAAGGCAGCAGAGAGATAAGTGTGTGGCCAGGATGGTGTGGATCCTTGATGATGCTCGCAGCCTTTTTGAGGCAGAATTCTTTGTCTAAAAATATAACTAAAACAAATATTGTTGATGGGCATGGAAATAAAATTTAAAAAAGATGAAAAAAACGGACAGACTGTAGGCAGAGGCAGTCTTCATGCAGCGCCCCTAGTGGCCAGCCAGACATTCCAAGCCGCTGAGGAGTGTTCACCCGACGCCGGATCTCCATCTCCCCGGCAAGAGGGACTGAAGCATCGGGCTGCCGTAGCGGCGACTGCGGAGGCCACAATGGGCCCGACTGTGGGTGAACAGGGGACGGGACTGGACTTTGCTGCCTTCCCCCACAGTGGGAACCATTGTGGGGGAATATTTTTATGCTTGTTGTTAAATTCTTTAATGTTGTGTCTTATCTTTATTCGTGTGCTGCAATGGCGTCAAATTTCACCCCACCAATTGGTGTATGTATTTAATGTATGCAATGTATTTAAATTTGCGCAAAAGTGCTACCCTATATCGCTCGGTTTACTCACCACCTTTCTCGCCGTTCTCCTCTGCTCCAAGCGCACCAAGTTTTGTTTCGATCGGTGGAAGATTACAAAAGTTATGAAGGTTTAAAAAATCGTGAGATCAGCAGATTGGTCTTCTTGCCTGTCAGGCACCATGAAGGTAACGCCCCATGCGGCACCTGGTGGAGAATAAAACCCCGGAGGCGGGGCTGAGTCCATTGTCCATGCTCCCGCTGTCAGTCCCTATCGCACCCCCAATCCCTTCCCCTCTGGTCCACCTCGCCCCCCAACCCCTTCCTCTCTGGTCCCCTCGCTGGTTCCTGCCCCCCTCCCCCATGATACTGCACTTTCCACAAGGCTCTTCCCCATCTTTTCTCTGAGCTCTCTCCCCCCCTGCCCACACACCCCTCCCCCCACACACCTAACCCTCCCCCCACACCCCAACCCCTCCCCCAACACACCCCCCCCCCCACATACCCCTCCCAACCATCCCCCTGCCCACACACACCCCGAGCTCTCCCTCCTCCCCCTGTGTCTTTACTGCAGCTGCGGGAGGCTCTGGATGAGCCGGCCTGACCCAGACCAGCCAGCACCGGAAATAGCACCGATGTCGCCAAACGGAAAGTGGAGATACCCAATGGAGGAGTATGACCAGAGCCCACTATGGGTCTCCATTACACCCCAAACCCCTTCCCCTCTGGTCCCCCTCGCTGGCTCCTGCTCCCCTCCCCGTGACACCGCATCTCACCCATGGCTCTGCCCCAGTCTTTTCTCCCAGGTCTCTCCACCCTGCCAATTAATTTAATGGCTGATGTTTCCCCAACATCAAGCCGCGAGTGTGTTCCGATCCGTCCGACGTTGGAGCGGATCCAATCATCTCGGCGAGAGGGCCTGAACATCAGGCCGTCCATAGCGGCAACTTTGAGGGTTCAAAGGCCTCGACCACGGGTGAACAAAGAGGAAGATTGCCTTCCCTCACAGTGGGAAACGTTGATTCTGCTGTGGGGGGATGTTCATGTTAAATTCTATCGTGTATTGTGTTCTTTTTTATTGGTATAGCTACTCAAATCTCACTACCAATTGGTGCATGTGACAATAGATGTAACTTGAACTTGAACTGGAATACCTAAAGGAAGGGAAATGTTGTAAATGTAATTAAAAAGAAAAAGGAAGCGTATGCAAGGTTTAGGATGCAGAAATTGGGCAAAACCTGTAAGTATTATAAACACTGGAAAGAACTGAAAGAGGGAATCAGGAGGGTTAAAAGGGGCCATGAAATGTCCTTGGTGAGTCCAATTAAAGAGAATCTCAAGACATTTTATGCATATATTAAAAACAAGAGGGTAGGCAGAAAGATTAGATAGGAACATTCAAAGACTAAGCTTGGAGCCAGAGGAAGTGGGCAAACTACAACTGAATATCTTGCACTATCTTGCATTATCTTGCATTACCTTGAAGGTAAAGCAGATAAGTAAGGAAGGAAGGTCGGTAGGCAGATGGTTGGACAAAGGCCAGGGATGAAAAGACAGAAGGTGTGTGACAAAAAGATCAAAGAGTTGTAAAATGTGAAGCTAAAGGAAAGAATGTAGGCGGAAGGAGAGGAGGAGAAACATGCTTGCTTTCATAGATTGGAGCATTGAGTATAAGAGTCAGGAAGTCATGATGAGCTTGATAGGACGTGCTTAGGCCACATTTAGAGTATCGTGTGCAGTTCTGGTTATCCCATTATCCAGGAAGGATGTGGAGGCTTTGGAAAGGAGGAGGTCTACCAGAATGATACCTCAATTAAGAGGTATTAGCTATAGGCAGAAGGTAGACAGATTTGGATTGTTTTCTCTGAAGTGCCGGACTGTGAGGAGATCTGAAAGCAATTGAAGGGATGATGGTTCGCCAGAGTTTCCTGTCCTTGGCATTGGTTTCCCAATTGTCGATGTCAATTTTACATTTCTTCATGCTGGCTTTTAAGGCGTCTTTGAATCTCTTCTTTTGTCCGCCTCTTTTATGTTTGCCTTCTTTAAACTGGGATTAGAAGGTTTGCTTTGGTAGTCGCTCGTCTTCCATCCAAACAACATGATCGACCCATCTTAGTTGGTTCTTGATGACAAAGGCTTCGATGCTAGATGTTTTTGCTTCATTCAGCACACTGACGTTGGTTTTTCTGTCTTCCCTGCTGATATTTAAGCTGCTTCGAAGACATCGTTGATGGAACTTTTCAAGTGTTTTCTGATGGCGTCGGTATGTTGTCCAGGTTTCTGATGCATACAGTAGGAATGTTACAAAATTTTGAGATTTTATAAATCAAGCCTGCAATTTATCCCATCAGATAAAGCATAAAAATAACTTTAATTTGATACCTAATTCACTGTCATAACTTCAGCATTAAAAACGTTATGGTCATTTTCATACTCGGAAATTAGCATCTTATTGCTTTTCCATTGACTTAACACAAAAGCTGTGATCGAGGACAGTCAATTGACATAAAAGCCCATAACTTTCTTAAAAATTAAGAGAACTGAATGCAACTCTCAGTTATTATAGATTGAAGCATTCTGAAACAAATATGATACATCTTACTGGCAGGGAACATAAAAACTGACTGCAAAAGATTTTATAGATATGTGAAGAGAAAGAGGTTAGTTAAAACAAATGTAGGTCCCTTGCAGTCAGAAACAGGTGAGTTGATCATGGGGAACAAGGATATGGCGGACCAATTGAATAACTACTTTGGTTCCGTCTTCACTAAGGAAGACATAAATAATCTGCCGGAAATAGCAGGGGACCGTGGGTCAAAGGAGGAATTGAGTGAAATCCAGGTCAGTCGGGAAGTGGTGTTGGGTAAATTGAATAGATTAAAGGCCGATAAATCCCCAGGGCCAGATAGGCTGCATCCCAGAGTACTTAAGGAAGTAGCTCAGGAAATAGTGGATGCATTAGTGATAATCTTTCAAAACTCTTTAGATTCTGGAGTAGTTCCTGAGGATTGGCGGGTAGCAAATGTAACCCCTCTTTTTAAGAAGGGAGGGAGAGAGAAAAACGGGGAATTACAGACCAGTTAGTCTAACATCGGTAGTGGGGAAACTGCTAGAGTCAGTTATTAAAGATGGGATATCAGCACATTTGGAAAGTGGTGAAATCATTGGACAAAGTCAGCATGGATTTACGAAAGGTAAATCATGTCTGACGAATCTTGTGGAATTTTTCGAGGATGTAACTAGTAGCGTGGATAAGGGAGAACCAGTGGATGTGGTATATCTGGACTTCCAGAAGGCTTTCGACAAGGTCCCACATAAGAGATTAGGATACAAACTTAAAGCATACGGTATTAGGGGTTCAGTATTGATGTGGATAGAGAACTGGCTGGCAAACAGGAAGCAAAGAGTAGGAGTAAACGGGTCCTTTTCACAATGGCAGGCAGTGACTAGTGGGGTACCGCAGGGCTCAGTGCTGGGACCCCAGCTATTTACAATATATATTAATGGTCTGGATGAGGGAATTGAAGGCAATATCTCCACGTTTGCGGATGACACTAAGCTGGGGGGCAGTGTTAGCTGTGAGGAGGATGCTAGGAGACTGCAAGGTGACTTGGATAGGCTGGGTGAGTGGGCAAATGTTTGGCAGATGCAGTATAATGTGGATAAATGTGAGGTTATCCACTTTGGTGGCAAAAACAGGAAAGCAGACTATTATTTAAATGGTGGCCGATTAGGAAAAGGGGAGATGCAGCGAGACCTGGGTGTCATGGTACACCAGTCATTGAAAGTAGGCATGCAGGTGCAGCAGGCAGTGAAAAAAGAGAATGGTATGTTAGCTTTCATAGCAAAAGGATTTGAGTACAGGAGCAGGGAGGTTCTACTTCAGTTGTACAGGGTCTTGGTGAGACCACACCTGGAGTATTGCGTACAGTTTTGGTCTCCAAATCTGAGGAAGGACATTATTGCCATAGAGGGCGTGCAGAGAAGGTTCACCAGACTGATTCCTGGGATGTCAGGACTGTCTTATGAAGAAAGACTGGATATACTCGGTTTATACTCTCTGGAATTTAGGAGATTGAGAGGGGATCTTATAGAAACTTACAAAATTCTTAAGGGGTTGGACAGGCTAGATGCAGGAAGATTGTTCCCGATGTTGGGGAAGTCCAGGACAAGGGGTCACAGCTTAAGGATAAGGGGGAAATCCTTTAAGACCGAGATGAGAAAGACTTTTTTCACACAGAGAGTGGTGAGTCTCTGGAACTCTCTGCCACAGAGGGTAGTTGAGGCCAGTTCATTGGCTATATTTAAGAGTGAGTTGGATGTGGCCCTTGTGGCTAAGGGGATCAGAGGGTATGGAGAGAAGGCAGGTACGGGATACTGAGTTGGATGATCAGCCATGATCATATTGAATGGCGGTGCAGGCTCGAAGGGCTGAATGGCCTACTCCTGCACCTAATTTCTATGTTTCTATGTTACTTGGATATCTTAATTGGATAGGTATATGGACGTGAAGGGAATGGAGGGGTATGGTCTGAGTGCAGGTAGATGGGACTAGGGGAAAACAAATGGTCGGCACGGACTGGAAGGGCCGAGAGGGCCTGTTTCCGTGCTGTAATTGTTATATGGTTATATGTTATATGATCTGAAATTAAAGCATATAATTAGTTAGTTAACTAATTGACTGTTGTGACAGAAATAGTAATAAACACCCAGAATGCGTTCATAATTCAAAAATGTGATATTCTCAAGATCAGAACTTTAATATTATTGTAACGTTAAAACAAATAGTAAATACCCAACGAAAAATTCACATCCATCAGTGTCATCAAATCAATTAAATTCATCAAAATTCATTTACTAGATCTAAACATCTATCCCATTCTTAAGAAAAGGCTAAAAATATTTTTTTTAAATAGCCAAAGTATCCAAATAACAAACTGATCCCATTCACACAAGAATTCACAATATGACATGATTTTTAAATCTCACTTTGTCATGAATTTCTCTGTCAATGGAAGGAATTTAATGTTTAATTCCCATAAATTTTACTCTGTTGGTTTATAACACTGCTGCAGGCAAGGGCCGTTTTACACAGACATGTGTTCAAAATCCACAAACATCCACTCTCAAGATAATCAAAATCATTATTTTTTGCACAATCATGTCATAAGAACATCTAACATCTATATTTTATACCGAGTCGAAAAACATTTTTTTTTTTGTTATTGTCTATCCATGATCAATATTCTCATACTAAACCTGACTAAAAACGAAAAACTACTGTGGAAGTTTTCAATCAGATATTTAGTTTGAAAATATTGATCATGCTGTTGCTAGCCATGACTGTGGCAAGCATGTCATCGTGGAGGAGTCTCAGGATTCAAATGTACTTTTCAGGACATCCGTGGATGGATAGGACGTTCCATGAGTGTTGCCTTGATACCGAGTCGAAGGCCTTAGTGAGGTCGATGAATGCCGTGTACAAAGGTTAAGGTTAAACTACATTTCTCTTGTAGTTCATGAATTGTGAAAATCATGTCAGCTGTTCCACGTGATGGTCCAAAACTGGCTTGTGTCTCTGGAAGGATCTTCTCAGCTATAGGCTTGAGTTGGTTGTTCATGATGCGGGCGAGGTCCTTGCCTGCTGTTGCTAATAGGGAAATTCCACGATAATTTCCACATTCAGATCAATCGCCTTTCCTTTTGTAGATGGTAACGATTGCTGAGTCTCTAAAGTCTCCTGGTACGTCTTTGTTTATCCAGATCTTGATGAGAAGTTGATACAGTTGGTAATGTAGCAGGTTACCTCCAATTTTGTAGACCTCGGTTGGTATTCCATCGAGTCCAGCTGCCTTGTTGTTTTTCAAGGCTTCCTTGACTTCTTCAAGTGATGGTATTCTGCTTAGGGAGTTGTCAACGGGCTGCTTTGGAATGTTGTTGAGCACATTCCTGTTAAATGAGGCGGTTTGATTTAGAAGATCTTCAAAGTGCCCCCTCCATCTAGAATTGATGTCAGCATTGTTCTTCAGGATGGTTGACACATCTTTGTTTTTGAGAAGGGCTTGACCGTGAGTGGATGGAGCAAAAATGGCTTTGGTGGCGTTGAAAAAACCTTGAGTGTCGTTGGCGTCTGCTAGTTGTTGGATTTCCTGAGTTTTCTCCCTCCACCATTGTTTTTTCACGTTTCGGGTGCTCTTCTGGTCTGCAGCCTTGCATTCCTGATAGCACTTCCTTTTGGTAGCCGACTGTTGGTCATTTTGTAAGGTGCTGAAAGCTTTCCTCTTTTCATTGATGAGTTGTTGGAGTTGTTTGTCATTATCGTCAAACTAATCCTGATGTTTTCTTGACTTGAACCCAATTGTTTCCTTGCAGGAGGCGATGATAGCGTTCTTCAATAGATTTCAGTGTTCATCGACATATGGTGGGATTTGTTGAGGCAGCTTTTCTTTAAGTTTTTGTTGAAACATCTCAGGCACGTGCCGTCAGGGTAGGCAAGGTAGGCACTGCCTACCCTGACTAAAATTATAAAATAGTAATTATTTTATATATAAATATATAATTACTATTTATATATAATTACTATATATATATAATTTTATTGAACAATTTCTTTTCTTCGGTATTCACCAAGGAGAAGGATATTGAACTCTGTGAGTTAAGGGGAAAAAGTAGAGTAGCTATGGAAACTATGAGATTCAAAGAGGAGGAAGTACCGACACTTTTGAAAAATATAAAAGTGGATAAGTCTCCAGGTCCTGACAGGATATTCCCTAGGACATTGAGGGAAGTTAGTGTAGAAATAGCAGGAGCTATGACAGAAATATTTCAAATGTCATTAGAAACGGGAATAGTGCCGGAGGATTGGCGTACTGCGCATGTTGTTCCATTGTTTAAAAAGGGTTCAAAGAATAAACCTAGCAATTATAGACCTATTAGTTTGACGTCAGTGGTGGGCAAATTAATGGAAAGGATACTTAGAGATAATATATATAAGCATCTGGATAAACAGGGTCTGATCAGGAGCAGTCAACATGGATTTGTGCCTGGAAGGTCATGTTTGACAAACCTTCTTGAATTTTTTGAAGCAGTAACTAGGGAAATTGATGAGGGTAAAGCAGTGGATGTTGTCTATATGGATTTCAGTAAGGCCTTTGACAAGGTTCCCCATGGAAGGTTGGTTAAGAAGGTTCAATCTTTGGGTGTTAATGGCGGAGTAGCAAGATGGATTCAACAGTGGCTGAATGGGTAGGTATATGGACGTGAAGGGAATGGAGGGGTATGGTCTGAGTGCAGGTAGATGGGACTAGGGGAAAACAAATGGTCGGCACGGACTGGAAGGGCCGAGAGGGCCTGTTTTCGTGCTGTAATTGTTATATGCTTATATGGTTATATATAAAACATATGTAAAATGGTCATAAATAGTAAAGGCACGGGAGAATTATGCCTCCCTAAGAGATTGATCTCTTAGGGAGGCATAATTCTCCCGTGCCTCTCATCAGCAGTACGTTTTAAACTCGGAAGTATGAGGTACTCGCGTGTCGTCAACGCTGCTTCAAGCCATCAGTGGGAACGGTCCGTAAAGGCAGCTGAAACTCTGCCTTTACACCGCGGACTGCATGCATGTGCTGCGTTGCGCACTGAGCATGCGCAAGTTTTTTAGCGGGATTTTCAACAGTGGATAGTGATTACCTGAAGAGTTTCACGAAGCAACCTTATGGATATTTTTGCTGCAGAATGGATTTTGTGCACAAATAATATGGTAAGTAATTTTTTTTTTAGCTATATGTTTTTAAATACTTTATTAAGTGATAGGACCTATTAAAACCAAATTACATGATAAAAATCGAGAGAACAATCTGCGCATGCGTGGTTTCCACGGTTTAAAAATAGCCGAATGACAGTTCACCGGTGAGGGAACAGTGTGCGCATGCGCGGTTTTCAAGATTAAAAAAATGCCGACCGGCAGTTTACCGGGGAGGGAACAACGTGCGCATGCGCAGTTTCAAAATTTTAAAAAAGCCGACTGACAGCTCACCGGGGAGTGAATAATCTGCGCATGCGCGGTTTTCAAGATTTTTAAAAGCCACTGCCTACCCTGGCTGATTACTCACTGCACGTGCCTGAAACATCTGTACATGGTCGATGGCTTGAAGGACGTCAACGTTGAATTTCTTGATGGTGTTCTGGTTTTTATGTTTCCTTTTGGGCAAAATCTTCATTCTTATGATAGACGAGATGAGACGATGGTCAGTCCAGCACTCATCAGCACCAGTAAAGGCTCTTGTTTTCAGTACATCTTGTTGGTCACGCGATCGTACGATGATGCAGTCGATGAGATGCCACTGTTTTGAACGTGGATGCTGCCAGGAGACTTTGTGCCTGTTTTTCTGGCGAAATAAGGTGTTTGTAATTCAGGTTGTGTTCAGCACATTTGGTGAGGAGGAGTGTTCCATTGACCTTGACCTTGCCAACTCCTTCCTTGCCGATTTTTCCGGTCCAGAGCCTAGATTCGTAGAGTCTTAAGACGTTCGTTGATTCCCAGTGGTTGTTCTGTCAGCTTCTGTTTCCCTACAGCCATCAGGCTATTAAACTTGGCTCGGACAAAATTCTGAACATTAATACCCCTTTATCTGTTATTTGCACTTTATCAATTTATTTATTCATGTGTGTATATACGTATATAATGGTATATGGACACATTGATCTGTTTTGTAGTCAATGCCTACTATGGTGAAGCAAAGAAATAATTTAATTGTCCTGTCAGGGACAATAAACTCTTTTGACTTTTACTTTGAAGTCAGCTGTTTCAGATGGCAAAATCTACTCCGTGGATCCTCGGTTGTTCAGGATTAAGACCTTTCCAGAAAAAGGTGTATTGACCTTTAGTTGCCCTTCTCCAGCTCTGCGTGTCTCACTCAGAGCAACAATGTCAAAGCTGAATTTTTGGAGTTCCCGAGCAACAAAGGCATTTCTTCTCTCTGGTCGGTCTGAGTTTGGGTTGTCCATCAGAGTTCGTATATTCCAAGTTTCATAGTTTCGCTTCTTGATAGTTTTCGACCGCATGATGGTGATCCCTCTGGACGTGGCTTTCCAGACAGGATGAGGCGAAGCTGATTATTTTTAGGGCCCCTTTTCTAGCCCCTTTTCAGTTCAGGGTGAGCAGAGTGGATCCTAAATAGGGCTGCTCAGACATGAATACTGCAACCAAACAACTTTCCTGCTTCTGTCCAAAGTTGAGCGACTGAACCATGCCAGTTCTTGACTAGGAGCTTCCAGCCATCACGTGGCCTGCTCCCGTTGCCCTTCTCCAATCGCCGAAAGTCTTGAGAAGTTTTGTGCTGCTCACAGAACGAAGAAGAAGCACACGGTCCTTCACTAATCAATCAACTTGTTCCAATGGCAAGGGAACCAAGATGATTGGAGCTGATGATCTGTTGCAGCCTTCATCTGCCTTCACAGCCGTTTAGTTCCGTTGAGGTCTTGTAGGTTGGATCGCTCTTAGTCTGGACCCTCATCCTCGACCTTACCGTCATGGGTGGCCCTACCAGAAGCTGGTGCTTCCGACGGCATCGCTCTCGGAATCATAGGGGCACGCAAGCGGACATGTGACAATAAAGTATCATTGAGTAAAGTATCATTAAATAGAAGTATGTAAAATTATGAGAGGCATAAGTAGGATTAACAGAACCTTTTTCCCAAGATAGAAAAATCAAATACTAGAGGGCACAAGACTAAGTGGGACCCGTTGGATCCCTGTCACACAGGCCTGGTCCCCCAATGCAATTTGTTCCACAATGCATTATTCCACCACTCACCTGTTCCCCCAATGCAACCCATCCCCCTACGCAATATTCCCCTCATATCCCCTCATCCCCCAGCACTCCCTCCCCTCCTCTTCACCCTCCCTCTCCTTTCCCCTCTCCTCCCCTCCCACAATCCCTCCCTCACCTCTCTCTCCCTCTCCTTTCCCCTACCCTCAGTCACATCCTCCCTCCCTCCATAACTCCTCTCCCCTCCCTACCCCCCTCCTATCCCTCTATCCCCCACTCCTCACCTCCCCTACCCCCTCCATTATTCCTCCTGACCTCCCCCACTCTCCCCTCCTCTCCCTCTATTCCCCTCCTCCCCCACTCTCCTCACCTCCCACACTTTTCCCTTCTCCGTCCCTACCCCTTCCTCGCCCTCAATCCCTCAACACTCCCATCTCACCTCCCCAGGATATTTCCCCTCTCCTCCTCCCCTCCCCAAATCCCTCCCTCATCTCTCCCTCCCTCCATCCCTCCATCCATAAAAAGCAGCATCTGCAGTTCCTTCCTCCACAGGACATTCGTTGGTAGCTGTGGTTTAGATCCCGTTGACTTGACGATTGGACCAGTTTGCATCGTGTGTGTGTTACTCAAACTCCGTGCAAACTGCTTGGCCACGCTGCAACACGATTCTCGCTCCCACCCTCTGCCCACTCCAGCTCAGCCGCCGCTTGGCCCGTCCCCGTTCGGTCCGACAGCCCACTGCTGCCGCTCGGCCCATCCCCCGCCCTGCTCGCCCGCTGCTGGTTCATTGTATCCACAACAGTGAATCAATCACATGAACTGTGAGCAATTTTGCACTCAGAAAGAGATCCATGTTGCTCACAAAATTGTGCATTGAGTCATAATTTGAATTGCACAGAAATATGCTCCTCTCCTTTCCAGAGCCTCCTCAGCCTCCTTATCTATGTTGACCATAATGCCTATCTACGAAAATCCCCTTTGCTCGCATTAGGCCCATATCCCTCCTTTCCAATCCTTGTCCTACTGCTTTTTATATGTTTCCTTCATGCAGTCACAAAGTAATAGTCACACAGTACAGCAACAGGTCCTTCGGCCCAACTTGCCCATACCAACCAAGATGCCTCAACTACGCAAGTCTCACCTACCCAAATTTGGCCCACCTTTCCTATCCATGTACCTGTTGTTTAAATGCCTCAACGACCTGCTCTAGCAGCATGTTCTATACACCCAACAACCTTTGAAAAAGGTTTTCCCACAGGTTAGGTCCTTAGGTGAAACTTTGCCCTCTCCCTTGTCGGGCCCTCTACATATTGCCTAAATAAACTTTCCTGAACACATTTGATGAATTCTACCACATCTAAGCCCTTGGCACAATGGCAACCATCCATCCATCAATCCATCTATCCATCTATCTATCTTTCTATAACTCTGATCTTGTGCTCTTCCGGTTTGCGCAGTTTTTCTATTTGCGCAAAAATGGTACACAATAGTGCTATGTTTTTTTGCCAGCTCACTCACCGTTCTCCTGTGCTGTGAGTACAAGTTTTGTTCCTATTGGTAATATATTATAAAAGTTAGTGAAAAGTTAGTTAAAAATCGTAAAAAACGCACATGCACAGATCGATCTCCTCACCTGCCAGTCAGCACCGCGTGAATTAGTCTCTTCTTCTGTCACTTCCTGGGACGGTCCGCTCCTTCCTGCGTCATCGAGTCTTTACTGGAGTTGAGGGATGCTACGGATGGCCGGTGGATGTCCCCAACCGGACACAATTTTCGGAGGGACCGGAAGCGGCCCAGCCTGGCCCGGACCGGCCCCGGAGATGTCGCCAAACGGAAAGCGGTGAATCTGATCCAAGCGGAGGAGAGCGCCCAGCGCCCGCTGTGAGTCTCAATCGCACCGCCATCGCAATGCCCCGCAGCTCCAGCCCCTTCTCCTCTGGTCCCCATCACTGGCTCCTGCACCCTTGATACCCCCCTCTCCCCAATGGCTCTTCCCCGTCGTTTCACCAAACTCTCCCCAGACCCCTCCCCCCACCCCTCCCCAACCCTCAATCCGCAGCTGATGGTGCTTCCGGGCCGAGCCAAGGATACGAGGCCTGGCTCTAAGGGCGGCGATGGCTGATGCTCCTCTGGGATAAGATCCTCTCTCATTCTTCTAAATTCCAGTGAAGCCCAGTCCTGTTACTGTAATCCAAATGCTCCGTTATTACATCTTTAATAATTGACTCCGGCATCTTCCCACAGGTCTATAATTCCCTGCTTTCTCTCTCCCTCCTTTCTTAAAAAGTGGGATAACATTAGCTACCTTCCAATCCTCAGGAACTGATCCAGAATCTATAGAACATTGAAAACTGATCGCCAATGCGTCCACGATTTCTAGCGCCCTCCTTGAGTACCCTGGGATGCAGACTACCAGGCCCTAGGGATTTATCAGCCTTCATTCCCATTAGTCTACCAAACATTTCCTGACTAATGTGAATTCATTTCCTTCAGTTCCTCCATCACCCTAGATCCTCTGGCCCCTAGTACATCTGGGAGATTGGTTGTGCCTTCCTTAGTGAAGACAGAACCAAAGTACCTGTTCAACTCGTCTGCCATTTCCTTGTTCGCCAGAATAAATCCACCTGTTTCTGTCTTCAAGGGACCCACATTTGTCTTAACTAATCTTCTCCTTTTCACATACCTAAATAAGCATTTACTATCCTCTTTTATATTCTTGGCTAGCTTACCTCCGTACTTCATCTTTTCTCCCCGTGTTGCCGTTTTAGTTACCTTCTGTTGATCTTTAAAAGTTCCCCAAATCCTCTGGCTTCCCGCTCATCTTTGCAATGTTATTGTCTTCTCTTTTATTTTTATACTGTCCTTGACTTATCTTGTCAGCCACAGTTGCCTCTTTCTCCCCTTGGAATCTTTTCTCCTCTTTGGAATGAAATGATTCTGCATCTTCTGGATTATTCCTAGAAATTTCGGCCATTGCTGTTCCACCGTCGTCCCTTTCCAGTCAACTTAGGCCAGCTTCTCCCTCTCAAATTGCAGATTAAAACTTATCATATTATGGTCACTACCAGGCATGTGCCATGAGTAATTACTTGGGGTAGGCACTAGGCAGTCAGTCGACTTTTAAAAATTGTAAAATTCGCGCATGCGCAGAAAATCTGTAAAACCGCGCATGTGCGTAAAATCGTAAAAAACGCACGTCCTGTAGACAGAATCGAATTTTAAAAGATATTAAAAACTGTGTATGGGCGGAATGGTCTCCTCTCCTGTAGCACACATGTGTGCAGTCCATGGTACAAGGGCATGATTTCAGCTGCCTTTATTGCCCGTTGTCAGTGAAGGCATGAAACAGCGTCCAAGGCACGTGAGTTGAACATAGTTACGTGTATAACACATAATGCAGATGAATTATGCCTACCTAAGATCGATTCTTAAAATAATAACCATTTAATAATAAATGCTGAATTTAGTAAATGAATTGGAAATCTTTACTATTTATATTTAATAATGACCTTTTTATAATTTTAGAAAAGGTAGGCATTGCCTACCTTGCCTACCCTGACGGCACGTGCCTGGTCACTACCTCCTAATGGTTCCTTTGCCTTGAGTTCCCTTATCAAAACCGGTTCTTACACAAGACTAAATCCAGCATTGCCTTCTCCATGGTAGGCTCCAGTACAGGCTACTCTAAAAATCCATCTTGGAGGCACTCTATAAACTCCCTTTCTTGGGGTCCAGTACCAACCTGATTTTCCCAGTCTACCTGCATGTTGAAATCTCCCAAAACCACCTTAGCATTATCTTTGTTACATGCCAATTTTAACTCCTGATGCAACTTGCAACCTATATCCAGGCTACTCGCATGTAGATAACTCACATAACGGTATTTTTGCCCTTACAATTTCTCAGTTCTATCCACCTACATCTTCTGATTCTATGTCACCCCTCGCGAAGGACTGAATTTAATTCCTTACTAACAGAGCTACCCCACCCCCTCTGCCCACCTGTATGTCATTTTGATAGAACATATAACCCTGAATATTCAGCTCCCAGCTCCGATCCTCTTGCAGCCATGTCTCTGTAATTCCCAAAACATCATACCTACCAATCTTTAACTGAGCCCCAAGCTCATCCACTTTGTCCCCAGTGTGTGTAGGATAGTGCTAATTGCGGGGATCGCTGGTCAGTGCAGACTCGGTGGGCCGAAGGGCCTGTTTCCTCGCTGTTACTCTAAAGTAAATTAAGTGAATGCTAAGTTTTAAAAGTCCAGCTCATCTGTTCCTGTTTTCAATTACACTGAAAATGAGCGTCTGACCTTTGAATATTCTGACCTTCTACTTTCAGTTTCAAAGTCTCTAAACCTGCTATTTACTGTACATGTTATGATTGACTTCCCAAAACAGATTATCTCACATTGTCTATATTAAATCCCTATGTCGCTGTTCCTCCCAACATCAACTGCTCTATGTTCCTCAATATAGTTTCACACTTCACTTCACTTTACACCCTCTTTACTTCACACAGGAAATTAGAAATGCGTGCAACAAAGGTAAAACAGTTATAATGGGTGACTTCAATCGACATATAGATTGGGTGAATCAAATTGGCAGTGGTGCTGAGGAAGAGGATTTCTTGGAATGTATGCGGAATAGTTTTCTAAACCAACATGTCGAGGAACCAACGAGAGAGCAGGCTATTCTAGACTGGGTATGGAGTAATGAGGAAGTGTTAGTTAGCAGTCTTGTTGTGCATGGCCCCTTGGGCAAGAGTGACCATGGTTGAGTTCTTCATTAGGATTGAGAGTGACATAGTTAATTCAGAAACAAGGGTTCTGAACTTAAAGAAAGGTAACTTTGAGGGTATGAGACGTGAATTGGCCAAGATAGACTGGCAATTGATTCTTAAAGGGTTGACGGTGGAGATGGAATGGAAGGCATTTAAAGACCGCATGGGTGAACTACAACAATTGTTCATCCCATTTTGCAAAAGAATAAATTAAGGAAGGTAGTGCATCTGTGGATACAAGGGAAATCAGGGATAGTATCAAAACAAAAGATGAAGCATACAAATTAGTCAGAAAAAGCAGCCGACCAGAGGACTGGGAGAAATTCAGAGTCCAGCAGAGGAGGACAAAGGGCTTAGTTAGGAAAGGGAAAATAGATTATGAAAGAAAACTCTCAGGGAACATACAAACTGACTGCAAAAGCTTTTATAGATATGTGAAGAGAAAAAGATGAGTTAAAACAAATGTAGGTCCCTTGCAGTCAGAAACAGGTGAATTGACCATGGGGAACATGGACATGGCGGACCAATTGAATAACTACTTTGGTTCTGTCTTCACTAAGGAAGACATGAATAATCTGCTGGAAATAGCAGGGGCCCGGGGGTCAAATGAGATGGAGGAACTGAGTGAAATCCAGGTTAGTCGGGAAGTGGTGTTAGGTAAATTGAATGGATTAAAGGCCGATAAATCCCCAGGGCCAGAGAGGCTGCATCCCAGAGTGCTTAAGGAAGTAGCCCCAGAAATAGTGGATGCATTAGTGATAATTTTTCAAAACTCTTTAGATTATGGAGTATTTCCTGAGGATTGGAGGGTAGCTAATGTAACCCCACTTTTTAAAGAGGGAGGGAGAGAGAAAATGGGGAATTACAGACTAGTTAGTCTAACATTGGTAGTGGGGAAAATGCTGGTCAGTTATTAAAGATGGGATAGCTGCACATTTGGAAAGTGGTGAAATCATTGGACAAAGTCAGCATGGATTTATGAAAGGTAAATCATGTCTGAAGAATCTTATAGAATTTTTTGAGGATGTAACTAGTAGAGTGGATAAGGGAGAACCAGTGAATGTGTTATATCTGGACTTTCAGAAGGCTTTCGACATGGTCCCACATAAGAGATTAATATGCAAACTTAAAGCACACGGTATTGGGGATTCAGTATTGATGTGGATAGAGAACTGGCTGGCAGACAGGAAGCAAAGAGTAGGAGTTCTTGACGATTTGGATGATGGTGTGGTAAATTGGATTAGTAAGTATGCAGATGATACTAAGATAGGTGGTGTTGTGGATAATGAAGTTGATTTTCAAAGTCTACAGAGAGATTTAGGCCATTTGGAAGAGTGGACTGAATGATGGCAGATGGAGTTTAATGCTGATAAGTGTGTGTAAATAAGCAATTCACAAACTCTTAAAGTGTGCAACATCTTTTAATGATAGCACAAGGTATTACATACATCCTCAAGCACTGGCTACATTCTTCTACTGAACTGTACCCAGGAAGGGAAAGGCGTTATGATTGATGTTAACTAGGCAGGGTAATGGTACTGAGGAAACTATATTATTGGTTGCATATAAACCATCTACATCCTTCCCCTTAGAAAATCAAAACAGATTATTGTCACGACAACAGAATTAAACAGCAGAATTAAACAAAATCGCCATAACGAACAGCAGGCTTACTAATCTGGCCCAAGCGCGTACGAATGTCTCCCCCTTCCCCCGAAAGAGCAGAAGAAACAGGAGGACACGAGGCAGCTGGGGATCCAGGGAAGGGCGGTGGGGTGGGAGAAACAGGAGAGTGAGAACCGCGACCGGCAACAGGGGACCCGCGCAGAGGGGAACCGGGCGCTCGATATTGGGGTCGAGGCATGCAGGGAACACTGGCTGGGACGGCAGCCGGCTGCTGGTATGAGAGTGGTGGGGCATAGGGCCCCGGGGGCTGCGGCTTTGGCTCATTAACCGCAAGCAGGTGTTGTCGGCTTCTTCGGTAGATGGTACCCTCATAGTCGACCAGATACGAACGAGGTGACCACGGTGGCCAGATGGGAGTGACCACCGGCGGTCTGCAACCTAACAACCTGTGCAAGCAACAGAGGATCGAGTGGTCTGCACGACCGATCGTGGGAACACCGCTGGCTGTCATGTTTCTCTTGAATTCGCCTCTGCACGGAGGCAGGCTCCAGCACCCGAGGTTGCAGCTGGCGCTGGGCAATCGGGATGGTAGATCTGGTTGTTCTCGACATCAGACGCTGAGCAGCTGACCCCATGGCCGGATCCCTGGAAACATTCCTGAGGTTCAGGAGATCCAAATACAAATCAGAGTTGGATAGTCTCGCATGTTCCATCAGAAGCTTGGCGCTGCGGACGGCCCGTTCTGCAAGGCCGTTGCTCTGTGGGTACTCTGGGCTGCTGGTGAAATGCACGAAATTCCACTTGTCGGCAAAACTTTTGAATTCTCGGCTGGTAAACTGCCTGCCGTTGTCAGTCTGCAGCCTGACAGGGGACCCAAAAGTGGAGAAGTGTTTCCGCAGCTTCCGGATCACCATCTCCGATGTGAGGGATGTCAGTAAATCCACTTCAAACCAGTTTGAGTACGAGTCGACCAAGACAAGGTAGTGGTTACCACGCCACTCGAAGATGTCGGCAGCCAACGAGGACCAGGCCAAGGCAGGGGCGGGCTGTTGCAGCAGCGGTTTGCTCGGCCAAAACCTGTAGCTGCTTGGTGGGAATAAAGTTAACGCCCAGTACGAGCAAGTCCTCTGTTTCGTAGGAGTGGCGAGCACAGGAGGTCCGAGGGGCGCGCGATAGGGTGTCCGCAATGTGCATCTCGGTGCCCTTCTTGTAGATGATGTCAAAATCGAAACGCTGGAGCTGCAGCATCATACGCTGCAGCCTAGCAGGGGCAGCGTGAATCGGCTTGTTAAGCATTGTCACCAGTGGCTGGTGGTCAGTTTCGACCATAAATCTGCTGCCGAACAGGAAGTCTCTGAACTTGGAGCAGGCGAACACCACCGCGAGCAGCTCCTTCTCGATCTGAACGTACGGCCGCTCGGTGTCCGTCATGGTGCGGGAGGCATAGGAGACAGGATGCAGCGATCCATCGACGGACTGAAGGCAGGCCGCACCCAGACCGAACTTGGAAGCGTCACAGGTGACGGTGATGGGGCGACTCTCGTTGAAGAACCGCAACGTCGGAGTGTTAGTCAGTTTCGACTTGGGGCAGTCAAAGGCCTGCTGATGATGTGGGAGCCAGACCCAGGCGATATCCTTTTTTGTCAACTGCCGCAGGGGAGCACTCAGCTCACTGAGGTTTGGTACAAACTTCCCAAGGTAGTTCACCATGCCCAAGAATCGTTGTAGACCTGGCACGTCGGTGGGGGCTGCCATCTCGGAGATGGCAGCTGCCTTCAAGGGGTCGGGTTTTAGTCCGTTAGAGGTGAAAACGTCTCCAACATATGTGACCTCTGAGACACGACTTGGGATTCAGCTTAAGGTTCGCCTTCCGCGCCCCATCCAGGACGCGGCGGAGGTTCAGGTCGTGCTCGGCAATATCCTTCCCATAAACCAGGATATCATCCACGATGATGGCACATGGCAGGTCCGAGAATATCTGCTCCATCGTTCGCTGGAACACCTCGCTAGCAGAATTGATGCCGAATGGCATTCGCAGGAACTTGAATCTGCCAAACGGTGTGGCGAAGGTCGTCAGGTCAGCAGACGCTTTGTCCAACGGGATCTGCCAAAACAAATTCTTAGCGTCTAGGACCGAAAAGATGGTGGCATGCCCGACCTGAGCTGCCACGTCCTACACAGACCGCATGGGGTATTGTGGTCGCCTGATGGCAAGGTTTAAGTCCTTCGGGTTGATACACACACGTATTTCGTTCTTGTCTTTCTTTTTCGTGGCAACCATGGTGGAGACCCGATCGGTGGGCTCGTTAACTGCTTCTAGCACCCTCTCTTCGACCATGTTGTTAAGCATCGCCTCGACCCTGTCTTTCATGGTGTGAGACACCCTGTGAGGTGCACGGACCACGGGTTGTATATTTGGGTCAATGAAAATATGGTGTGTCAGTGGTAACTTTCCCAGGTCCTCATTGAACAGGTCCTGGTATTCTGCAACTGGGTTAAATGACAGTTGCACTTTGTGGACCGTGCGGTCGAAGGACACCAGGCCAAGATCTTGGCATGCATGGTTGCCCAGCAGGGTTACACAGTCAGAGTTCAAAACATAGAAAACCAGGTTTCTCGTGGCCTTTTGCAGCATGCAAGTTAAAGTGGCCCTCCCCGCAGGCCTTAAAATTTCTCCACCATAGGCGTGCAGGGTAGCATTGTCAGCAACCGGGGGCTCATTATTCCTTATCTTGTTGAAAAGATTTATTGACAAAACGTTGACCTTCGCACCTGTGTCTAACTTTGCAAGGAAGGTTACATCATTGACAGTCACAGATACCGAGGGATCAGGACGATGGCCGGGTGCCTGTAGGAGGGTGAACACATTCGAATCCTCGGGATGATTAATTGGATCTGCATCATAGGATTCAGCTATGTTGGGCTGTGAGTCGTAACAGACATCAGATTGTCTCAACATGTTTAGACTGGGTCTGGAAATCTGTACCTGTCTCCCACGGGAAGAGAATGCACGACAGGCGGCAGAGAAGTGATTCAGCTTTTTACAAAAGTTACAGGCCTTACCATAGGCGGGACACGTCGACAGTCTGTGGTGCATGTAGTTACAGTTTGGGCACATTTTTGGGGGCACTTCACCAGGACCTGGGTTGGCACACGGCAGAAAAGCATTGTTTTCCATATGAGGCTGTGGTCTCCTAAACCCAGCCAGGTTGACAGATTTATTGCCCGAGTCCCGGTGGTCATCTGGCAATACAACGACCTCAGACAATCTGCAGGCATGCATGGATTTTTCCAACGTTAGATCCGGATCCCTTAGAAGCTCACATCGCAGCTTCAGGTCACGCATGCCAGTTACTAAAATGTCTCTAGTGAGCTGGGCGAGATAACGCTGGGCGAGATAACGCAAATCAGCAATAAAACATTCAACAGGTTCATCCGGCAACTGTTTCCTTGTAAAGAACCGTGCCCTCTCTAGAATGCGGTTCGAGGGCAGGGCACAAATCTCCCTGAACTTATGTAGTAGGCAAGCGGGGTCACTGGCAGATTCTGCAGGAATAGTCACCAGTTGTTGTTGTCCAGGACCGCTGGAGCGTAGGTGAAAGTTCTGGCTCTCTTCATGGCATCAGGGCCGACAAGGCGTGGGTCCAATTGGAGGCGTGGGTTCGAATCCCACTTCTGACACCATGTAAATAAGCAATTCACAAACTCTTAAAGTGTGCAACATCTTTTAATGATAGCACAAGGTATTACATACATCCTCAAGCACTGGCTACATTCTTCTACTGAACTGTACCCAGGAAGTGGAAGACGTTATGATTGATGTTAACTAGGCGGGGTTATGGTACTGAGGTTGCATATAAACCATCTACAGTGTGAGGTGCTACATCTTGGCAAGGCAAATCAAAATAGGACGTACATGGTAAATGGTAGAGAATTGAGGAATGCAGTTGAACAGAGGGATCTAGGAATAACTGCAGAGTTCCCTGAAGGTGGAATCTCATGTAGATCAGGTGGTAAAGAAAGCTTTTGGTGTGCTGGCCTTTATAAATCAGAGCATTGAGTATAGAAGTTGGGATGTAATGTTAAAATTATACAAGGCATTGGTGAGGCCAATTCTGCAGTATGGTGTACAATTTTGGTCTCCAATTTATAGGAAAGATGTCAACAAAATAGAGAGAGGACAGAGGAGATTTACCAGAATGTTGCCAGGGTTTCAGCACCTAAGTTATAGAGAAAGGTTGAACAAGTTAAGTCTTTATTCTTTGGAGCACAGAAGGTTAAGGGGGGACTTGATAGAGGTGTTTAAAATGATTTGAGGGATAGACAGAGTTGACGTGGATAAGTTTTTTCCATTGAGAGTAGGGAAGATTCAAACAAGAGGACATGATTTGAGCATTAAGGGACAGAAGTTTAGGGGTAACATGAGGGGGAACTGCTTTACTCAGAGAGTGGTAGCTGTGTGGAATGAGCTTCCAGTGGAAGTGGTGGAGGCATGTTCAATTTTATCATTTAAAAATAAATTGGATAGGTATATGGACGGGAAAGGAAAGGAGGGTCTGAGTGCAGGTAGTTGGGACTAGGTGAGAGTAATTGTTCGGCACGGACTAGAAGGGCCGAGATGGCGTGTTTCCGTGCTGTAATTGTTATATGTTCTATCCCAAAATCTGGGAAAATAATTGATCAAATCTAGAGAGGAGTGCATTTCTGAACTCATAAGTTAAATCTCTACCGAAATTGTACAAATCTCTGCGTTTTTGCATCTGGTTTTCGAGGAGATATGTTTCACATGCAAAATAACACACACATATCCACACACAGACACACACAGAGTTTTAAAAGTATACTAGACCAAGTGCAGACCCGTTGGGTCTGTTCCCCCAATGTGCGGTTGCGGGGAGGAGGGGGGGGCAGCATGCAGCATCACACACACTAACTACACCCCCCCCCCCCCCCACCTGCACACACGCTAACTACCCCCTTGATATTATATTAATATTATTAATTTGCTCCTTTTACCCCATAACGGCCCTATCTACTGACGCAAAGCCCCCAACTTGCTGGCACTTCTAGAGGGGGGGGGGGGGGGTAGAGAGTCAGTGAAGAGAAGGGGCAGAGACAGAGAGAGAGGGGCAGAGACAGAGAGAGGGGCAAGAGACAGGGAGAGGGGGATGGAGGGGAGGAGAGGGAGGGTGGAACGGGAGGGTGAGAGGTGGGGGGAGAGGTGGGGGGAAGGGAGGATGGGACGTGGGGGGAAGGGAGGATGAGAGGTGGGGGGAAGGGAGGGGGTGAGACGGGGAGGGGGTGAGAGGGGAGACGGAGTGAGAGTGGGGTCTAGATGGGAGGAGTGAAGGGGTGAGGGGTGGAGAAGAAGTGGGGGAGAAGGAGGCGGGGAGAAGGGGGGGGGGGGGGGAGAGGGGGGGTTGTTACCGAACTGAACTCACTGTGGAATGAATCCATTATTGGAGCCACTCTGCTGCTGGATTGTAAGTTCCCTCTGGAAGCCTCCTCGTCCCCATCAGATGCCGAGTTCCCAGAGCCCCGGTTAAACGTGGGGGCCCTCACGGTTAAGTCTGTGAAAGCGGCCCCATCAGAGACTGTGAGGCCTCGCATCCTTGGCGCTTCAGACCCCGAGTATGGGGGGGGGGGGGGGAGGGGGAGGGTGGAGTGGGCGGGCGGGCGTGATCCGGAGTGAGCCTGTGGGCTACCAGCGTGAACGGCAAAAAGCAGCGGGGGGGACCTGCCGATCCTTGGGTTCCACCAGTGTGACAGAGCCGGGCCGGGTAGTGGGGGGAAGTGCCATTTCTACATGAACAAGAAAACAGTCTTGGACCACAAGCTCCCTCTGTACATCAATGCTGTTAAGGGTCATGCCATTTATTGTATATTTTTCCTTACATTTCATCTCCCAAAGTGCCAGACCTCACACTAACTCAGATTAAATTTCATCGGCCATTTCTCCACCCATTCCTGTAGCTGATCTATATCCCGCTGTATACCTTGACATCCTTCTTCATAGTACATGCCCCATCTTCGTGTTATCTGTAAAATACCTGGCCAACCTGTCATTTATTTTGGAGATTTGCAAAGGCTACTGGGGAGACTTTAAACTAGAAAGGCTGGGGGGAGGGACTCAGGTAGAGGGGGCTAGGGGACAGGGTGTGGGGCAAGAGGCAGAGAAGGGAAGCACTCGGACCCAAAATGTAGGCGAGAAAGAGGAAAAAGATAATAGACAGAGAATAAGGGATGGTGGGTTTATAAAATGTGTATATTTTAATGCTAGGAGCATTGTAAGAAAGGTGGATGAACTTAGAGCCTGGATTGACAGCTGGAAATATGATGTTGTGGCAATCAGTGAAACATGGTTGCAGGACGGCTGTGATTGGAAACTAAATATTCCAGGATTTTGTTGCTTCAGGTGTGATAGAATTGGAGGGACCAGAGGTGGAGGTGTTGCATTGCTTGTCAGAGAGGATATTACAGCAGTGCTTTGGCAGGATAGATTAGAGGGCTCGTCTAGGGAGGCTATTTGGGTGGAACTGAGAAGTGGGAACAGTGTAGCAACACTTTTAGGGGTGTATTATAGACCGCCAAATGGGGAGCGAGAATTGGAAGAGCAAATATGTAAGGAGATAGCAGATATTAGTAGTAAGCACAAGGTAGTGATTGTGGGAGATTTCAATTTTCCAAAAATAGACGGGGAAACATATTCTGTAAATGGGCTGGATGGTTTGGAGTTTGTAAAATGTGTGCAGGATAGTTTTTTGCAGCAGTACATAGAGGTATCGACCAGAGAGGGGGCAGTGCTGGACCTCCTGTTAGGAAATGAGGCAGTGTAGGTGATGGAGGTATGCGTTGGTGAGCACTTTGGGACCAGTGATCACAATACCATTAGTTTCAATATAATTATGGAGAGAGTCAGAACTGGACCTAGGGTGGAGATTTTTGATTGGAGAAAGACTAACTTTGAGGGAATGCGTAAGGATTTAAAAGGAGTGAATTGGGACACTCTGTTTTATGGGAAGGATGTAGAAGAGAAATGGAGGACATTTAAAGGGGAAATTGTAAGAGTACAGAATCTTTATGTCCCTGTTAGGTTGAAAGGAAATAGTAAAAATTGGAAAGAGCCATGGTTTTCAAGAAAAATTAGACACGTTTCGAAAAAAAGAGATATCTACAATAATTATAGGAGATATGGAGTAAATGAGGTGCTAGAGGAGTATAAAGAATATAAAAAGAATCTTAAGAAAGAAATTAGGAAGGCTAAAAGAAGATATGAAGTTGCTTTGGCAAGAAAGGTGAAAGTAAATCCAAAGGGTTTCTACAGCTATATTAATAGCAAAAGGATAACGAGGGATAAAATTGGACCATTAGAGAGACAGAATGGACAGCTATCTGCAGAGCCAAAAGAGATGGGGGAGATATTGAACAATTTCTTTTCTTCGGTATTCACCAAGGAGAAGGATATTGAACTATGTGAAGTAAGGAAAAAAAGTAGAGTAGCTATGGAAACTATGAGATTCAAAGAGGAGGAAGTACTGACACTTTTGAAAAATATAAAAGTGGATAAATCTCCAGGTCCTGATATAAAATATAAAAAGTGGATAAAATGTCCAATTCCCTAGGAAATTGAGGGAAGTTAGTGTAGAAATAGCAGGAGCTATGACAGAAATATTTCAAATGTCATTAGAAACGGGAATAGTGCCAGAGGATTGGCGTACTGCGCATGTTGTTCCATTGTTTAAAAAGGGTTCAAAGAATAAACCTAGCAATTATAGACCTGTTAGTTTGACGTCAGTGGTGGATAAATTAATGGAAAGGATACTTAGAGATAATATATATAAGCATCTGGATAAACAGGGTCTGATCAGGAACAGCCAACATGGATTTGTGCCTGTAAAGTCATGTTTGACAAACCTTCTTGAATTTTTTGAAGCGGTTACTAGGGAAATTGACGAGGGTAAAGCAGTGGATGTAGTCTAAATGGATTTCAGTAAGGCCTTTGACAAGGTTCCCCATGGAAGGTTGGTTAAGAAGGTTCAATCTTTGGGTGTTAATGGTGGAGTAGCAAGATAGATTCAACAGTGGCTGAATGGGAAATGTCAGAGAGTAATGGTGGATGGCTGTTTGTCAGGTTGGAAGCCGGTGACCAGTGGGGTGCCTCAAGGATCTGTGTTGGGTCCACTGTTGTTTGTCATGTACATCAATAATCTGGATGATGGGGTGGAAAATTGGATAAGTAAGTATGCAGAGATACTAAGATAGGTGGTGTTGTGGATAATGAAGTAGATTTTCAAAGTCTACAGAGAGATTTGGACCATTTGGAAAAGTGGGCTGAAAGATGGCAGATGGAGTTTAATGCTGATAAGTGTGAAGTGCTACATCTTGGCAGGACAACTCAAAATAGGACGTACATGGTAAATGGTAGGGAATTGAGGAATGTTGTGGAACAGAGAGATCTAGGAATAACTGTGCATAGTTCCCTGAAGGTGGAATCGCATGTAGATGGGATGGTAAAGAAAGCCTTTGGTGTGCTGGCCTTTATAAATCAGAGCATTGAATATAGGAGCAGGGAAGTAATGTTAAAAATTGTACAAGGCATTGGTGAGACCAATTCTGGAGTATGGTGTACAATTTTGGTCGCCTAATTATAGGAAGGATGTCAACAAAATAGAGAGAGTACAGAGGAGATTTACTAGAATGTTGCCTGGGATCCAGCAACTATGTTACAGAGAAAGGTTGAACAAGTTAGGTCTTTATTCTTTGGAGCGCAGAAGGTTAAGGGGGGACTTGATTGAGGTTTTTAAAATGATGAAAGGGATAGACAGAGTTGACGTGGATAACGTTTTCCCATTAAGGGTAGGGAAGATTCAAACAAGAGGGCATGACATGAGAATTAAGGGACGGAAGTTTAGGGGTAACGTGAGGGGGAACTTCTTTACTCAGAGGGTGGTGGCTGTGTGGAATGAGCTTCCAGCAGAAGTGGTGGAGGCAGGATCGATTTTAACATTTAAAAGTAAAGTGGATAGGTATATGGACGTGAAGGGAATGGAGGGTTATGGTCTGTGCAGGTAGATGGGACTAGGGGAAAACAAATGGTCGGCACGGACTGGAAGGGCCGAGGGGGCCTGTTTCCGTGCTGTAATTGTTATATGGTTTATACGGTTATATGGTTTATTTAGGTCCCAGTCATTTAAATATATCACAAACTGCAGAGGTCCCAGCACAGATCCCTGTGGAACTCCACTGGCCACAGACCTCCAGCCTGAATATTGTTGTTCCACCATAACCCTCTGTCATCTATCAGTAAGCCAATTCTGAATCCATACAATCAAGTCACTGTTAATCCTGTGCATCTTAATCTTCTGGATCAACCTACCATGGAGGACTTTATCAAATGCCTTACTAAAATTCATGTAGACATCATCCACCACCATACCATCGTCATTCTTTCATCGTTGAAAACATTAATGACGCAGTGGTGCTGGTTTCCAACGGGAACGGTGATGGACGCACCACACATCTCTGTCCTCCAGTTCTGCCGCTGGAAGTATAGGATTTTGGTGAGTGTGCTTTATCATCATTCCTCACAATGCTACGTACGACAGTGATCGCAACTTCTCAAAAAAACCCATCAAGTTAGTAGGACATAACTTGCCGCTGGCTTTCCCTAATTTACCCATTCTCTTCCAAATGGGAGTAAATCCTATCCCGAAAAATCTACTCCTTTTATTTTTCCATCATTGGCATGAGACATTAAATTCTCTCTACTTCCCTTCGTAAATAAAGGAATAGTTTATTATTATACATAGTTCATCATAATAATATAATTTAATACACATATCAATTTATTTTATATTTCTGATGACACTACAATCATCACAGATACTGTCAGATATTTTGATGATTGTAGCACACAATACACGCAATACCTTCAAAACTTTGGAACCGTTCACTGCCTTCAGTCTAGAATGGATTTTGACAAAGAATGCCAGATTAATGGTTTAGTCAAAGAGTTCTTGGCAGAACTACTGGTTCTACAGCCCCATGTAAAGTATATTTGTTAAAACTGTGATTTCAACTGTTCGTTGAACTACATTGTATTTCAGAAAAACCACGAGGGCCCATCAGTTCTCAATCCGTTACTGAATGAAGTCTTTGTCAGTAAGAATGCTTAAGGAAGAATTGAAGGCAGAATTGCTGCCAACTTCTGCTTTCCAATTACACAACAGCATTTAATACAATGCAGATAACCCTTCCACTCTAATGGGGGAATTCTAAATGAGAGAAGCATGTCAAATATTCTCATTTTTTCTATAAATGGGTACGTTTTCAGATTTCTGTCCAATATAAAAGAGCTGTTGTAGGGCCACATTTTGTTGTTGCCGTTGTTTATAAAAAGCATAATAAAAGTGGATTCCAATGACCTTAGAAAATAAACACTTTAAATATTCGTGAGCTTATGCAAATAGATTGATAAGGATAGTTAAACCTATGCACATTAAGTTCCAATGTAACAGGGAACATGATTCATTTCTTGAAAGGATATTACTGTACTTCTGATATCTGATTTAATAAAACTGAGACCATCAGTCCCAATTAATACAGGCATTATATTTTATTTTTGAATATACCAGTAGCAGACACTTTGGAAATTAAAGATGAACATGTTTCAAAGTAAAAGAAGCCTAAATACATAAAACCTTTTTCTGTTCTAAATGATAGTAACGAACTCTGCAAGTATGTTAAAATGGTAGTTGGCAACTTTCATCCACTTTCTGGCACTTTTGTTCTAATGCTTGGAAATGCACCTACCTCAGACAGATTGGGGATTGGGGCTTCACTAAAATGTGATCTTTTTTTATTAATGACATAATTTAGACCTTGTTTCTATCTTAGATCACCCAAGTTGTGCATTGCACCTGAGGTGCTAGTGAAAACCATCAACAAGAATCATTGTGGCCAGTTGAATTTTAATTATTTTTTCAATGAGTGCTCTTTGGAATCTCATTAGGAAACCTTTGTCCAGCGCTAGACTTGGCTTCCTTTCCCCAACAACAGTCACCCTGGAAACTCTCTTTGTCAACCTTGTGTGAGAGACAGTTATCTTGAGCTACTCGACTAGGCTATTAAATTGGCATTCTATGTCTGAATCTATTATGCATTAAAGGCCGTGAATAGTTCCAAACTTTTTATACTGTGACCCCTAGCTTTGAACATTTCAGGCAAGTGAAACATTCATTTGTGTATCTATCCCATCAAGTCTCATACAAACTTTGTATGTTTTTATATAATCACGCCTCATTTAATCTCAAAGGAGTATCGATCCAATCTGCTCCTCATACAACAAACCTGATGTCCCAGGACTTGGTCCAGTAAAACTATGATCCCTCAATTACAAGCATGTCCATCCTTAGATTGGGAGACCAAACCTGTAAACAGTCTTCCAAGTCCCAACGTAGCTATGTATATCTGGAATAAAATAGGGAGTTATGACAGTAATCTCTGGATTAAGACAGACCAATTCTGCCACATGCTAGAGAGGGTAGGAATAGAAATATATGACAGGTGACTGCACTAAATGAAGAGTTGGTGCAGGGTGTAGGGATTCAGATGTTTGTACCAGAAGTCTGGATCAAAACCAGGTTAGTAGAACTGTGAGGCAATGGCTCTACACAGCAGTAATAGCCTAATGTCTAGACTGTCACACTTATCTAGATTGTACTTCATCCTCTTCCATATTGTTGATGAAGATAGATGGCACCCCACCATCAAAACCAACAGCGTTCTGAGTCAACCTGAAAGTAACTTGCTCATTCCTGTTTTCTGCTCATGAACTGATCCTCTGCCCATAGCAATAAATTAACCCCAATATTGTATACATTAATTTGGCTAAAAACCTTTTATGTGACGCAAAATGATGGAGTAGCAGTGGCATAGTATCCGTTTTGCTTCTGTTCTTACAAAAGCCATTTCAAGAATGTGAGAAGTCAGAAGAATTATTTAAGCATATGTATGCATTAAAAAATGATTGAGAGATTCAATATAATTTCAAGTGGATAACCTATATTTTCATCTAGCATTGGCCAGGTGGTCTTGGTCCACAGGGCATCTAATTAATATTAGTTTCCACCAACAACCATAAATGTATCATCCTCTTTCAATGTCCTGATGTTCCTACCAGGATATTACTATTACAACAAATTTCCTTTATCAGATTTCTAATGCCTAAACTGCTGTCAGAATTATTTATAAGCAACCGGTTTGAAGATTACAAAGAACATTATGATGCCTCTGTGAGGATGGGGCAGCAATAGGACAATTTATAAAGGAGAGAGGGAACAAGCTAATAAAGAAGAGAAGGTAATGTTCTGTAGCAGGAGTGGTCTATTGGGAGCAATCTATGTCTTGAGTGAAGTGCTTCGTTGAGGGAATAGTGCTGAGGATTAGTCTTAGATGCTTATACGAGGTGGTCCCTAAGGTCAGGCATTTTGTCTTTTAACATGGTCATCCAGTAAAAATGGCAGTTAGGGCATTGTACGTCGTCTTGCAGGATGTGCGAAGTAGGGAAAATGACCAGCGTCCTGGAGGATAAAACTGTGCAAAGTGCATCTGGTTGAGCCTTTCTGTATGATCGGAACTGAGGTCAAATGTTTGGGCAGTTGATTCTACGAGAATAATAGATGAGTGTTATATGTGAGGTAAGGTCACTCAAGCTACAGACATAAATTTGATAATGCAACTACCAGTAAAGGGAAGTAGGCAGAGAATACAGGTAATCGCTGTGTCCACTCCCCTTCAAACAGGTATACCCTTTGGTATACTGTTGGGGGGGGGGATCATGACAGTTCAGGGGAGAGAAGTGGGAGCAAGGTCAATCTGTAGCTCCGCCTTAGGGGGATGGTGAAAGGTAGACAGACGAGTGATAGTGATAGGAGACTCGTTATAGTTGGTGACGGGGCTAGGAGATTCATGTTCAATGCGCGTCTCAGGTTTGTGTGTCGCCTCTGGATGCCAGGGACCAGGTTATCTGTTGATCGGTCCAGAACCACTCCTGGACCAACCTCTGTGGAATGTGTTGTTAATGAGGATGGAGATTGGGCAAAGTGAGTCCACTGTTTAAGAAGGAAGGTGGAGTAAGTGGGATCATGCCACTCGTGAAAATGAGATTGTTCTTTGGCAGGTAAGTGGATATACTATTTGATACGCCAAGGTTGTAGGCTGTGTCGGGTCTGCTGCAGGGATCATTACTCGCCCTATGCTATGGTGAGCACAAATCAGATGAACCCCTTGACATCTGAAATGTCAACTGTTATTTTGCTTAACAAGATGCTGTCTGACCATACTGAGTTCCCTCCAGGTGCTGCTCCTTTTTTTGTGGGCGAAAAAAAACCTGCAATGAGGAGTAACTCTTCACTGGGGAATGGCGAGCCTGTGGAATAAGTGGGTGGCAGGCACTGGGGATCAGTGCTTGGCACAGAGCTATTCGATATTCACAAATGATCTGGATCTGGAAACAGAATATAAAATTTCAATATGTTCCCACAACACTATTAAGAGTAAAAGGTGGCTCAAGAGAGAATAGGTCCATTTAAAGATCAGCCTGGTCATCTTGTGTAGACCCACTAGAGATGGGTGAGATTTTTAATGAATATTTCTCATCCACTTTTTACTAAGGGGAAGATCATGGAAGCAAAGGAACTGAGGCAAATGAGTTGTGCTGTCATAGACTACATACTAATTACCAAATATATTATAGGTAGACAAAAATGCTGGAGGAACTTAGCGGGTGAGGTAGAATCTATGGAGCGAAGGAATCAGGCAACGTTTCGAGTCGAGACCCTTTTTTAAACCCTTAAATATATTTAAATATATTATTGGCAGTTGTAAAGCACATTACGGTGGATAAATCCCCAGGGTATAACCAAACAAAATTGTGCAGGCCCCTGCGGAGATATTTGCTTCATCTTTAGCCACAAAAGAAGCTTTGGAAGATTGGAAGGTGTAGCTAAAGTTGTAGAAAAAGTTGAATTGTTGTGCAAGAAGGGCAGCAAAGATGAGCCAGGGAACTACAGGCTGGTGAAGCTAACACCAGTGGTGGGTGATATGGGGGACAGGATTTGGACCTGAGGTGGGCAAATTGGATTGGGATCTTGCTTGGCATGGACGGGTTTCGCCAAAGGGTCTATTTCTGTGCTGAATGACTCTATGACCATTAAATTCTGCAAGGGGAGGCTGAGCAGCCAGAAGTCTTTATGCACATTGGCACATATAACAGGCAGAATGAATAGAAGGGGTTTCACAAAAGGTTAAAAAGCACAACCTTGAGGGCAATAATATCCATGTGAACCAAAATGTTGACTTACACCTTTGGTCAGTTAATTCTAGGGTACTTTTGCTGACATTATTCGCATTAGACAATCTACATTATGTAGGAATCCAAAGCAATTGACATGCATCATATCTCAAGCAATTATTCTTGCCCTATAGACTGTAGGCAATTGGAAATGGCTGTGCAGTTTTAGTGAGAAAAATTCCTAAAATGGATTAACGATTTTTCCTCAGATATTTTGTGCACTCTACTCAACCATACTTCAATTTATGAGAATTAAAATGTGTCACATTCTGTAAACTCAAATTATTGTACTGAAGCAGCTACTGGATTAAGAGATTAACAAATTTTAAGTGATGTCAGGATCCATTGACAAGTTCTCTCAGGTTAGTATTAGACAGGACGTGGCCTGGGCCTGACACGTAGATGTAATCACAAAAATAAATTCTACGGGTGCTTGTCTGTACGGAGTTTGTAAGTTCTTCCCGTGGGTTTTCTCAGAGAACTTCTGTTTCCTCCAACACTCCAAAGACGTACAGATTTGTAGGTTAATTGGTTAGGTGTAAATTTGAAAATTGTCCCTATTGTAGGATAGTGTTAATGTGCGGGGACTGTTGGTCGGTGCGGACTTGGTGGGTTGAAGAGCTTGTTTCCGCACTGTATCTCTAAACTAAATTAAAGTAAACTAAGTTTAAAGAGATTCAATATGTCACTGAATACTCTAATAAATGTTTGCCGATGCACTGCAGAGTTTATCCTGATTGTGATATAGAAACATAGAAACATAGAAATATCATGGCCTGGTCTGGAATGCAAGAGGTTGCAGAGAGTGGTGGACCCAGTCCGGTCTATCACAGGCACAGCCCTCCCCTCTACTGAAAGCATCTGCATGATGTGCTATCTCAAGAAGTGGCATCTATCATAAATACTCCTCATCATCCATGCTATGCCCCTTTCCCACCGCTATCATTGGGAAGCCTGAGTCCTGACACCACCTGATTCAGAAAGAACTAATTTCCTACAACTACGCACAGCACAGTGGCGCAACCGTGCAGTTGTTGCCTTACAGTGTGAGACCCAGTTTTGATCCGGCGCAGTCTGTACAGAGTTTGTATGTTCTCCCTGTGACTATGTGGATTTTCAATGAGTACTCCAGTTTCCTCCCACATCCAAAGACGTACAAGTTTGTAAGTTAATTGGCTTTGGTAAGTTGCAAAATTGTTCCTAGTATGTTTAGGTTAGTTTACGGGGTGATCGCAGGTCGGCGTGAACTCGGTGGGCCTATCTGAGCTGGATCTCTAAAATCTAAAAACTATCAGGTGTTTTAAACAACCAGCACAATCCTAATCCAATCTCAAATGGAGCACCATGGCCCTGTTCTTGCACTATCACTGACGTTATCTAAATATCTTTTTCACTCTTTTTATGAATGTGTAATTTATGTATAAGTTA
The DNA here is from genome assembly GCA_035221665.1 of Okamejei kenojei. NCBI lineage: Eukaryota > Metazoa > Chordata > Chondrichthyes > Rajiformes > Rajidae > Okamejei > Okamejei kenojei. Next base: position 52,233,731 of record CM069147.1, read on the forward strand.
CATTTCTCTGTGTGTCTATGTGCCTGTGATGCTGCTGCAAGCAATTGTTTTCACCATTCTTATACATATGACAATAAACTAGATATGATATTAATAGTCCTGCCAATTATTTCCCAATCGATCCATATTATGGTGTCAATCCTTAGAGTCATAGAAAAGTAGAGTCATACACCGTGGAAACAGGCCCTTTGGCCGACGTTCCCACACCGACCAACATGTCCCATCTACACCAGTCCCACCTGCCTGCGTTTGGCTCATACCCCTCCAAACCTATCCTATCCATGTACCTGTCCAAAGGTTTCATAACCGTTGCGATAGTACCTGCCTCAACTACCTCCTCCAGCAGCTCATTACATACACCTACCATGCTTTGTACCTACCATTCCCCCACCCCCTTACGTTAAACCTATGCCCTCTGCTGCTAGATTCCCCTACAATGGGCAAAATACTCTGTGCGTCTACCCGATCTATTCCTCTCATGATTTTCTTTTACACAGGTAAATTCTGCATTTGTTTTTGTTTTTTTTGTTTTTTTTAAATTTTATTTTATTAGAAGTAAGTACAGGAATATGGCACCAAGGTATATATATTGACATATTACATTTTATGTACAGCTCTTTTTTTTTTTTTTTTAATATGAAAAAGAAAAAGAGAGAATAGATAATAAAAGATAGAGAAACATGTGATATATAGTCTGTGAGAAAGAAAAAAGTGAAAGAAGAAAGTTGAGAAAGAAAAAGAAAAGAGAAAGAAAAAGAGTAGAAAGTAAAAGGTTAAGGAGATCGTTATCTATATTCTTGACCATCCCTCACCCAATCCTGAAACAGTTGTACCTCAGTGCACATGGTATTTAAAGTAAAGTGAACTGAAGCTGTAAACATTAGAAATGTTGTCTGTCATGCCAGGATAGATATCAGTGTGATGAATGCTTTACAGAATCTGGAGGCTGGTCTGAAGAGAGTAACACATTGACAAAGTAAATTAATAACTAGATCTTACAGTCTGAAGAAGGGGCTCGACCCAAAACATCACCCATTCCTTCTCTCCAGAGATGCCGTCTGTCCCGCTGTGTTATCCAGCATTTTGTGTCTATCTTACAGTTATGCAGCACGGAAACAGGCCTCTCAGTCCACTACTTCTATGGCACCAATGCTACCTACCTACATGAATCCCATTTACCTGCATTAGGTCTGTAGCCTTGTATGCATTCACATTTCAAGTATCCTTGTAGATGCTTCTTAAATGTGAGAGTATCTGCTTCAGAACCTTCAGGCAGCATATTCCAGAATCTAATCACCATCTGAATAAGATCCCCCTATCTATCTATCTATCTATCTATCTATCTATCTATCTATCTATCTATCTATCTATCTATCTATCTATCTATCTATCTATCTATCTATCTATCTATCTATCTATCTATCTATCTATCTATCTATCTATCTATCTATTCTATCTATCTATCTATCTATCTATCTATCTATCTATCTATCTATCTATCTATCTATCTCAAAAAACTTTTTGACACAATCATATAATACAACACATCAAACCATAATCAAAAATGGCACTATATACAACCATTATAGTACAACATACAATCATTGTTCACAATACACTGAACCCCACGCGGTGACCAGCGCCCACGGAATGCCTCCAGAGTCCCGTGGACACCGCATGTTCCCGCTCCAGGGACACACCGTGCACGGACGTAGGCCCGGAACTCCCCTTCTCATCTCTCCTCTCTCTCTCTCTCTCTTCTCTCAATCGGCTCTCTCCTCTCTCTCTCTCCCTCTCTCTCTCTCTCTCTCTTTTTTTTTTTTTTTTTTTTTCAATAACTTTATTGACACAATCATATAAACAACACATCAAACATAATCAAAAATGGCACTATATACAACATTATAGTACAACAATACAATCATTGTTCATAATACACTGAACCCACGCCCCCCCCCCCCCCCCCGGTGACCAGCGCCCACGGAAGGGCCTCCTCAGAGTCCCCGTGGACACCGCATGTTCCGCTCCAGGGACACAGTGCACGGACGTAGGCCGGTGGAATCCCCCTCTCTCTCTCCTCTCTCTCTCTCTCTCTCTCTCAGCTCTCTCTCTCTCTTCTCTCTCTCTCCTCTCTCCCTCTACTCTCTCATTTCTCCTCTCTCTCTCTCTCTCTCTCTCTCTCTCTCTCTCTATCTATCTATCTATCTATCTATCTATCTATCTATTATCTATCTCTCTCTCTCTCTAAAACTCTTCCCTTTGTTCTCAACATTCTATATTTCCGTGTGTATGCAGGATGGTGTTGGCTTTCTTTTAATCACCTGAATTTGTATCTTCTTCCAAAACACTTGGCCACAGACTTCCCATTTTCACACATGCTACATTTTTCCCCTCGACAGGATAAACATCTTCCTGACGCATTCCAACCTATATTTCCGTTTTTTATTAGTTTTAATCGTTTATTTCAGAAAATGAACTGTTTTCAGTGGGAGACTCTTGCAGCACTTTCCATCTGTGATGTCACCGTGCCATCTCACAGATGTCCAATCACAATGGATCTCATTTACATATGACATCACAATGGGACAGGGGTGGGAGATTGCAACCTTCACGTGTTTCCACCAATGCATTCAACCTGGCGTGCACAATCATATAAGATCAAATAGAACAAGTTGTCCTTCCCCTTCCCTATCTACCCTGTCCCCTCCCTCTCAACCTCCTCCGTCTCAATACCCCTCCCTCTCTACCCCCTCCCTCGAAATACCACTCCCTCTCTACCACCCCCTCCCTCTCAAATCCGCTCCTCTCCACCCCTCCCTCTCTACCCCATCCCTCTCTCCCCCACTCCCTCTCTACTCCCTCTTACCCCCTCTCTGCCCCTCCTCCCTCTCTACCCCCTCCCTCTCTGCTCTCTGTCCTCTCTGCCCCCCTCCCTCTCTGCTCCACCCTCTCTGCCCCCCCTTCCCTCTCTATCCCCCTCCTCTCTACCCCCCTACCTCTCTACTACCCCCCTCCCCTCCCTCACAACTCCCTCCCTCTCAATACTGCTCCCTATCTACCCCCTACCTCTGTACCCGCCCTCACTCTGTACCCCTCTACCTCTCTGCTCTCTCTGCCCACTCCCTCTCTCTCTCCCCCCCTCTCCCTCTCTACCCCCTCCCTCTCCCTCTGTAACCGCACCTGCGCAGTCGGGGGCTCTGCGTGTGGATAGGGCGGGGGATGGGGGAAAATGAACAAATGAGTAATATTAATATAATATCAAAGGGCGGGGGGTTAATGTGGATGTGGGTGGGGGGGGGTTGATAAGGGCCTGTCCCACTTGGGCGTCATTTGCGCATCATTTGCGCGACAGTCACACGAACATCATCTAGCAGTACGACAGTCATGCGACAAGTGCTCTTGAGGGCACTGCTTCTTTTGGGAGCCATTTGCGATGTTGTTCGTACTTAGTCCGATCTCCATGGCAAAAATTTTCCCAGTGAAAATCAAGGATACTATGCCTAAAACGTTTCAAAACTGCATGCGCTTTAAACCCGGGTGGTCACTTGGTGCGGCGCTCAAATGACTGGCAAATGGCGAGCCGAAGGCGTACGGGTTGTGTAGACGTTGAAGCAAGGTGACGCATAATACATTAGCATTTGCAACGTTCGTACATCACCGTGCGTAACCATGTGTCATCACATGCTACACGTACGCCATCAGTACATCAGCATGCGCCATCAGTACGTCAGTGTGCGCACGGGATTCGTCACTGCATGCGCCACCATGCGCCATGCGCGCGTCACGGCGTGCCAACCAATTTTTAGGATGTTGCGTAAATGATGGGTAAATGACGCCCAAGTTGGACAGGCCCTTAAGTGTGGGTGTGCGATGCCGCAGGTCCCCCCCCCCCCCCCCCACCCCGTTGTAGGGACGTGACCCGACGGGTCCTACTTGGCCCAGTCACTTCTAAAACTCCTCACCTTAAAACTCTCAGACACCCCCATTATCAGAAAAAACTTTTTTAGTATCTTTTAATGATTTCTTTTTCTACTCCCCTCATAATTTAATCGATCTTTCAAGCAATCTAAAAACGTTATCTGCAGCAGACTATGTAGAAAATGTCACATTCAATTATGCTTTAAATTGAAACTGGAACTCATATATAACCAAGTTAACATATTCCAGCAGGGAATATCATAGTTTTTATAGTTTGTAGAGTTGGTCTCTAGGGCTGAGTTTCACTCATGTACGCTCTTAGATAAAGAGCTTCAAAGGCTTTAATAAGTTATACTCCATGATAAATTTACCTTGAGAGTATCTTTAAATCTTACTTTGTTTTCCTGACCTGTGCCTCAAATAAATCGATGATGGTCACAAAACGGACAACCATGGACTGTTACCTACGTGTCAACTCCTCTCTACCTCCATTATACCCCATCTCCTGTACATTAAGTCTGTCTCAGTGCCATCTCTTTCTCAAATTTATTATACTGTGATCTAAAGTCATTCCTCTACACCTTCATCTCACTCCATGATAGTCTGTAGAGTCTCTGCTTCCTCCTAGAACAGACCCTCAACTTGTTCCCTCTCTCTAACACTCTCCTTTTTTTAAACATTTTTAACCACTCCCTGCAAACATGTACAGTCCCTGCCTGCTTCAAAGTCTCCACTATTGTCCCTGTACCCAAAAAGGCAAGGATTACTTGTCTTAATGACTACAGGCCTGTCGCACTGACCTCTGTAGTCATGAAGACACTTAAAAGGCTTCTGCTGGCCAAGCTAAAAACTATCACAAACTCCCTGCTCGACCCTCTGCAGTTTGCATATCAGGCCAATAGATCTGTGGATGATGCAGTCAACTTGGGATGCACTTCATCCTACAGCACCTAGACTGCCAGGGGCCTATGTGAGGATCCTGTTTGTTAATTTTAACTCTGCATTCAACACCATTGTGCCAGAGGTACTACACTCCAAATTTTCCGAGTTGACTGTGCCTGAACCCCTCTGTCAGTGGATCACCAACTTCCTCACAGACAGGAAGCAGCATGTGAGGCTGGGAAAGCACATCTCGGACCCGCAAACGCTCAGCATAGGAGCACCGTAAGGCTGCGTACTCTCTCCTCTCCTCTACTCTCTCTACACCAACGACTGCACCTCCACAGACACCAGTCAAGCTTCTCTTTGTTTGTGGATGACACAACCCTGATTGGACTGATCCAGGATGGGGAGAAATCTGCCTACAGACAGGAAATGTCACAGCTGGCGTCCTGGTGCCGTAGCAACAACCTAGAGCTCAATGCTCTTAAGACAGTGAAATTGATTGTAGACTAGGAGAGCTCCCCCTCCCCTCACCCCACTCACCATCAACAACACCACAGTCACATCTGTGGAGTCTTTTAAGTACCTGGGAACCATAGAGTCAGTTATTAAAGATGGGATAGCAGCACATTTTGAAAGTGGTGAAATCATTGGACAAAGTCAGCATGGATTTATGAAAGGTAAATCATGTCTGACGAATCTTATAGAATTTTTCAAAGATGTAGCTAGTAGAGTGGATAAGGGAGAACCAGTGGATATGCTATATCTGGACTTTCATAAAGCTTTCGACAAGGTCCCACATAAGAGATTTTTATGCAAAGTTAAAGCACATGGTATTGGGGGTTAATTATTGATGTGGATAGAGAACTGGCTGGCAGACATGAAGCAAAGAGTAGGAGTAAACGGGTCCTTTTCAGATTGGCAGGCAGTGACTAGTGGGGTACCGCAAGGCTCAGTGCTGGGACCCCAGCTATTTACAATATATATTAATGAATCTGGATGAGGGAATTGAATGCAACATCTCCAAGTTTGTGGATGACACAAAGCTGGGGGGCAGTGTTGTAGCTGTGAGGAGGATGCTACGAGCTGCAAGGTGACCTTGGAAATAGACTGGGTGAGTGGGGCAAAATGCATGGCAGATGCAGTATAATTGTGGTTAAAAAGTGAGGTTATCCAGTTTTGCTGGCAAAAACAGGAAAGTAGAACTATTATTCTGAATGGTGGGCCCGGATTAGGAAGAGGGGAGACTGCAGCGAGACCTGGATGTCATGGTACACCAGTCATTTGAAAGTAGGCATGCAGGTGCAGCAGGCAGTGAAGAAGCGAATGGTATGTAGCTATTCATAGCAAAAAGGGATTTGAGTAAAAGAGCAGGGAAGTTCTATGAAGATGTTGTTAACAGGGTCTTGTTGAGACCACACCTGGAGTATTGTGTACAGTTTTGGTCTCCTATCTGAGGAAAGAATTCTTGCCATAGGAGAGGTGAGAGGACAGAGAAGGTTCACCAAAGCTGATTCCTGGGATGGCAGGACTTTCATATGAGAAAGACTGGATAGATCGCGCTTGTACTCGCTAGAATTTAGAAGATTGAGGGGGGATCTTATAGAGGACATACAAAATTCTTAAGGGGTTGGGGACAGGCTAGCTAGATGCAGGAAGATTGTTCCCCGATGTTGGGGAAGTCCAGACAAATGAGGTCACAGTTTAAGGATAAGGGGGAAGTCTTTTAGGACCGAGATGAAGAAAATCGTTTTTCACACAGAGAGTGGTGAATCTGTGGAATTCTCTGCCACAGAAGGTATTTGAGGCCAGTTCATTGTCTATATTTAAGAGGGAGTTAGGAGATTGTGGCCCTTGTGGCTAAAGGGATCAGGGGGTGATGGAGAGGAGGCAGGTACAGCGGTACTGAGTTGGATGATCAGCCCATGATTCATATGGAATGGAGGCTAAGCAGGCTCAAAGGGCTGAATGGCCTACTCCTGCCCCTATTTTCTATGTTTCTATGTTTTTATCATCTCCAAGGACCTTAAGTGGGGGGCTACCATCGACTCCATAGTCAAAAGGGCACAACAAAGGATGTACTTCCTACGGCAGCTGAGAAAAAACACAATCTGCGCAGGTAATGATGGTCCAATTCTACACGGCCATCGTAGAGTCTGTTCTCACCTTCTCCATCATGGTCTGGTTTGGCTCAGCCACCAAGCACGACACCTGGAGGCTGAAGCGAATCGTCCGATCAGCAGAGAAGATTATTGGCTGCAACCTTCCCTCCATTGATGAAAATACTGTACACTGCAAGGGCCAGGAAGTGGGGGGGCAAGATCATCTATGACCCCTCTCACCCTGGCAAGAAACCTCTTTGAATCACTTCCGATGGAAGGCGACTCCGGGCTGTTCAAAGCTGCCACAGCCAGACATTAAAACAGTTTTTTCCAGAGTAAGTTGCAGTAGTCTATTCAATAAAGCAAAAAAATGTAAACCTCCCTTTGATCTGTTTGTTGTGGTTATATGCTTGATCAATGGGGTTTTTTCATTAAATGGTGTATTATTATTAGTGTTTTCTGAGTCTTTCGTAACTGTCACTGGATGTATGTCACTGTATGTTCATTTTTGGGCGGGACACCAGGCAAAATTCCTTGTTTGTGAATACTTGGCCAATAACGTACTTACTTACATACTTACTAATATAACAGTGATCCCTGGTTCCAAAAGGCCTTCCCGCAGACACTCCAATCACTTTGGTGATCAGATCATTTTACTTGGCAATAAACTTACTTACTTACTTCATCGAGTTGAATTTGTTATCAACATTGAGTACCTCTCTTCTGCTTCACTAACTTTCTCTGGACCATGGTATAGGAACTGACATTAGCCCAGACTATCCTGCTTTTCATGGCATGCAAAGAACAGTCCCTGGTTTAGTTTGTATGGGAATTTATACTGAATTTTAGGTTGTATTCAGACCTCTTCTCAAACTCCTTTTCCAGTACATTTAAAAAACTTCTGTTGCTGGTTCTTGCTGTTACGCAGAACTCAAAATGTCCATTACTTGATTGCCTGTTGTCCGTCCTATTCTCGCACTTCATCTCTGAATCGTTCATCGTTGTCTGGATTCATTGGCTCCATTCTTCGGGAAAGCTTCTGCAGCCAAATTCTATTACAAGTCCATGAACTGTCGAAAGCTATCTTGACTAACTGTCAACTTTCTTTCATTATTCCTTTGTTCCCACAGTGCCTCTGTGATGTCTTGCTCTTAGTTTGACATATGGATATTTCCTTATTATTTGACAAAGCTCTTGCCCGATAGAATCATTTATCTCACAATTCTCCCTTGTCAGAACAACATTTTAATCCCGGTCCACAATCTCCAACCCCAACCAGCCTCATCATTCATCCAACACCTTCCATTACATTTTCCAATTTCAAGGCACCTCTCTACCTCACACATTTTTCACCGACATCTTTCAGTATTTCAAAGGGGACTGTTGACTTTCAGGTTGGCGCAACGGTAGAATCTGCTGCTCATACTGTGCCAGAAGGGCTCGGGGTTCGATTCTGAAGAAGGAGTTTCTCCATCTAATTGTTTCATCTGATATATTTAACTTTGTTCTCGAGGTTGTTAAGTGAATGTAATTGATCTAAATTAGTTACAATATTAAGCTCTAGAAATAGGGCTGGAAGTTGATCGTCAAAGTTCAGTTTGGTGATCAGCATGAGCCTATGTACTGAGTATGAATGTGATGAAAAAAAACAACAGTTAAATTGTAATAGAAACCCATTAGTTGACAGGAGACTAACGGTTTTAATTCACCTCAAAGACAGTTAATTAATTTAAAGACAAATCAGTAGAAATATTTAGAGGATTATTACCGTGGGAAGAAAGAGCGGAATATTCTGTGCCGATTTTGGTAACATAGAATAATATAAAACAGTGCCTTAGTTATAAATTTTCCAAAGACAATTAAATTTTGCAGTTCAAGTACAGGTAATGATGTGCCGAGGTTAAAGTCAGACAAGACCTAGGCACAGTCAAACAAAATTGACGTCAAGAGTGTGGGAAAGCAGTCCACTTTTAGGCGTGGTGGGGGCCCCCTCCAATTTGGTTAGAATTAACAATAAAAGAAAAAACCGATGAGATGACAGTTTCACCATTATACTCAATTTTGTTGTTGAAAGGGTAGGAGAAAAAACTGCAGTGTGACATTGGGAACAGAGAGATCTGGCAGTTTTGCACCTTGGACAATAACCATTCCTGGGAATACTTTACAAG